>OX401999.1:1424291-2624291 GCA_947859395.1 Eupithecia insigniata | reverse complement strand
AACGGCCAACCTGGCTGCTATCTTTTTTCGACATTTTCACGGCTTTGACAGGATATCTAGGTTACCTGGAAGATCGCTGTTAGCGATAAGGCCGCGGAATGTGCCACACAAGAAATAGTTAGTATTTATGAGGTTCTTGTTTAATTTTTTTAATGTATTGATGGTGCAATAATATAATAATCTATCTGTCTACACAAATATTATTAAAACTCTAGTAGTTATAGGTATAAGCGGGCTATGAAATAATCGCAGTCGCGATTCTCAGAATCGATAAAATATAGACAAAAAATCGAATGATAGACGCGAAACGGCAAAAACGAACAACTTCTTGCCACGCACGGGTGCATTCGCAATACCTATCAGCTGTAGGTACCAAATTGATGTCAAAGACATCGGCCATCGCGATTTTTTGCGAGTTTTGTAGCCATTATTATCGTTTTAAGGCCTGTACGCACTAGCGGTGGTATCGCGCGTTGTTTTAACGCCGTGGAGGCCTGGTCGCACTATAATGACGACTGAGCGATGTGGCGCGGCAGCGGTGGGCAATGGACAGCCTGCGATGCAGTAGGTTGCGGTTCAATTCCCACCTCAGGTCAAATGTTTGTACGATCTGCATGTAATTTGCTCCGTATAATAAAAAAATATTTATCCAATTTAATGTATTAAGTATATCAGTTATCTAGTACACATTATACAAACTCTGCTTAGTTTGGAGCTAGATGATGCTGTGTGGATTATCCAGCATTATTTATTGAATGAATGATTTCTAAGACATTAAATTATATTCCAAAAATTTACGACTCCGGTGGTACTTGAACTCGCGATCTTCCCCTGAATACGGGACTGCGCTAAGCAACTGCGCCACGGAGACAAGTACCCGACTAGTCGAAAATCTTTGGATGGACTTTAGCTAGCGCCGTTAGCTCCACCTATAGGGGAAACATTGAATGAACTCTAACAATAACGACCAATCATTCGCATGAGTGTGATTACACTCATAATACAAATGCGAAAGTTTGGCTGCTGTTTTTTCCTGTTCACGATGAAAGTACTGAATGGTTGTTCATTGTTAATTTTGCATGCGCTTTGACGCAGAATGTATGAGCTAATTTAAAGCGGCCTGTACACATTGACCCAATGCGCTGGGCCAGCATGTTGGGCCAACTGGTCGGATTGCGTTCACACATTGGCGTACTGATCATTCCGCATTGGCGCTTCAACAAAGATGCTTTGATGTGTGCATGAAAACCGACGCCAGTCAGATTGGCGGCCAATATTGGCCGCCAACTTCCAACATACGGTCTCAGGTCTCTACACGTTGGCCCAATGCCTTGGCCCAGCGCATTGGCCCAATGTGTCAGCCATACAAATACAAAAATCATTTATTTACCAATATACAAAAATGCTTATACAGTTTACTGGTGGTCCCCGCACTAGGCTCAGAACCTGTATCGCGGGAGGCCGAATTACAAACAGAATAAAAATCTAATACCTACTGTACCTACATTCCAGCAAATAAAGTATTATGATTATAATTACGGGTTGGGCTGAAAGGGGTTTGAATATTCTAGCCCTAACATCGGTTAACCATACCGTTCTTTTTTTTAATCGCAGCGCTTAAATTATAAATGTCAAAGTTTGTATGGATGAATATTTGTTACTCTTTAACGCAAAAACTACTGAAGCGATTAGGATGAAATTGGTATGGGTATAGTTTGGGACCTGGAATAACATATACCTAGGCTATTTTTTATCCCGATAAAACGCGGGCGAAGGCGCGGGCAGCAGCTAGTAAGTAATATATTTGGATAGAGGGCATGTATACAAATAAAAAATGTTCTATAATATAATTTACAAAAGCATCAGGTTTCTGAGAATATAAAATGAAAATAATATGAAAAAATTCATTAAAGCAATACTTGGTTATTTTCATCCGTGAATATCTCAGAAACCTGACGCTTTAGGACATTATGTTTTTTTATACATGTCCTCTATCCAAAAATATTAGTTCAACAGTGCGCTGCGATTTTGAAAAAAAAAAACACATAGTTTAGGGCCACCCTCCATAGAAACATCTTCAAAGCCCTTTATAATATATAAACTAGCGGCCCGCCCCGGCTTCGGTGCAATGCTGATACTAAATTATACATAAACCTTCCTCTTGAATCACTCTATCTATTAAACAAACCAAATCTAAATCCGTTGCGTAGTTTTAAAGATCTAAGCATACATAGGGACAGACAGACAGGCCGCGGGAAGCGACTTTGTTTTATACTATGTAATGATAAAGTTTTAGACCCGAATTAACAAGGCTACTTTATAACCCGTAAAACACGTGAAAAGCCACGGGCAAATGCTAGTTCCTAATAATGATACAGTTTAATTCACAGACTAATAAAATAGCTAGACGAATAGGTACGCGTGAGTCCATAGAAGTTCCTAACACCGCATAAAATATTACGCATATTTACCATCTGTTTACGTATTCTTGCATATTATTATGATAAATAATATATTCATTATTTACTGCCCCTTAATTAATACAGTCACAGAGAGTGAGAAGTAAGTAGCTGGTATATTCAGAGATTCTAACATAGAGGAGAAACACGCTGTTGACATACTTAGCAGAGGAATAGGGTCAACAATGTTTTTTATTTTGGAACGAAAAACGAATCATTGTGTAATGGTGGGTACAGACCAAACGAACGAGAGCGAGCGAAAGCTAACAATCGAACGTGAAGGAACCAGTGTGGACGTTATGGCGAAAGCAAGCGAGCCCGAACGAGGGCCTTCGTTCGCCTTCGGCCGTGCTCCGCCCGCTGTTTTTGCATCCGTTCGGCGTGGCGGTCGTTTGGTGTGGACACAACAACGAAAGGGAGTGAACATTCGGTACCGATCATCGTATCCCACTCGTAGCGGTCGCTCGCTCTCGTTCGCTTGGTCTGTACCCACTCTGTGTCTAGTTAAACCTAACATAAGCTTTAAGGCACTTCTAACAAAAATGTATTGTTGATTTTTAGCAGAATAAATATTTCTATTCTATTCACCATGAGATGACAATCGGGTATCAGAGCTTTCGCACACACAAGCGTACAAATAGGAAAATGAAACGGATTTGTCGCATTTTTTTGTCAATACGTCGTTTGTGTTGACTGTCATTCTAAGGCCCGTATTAAAAAAGGTTGCTCAGTCATAGATCCATGCTTGAGCGACGTTTATGCCAAAGTGTCACTCAAGCGTATTAAGTAGATCGATGATCGAGAAAACTTTGGCACTAACTTAGATCAATCTAATAAATAAGTTTGAAAAATACCTAAACCCAGAAAAGCAGAAAACTGCCACTAACTTCATATTATTAGTAAAAATACTATATATATAATTCAATTCGACCTCTGTGGCGCGGTGGGCGAAGGTCTGCCTGGGACGCAGGAGGTTGCTGGTTCGATTCCCGCCTCGGGACAAATGATTGTACGATCTGCAAATATTTGTTCTAAGTCTAAATCAGTGCATGCCATGCTTTTTTTTCGTTTCTGTTGAGATTCACTAAGCAGATTCGTCATATGATATAAGTACTCAAGTTTTGGAGGTAACCTAACTATGGATATGGATATGAAAGAAACTATATTTGATCGCCGTCATAGTAAGTACGAAAAGTAGTTCCTCCCATTTTCCGGTAGCTGCGTAACGCACGTAACGCTGCAAGACGTCGAATGTATGAAGGAAATGAAAACATTTATAGTATTCGTAAACTATGCAAAACTTATCATAAGGCTTCACATCACCTCATTAAAGAGAATCATAAGAAATTGCTCGTTTTTTGCGTCCATTTTACCCTGTAAGAAGCAAAAGGGAGCTTTTTTCGAAATGATTACAATGCTGTTGACCGCAGATGGCAATGACAGCGTTACCAGACTTTGGCGGGTGCAGAGGGCGCCTCGCCGCCGGTAAAATTAGGTTGGAGTTACAGTGTTACCGTAACACGCACAAGGGCCACCACTTAGGTGCAAACCTCGGCTTGATCTGTTGCCAGATGCTAGAAGAGGACATGAAGGTTTCGGCTTATGAGATAAGGTCCATTTTCAACCGCCTTCAAGGAGGTTCTCAGTTGGACTGTGTTTTTTTTTGTATGTGTGTTACGCGACTGTTCCGCCAATTATGGACGATTTTGAAAATTCTTTCACTATTGTATAGAAAACGATCCTGAGGTGGTCCCATAAACATTTTATTCCCCGGAGATTAGTATTTATCCCGCAAAACTTAAAAAAAATCTAAAAGTAAGGGATTCGAAGTCTATTATTATGTTTTTGAAAACAATCAAATTATGACAATGTCTGGTAACAAACAGTTTCCATGGCAGAGGGCAAAATAAAAAAGACGTTGGTTCAGGAATTATAAGTCGGTTTATAGTTTTTTAAAACATGCCAAATTATATCGTTCATATACATACAAGTTCCCACTCCGTATATACTTAAAATCACGTCAAATTAAGTGTTATACTTGTTAGATATTTTATTTCTAAGATAATGTTGGAAAAAAGTTAAATGTGAGTGCGCTATCTAAAACAGCCTGTGTCATGCAGCATGTAAACGGTCCTTTAGACCGTTGCCTGCTGTTTTAGTGCTGCCACTTCCAATTTACTCAGTATCTGGTGATAATTTACTATGAAACACACAGTATGTGGTGTTGAAAACAACCGTAAAACCTGTAGGAGAAATACTTTTCTTGTCTTGGCTGCCTACTTAGGTTATGTAGATTCTTTTCTAGATTACTAGGTTTATAGATAGTTAATGCATTGTCATTCGAAAAGCAAAATATATGATTCTGTACATAAGAGATATTTCATTCTGGAATAGTCCAGACATGAAATACTTATTTTCTCTTATGACAATGCATTAACTATCATAGTCATATATTTATTTGCAAAAAACATATGTGCATACAAAATAAAGTCTTAATTTAGATACAGGTCCAATATGTTTTACCATGATAAGTTGGCATGCAAAAATTTAAATTAAACACAAGTAATATATTGAATATAGTCATAATTATATATATTATCGTGATTAGCAACTTCGTTAACACTTAGATGCCTATACAGAGATATTTACAATGATTTAATTAGATCATTCAATCATGGTGATATTATCCTGGTTACCTTGTAAGTTCAATAAATAATAAATAAATAAATCATTTATTTCAGGCAACACAGTCAATTATACGATGTAAAAAACTTAAAAACTACGGCCCATATAAAAATATGTACGTTAGTCTAACATACATAAAATAAACTTATTTACTGCCACGTATTATCGGCGACGTGTGACACGCAATATTATGCACGCAATGAACTTACATATTTTTGAACATCATGTGTGAGATGTCTGTCTGGCCTAATAATTCGGATAGTCTTATGAGATTAAATTGATCAAAAATATTTTTCATTTTTTAAGTACTAGGTACATCAGTCATCTAACTAGATCAACTTAACCTCTACTTACTTCGAAACTAAATGATACTGTGTGAAATGCACAGAACTATTTATTTATTTTTGTTTTCATCAGTGGCACCATCGCACCAATAAGTAGCACCTTAGTCCATAATCACGATCTCGCATGGATGAATTAAGAGCAAGCCGTTTAAAACGAGTTTCGAATATTATCCACATTATAACGGTTCTCTAATAAGATTATAAAATCACACTAATGTTAAAAATGCGAAAGTTTGCATGTCTGTCACTTCTTCACTCCAAAACTGCTCAACGGATCGTGCTAAAAATTTGCATACAGGTAGGTCTAGACTTGGAATAGTTAGAATAATATAAAAATAACTTTTTATCTCATAAATTAGCACTCATTCGTTGACTTCCTCACAATACTGAAATAAATAATAGATCACTTTTAGAAAAGCTTATAAACATTTCTTAACCTCATTAACAATATTCCACAAAATAGACAATATACCCCTCAAGTCCAGTTTGACATAATAGAGTTGCCCGCTATCGGAACCTATTTTGCCAGTTATTTATTTCATACCAGCTGTTGCCCGCGCCTTTGCTCGCGTTTTATTGGGATAAAAAATAGCCTGTATGTATGTTATTTCAGCCCCTCTAGCACAGGGATTGTTATCTAGGATAGAATAGAAGAAAATTACGTCACTTTGTCATCGAATGCGTAAATTATGTGAAATTCATTTCTTCAACTTCAATAATGTACGCAATGTATGGCAATACAATGCCATTATGGTCTCTTCTACCTTAGAGAACAATCCCCATACGGGGATTGTTATCTAGGATAGAATAGAAGAAAATTACGTCACTTTGTCATCGAATGCGTAAATTATGTGAAATTCATTCCTTCAACTTCAATAATGTACGCAATGTATGGCAATGCAATGCCATTATTGTCTATTCTACCTTAGAGAACAATCCCCATACGGGGATTGTTATCTAGGATAGAATAGAAGAAAATTACGTCACTTTGTCATCGAATGCGTAAATTATGTGAAATTCATTTCTTCAACTTCAATAATGTACGCAATGTATGGCAATGCAATGCCATTATTGTCTATTCTATCTTAGAGAACAATCCCCATACGGGGATTGTTATCTAGGATAGAATAGAAGAAAATTACGTCACTTTGTCATCGAATGCGTAAATTATGTGAAATTCATTTCTTCAACTTCAATAATGTACGCAATGTATGGCAATGCAATGCCATTATTGTCTATTCTATCTTAGAGAACAATCCCCATACGGGGATTGTTATCTAGGATAGAATAGAAGAAAATTACGTCACTTTGTCATCGAATGCGTAAATTATGTGAAATTCATTTCTTCAACTTCAATAATGTACGCAATGTATGGCAATGCAATGCCATTATTGTCTATTCTACCTTAGAGAACAATCCCCATACGGGGATTGTTATCTAGGATAGAATAGAAGAAAATTACGTCACTTTGTCATCGAATGCGTAAATTATGTGAAATTCATTTCTTCAACTTCAATAATGTACGCAATGTATGGCAATGCAATGCCATTATTGTCTATTCTATCTTAGAGAACAATCCCCATACGGGGATTGTTATCTAGGATAGAATAGAAGAAAATTACGTCACTTTGTCATCGAATGCGTAAATTATGTGAAATTCATTTCTTCAACTTCAATAATGTACGCAATGTATGGCAATGCAATGCCATTATTGTCTATTCTACCTTAGAGAACAATCCCCATGCTAAGGGGGCAGGTCCCAAACTATACCCATATCAAATTTCTGCCTAATCGGTTTAGTAGTTTTTGGCGTGAAAGAGTAACAAATATCCATACATCCATCCATACAAACTTTGACATTCATAATATTAGTAGGATTTCCAACAATATTTTTTTTCATTGGCGCAAGCTTTCTCTTTTTAAAAAAATAACATGATTCTAATACATGGGATGGAAATAACATAAAACAAATTAGAACTAATAATGTTCCAGTGCAGACTATTGCAAACAATATAGAGGTAGCACAACTGATCCAAATCAATACTGATCGGACAACATTTTAAAAGAACAATTGGTTAATTAGATCTTGTCAACTTTGAAAAACGTAGGTATAAATAAGTTTCCTTTTTACCTCAGAATGAACGCGTGCGAAGACGCGGCAGAAACTAGTATTTTTATAAAGCCACGAAATAAGCCTGTCGATTCCTATTTGCAACAAAAAACTTCTAGGAATTACGGTCTGCGAGGTTTCTGGTATTTTAAAGTATTTTTAACATGCTCTGAAGACAGTACAATTACATAAGTAATGGTTTGTAAGCCATTATGTAGTGTTTAATTGTGTTTATTAAATAAGGTTACAGCATTTTTAGACGACTGATTTGGCGCAGTGGGCGAGGTCCTCCTGCGATCCAGGAGATTGCGGGTTCGATTCCGAGAGATGCGATGCGAGATAGGCAATATCCTGGGAAAGACAGGCGAATACGAGCGTATCTGACATATATATTTTACTAGCTGCTGCTCGCGCCTTTGCCCGCGTTTTATCGGGATAAAAATGGCTTTTATGTTATTTCAGGTCCCAAACTATACCCATACCAAATTTCAGCCTAATCAGTTCAGTAGTTTTTGCGTGAAAGAGTAACTAATATCCATACATTCATCCATACAAACTTTGATATTTATATTATTATATATAGTAGGATATTTTGAAATACCTATGTAACATACACAAACACTGCACATACCTATGTAACATATACAAATAACTACCTGATACCTATCTATTATATACATTCCTTCCATACCTAAGCTAACATTAAGACCTAAGCTGTATACATGTACTTACATGTGAGCAACATAAATAAATGAAACATGGAGAAAAATAAAAAATTTTAGGTACCTCCATTTATGTCATTTGTGACACAAAAAACACACTCACAGTTTTCACACAAAAAGTCATAATTAAAAATCATAATTTCTTATTGTTGGGAATGGTTCGGCAAATGTTGTCTGTTTGTTTTAAATATGTTTTTAATACACAAAGTACGCCTTCATTTGTGTATAATGTGTGTATTTTTATGTGAGTACTAGCTGACCCGACGGACGTTGTTCTGTCATTCAATTCAAACTAGAATCTGTCAATGAACTCATAGTTATTTCAAACGTGCTGAGCAAAGAGTATTATATAACGCTGGGGCTAAGTTTACATTAAAAAAGTTTATAATAGGGGTTAAGTTTAGTCGTTAAGTTTACATTAATTTTCGCGCAATTTTCTTATTTTTTTATAATGTTAGAACCTTCCACGAAGTATTAGAAAACATTAAAAAAATATGAATGAAATCAGCTAAGCCGTTCTCAAGATATAGCGTGGCCAGGAGAAACAGCTGTTATTTTTATATGTATAGATTTATATTGTTTTTGTACTGTAACAATTACGCTACTTTGACACCAGTGTGCATTCGAAAAATTTGTCAAGAATTTATATATTGTAAGTCGTACATAGAACTTTTATATCTTGAATTAGTTCCTGCCTGCATCTTTGCACGAAATTTCATCTATTACTGTTTAAAAAAAAACAAGTTACTTCAAATTCCTTAGTGTATTTACACTGTTCAAAAGTTTTTGGAGACAATTCTTGTCGCTCGGGAATAAAATGTTTATGGAAAAACATCAGGACCATTTCCCATATAAAAGAAAGAATTTTCCGATCCATAATTGACGGAGAAATCGACGAACATACATAAGAAAACATGCAGTCAAACATAACTCCTCCTTTTTGTGTTTCGTTGGTCAAAAAGTGGAGATATTGTATTAATTCAGGTCTTGAATTAAATCTATTCAAAATGTCAGCCATTCAGTATTTTTGGCGTGAAGAAGTAACAAACATCAAAACTTTCGCATTTATAAAATTATTAGTGTGATGATAATTGATACTCATTTTGTCATTACTTACTCTCTGGTTAAAATGTCAACTAATTTTAAAGTAGATATTTTATAATCAGAACATCAAACAATACATTCTGTATGTTTCTATTTTATAAGACCTCAGCAGCTACCGTTAAAAACTTATAACAGTTGAACTGCCATTTAAAAGGTATAAAAGTCAGGTACGCACACTTTTATTTTAGCGTTAAAGAACAAAGGGATTCTTAATTAACAATGAAGTCCATAAAATAGTGACAAGTTCATAGAAAAGCCATGAATTTATGTTCATAAATTATTTTAATAAAGATATTTACGATTTTTTTTACGTTTCGTTGATGTCGAAAAGTAACGCCATTACCTTTTATTTAAAAGAAAATTAAAATAATGATATCTCAAAGCTATTTTCAGTTCAGTTCCTATTTGCTTATAAAATTGTTACTAAATTGAGTTGCCAGTACCTAGAGTGCAAAAAAACTAAACGAAAATAAGTTTTCAGTCAATACCAATTTTGCTTTTTCAATAATAAAAAGAAATTACCTTATACCGCTACGATTAATCTAATTGGCACGACACTAAGCACATCACATAATCGCTGCACTTCACAAAAAAATTATTAAAGTACGCACGACAACAATTCAAAAATAAAACACTAAATTTTTACCAAAAAAAGGCACGTCAATATGAAAAAAACATGTAAAAAAAGGAATCGTAACCAAAGATTTGAACTGCATGATTTTTTGGTTGTCAGCTGTTCGCGCCATAGGCAAGGCCGTTCGCCTTAAAAATGTCAGGCGCATGATATAACTTGAGGTTATTGCACCCAAAAAGCTCACTGCTAGCGGACCGTGAATGAACAGGTATCGTATTTTTGTTTTATTTCGTCGATATGATTAAACGCGCGCGCTCGTACCGCGCTCTAAGCAACGAATGAGGAGTCTAAGAACGATTTCAAACATCTTTTCTCTAATCCTTTTCTGCGCGTGCGATCGTGTGCTGTATCTATAGCAAGTGCCCGGCGGAAGTGGGGTTATCGGATTTGATTCGGATTTTGAACGGGTTATAAAACAGACCAGTCATTTTAATGGGGTCTTCATCGAATTGAACTGAAAAATTCTTTATTTTCCTCTTAAGGTGGGAAGAGAAAATCATATTAAGAAACGAATTAATTTAAAACGCCACTTTGAAACCACTTAAATTATTTTGATATTTATGTCCGCTTAAGGTACTCAAGTAACTATTATAAGGGCTGGTGTAATATTTTGAAACAAGGCGTCAGAACCAATAGCGTTTATTTTCCATTCTACGTATTCCTTACACTATTTAGCGTAAATAAGTATATATTATTTTATTCCTTCTTCTTCTTCAATAACATAATTGATAGTCATAAAAGTAAATTATTGAAAAGTTTGCCTGTATATCATAAGATAGCGACATCAAGTGTAACATGTGTACCTACGGTGGAAATAAATAAATACAAAAAAGCAAATAAAGAATAAAACAACAAATAAAAAGGTCGCTTCAAAGTTGATCAGAGCGCGTTGAAGTCTTTTTTACTGAGAACTGCAATTTTTCTCAAGGGGGAAAAGTAGAACAATATTAAAGGTTGCGGGACAATTTTGGACTTTTTACAATTAAGATTCCAGTTTTCCCCTAAAGGGGATTTATCAAGAGGCAAAAGTGGAATAAGCCCATGCAAACAACAAAATTTTGGAACGAGATTTAATTATCTTATGTTATATTAAGTAGTATAGTGAATCTACTATGAATTTACCGATATTTTGTATATAAAACTATTATCATAATGATTATGCGTAAAATGTATAAAAAAATAGTGAGTGATAAAAATGTAATAGGTACCTAAGCATATTTGTTAATACTTCGACAAGTGGATTAGGTTGTCTAACTCGTAATATCATGAAGTAATGAGGTTCTTATCAAAGCAATTAAAGCTAGTGAACTACGAAGGAACTTATAAAAAACAGAAATTTCATGTTTCAAATTTCAAAATAATTATAAGTACAATTATTTTTTTCGCAGAACACATGTGTTCTGTTACGCCGACAAAGATGACTGGAAGCAACATTTTTAAAAATGTAGACACTGAGTTATTAAATGGCGCCTGGTTTTTTTTTAATATTTGAAAATTACGGAATAGTCTATAGACTATTTCACAGTTTGAAGACTGTTACTAACCGACATTAAAAACATAATTAGGTTAATCGTTATCAAGTTATTGTGTACAAGTGATCAATAATATACAATTATGTAGTCAATTTGGGTTAGATTTAAATACCTAGTCGGTTCCAAAGTCAAAACTCAAAAATTCTTTATCTCCGTAAATACAATAAATGTACAGTTAGAAAAGGTCAAATTGTTAAATTTAAAAGGTAATGGTAATAAAGTGATATTTTGATTTCGGTCGCTTCGGTGTGTAGACTAAAGTAAAGAAGCGATGAAGAAACCTTTAGCCTGTTAGGTGTTATTTTTCGAGTTGGAGCAAAATCCGTCCCCAGCTTTTTTATCTTCTATATAGTCTGAAATTTTGTAATACGCCTTTTTACAAAGGATATGTTTGACAATTTGTTTGAATTTATTTATAGAAAGTTTTTGCAACTCGCTAGGGGTTTTGTTGTAGAAGCATACATTGCCCTCTAAAAGATACATTAATCTTGTGTAACCTAGTTTTGGGCACAGCGAGTTTATTCTTATTTCTAGTATTTACATTTGTACAGTGTCTGTGCAACCAAAGAATTATTAGTTGAAAATATTTTACTACAGTATCATCGGAACAAATTGCAACCGTACGAAACAACTTTTGGTTTTGAAAACTTCATTCATTCGGTCTTTGTAATCGTTTCTCTTTCATTCATTATTTTATTCGGTTCGTTTTCAAATTCGATTTTGGGCCTTTTTTTGTGCACGTGTGTTAGTGTTGTTGAACTTTCTGTTTTTTATATTGAAATCCTACTAATATTACAAAAGTCAAAGTTTGTAAGAATGGATGGTATGGATATAATATGTTACTATTTCACGCAAAAACTACTGAAACAATTAGGCTGAAATTTGGAATGGGTATAGTTTGGGATCTGGAATAACATAGAGGCTATTTTTATCCCGATAAAACGCGGGCAGTAGCTAGTTAGTTATATTCATATCACCTTTAAACCTACAATGTTTGATGGAAATAATCTTTGAAATCTTTGAATCTTGGTGTTAACTCGCAATTTTCATTCCAGAGAGGTCATATTAAAACTTAATTGTGATTTTCAGTAGTACCTTAGCTTTTTTTTCCCACAAAACTTCATTAACAATGTAACTAGTAAAAACTCTTTGAAAACCAGTTTAAAGAAGCACTACTTATCACTGTGTCCTTAATAGCTAGTTAAAAATATAAACGACCTCCTGGCAAAATTTCATTTATTTCCGCTCAGCCGTTTTGGGTGTGAAAGGATCACAAAGCGAGAGACATGTAATATTGTAATTAGTATTTGTATAACACAATAACAACTCTGCTTTGCATTTGTCATCACAACGTAACTCATTATTAAATATAAAAATGTCTTACGTAGTTGGGAATCAAATTAGGTAAATCTTATATTTCCATGTCACAATGTTAGTTACCGTACTCCTCCGAAACGACTTTACCGATTTTTACCAAATTTTATATGCGTATTCAGTAGGTCTGAGAATCGGCTACTATCTATTTTCCATAACCCCTAAGTGATAAGGGTTGAAGGCAAAACAACGTTTGCCGGGTCAGCTAGTAATAAAATAAGTGTCAATCTAGGGTATTTAAGGAATTAGTTTATATTTACAGATAATTCAATGTTGTCCACGAGAGCTACTGCCGACAAACTGTTGCACAATTTGGTATTAAAGATTTACCTACTGTAATGTATTTTTTAAGTTGAAAAATAAACAATTACAAAATTAAATTTTAGCAGTGACGCAAATATCACCACTGAGACGACTTTCCCCACTTTACCCTATGGTACTTACTTCAGCACAATTATAACTAATGCCATGACTGGACTAACTGACATAAAATATGCACTAGTCCATGAAATATCGGATTAGGTTCATCAAGTAGAGACAGAAGGTAATGTCATGTACTTATTTCACTGTCAATATTGTCTGTCAAACTGGAAAATAATAGTCGACGTTGCTGCTTATTGACAGAGTAGCATGATAGTATTTGACCTATCTACTGTGAATTATCGGCTTGTTGTGTACGTACACGCACCATTATTATCTAATTTCTTGTTAGAAATGGAAGCAGATTTTATAGGGATACGATTTGATTTATTTAGTTTTATGTGAGATATTTATGGTAGGTACCATAGAAAAAAAAATGTTGGACAATTCACACAGTATTATCTAGCCCCAAGCTAAGCAGAGCTTGTGTTATGGGTACTAGATTACTGATATACATAATACAATATATTACATAGATAGATATTTTTTATTATACATATAAAGCGACCAGAACACTCTGAACAAATATCTGCAGATCGTACAAATATTTGTCCCGAGGCGGGAATCGAACCCGCAACCGCCTCGCAGGCGGACCTTCGCCCACCGCGCCATAGAGGTCGTCAGAATAGAATAGAAATACTCTTTATTGCACACCAAGATAGAATAACAAGACAGGAAAACACAAACACAGAAATAGTTGCAGAATGGGCGACCTTATCGCTAATAGCGATTTCTTCCAGGCAACCTTTGGATGGACACGTAATCATTGTATAGGTAGTAGCCGTGTAGACGGTGGCATATTATATACTAATATATCATCATCATCAGCCAATACACGTTCACTGCTGGACATAGGCCTCCTCCATACGACGCCACAAATAGCGGTCCTGAGCCGCCTCCATCCATCGACTCCCTGCGACCGCTACGATATCGTCGGTCCATCAAGTAATAGTAGCAGGCAACCTCTGTGGCGTGGTGGGCGAAGGTCCGCCTGCGACGCAGGAGGTTGCGGGTTCGATTCCCGCCTCGGGACAAATGTTTGTACGATCTGCAGATTTTTGTTCAGGGTGT
Organism: Eupithecia insigniata; assembly: GCA_947859395.1. Taxonomy (NCBI): domain Eukaryota; kingdom Metazoa; phylum Arthropoda; class Insecta; order Lepidoptera; family Geometridae; genus Eupithecia; species Eupithecia insigniata. Next base: position 2,609,836 of record OX401999.1, on the reverse strand, counting down.
TCTGGATGTTTTCTATGTATAATAAAAAAATATCTATCTATTTAGTGTATTATATTAAGTATATCAGTTATCTAGTACCCATAACACAAGCTCTGCTTAGCTTGGGAGTAGATAATTATGTGTGAATTGTCCAGCATTATTTATTTATAATGTCCCGAATCTTGGCGCAGATGACCCGAAATAAAAACTGTCGTAAGGAAGTCTCCGATTCTTGTCTTTGGTCCTTGAAGTTTAGGTAAATTAGCCCTACCTATCCTATCACTGTTTATAATCAACTAGCTGTTCTCCGCGGTATCACGTTAAATTCGAATTTCACATTTCTAGGGGGATAAAAAGGTATGTTCCCCGTAAATCGCCCATGAGAATTTAATATTTTACCAGGACAAAAATAAACCTATGTTACTTTACATCCATTCACCTAACATTATGCTAAAAATCAAGTCGATTGGTTGCTTATATAAGGCGTGGAGGAAGGACAAAGAAACAAACACACTTTAGCATTTATAATATTGGTTAGGATAGACCGTGATTTATTACCTGATGTGGCCGCACATTTATCACGACGGCCTAGAAGACACCTATTCACTCTCGTCTTGTTATCACGTACTTAAGTCAAGATAGAAGTGTGCTAAAATGAAGGGATGATCCTGCAAGAAAAAAAAAACTTGTTTCTCAAATAACTTACTTTTTGCTTTTAAAATTTAATAATTGCATACTTGCATGCGGGTTGAATACATTTGACATCACTCAAGTTATAAGACCTGATATGTACCTGTTATACTGTATTCGGCAAATAAATGATAAGTAAAATAAATTATACAAAATTCAAAAAACCGGAGAAAGAAAGATGATCCTCTCGCTCGAGGCCCAGAATAACCTCCTTTTAGTTTGTTACAACATGTTACGTGGCACCTTCTATATTGACTAGTAGAAAACATAATTTCAGATGAAGGAGGAAAGTCTCCTTTTTACCGGACGCTCAAAAAGGAGGATTGTGTCTCTTACTGATTTTCTTTTGTTTATCTCAACCCCCTTTATAAACACTTTTTGATCTTTTGTTTGTTTTTCTGTTCTTTTATTTGTTTTTTTCTGACTACGTGTACTCAATTAAAAGGATATCTTATAATATATAAAATTTCCATGTCACAATCTTAGTTACCGTACTCCTCCGAAACGGCTTTACCGATTTTTACCAAGTTTTATATGCGTATTCAGTAGGTCGGAGAATCGGATACTATCTATTTTCCATACCCCTAAGTGATAAGGGTTGAAGGCAAAACAACGTTTGGCGGGTTAGCTAGTATATATATAGTATAAACCGTACAAGTCAGATATATGTATTGTATATGTTTATTCAAGAACGGGTAATAGGTACACATTATTAACGTTAATCACCGTATTGTATTATATTTTATTTGTGCGACCACGGCCATTATAAACGTGACTGACATTTGAGAGGGCGCTATTCTGAAAACTGACAAAAAAATCATGAAATGGCGAGTATATCAATTTTCTTAGTACTCGTACATCTATTAATTGGTCGCATTGGCGGTTATTATTATTAATATTTCTTAGAAGAAGTTATTTTTACCTGGATTCTTTTTCAAGCGTTTCAATGTTGGTAGACACTATTTATTAACTCCAAACATCAAAACGGCTGAAACGAGAGACAGATAAGACTGATCCCCAAGAAACCGTCTCTCTTCTTGCCAAACGGTAAAATTTCGGTAAGATCTGTCCAGCCGTTTAGGCTTGGAAATCGGAAAGTTATCAGATATACAATAACACGTTCACATTTGTAATATTCATCATCAGCCCGTACACATCCACTGCTGAACATAGGCCTCCCCCAAACGACGCCACGAATAGCGGTCCTGAGTCGCCTCCATCCAACGACTCCCTGCGACCGCTACGATGTCGTCGGTCCATCGAGGTCTTCCCACACTCCGTTTCGCATTGCATCGCGGTCACCACTCGAGAACCTTTACTCCCCAACGGTTATCGGTTCTACGAGCTATATGGCCTGCTCATCGCCATTTCAGCCTGCTGATTGTAATATTATAAAGTATTGATGGATAAATGAAGCTAGATGTTTATATGGGAAACAATACACCATAATGCTACATACATTTATCAATGTCATACGTCATGTCAATTATCAATTATTTTATTCTAGAAATAAATAAATAAACAATACCATTAAAATAATGAAGGAGCAGTTAGCTCGTTAGAGGACACTATAAGTTAAAATAATTGCTGTAATAGATAAATAAATATTAATAATTTTGCCTCACAACAATAGGAGTTCTAGACTATACAGATTGTTGGCGCAACAGGCGAAGGTCCGATTCGAAGGACGGATTCGATTCTCGCCTCGGGACATAATCAGGGGTGTAAGTCTACTTGACGTTAGTAACGAGACTTGATCGTGACGTCTCATTTTTATATGGGTTTCATGTATGTAGTTCCACATCCGCACGACAGAGGCGCGAAACCTATTGAAAATGGAGACGTCATGACCACGTCTTGTGACTTTTAAGCTGGGTTAACACGAAGCCAGCGCTGAACCTTGCTTTAAAGTTAGGTTAGTCTGTGTAGTTAGTATAATGCTACACAACATCATCGAGCCCCAAGCTAAACAAAGCTTGTGTTATGGGCACGTAACGTACTAGATGACTGATATACAAAATCTTATATATATATATATAAAAGTGAATCCCTATTTCTCTTGGTCCGGCTATAACTTGAGACCGGCTTTACCGATTTCATTCATCATTTTTTAAAATGTTTTTGAATGCTTCGCAGAAGGTTCTTATATATAAAAAAATAAGAAAATTGCGCAGAAACTTAGAAAATTTATGACTACCTTAGTCGTAGTAAAAAAAAAAACTATATATTATAAACTTTTTTAATGTCACCTTAGCCCCATCGTTATATACTCTTTGCTAAGCACGTTTGAAATACTGTCAGTTGTTTGACTTAAATGACACACTAATCACAGCTAGTACAATATAAAATATTATATATTACATAGACAGATATTTTTTTATAATACTTAGAAAATACCCAGAACACCCGAAACAAATATTTGCAGATCGTTCAAACATTTGTCCCAAGGCGGGAATCGAACCCGCAACCTTCTGCGTCGCAGGTGGACCTTCACCCACCGCGCCACATCGGTCGTCAGATTTCCCTTAGTCGGCTCTTACGGCATCCACGGCCTTAGTCGTACGAGGCGATTTTTACGCCACAACCGTAATGGCAACAATTTTACTTGATTCAGCGAAAAATGTACAGAGTGGGTGAACTTCGCTGACGTATAAATCACCCAGATTAGATGTAAAGGCCCCTAACCGATGACAGTGGCAGGCAAGTATCTATGCATCGCCACTTCGACCAAGGGATACCGGTGTACCTGACACCATTGATTTACCTCTCCGTGGCACGCGACTGGGTAACCTGATCGTGCAATGCGCGCTTTAGTTTGATTTCAATTAAGAAATACAAGGAAAGCTTTTGTTCTCTATTTGGATAATATCCTTCATCATAGGAAACCTCGAGGTTGTCATAAGTTCACATGTCAAAGATTGTTCTCTGTTAGAAGAAAGGTCAAAGGAAACCACTCGAGGCTGTCATAAGTTCACATGTCAAAGCTATTGTTCTCTATTTGTAGAAAGGTCAAAGGAAACCACTCGTGGCTGTCGTAAGTTCACCTGTCAAAGCTATTGTTCTCTATTAGTAGAAAGGTCAAAGGAAACCACTCGAGGCAGTCATAAGTTTACATGTCAAAGCTATTGTTCTCTAGTAGTAGAAAGGTCAAAGGAAACCACTCGAGGCTGTCATAAGTTCACATGTCAAAGCTATTGTTCTCTATTAGTAGAAAGGTCAAAGGAAACAAGTCGAGGCAGTCATAAGTTCACATGTCAAAGCTATTGTTCTCTATTAGTATAAAGGTCAAAGGAAACCACTCGAGGCAGTCATAAGTTCACATGTCAAAGCTATTGTTCTCTATTAGAAGAAAGGTCAAAGGATACCACTCGAGGCTGTCATAAGTTCACATGTCAAAGCTATTGTTCTCTATTAGAAGAAAGGTCAAAGGATACCACTCGAGGCTGTCATAAGTTCACATGTCAAAGATTGTTCTCTATTAGTAGAAAGGTTAAAGGAAACCACTCGAGGCTGTCATAAGTTCACATGTCAAAGCTTTTGTTCTCTATTAGTAGAAATGTCAAAGGAAACCACTCCAGGCTGTCATAAGTTCAATTGTCAAAGCTATTGTTCTCTATTAGTAGAAAGGTCAAAGGAAACCACTCGAGGCAGTCATAAGTTTACATGTCAAAACTATTGTTCTCTATTAGTAGAAAGGTCAAAGGAAACCACTCGAGGCTGTCATAAGTTTACATGTCAAAGCTATTGTTCTCTATTAGTAGAAACGTCAAAGGATACCCCTCGAGGCCCGAGGCTGTCATAAGTTAACATCTTCATAAGTTTCAGACAGACAGCTCGTCATAAGTTTTTGAAGAGAAAACTACGCGCTTTTTCTGAGCAGTGATCGAGAACGAATCGTCGCGCTCGGGTTGGTTACGCTAAGTTGGGTATACTCGACTCCAGTTGGCCACTTTAAAGGTTTAATGTTTTCACTTCTATAAAGAAACCTATGTATGTCTTCTTCTTCTCATTCGTAGTTGGCAGTTGGCGTCGTTCTTGGCAGAACGGTCGTGGTCGTCATGAAGTCTTTTGTGGTATGGGCTGATATCACTCGCCTCACGATATATCGCCATCTCATATTATATTCTTTATATACATACATATGTATATATCATACAGGTTTTAATACAGATTTTTATACCCTTTTCAGGCACCAGTCTCTCACAAAGCAGTTTAATATCATAGTTTATTTACTAAATATATCGCGTCATGTAAACAAAACTTTTTGTATAACCTTTATGAGAGAAAAAAAAAATGATATTCATATCATTTATTGTGATTTCATGCATACAGGTGTTGTTCTTAAGTGTAGGTAGTCTTAGTGGGTCTCTCCCTGTTGGTGGTCATTATGGAGCATTCATGTAAGGGGCACCTACGGCAGATCTTATTATGTAGCCTACTGTATAATGTATAACAGTTATCTAGCTGCTTGGCTTAACACAAGCTCTTAGCTTGGAGCTAGATGATGCTGTGCGAATTAACCAGCATTATTATTTATTTATTTTATTGTGTGGTCATAGCAGACTTTTTTTGTGTAGTACCTACTTAGAACTCGAACTTTATCGATTAAGTATGAGATAAACTTTACTATACTCCAATTCAAAAACCTGGATATGTTTTGTAAACAAAGGGGTTACAAAACCCAAGGAATATAGGTGTAAAATATTTAACGACATTGCTGTCATCGAAGCTAAGCAAAAAAGCTCAAAACGTGTTTTACTTTTGAAAGCTTTCATTTGATCTTTCGTTTGTTTAAAATTCAAATTTAAACATTTTCTACTACACAATATGTGAGATTATGTGTTGTTGAAATTTTAGTTTTTAGTGATAATTTTGTTGTTTTCTGTTATTGTTATTAGTTTTTGTTTAGTTTTCATTCATAAAATCTTTGTTGAAATAAAATATCTTGGATTTAGAATCGGAGTATAGATAGACAAATTTGGGACACTTGTCGCTATATATTATATTTAAGGTACCATCACAACCTTTCTGTTCAGTATCCTTAATAAAAAGTAAGGCATAAATTTTATGGCGAATCAGAATCAGAATCAATAACTTTATTTCTTTACGCTTACAAAATAAGTACTTGGACAAGTAAAATTTCCTAGGTGTCATCAAACGACCCGAAATTATTAGATTTGTTTCTTATCCCAGTTTACCATTTAATCATACAACGCTGTTTGGCGTGATAAAGTGGGATAAAACTAATTTCACCGTGATAAACTGGGATATACCCACTCAGTAGCCGGCGACCGACAAAAGAAGATCGGAACAATGCGAGCTAATAATCAGAACGCAATCACCCAACCAAATAATTATTACTTTTCTCCAAGCAAGAACTAACACACATTGTTTCGTGATTTCTATCAAATCCATTTATGTATTTGTATTTCTGTTATCAACGAAAAACTTTGAAAGTCTTTCGTTGACTGTGCTTGCGTGTGTCGGTGTATCATGGACAATTTATCGTAACATAACTAGTTTTTAACCTACTTCAAAAAATAAGGTGTGTTCAATTCGGCTGTATGTGTTTTCTCTCTCTTTTTTGTATGTATGTTACGCGATATCTCCGCCAAATATGGACTGATTTTGAAAATTATTTCACTAGTGTATAGAAATAATTTCCAAGGTGGTCTCAGCCCCCATGTTATCTCCAGGGGATTGGTATTTATCCTGAAAACCTTAAAAACAATGTAAAAGCAAGGGAGTTGAAGATGGCTTATCGTTTTTTAAAACACGCCAAATTATGTTCTTGCAATAACTTAGAAATAGGTGCAATCTCGTTGCGATACAATATTATTTTCTTGATACTGCCTCAGTAAGGCATTTCTAGTATTTGCGACAGTAAATCATAAAGAATTATAAAAAATTGCATTGATATTTTGTTTATGAGTACTATTCAATAAAAGATGAGGGACAGACAGCTGATTTAATTAAATTTGACACGCAGGAGGCACTTTAGAAATTCTTGCTCGGTCTATTTGATTGCAACAAATTTAAAGAGTTGAATAATTATAATAAATAGTTTCTAATCGAGTTGGTATTATGCCAAGCTGATAAAGTATTTTAAACTTTGAATCTTTTGGTCGTTCAGCTTTAAAGCATATAGTGATTCACTCTCGGCCACATCGTCACTTTCCATTAGGTGAGATTGTGGTCAAAGCATAGTGGCTAGATTGTGGTCAAACGACTATCAAATGACTATAAAAAGGGCCTAGTTGGATTAGAAAACGGAGTACTGTATACCTAAAAAAATATTATTATTTCAAACTACATGAACCAACTGAAGTTTTCTTGTCCAAAAATGTGCAAAAATTCAATAAAATCATGTAATTTTACCTCTTTTTAAAATATTTTTTCTAAATTACTCAGGCTCGTAATATTATATACCTCTGTCTTGCGCAGTCTAGTAAAAAATGTACCAAATGGGTATAAACATAACCATTCTCAAGGCATTCGAAGTTCTCAAGTAGGTAAGTGTTTTTTGTTACATTGTTAATTTTATAAATGAACAGGCGAAAGCCATAGTAGCCATATCGCCTTGCCTTACGTATGTTTTATTTTCTTTAGTTTCGTTTTGTGTAAAATACACGTCTTTACTGGTCAGCCATTTTTCCATGCAACTCTCAAGTAATGATCTAATACCATTTCCTTCGAATCGAAATTTAAATAAATAAGACGATTGTCAGAATAGGCTAGGCTGTTCAACAAACACGACTTCATTCTACCAACCAATTTCAAACTTGTGCACCGTGCACTCAACACATTCTACCACACGGTGAAGCGGTAATGGCAACACACGTTCAAGCATTTTACTCATTCTGCCAGTGACATGTAGCAGTCGGGGCTGCTACCTCCACAATGCAAATAGTGGCACCACGGAGGCACGCACTCGACCGTGTTGTAGGAGTGAACGAGGTGGGATGGGCGGCTAATTACGCGGAGCAATCAAACGCCACGCATACAATATTTACATTGTGGAAGTATGGTTGTCTCTTTCATTTGTTTACGTTAGATAGATGGTTTGATATAGGTGTTTGAAAGTATTATGGTGCACAATAAAGCGTTTTCTTAAAAACAGTATTTAAAAATGTTTAAACCAGACTGAAAAAGACTGAAGAATTGGCGTGGGTCCAATCTATGCTAATTATGGGCTCAATCTAAGAGAAAATAAAAACTGCATAGGTACTTACTTATTTTGATTTTTTTAAATGAATTTTACTACTTTATATTCATCAGGAATAATTAAATAATTATATTGTTTTATCGAGGATAAATCCCATTAAAATAGAGGCTAAGTATCCTAGCTAGCAGAAAACACACCAGAGTTGTTCGAAAATTTTCATCTGCTTAGTATCGCGTATAAAACTAAAGTTATAATAAATAGTCATTTCCTTTCATTTTCAATAAAATATTCCTTTGCAAAGATTGATCATTATCAGCAACCGTTGCAGTTGCAGTTAATATACAATAAATATAAATACAGGGTCTCATATTTTCAATATTTTCGATTTTCTGCATAATTCACAATATTAGAATGAAGAAATATTTAGTAACAATTCCGCGTATAACCTTCTCTGATAGTATTCATCAAAGTAAGTTGTCTACTAGTTTCGTCTCTCCACGAGACATCTTCAGGACACCACAATACTCGACCTTGACATTGAGATTGGTAAGCACAGCAACACCGACAGAGTCCCGCCAGTGATGTTGCCTCTCCGAGCTCCGCGCGCCAAGTGAAGCATTGCCCGCAAAGTCAAGGTCGAGTATTGTGGTGTCCTGAAGATGTCTCGTGGAGAGACGAAACTAGTAGACAACTTACTTTGATGAATACTATCAGAGAAGGTTATACGCGGAATTGTTACTAAATATTTCTTCATTCTAATATTGTGCAATGGATTTCCGCAAAGTAACGCCTGAATCTATTATTTATTCTGCATAATTATAAAATAAAAATAAATAACAAAAACTTCGTGAAAGGAGTCATGACTCCTTTCACAACTTTTCTCTAACTCCATGAGAGTTAAAGTTTCGGATTTGGCCATCCTCTCCCATCTCAAAAAGCCACACTGTATACCATCGAGTTAAAATAATAAATATCAAATTTTATAGAGTTTTGTATAATGTAGGAGTAGTTGGGAACATTACGAAGAGGTTATTCCCATCTCATCATATGATTTTGGTGGTTGCATCTGAACACATAAAAAGTTCCCAATGGATTATTGATCCGTTGCAACTGTTTTATTGAATTAAATTTTGTCCCGACAGATCATGCTTTATGCTTATAAATTTTAGGGAGCTTGCCATTTCAGTAGGTTTGATATGGAGCGCTTATTTTATTATAAAATTTATTTTAAATTCATCTTTGTGCAGTTGATTATAGTTTAATTGGATTTACCCAGCTACCTACTTACTTCAAAAATATATAGCAATAATATCTTGTTTCTATTTTTAAGTACCGACTAGTTTCACTCTGCGGATGGCACGCAAGTTCAAAAGTTATTCTTTACCATGGAAACTGATTTATCGGAAAAAAGTAGCCTATGTGTTATTCAGGGCCTAGCTTTGTTTTATTCCAGGCCTAGAACTGCATCTATGGAAAATTTTAGCCTGATCCATTCGGTAGCTAGTGTAATATAATTTTAATTATAATCATAGTTATATTTAAATTTTATGCTATGGATTTTATTATCTGAAATAAATAAATACAATACAAGATTCAGTTCAAGCTTCCACTTACAGTACTCGTAGCGTCATCTAGTAGAAATGCAGTGAACTTGCAAGCGGAGTTGCAAGTTTGTTGCAATAATTTATTCTAGACGCTTCCTAAAACATTCAGGCATATTACTAAATAATAAAAAACGGGGCTATAAATATCAATTATTGTTCAAAGGAATATTGTAGGCCTCCATGTTGCAGTTTTATCCGTACGGACTTTCCGTACCGTATCCATTTGGTCGAAAGAACTACTGGGACGAATGGTCAAGATTGAATCAGAACACATTTTTTTTGCTTGCTTTTGCTTGCGGATTTCTCACTTGTTACCTAGATAAAAATGTCTTAGTGTACCATTCTAACAGTAAAAGAATTTTCAAAATCAGACGAGTAGTTTCAGAGATAGCCCTTAATAACAAACAAAATTATAATTTCACCTCTTTTATATTAGTCGAGAAATTCATAAAATAATTTAATTTTATAAATAACACCTTTATTATTTTGTCGACGGTAGGTAGAATATTTTTCCGACTACATTTTTTTAGTAATTTTTGGCAACATTTTAACGGAAATAAATGAGGGTAGTTTCGTAAATTATAACCAAAACTCGCACGTATTGTCGAAGTAACATTACCTAATCTGTGGTATTGTTTTCAAGCGTTTTTGTCTTATTGCATAAATTTATGAATGCAAGTGCATAATTGTTGTGATAAAAATAGTGCACGTAGAATGGAGAGAGTGATATTTGGGAAAAAAACAGTGAGTACCTACATTGTATTGTTTGGTGATTGTCGTGTTTATTTAACGTTGAAAAAACAAAAGTGTCTGACTCAGGAAATTCTTGGTAATATCTACCAACAGACAATGTTATTTGCATAAGTACTTTTTCAACAAAAACTCAAGTCTTTCTAAGCATTTAGACATGCAATTATATAATTTGGAATTTGACTTACGAGTATATTTAAAATTACGTTAATTTTAAATATACTCGAGCTCGTAAGTACCTATCTTGAATGAAGACTAATTTAATTGCAAAGGTTAGGATATTTAATTACAAAAAAATTCGCTAATTACTTAATAGGTGCCTTAATTTAGTTAGTTTATAACATGAGAATTTTAAGCAGTGATTCCAAAGTCCAGGTGGAACCCCAGAGGTCCACGGGGGACTCGACGAGGATCTAATTGGTTAATAGTTGGCGTGATAAAAATGGGGTTCACAAATTATTGGTTCCACGACGAATATTTATCTGGTATCGACAGTAAAGGACAAAAAATATGTCGGCTTTACCTATAAATCAATATCTAAACAGATAATAAACTACTCAAAAAATTTAGGTAGCATACAAATTCCAAGTTTTTGGAAGGTTTTTGACAGGCTGTATTTCTTTTTAAAATTATGAGACTTTAAAAAAGTTTTTGTAGCTTTAAAATTCTAATTTTCAGAGCATTTTAAGACTAATAAGTAGGTAAGAAGAACTTTCTAGCCCGTGCATATCAAAAGAGTAAAGGCAGTGCATACCCATTCCAAACAACAGCCCTTGTTTTGGGTACGCCTGCGTCGCAGGAGGCAGTGGGTTCGATTCTTGCCTTGGGACAAATGTTTGTACGATCTGCAAATATTTGTATCGGGTGTTCTGGGTATTTCCTATGTATTATAAAAAATATCTATGTATGTAATATAATAGATTTTATTAAGCATAATTATCTAGCTAAGCAGAGCTTGTGTGAGGCGTATACTAGATGACTCATCTTGGGGCTAGATGATGCTGTGTAAATTGTCCACCATTATTTATTTATTTATGGTATTTATTTCCGTAAAATTAAGTTCCCGACACTTATTATAACTGCAACACAGCAAAGTGCCTATTCTAGAGGAAAAAAATTGTAAACTCATCTTATAAAATAAAAGCAACATGGAGACTAATAAATAACGAAGCTGGTAAATCAAAGCCACGTAACAGAGAAATAAGGTTAAAAATTAATAATTCAATTCTTATACATGATAAGGATATTGCCGATGCTTTTCATGCATTCTTCTCCGATATCCCTAAAGTTGTTACCCGGACTCTAAACTCCTCACCTTCGATGGCGGTTGAATTATTGGAATCATCTGTTGAAAAATGTAAAGAGGTCTTTATGTTTACTCATGTAAATGTCAATAATATAGTGGAAAAAAAATTAAAAATTGTGATGTTCACAATAGAAATACAAGAAACAAGAACAAATTACGCATCCCAGCATATAGATTACGAAAGGTAGGGAAATCATTTATGGGCAATTGCCTGCGGCTCTATAATAAGCTTCCATCTGAAGCAACTGAAACGTAAATTTAAACAGTACATTAAACAAAATATTATCAGGAAGGCCTTTTACTCCATAGATGATTTCATCAATGATGTTAATGCTTGGCCAGATGTCGCTCCGTTCCGCACTGATAGTAGTATGTAAGAAATTCAATGTTCTGTTTAGCTTTATGGAAATATTTGACATGTATGTAACTAAATCGTATTAAATTTAGGTTTAGAAAACATGTATTAGACACATAAGTGATATTATAATGTGCTAGTGGTTTCTTTTTCACTTCTTCCACTAGTGGACAAAAAATTTACGTGAAGAGAATATCAATAACACCTTATTTCTTATTTGATAATAATAACTATGTTTATAGTATAAATTTGACTTGTCTAAGTGCTTATTTTGTAAGCCTAAAGAAATAAAGTTATTGATTCTGATTCTGATAACAATCACTAAAAGTTACCTTTTAATTTTGTAAAATGATAAAAGCGACATCTCGGTAAATGTTACGGAACTAAACACCTAGACACCACACTAGCCTTCACGGTGGCTTACTACGAGTAGCATCGATGAATCGAAAGGGTGATTACCTGATTACCTAATCGAAGGACGCACGCGCACTATTTCTACGTCAGCGTGGCTGGCTCGTACAAAGTAGACATTGGAAACAAATAGTAGATCCCAATCCCGCGGGAATAACATTTTGGGACCACCTCGGGATTATTCTCTATACAATAGCGAAATAATTTTCATTATCGGTCCAAAATTGACGGAGAAATCGACAAACATGCATAAAAACATACTACAGTCGAACCAAGAACCTCTTATTTTTTCTAAGTCGGTTAAAAATAAAAAAATACAACGAATAGGTGAAAATGTACTACTTAATAGTAGGCGTAAATATGCACGTTTCGACAGAGCCAAAATGAGTTTTTTCAGTAAAAAGTTTTCACATCATTTTATAAGAAAAGAGATTGTTTCACCAAGGAGTTCTGCATAGCTTGAACTGTAAAGTCTTTACAATTGATAAACAAAGTGTGACGTAATGAGATTTGAAAATGGAATTCCTATAAAAATGCATTGTGTTGCGAATACCATCTTACACAGCCTTTTTGCTTACTTAGTAAAACCTTCTTGCCGAGCATTATGATATAAAAATTATTACTTAACAGTATAGCTATCTGCAGACTGTTGCAAAATAAGGTAAAAAATAAGGCAAATCAGTGAAAGCGTCGTGCCCAAATATCAAATTGCTTTATTTCCTTAAGACTCTTGGTCACCCGTCACAAAATTAAAATAACATACCTATGTAAAACAGGGAAATAAAGTGATCACTTTGATTTCTTGTTCACTTCAATCTTTTTAAGGTAAAGAAGCGAACAAGAAACCTTTTCCTTGTTAGGTTGTTAGTTTTTGACTTCACTTATAAATCACTAATTAACATAATCATTATAAAAATAACTACATCATACATCACTAAATATTATAAAACAAAGTACTCCGCCGCGTCTGTCTGTCTGTTTGCGATACACTCAAAAACTACTGAACAGATTGTTTTCACCAATCGATAGTGTGATTCATGGGAAAGGTTTAAGTATATAATTCATCATGGTTTTGTATAAATTGAAATATTTGTAGGAAGGGTCGGAAAAAATCAAGCAACTTTCATCGAATATGTTGTCCATAGACAGCGTTTTCGCTCCATAAACTTTATTCATAGACTTAGGATCTAGTGGTATAATACCTCTATGTTACATACAGAGTGGAAGTCGGAGGTTTTATTATTCCTTATAACTGATTTATGGTACCTAAACGATAATTGTTGGAAGTGTCGGAAAAAGTCAAGTCGCCTGGGATCTTTTATCGAAAACGCTGCCTTATCCCTTTCATAGGTAGAGATTGAGATAGTTATAACCCACAGACATGATACTAGCTGCGCCTTTCTGTATAGAAATAGAAATAGAAAAATCATTTATTGCCTTATATAATAAATAACAATTACAGTTCTACTTATAAATAAAATTAAATAAAAAATATAAATATGCATGTAGCGCTGTTTTTCAATTTACTCCTCTCGGGTTGCTGGTCTCCGAGAGGTTAAGGTGAAAACGGGACACAGTAAAACAGATAATAAAATTGAAATTTAAAAAAGGAAACAATCCGACCAGCAATCAAGTTAACTATGAGCATTTGCATTTACGGACAAGTACACAGTGTTACACAATAAAAATATATATAGGTACATACCTACACATTTAGGTGCTAAAGTTACATAACCATGTTATAATAACAACACAGTGCATGTTGGGATATTCTTCTTAGTCCACACGGGCGTAGCCGCGGGCGGTCAGCTAGTTATAAATAAATATATATAATAGTAATAAATAAGTATATAGTATATATATATACTGCGAAGCTGTTCACTGAAGCTAGTTTTATTGTAAAATGGGTCTCAGAAATAGGTGTATATATATATTATACCTACCTATTTCTGAGATATATATATATATATATACCTATTTCTGAGACCCATTTTACAAAAAAATAGCTTCAGTGAACAGCTTCGCACGCCTATATCAAAAATCGGTGTAATCACAATTTTTTTAACTGTAGTAGGTACATAATTATGGGATGAGTTACTTATTTTAGTTAAATGTACATGAAATTCTATCACGTCAAGCTGAACTCATGTAAATTCATTTTTGATTATATGTCAAAATGTCTCTTCCGTGTCTCGTCCGTCACACCGATTTCGTGAGGGAAAAAAATCACAATGTGAACCCTTTTGGGCGTAAACAACAAGTGGAAGGCAGGCCGAGGTTGTTTATACTAAAAAACAAAATATACATAGGTACTGAGTTAAGTAATACCTACTTGTCTAATTTCATAAAAAATTTAAGGTTACAAGAATGTTGTTAAGTAGGTACGAAAATTGAATTAATTCGATTGTTGGTTATTAATTCAAATAAAATGTTGTCATTCGTAATTTTTTCATTTGTCATTCAAAAAATCATTACGTCATAATAGCATTTGACAATTATTAATTGTTTTAATTTATTTGAGAATAGTGATTTAATTGCGTTTATACATCAAAAACAGAAAACTAAACCGCCGTGTAGGTACATTTCTGTTTTTTTTTATTATATTAAAACAAAATTGTCCTTGGAGTCCATGGTTTCCATATGGACAACCATGTGCTTCCCTAGACAACCTCCTCATATTCATCAATCAGAGCTGAACTTTTCGTTACAGAGGAAGGTCTAAACAAAAAGAATATACCATAATTTGTATGAAAAAGACCTTTTCATGTTTTCATAAATTTTCTACCTCGAAAATTAGAATTACCCGAAAAAAACAGTATTGGGTAATTCTAATTTTCAACAATACTCGAAAAACATAGGTCACGACGATGCATGTATTACCTATGTTTTTCGAGTGTTATACATGATTATTGTAGATTTATTACCTCGACGTATCCAAACGGCTGAAAGGATTACGATAAATGAGGTTTCAGCTCGTCTGGACCCCTATAATGGTTCTGTAGCCGTTTGTCTCCATCATTTTGGCCTTTGACCCATCAATTATTGTACGCAAAAAATGTATTAAAAAACTGGGAGCGAGCTTGGTTCTTCTATAATTTTCATTTAATTAATCTATAGGTACATACATATCATGGGAGACCATCCACTCGGATGGACCGACGACATCGTAGCGATCGCAGGGAGTCGATGGATGGAGGCGGCTCAGGACCGCTATTTGTGGCGTCGTACGGGGGAAGCCTATGTCCAGCAGTGGACGTGTATAGGCTAATGATGATGATGACATATATATCTATACATATATACAATATATTGTATTATGTATATCAGTTATCTAGTACCCATAACACAAGCTCTGCTTAGCTTGGGTTAGATAATGTTGTGTGAATTGTCCAACATTATTTTTTTATATATAAAGCTTCCACTACCCTTCACTACAGTCCAAGATTGAACTGTAGTGGGAATGCAGTGTTTTTATTAAGAAAGCTCTGGAAGCAAGTGCTTAGGGGGCTCCGTGAAAAATAGCCCAATTCCTCACTATTTTAAAGATTTCTCTAAAACTAATGTTATCAAACATAATCAAAATATGACCAATATCTGATCTACACGGCATATTTAATTTAACAATATTTATAGTTTTTTTAACAAATCATGACAGAAAAAACTCAAAAAGAGCGTGGGGTTTTAACTCTCACAAGAAACAGAAAACACCATGAATGATAATAACATTACTCATCATCATCATCATCAGCCCATACACGTCCACTGCTGGACATAAGCCTCCCCCGTACGACGCCACAAATAGCGGTCCTGAGCCGCCTCCATCCATCGACTCCCTGCGAACGCTACGATGTCGTCGGTCCATCGAGTGTATGGTCTCCCATGTAGGGGGGGATTTGCCATAATCACCACGCTTGGCAGGTGGATTGGTGATCGCAGTGTTGGTCTTTAAAAATACTCAGAAGGAAGCTGCTGCCCTTCCTCTGGTAGGTTCCCTTAGTCGGCTCTTACGACATCCACGGTTTGAGTTGGAGGGGTCGATATTCGTACGCCGCGGCCCCACGGCCCATTACTCATACGCATATATTTATTCGCCGTAGGAGCACAAGGCACACTTGGTTACGTCTATTTACAATAATGATAGGTATATATTGAGATAAAACAAATAAACGCGATACAAAAACAAACAAAATAATTTCTATATCAGCTGTAAATAGGCATAGACAAAAATAAAATTAAACAGAATAAGAATAATTTTAAAATTGCATTAAAACTATTACTTCAACGTTATTTATCTCCTTTAAAATATAAATATTTTCGTCATTATTATTAGATTCAAGACAATAATAAAAAAAAACACACACATGTTGGTAAACCGTCTTGCGAAATAAATGAAACTTTATATCTGTCCCAAACATTAAGGTATTTTTGGTCCTTATGTAATTTGTTTCATTCGTTATAGATAAATATTTCGGACGGTGTGGACAGAATTGTCAATTTTTCATGGAGCCCCTTTAATCTAGCTTGATATAATTTAATCTGTTTTAATTTAATTTCAGTCTAAAAATAAAATCTGTCGGCCATGAAATCTGCAATAAAGATTTTTTAAATCAACAATACTTGTTCCAAACCAGTTTTAGCGAACGCCTCCTTGCTTTCAATCATCTCTATCCCTCGATGTTAGAAAAATTGTGTAATACTATTTTCCAAGGCGCAAAAAGAAAACAATAATTACATAAATATGTATATTCATGTTCAATTAGCTTAATAGTCTGCTAACCAATCAGGACAATGAAAATTCACATAAAAAGTCCTCCCTCAAACGAGTACAAAATAATTTTTTACAATCATTGAACATAAAGGAAATATAAACATACCCAAGATTTTAACGATGTGTTAATTGAATAATCATTGCAAAAAATTAATAAGCACATGTCAAAAACAAATATTCGTTATAAAGAAAACTCAACAGCCGCGATTACGAGAAATCTATGGTCATAAATTTTAATGGGGAATTCTAAGAATCAAGAATCCACCCTACACCTTCAGCACTGATTGTAGATTAATATAAAACGAAAAGGCGTTAGGGATCCCTAGGGGACTAAACATACACAGTAGACAAAGATTCTGTCAAGATAGAATAAAACAAACAAAGAATGCGTAAAAAATTTGAAAAAGTATATATATTAATTCTGAAATTTGGTTTGCTCAAGTTTTTTCGCGATTCTTGCCTGGACACAACCCTGGGTCATTCTCGATGCTAAATAATAATATTAAATATTGTTATGTTCGTTTTATTATTGTGCATTCTGGCTCGTTCGTTATAGTGGACACATTAACATAAGACCCCAAAAATTCTCATTTACCTTGCTTTGCAATCTCATGTTAGATGACCTTTTTATATCCTCTAATATTAGGTATGTACGTATGTATATACTTAGCTGAAAGTTTGTAAAATCTGAATTTTATTTTTTTACCTAAAATCTCGAATACTACTAAAAAGATCCAGATGAAATATGGCGTACATTTACAACTTAACTTAGATAACAGGCTACTTATTATACCGAAAATACACGCGAAACTGTGTCCCTAAGCTAGTAATTATATGAATAAAGACTCGTCAAAATTTGATAATAATTAAATATGCGGAAAGTTTTAATCAATACAAAAACTTTAATTAAACAATGGAATCAAAATTGAACTAGTAATTACAATTGAAACAGCTGAGCTAAACAGCAGACAGTTGCAAACATCATCATCATCATATCAGCCCATACACGTCCACTGCTGGACATAGGCCTCCCCCATACGACGCCACAAATAGGGGTCCTGAGCCGCCTCCATCCATCGACCCCCTGCGACCGCTACGATGTCGTCGTCCATCGAGTGGATGGTCTCCCATGTAGTATTTGGGGATTTGCCATAACCACCACGCTTGGCAGTTGCAAACAATGTAAGTAGATATAATTCAACTGATTCTCAATACCAATTGGAAGCGTCTCAAAAACGTTGCTTAACACTCGGCGAAGGATTTAGTAACGAGACGACGAGACTATCCGATTTAGCCGACTTTTACCACATAGATGACTATTTACCACACTGATGGCTTCTATGCTATCATGCGCAAAAAACAGCGTCCTTGATGCGTAGAGTGAGGGACAGTGTGCTTGGGACTGTGGTAGAGTGCCTACCATCTCCACTCTGGAAGTTTTTTGTGCAGAGGATGATCATTAAAGGAACCTATTTCCTTGATTCTTACCTATCCTCGGCACATCTTATCACAGTGCCTATTTTCTATTTTATTTTGTGTAACTATTCGTAAATGGACTCCTGTTTTGCTGTCTGAAATAAAATATTTTTATTTTCTTTTATTTTTTACGAATATTCAGAGAATAGGTTAATAAAAAAGTTGAACAAAAAAATCGAATAATCATACAGGTCAATTGAGAACCGCCTCCTTTTCGAAGTCCGTTGAAAAGGAAAATTCGATATGAAATGTATATTATATTTAATTAATACTCCATCATACGTAAGTGATTGACTGCATTATGTAGGTTTTACATATCATCATCATCATCAGCCCATACACGTCCACTGCTGGACATAGGCCTCCCCCATACGACGTCACGAATAGCGGTCCTGAGCCGCCTCTATCCAACGACTCCTTGCGACCGCTACGATGTCGTCGGTCCATCGAGTGGGTGGTCTCCCATGTAGGGGGGGATTTGCCATAATCACCACGCTTGGCAGGCGGATTGGTGATCGCAGTGTTTACATATAAATAAGGCATATTTTTTAATCTACCTATAGTTCCGACACAGATTCAGACTCACAGATTTAATAAGTATCTTAAGAATATGATTAATTATTTTAATGAACTTAGTATCCAGGGACTTAGGATTCTTATAAAATATGGGATTATCGGCAGGACCATAGTGATAAAACCGCTAATTCAACGGTCGTATTAAATAATTTTAGTACAAACTTTGTTTTAAAAAGTCTTGTTACTTAATCAGATTTTATATTTAAATAACATTATTTCTTTAGGCTTACAAAAAAATCAATTAGACATGTCAAATTTTATACTCTAAACAGCTTTCCGCATCATTTTGTAGGTTTATCTATCAAAAAGAACGAATGGTATGATAATAGAAAGCCCAACAGTGAGTGATGCACACTTAAACTTGAGCGTCTCCAAAATTTTTGCATAAGGTTCATATTTGGTTTGCGCAAATATGACCACGTCTCTCCGTTTCGCACCATGCTCAAGTGGCTCCCTATTCGTCTTCGCCGGGACGTGCATATTCTTTCTCTTCTATATTCTATTCTCTTTAATCCTCTTTCCCCTGCGTATCTTAAAGAAAGGTTCGAGTTCCTTTATTCTTCTAACTCTCACAATCTCAGGTCATCGGATGACTTACTCCTCAAGTTTCCCACTCATTCCCAATCCTTTTATGGAAATTCCTTTAGTGTACAGGCTGTTCGTCTTTGGAACAAACTACCGGTCGATATTAGACTTGCTCCTTCCATTAACTCCTTCAAATCCAAAGTGAAGTCCCATTTCCTTTCTTCAACTGTTTAAACTCATGTATTCCATTATCTGCCTCTTCTGTATCTTTAGGTGTATGTAATTGCAGCTTAATTGGTTACTAGATTTTTTAATGATTGTTTTTGTTTTTTAAGTACGTATTGTATTCGTTTATTTTGTTTCTAAGTTAGTATTGTAAATATGTTTGTATTATAATATAACTTCTACACACAGCTAGCTACAACTAGCTAGCTCTTAGGTAGCCTTAAATAATAAGGTGCCTTGAATTATGGTTGTCTGGTAGAAATCTCTGCAAGGGATAAGACCGCCAATTGCAGGATACGGTAATTAGATTTTAAGAACTCCCTGTACCTACTATACTATACTGTAATTTTTCCTGCAATAAAGCCTTTTTATTATTATTATTTTATTAAATATAATAGTTCTGTTTATTTAGGTACTGTCTGTGCACTATCAACCCAATTTTTCTTATATCTTCTTCTCCATCCCAGGGTTGCCTGGAAGAAATCGCTCTCAGTGATAAGGCCGCCTTTTGTACTGTTCATTTTTGTTTAGATATAAGATCTTTAATTAATGTATTTATTTTCTAGTACAATAAAGTGTTCATTCATTCATTCATTACTTCGTAAAAAATAATAAACTGCATCTTTCTATACAATATTCACATTATATATGAATATGATATAGGGTTAAAATTGTGACGTGGCGTCCAAAAGGTTATATACTGATATATTACATTCTTATATATAAAATTTCCATGTCACAATGTTAGTTACCGTACTCCTCCGAAACGGCTTTACCGATTTTTACCAAATTTTATATGCGTAGTCAGTAGGTCTGAGAATCGGCTACTATCTATTTTCCATACCCCTAAGTGATAAGGGTTGAAGGCAAAACAACGTTTGGCGGGTCAGCTAGTAATTATCTAATATACGATTTTAACCCTTTTTCTATGCGATCTCTGGTTTTTACATCGTTTGCGTTGAGTTGTATTATACGTCTATGTATAATGGATTACGGACAAATAAATTGTTTGTACAGCTTAAAACGGTGTGAAAATTGTGACTTTGGTGTTAATTCAGACGTCACTGGAACTATAATAATATAAGGTTTCTGTTATTATAATTATGTAAGTCACATACAGAGGAGTTTGTGTTCAAGTCCCGACAAAATCCAAAAAATACTAAAATCTAATTTGACGGCATTAAAATTATTTCCGTCCTTTGCATAACGATTGGAATAAAAATAATGGCCTAAAGTTAATGCTAAAAGTCAAATTACCTAGTTTAGTTTTGGCGACATCTCATACAACACCATATCATCATCGCCATCCGCATTCTGGCTTTACCTTACCCAGATAAGATATTAGCGTGTACAATATATTGGGTACCATAGGTTTTAAGAAAAATTTCATAAATAGGTATGGTTTTTACAAATATTAGAACATATCATAACCTACCACAGATCCATGTCGCATTTTAAATCTGTATAAGGTACTCGCTGTTTATTTCTCATTTATTCAAGCAGTAACAAGTATATATTTTAATAAAAAAAAACATCGTAGTTGGACGAATCGTAACGTAGTTTGACGAATTCGTTTGTGCAGCACAGCTATACTAACTCGATTTCACTGAAACTTTTCGATTGATTTAGAATAGCCGTGCTGTTCTTCAAGAATTTTCGTAGCTACGAGTAACTCATTTACATACGAATAAAATATTATTCATTCGAAGCACATCGGAACGAATGACAAAATAAATCCTCTTTCAACTCTTAAAACCTCTATGAGAAAGTAGGGAAATCATTTATGGGCAATTGCGTGCGCTTCTATAATAAACTTCCATCTGAAGCAACTGAACTCCCTATTCGTAAATTTAAACAGTACATTAAACAAAATCTTATCAGGAAGGCCTTTTACTCCATAGATGATTACATGAATGATGTTAATGCTTGGCCAGATGTCGCTCCATTCCGCACTATCAGTAGTATGTAAGAAATTCAATGTTCTGTTTAGCTTTATAGAAATATTGACATGTATCTAAATCGCATTAAATTTATATTTAGATAGGCAAAATAACCATGTATTAGAGACATAAGTGATATTATAAATGTGCTAGTGGTTTCTTTTTCACTTCTTCCACTAGTGGACAAAAAATTGAAGTGAAGAGAATATCAATAACACCTTATTTCTTATCTGATAATAATAACTATGTTTATAGTATAAAATGTTACTTGTCTAAGTGCTTATTTTGTAAGCCTAAAGAAATAAAGTTATTGATTCTGATAATATTAATAATACGTAGTCTCCCCCATAGCCCAATTAGCCAGTCCATCCATTCATCACAATAACATGGTTTTTTACTTTCATTATCCTTTGCAATAGTCTCTATACCTGGCGGATATCATCTTCGGATGTATCATATTGTGCAACCAAGGATGATGCTCGCTATGTGTAGCTCTCGCCTTTAGATTATTTCTCCAAAAAGGGCCTCTGTGCTGTTGGCTTCGGCTCCACGCATGTCTCCCAAAGGACCGGGTCACTATATGGCCCGTGATAATGGTAATAAGAAACTTGATAATACCTGGTATGTCATAATACTGAAACCATTCGATTCCTCTGCTTTGCGCAGTAACCAGTGTGTTATTTTATTCCTTACTTAGTCTATAGTCCATTACTCTGAACAATAGGAAGCTACTCTGAACAATAGGAAGCTGTTAGTTCATCTCTCCATCTTTGCTTAGCTTTAATGTCTATTATATCAACGCTGGGCATAAGACTCCACGCTATTGCGTCATTTGTGCGCAAGAAACTTAAAAAAAATCTTTCTTGGATTCGAATCGAAATGATTGAGCTTTTCAATATCAAATCAAATCATTTATTTGCCGAATACATTAATACAGGTACATATGTACATATCAGTATTAAATGTATTCAACCCGCATGCACGTATGCAAATATGAAATTTCAGTGTTAACAGCAATCAATCATAAAAATAATCAAGAATAATAGAATCGTAGAATTATGTAAGAATAAGTAAGACTACGTTATTTTGTTGTTGTTTTGTTTATATAATTTGTGTTTGGTTTTTGTGAAGGGAATAAATCAGATAGGAAGATACCTATTCGTGCATTGATTTAAGGTTAAGAATCAGAAACCTTTTTTCCTTGTGATTTAAGAAACTTGGAAACAACAATAAACTATGGGCAGATTATATATATACACTGTCTAGGAAACCGAATTCAAAATCAAATAAAACTTTAATACCCATGATTAAGTAGGATTTAGTGGATTTTTGATTGCTCCTGAGACTTTTCCCATCAAATTTTCCAAAAAATCGACTGGTCCCTGAACACCATACACACACTTGGCCATAACTTTTTGCTCGACAAATCAAACGCCAGAAATTGATAAATAATAATGTTCACGCGTTTTGAGTTCAAACGATTCGTGTACAGTCCATTGCTCGGCTTCTCGGAAGGCAGAGCTGACTGAGCAACTTCGGAGAACTCACTCGCTGGTCCGAAGAATCTAGCATTATCAACCCGCCGTTGTTTTTCCCCGTTCCAGGTATTTCTTCTAATTTTGCTAGAAAACTAGTAGTGTTTCTGTGTATATTTATATTATACGGTGGTGTAAAAACATTGTTTCAGTTGAATGCCCCGCGACCCCGGCTGGATCGGTTCGTAGCACCGCGGGAATCCTTCCCAGAACTGGAGTGGCGGCGTGCCTTGTGGGGAGTCCGCTGTAATATGCAGAACGATGACATTTGGGTAAGCCCTTTTGCATCACCACACATCGTCACATTAACATTAAAATGCAAAAGTTTGTATGGATGGATAGATGTACATATTTTTGTTACTTCTTCACGCCAAAACTACTGAATGGATCGGGCCGAAATTTTGCATGGATGTAGGGGCAACCCTGAAATAACACATAGGTTTTTTATCCCATAAATCAATTACCATGGGATAGAAATAACCTTTGTACGTTCGATCAAATAAAGCGAGCAAAGCCATGGGTAGTAACATACTTGTTAATATGGGGGACTCGGTTTAATAATACTACTAGTTTCTGCACACGGCTTCGCACGCGTTGTTTCTATGGAAACGTTTAAAGTCTCTCTGTTCTCCTGTTCTCCTGTAACACACCTACATTGTAGCTACCACAGAGACAGTGTACCAAGACTATTGTCAAACATATTTTTGAAATAAACGTTTTTGTATTTGTATTTTGTATAAAGTTATTTCTATCCCACGGGCACTGATTTATGGGATATAACATAGCCTTTATTTTATTCCAGGTCTAGAACTACATCTATGCAACATTGCAGCCTGATCCGTTTAGTAGTTTGGCGTGAAGAGGTAGCAAATATCCCTCCAAACATCCATACATCTAAACATCCAAACTTTCGCATTTATAATACAACTATAACTGTATTATAAAACCAAATCCCCCGCGCTGCCCGCTGCGTCTGTCGGTCTGTTTGACCGCGATAAACTCAAAAACGACTGAACCGATTTTCATAGAGTTTTCACCATTAGAAAGGTTAGCTTAGGTGTACTTATAAAAGGTTTTGTATAAATTGGCTGATACATTACAATAACTGTAAAAGACGTCGAATGGATTCATGCTGACATAGAGCTTCACTGGCGTGCCCATGGTAATCGTATAGCTACATTAATGAAAACAAAGTTTTGATACGGTAATCATTCTCTAATAATTATGTTAATAAATAAATTTATTCATCACAGATACATGCATAATATAAAATCACATTGACTTAAAATTAGGTATTCTTATCATAGCTAAATCATCATCATCATCATCATCATCATATCAGCCGCTCGACGTCCACTGCTGGACATAGGCCTCCCCTAAAGATCTCCACAATATAGTATATTAAGCTAAATACATATATTAAGATTCATATTGTGATCTGACTTTGATCTCTACACTAGGATACCCTGTGCTGTAGAGAACAAAAAGTAGTAATGTTCTAGTATACAGTGATAGATGATACTAAAGTACTGTTCGGAACATAGATAGGTGACTTTGAGATCTTGCTTGTTTCTTTAGTACTGTTCAGCTCTGAGTGCAATAAAAAACTGCTCTTCTGCCCGTGCTAAGCTGTGGCGGCGGGTAGCATGAATTTCGTGACGATACAACCGATAGTACAGAGTGACGTGATTGACCATTATTTCATAGGCGACATACAAACAACAAAAAAACATACAGTCGAATTGAGAACCTCCTCCTTTTTTGAAGTTGTTTAATAAACTAGCAGAGTCTATATTAGTATTTTTTGAAAACGGATGTTTGGGATAATCAGGGGGCCTACTCGGAAACGGAAAATCGAAGTTTCTTTTTAGTTATCGTGCAAAACCAACACTTATGTCGCTCGCATATGATTAGCGTTTGCACGAAAAATAATCAGAAACTTCGATTTCGTTTTTACGAGTACGGGCCCTGTGCGTTTGTTTATGTTTGTAAAGTACTTGGGGGTAATGGTAGGCGACCAATTTAGATCGACAAAAATATTGGTTGGATATTGGGCTGACATTGCAGCCCAATATCCGACCAATATTTTTGTCGTTGTACGCCAAAATATCAGATTATTGCGAACTTTCGTTTTCAAAAAATACTAATATAATATACGTGGCTATGCTTGTATTTATAAAAGAATTCAAAAAAGGAGGAGGTTCTCAATTCGACTTTATGTTGTTTTTTTTGTATCTATGTTACGCGATATTTCCGCCAATTATGGACCGATTTTGAATTTTTTTCACTATTGTATAGAAAATGATCCCGAGATGGTCCTCTTTTATCTCCAGGGGATTAGTATTTATCCCGCATTCATCACACATCAATCTGTGTGTGCACATTCACTATCCTGGCGCAACAATCCCAAACTGAGTTTCAGCCTCATACATAACAAATACATCGTCACCGACTTCTTCCTGTGTCGCGCCAGTATTGCCAACTTAGCCAATGTTTTGGCGATGATGATGATAAGCCAATGTTGTCTTTATATTCCAGTGCAAACAGTACCAACAAAAGAAGCGGTACATGAATTACATCAACTGCGCTTTTGGCATGGATCCCCCAAAGGCGCTAGGCTGCAACGAGGAGGCCACATGGCCTTGTGTTCCACGGAAGAAGCCATATCTATCTTCGGCTGACAGCATTCTGGACCTTCCTACTTATAGCTTTGCTCCTTGTAAGTATGTTTACTTACCTACTTTTATTTACCTTTATTTATCTAGAATAGATTTATTTAATCTAGTAAAAATCAACATTATATTTTAGTCAGTTAGAAGTGCTTTAAAGCGTATGTTAGGTTAAAATAGACACAAAGTTCTCATACACCTGCTTCAATAAAGGGTCTTAGGAGGTAGGTATATTAATTGGAATAGGTAGGTAAGGCCCTGTTTTTGCGCGACAAAAATATTGGTTAGATATCGGGCTGACATTGTATAACTTTTTCCCAGTTTTCTTGTGCAGTGGACAACTGGGAATAAGCGTTTGTTTATGTCTGTAAGGTACTTGGGTCTTAGTAGGTAGGTATATTAATTGGAATAGGTAGGTAACAATAACAATCTTTAAAGCTATAATACATCTTAGACAATCCAATAAATATCGGGTACCTTTTGAAAAATAACAGAGTTGGTGTTGTAAAAAGCGAGAACCTTTTTACATCGTGTATATTTAAATTCAAGTTTCTAGACAAAGTGATTACAGATAGAATGATTCACATTATCGAATGTTGTAAAAACAATTCAAATCATAGTTGCAGAAAGCAGGTTACACACAGGTACACAGTTGGGCTGTTGGGGCTCGATGATGTTCTAGTAAATTTTTCGGGGCTCTAGTAAATTTTTTCGTCGTCCATTGTAAATTTATTTCAATTGAGTCGATGTGAATTTTGCCGAAAATAGCGTTAAAATATTTATTTGTGCTCTGTCTACATCCAAATATGTATATAACTACCCTCATCCATTCTAGAACGTGGCCTTACATCACCATCATCACCCGCAACCAGATTTTACCGACTTATGTGGATAAAATCAGTAAAATATGCTTTACGATTTTTATGCAATCCACCACATCCTGCTCAGCCAAATTGACACCCTGATACACTAGTCAAACTCGATGTGAAATGTTTGTAAACAAACCGTCGATACTTAATCTAAAACTCACTCTGTTGCCGCGTCATTTTATACGCAATTTACCTTACTTGTAGATTTGAGATCGTTCCTTCAAAAAATATTGCTTACAAATATCTTAAACTCGCCAAGCACGTTAGTTTTTTTTGGGGGGTTTTGTCTAAGAACATTTTACATAGAGTTTGGTTAGTGTATAGAAGACATCTTAATTCCGGATTAGTCGCCCTAGTGACGCGTGCCCCACGCTTAAAAACCTCACTTTTGAAAATGGTACTTAAGTAGGAAGTTAGTTGTTTCGTTGTACTTAGTATCAGCTTATCAAAACTAGGTTGCGTATTTTGGAAGTTGGGATTTTTGGCAAAGGAGCACGAATCCCTCCTGGGGCATCAATCCCGTCTTTACCCTACTATGTCGCCTAGGTAGTATAATCTAGATAAAACCCTGTTTATTACAAATCTTCACGGGCATTTATCGCATTTATCTACCTATTTTTCCCGACGTTTCTACAGGATTACACTGTTTCTTGGTCAAATGATGTGTTTTTTAATAATGTGCTCAAATGGCGTTAGTGAGTAAGTGGAGCGTGAGTTGACTTTAATTGGGTTACAAAAACCTTTTCTCTCGAAAATCTTTAACAAAAAGCATAAATAAACGTAGTAATAATCTCCAAGACAGGTTTCTTTTCAAAAATGAAAAAAAAAACTATTTTAAATATTAGTTATTTATAATTTATATTAGTATCAGAAATAATTGAGCATAGTACCCATCTATTTTCTTAGTTACTTACCTACTACCTACCGTATTTCTCCTAAGCTTACTATCACTAGATTTTTTATAGTTATTACTGTATTGACAAAGAAAATAACAATCAAATAATATAAAGAAATTAAACTAGTATTTACAATTGAAACAATTGAGCTAACTGCTGACTGTTGCAAACAATCTACAGATAGCTCAACTGGTCCATATCAATACCAGTCGGAAGCGTCCCCAAGACGCTGGCTGCATTGCCCCGCTGTATGGCAATGCTAATGCGCTGCGCCAGATACTCACCAGCTCTCGGGTCACGCGTCGCTTCGACCAGGCGCTCAGATAATTTTTTGAAAACCCGGAGAGCCACGTTATCACTGTATTAAATAATGATATAACAGTGATAACGATACAAAATCAAAAATAAGCGAAAAGTTTCCTCTCTATACCATTGTATAGAGAGGCAACTTTTGGATTATTTTTTCGAATAAATGTCCTTAGACCTACTGATATTATAAATGTGAAAGTTTGTATGGATGGATGTATAGATGTATGTTTGGATATTTGTTACTCTTTCACGCAAAAACTACTGAACCGATTAGGCTGAAATTTGAGGTTTGAATAACATATAGGCTATTTTTTATCCCGATAGAACGCGAGTAAAGGCGCGGGCAGCAGTAATAAATAATAAGCAAAAACATGATTTGTGCGCTCCGTCACGCTCGAACGCGAAATCCTTTTCACAAAATGGCGTCATATCATATATCAACCTCTAATAAAACCGTGTAATTTGTCCAGTTCCAGAGCTCCTCGACTGGAGTAACGAGAACATCCTGGTGGCAGCCCTGGGTTACAGCTACCACAAGTGGAGCTGGAGGACGCAGAACCTCATCAGCGAGGGGTATACCCATTATCCCATCTTGTGCTGCAAGTTCGACCCCTGTGGAGAGCTCCTGGCTGTGAGTAGATTCTCTTTACAGGTTTCATTCGTTCATTATTATCCATGTGGGAAAGCGTGCTCCATCTTTTACTCACTTAATTGAAATAGTGGCCAACGCTGGACTAATATTGTATATCTATTCTAATATAATAAAGAGGAAAGATTTGATTGTTTGTTTATTTGCATTGAATGGGCTCCGAAACTACAGAACCGATTTGAAAAATTATTTCACTGTTGCAAAGTTACACTATTCCCAGGTGACATATGATATCTTACTTTTTCAAAAAAATTAGGTATCTTGAAATTTTTTGTAAAATACCCGTGCGAAGCCGGGGCGCACCGCCAGTGTATACATAAAAAAAAGAGTTTCTCTTTACGATTCGTTACGGTTTCTTTCTTCAAATATTTCCATCGAGTGAATGAACACTATTGTATAAACACTTATGAAAACAAACAAAAATATTATTTTTGCTGCGCTCTCTGAGCTCTCTGTTTTCCTCTTCAGCTCGGAACATCAAGTCATGTGGAGCTGCATGACAATTTGAACAACAAGTTGGTCACCGACAGCATCTGCCCTTGCAGCTTGTTGGGTCCGCAGCCCTGCTCCATCACTACCGTCGAATGGAGCCCTACAGGGAAATCCTTCGTTACGTATGTTTGTTCTTACTAAAATCATTGAAAACGAGGTATCCTACTGCCTACTAATAATATAAATGTCAAAGTTTGTGAGGATGGATGTATGAATGTTTGTTCCTTTTTCACGCAAAAAATACTGAACTGATTAGGATGAAAAATTTGGTATGGGTAATACGTAGTTTTGGACCTGAAATCCTACTAATATTATAAATGTGAAAGTTTGTATGGATGGATGTATGGATATTTGTTACTCTTTTATGCAAAAACTACTGAACCGATTTGGCTGAAATTTGGTATGGGTATAGTTTGGGACCTGGAATAACATATAGGCATTTTTTTATCCCGAGAAAACGCGGGCAATGTTGCGGGCAGCAGCTAGTAACATATGTATATGTAGATCCCTTTTATCCCGATAAAACGCGAGTGAAGGCGCGGGCAGCAACTAGTTTACCATAATGGTCCGCGGTATTCCATCTAGTATTTTAGTGACATTAGGTTTTGGTAACTCAAATCGCGGTAAATATTCCTTTTTATGTGACTTTATTGTTAACCATTATAGTTTGTTTATTTCTGACGGTTTCCAAAATAAGCTCATAGACAAGAAATTTTTTATAATGATCTAATCAAATCCAAGTGTTAATAAAAAAGAAAAACAACTTTTAAATATTTTGTCCACTAGTGGAAGAAGTATACATAATATGAATGACTAACCCTTGCCAGAATTACATATAGGTAGCCCATGATGCAAGAAACTTGCTCACTATAGGCCTTGTGCATATGCTCAAAGTCACCCAGCGAGCTATAGAGAGAGCTATGCTCGGAGTTTCTCTACGCGATATAGAGTCCGGAGTACGGAAATTCGTAGAAGAACTAGGCTTGAGGCGTATTTATCGTCACTGATAAAAGTCACAGGGTATAGAAAATTGGCGGTATTTCAGAGTGACAGAAATTAAATATATCTGTGACTGTCTCACAGTCACAGGCAGTGCCAGTGTCACGAGTGCACGATACTATATCGTTGTTATTTTATTAGGTACCTACGCAATAAATCGTTTCAGCTAGATAATATCGCTTCTATATTCTCTCTTTGATAATATCACTAAGTCAGAATGAGACACACCTAGTATTTTATACTTAGATATTTTACATTTAAAATGTATACCGCAATGTAACAAAGTTGTTACATTGATACACATACAATTCAAGAGGAAGTTTCGTTAGGTAGCGGTACTATTGCTGCAATAAATAGTAAAACAATGAATTTGTACGCGTGTAGAAATACTAGCTAGTATTTTGTCACTGGTATTTGTCACAGATATTTTGAAGTCGCAGGAACGTAAGTCACAGGTATCGGATTTTGCCTAGTATAACCCAAGACTAAGAAGAACCAAAGTTACCGGCATAGCTCTCAGAATCAGCAGGCTGAAGTGGCGATGGGCAGGCCATATAGCTCGTAGCACCGATAACCGTTGGGGAGTAAAGGTTCTCGAGTGGCGACCGCGATGCAAAACGGAGTGTGGGAAGACCTCCCATTCGATGGACCGACGACATCGTGGCGGACGCAGGGAGACGTTGGATGGAGGCAGCTCAGGACCGCTATTCGTGGCATCGTTTGAGGGAGGTGTTCCTATGTTCAGCAGTGGACTTGTCCGGGCTGATGATGATGATGGAGGTACAATAATATAAGGTGATAATATAAGAGAAGAGGTATGTATATTTTTATCCCTAATATAAGCTGACCCGACTTACGTTGCCCTGTCATTCAATTCAAACTTCAAAATTTGAAACGTGCTTAGCAAAGAGTATTAGAGCTGGGGCTAAGGTTACATTAAAAAAGTTAAGTTTTCTTTCTAAGTTTCTGCGCAATTTTCTTATAATTTTTTTAATGTAGGAACGTTCTACGAAGTATTATAAAACATTAAAAAAAGATGAATGCAATCGGTAAAGCCGTTCAAGTTATAGCGTGACCAGGGGAGATAGGGGTTCATTTTTATATAATAGATAGTTGACAGCGTGCAGACTACTATTTAATAATTTTATGTGATTCCTTTTAGGGGCTGTTCG
Source organism: Eupithecia insigniata (assembly GCA_947859395.1). Taxonomy (NCBI): domain Eukaryota; kingdom Metazoa; phylum Arthropoda; class Insecta; order Lepidoptera; family Geometridae; genus Eupithecia; species Eupithecia insigniata. Next base: position 2,578,476 of record OX401999.1, on the reverse strand, counting down.
CGCGGTACGCTAGCCGTTTTCGATAGACACTCGTTAGGGTCCATCTCCTGGCGGCGGGCCTTCGACATGGCCGTCCAAACCGTGAGGGTGTCCCCGGACGCGCGGTACCTGGCTGCCTCGGCTGTCAACGGAAACTGTGTCTTTGTGTTCCTCTGGCCTTGTCTCTCTTACATTTGCTCTAATGTTGAGTGTTCGTGGATTGTTAAGGTAGACATTATCACATTAATATTACTACTACGAAACGAAAGTTTAGATGTTTTTCATGTTTTGATGATTTTTTCATGACCCAAGAAAACAATGTCTGCTCTTCCGGAAGTGTCTCTTGCTTGCGTCACTGTCCAGTTGCCACTTTATTACTTACAAATTTATTGATGATTACAAATCGTTTAAGTTCGGAAACAAATGTAATAAGGGTAAAATTGTGAATCGTTAATTATGTTTTTTAGATCAGTGAAAACAGCGTTAGTTAAACACGAGTCAATGTGATAAATAATTGGTAAATACAAAAGCACATAGTTTTATCAGATTTGTGCAGGTAATACAAGGAGCTGGGGGAGTTACGATTTTACGCTACTGGTAACACCAGTAAACAGATTCGTCTTCTCATTGGCCGATGGTGATGATGACGTAAGCTGGAGACACCCACGTGACCATCGAGTCTCGGAAGACGTTGTTTTTTTAAACCATGAATTTTTTGACGATAACTCTTCACGCCAAAGCTACTGAAATAATTTGGCTGAAATTTAGCGTGACTAAATAATAATAATAATAATAGTGACTAAATAGTTCTAGTAGTAGTAGGATATGTTTTTTACTGAGAAAACGCATGTTTAGTCGCGGCCCGTAAGAATCGACCCCTGCAACTCTGTCCATGGCAGACGTAAGAGAGAACCTACCAAAGAAATGGCAGCAGCTTCTTCTGTGTCTTTTGCTCTGAAAAATCTTTTACGTCCGTCTCCGTTTTACTTCCTGATTTACATGAAGCTAAGATAATGATATCGCACTTCCAGGCTCTAGCGTGGCACCCATGGCGCAGTGCACTTCTCTGCATCGGCACATCGTTACCATCATTACACGTGCGAATCGCGCTGCTCGATGCGCCCTCCACGCGGATCCGACAGACCGAGCTGGGTCACACACCGTACAACCTCGACGCAATGCTCTTCAGCCATCGCACCGGCGAGATAGTGCTCAGTCTATGTGATACAGGTAGACTACACTTGTGTCTCAAGACAAGTGTTGCTATATCTAATTCCAAGTGGGATCTGCACTGACATCTCGCATACGAGAGTATTGTGCATTGTCCCCCTGCCTGAATAGGCCCCAACTAGCCCAGCTCCTTGAGGTATCAGAGCGGGACTTTTGGAGATTGACTGCTTCGTTTCAGCTTTTCTGTGTGTGGACGGATTTGATGTCTCTATGAGACTCTTCAATCTCGTTTTCTTTCTGGCCTTTTCTGATCTGTAACGCGCTAAGGGACGCACAGATGTACTTTATTTACAACAACATAACTAATAAGAAAACTTAAATTCTGTAAATGGCGTCCGTCTCAGCATTATGTTGTAATAGGCATTCCGAATAGCAAGCATAAGGCTTCGACCAAACCTACGCGTTAAACCAGCGGGACGCGGGACACAATGCGAGAGCGTCAACGGACGCTGCAATGGCGATTCAATGGCGCCTTGCACACCTGCGCGCCCGAGACGCAGGAACACCTCGTTCGGCAGAACGGGATGCACGCATCTTACAGTGTTGCCATGTTAACGACTTTGTCGCTATAATCTAGGGTATTTTTTACTGCTGCGGCGACTAACCCCTAAAGGGGAAAACTAGAATTTAAAAGAACATTATACCCCCTTGAATTAATTTTCTCAAGGGGGAAAACTGGTACAAGAAAAACCGGTTACCGGGAATTCTGGACATTTTAAAACTAAGTTTCCAGTTTTTTTCCCACTAAGGGGGATTTATCAAGAGGGAAAACTAGAATAACCCCTCCAAACGACGACGACGTTAACACAAATTACGTAAAAATCTATATTGTATTATCCCACGAGGCGTGGGTTATGTTTTTCGCGATTTCTAAGCAACAAAACGGCTAAATAAATTTTGATGAATAACGTATCGAAACACTCGTCTGATCTCCTACATGGTCTGTATCATTCTAGGCCAGTGTCGGCTTGTTATTATCTTCTTCATCGATATTGGAAGACTTTTTCGTTGTTTCTTGGATTCTTATTATACTCTTGATTTTGTTCCTCTTTCACGCTTGTATTTATTTATTTATTTTAACAATTAGGTTAGCCTACAGCGAGTACACCAAAACTTACAAGGTAGTCATTTACATAATTTCTGAATATGTGATGCTAAGTGCACCAACTTCTTACAGGCCGACACAGTATGCTTCTATAAACAACCTTGATAAATTTTCATGAGATTGTTCTCATCTCATGCAAGTGAAACAATAATCGAATAATTAATATTTGAAAAGAAAGTTTGAACCATTTATACAGCTTACACAAGGATTTGTTATTATTTTCCAGACCTACTAACATCTACCAAAAGCTGTTCAAGACTGGTGGTGATGAGTGACCCTGACACCGTGGTGGACCAGTGGGGGGAGGGGTCAGGCCTCCTGGACCGTGTGAGGACAATGATCTTCAGCCCTGATGGCACCAAGCTTGGTATGTCTTCAGTCAACACAAAGATAAATAAATAAAATAAATAATGTTGGACAATCCACACAGCATCATCAAGCTATACAGAGCTTGTGTTATGGGTACTAGATAATTGATATACAAAATACAATATATTACAAAGATAGTTTTTTTTTATTATACATAGAAAATACCCAGAACACCCGAGACAAATATTTACAGATCGTACAAATATATGTCCCAAGGTGGGAATCGAACCCGCAACCTCCTGCGTCGCAGGCGGATCTTCGCCCGCCTCTCTACATCGGTCGTCAATACTTATACTCCTATGGCTCAGCGATACAGAGTGAATACGGCGTAAATAAGTGGTTCAGGGGATTTATGGAACTCTTGTCCTTCGAGTCTTCTCTCAGAACCGACAGGGCATTTCTGGACAAAAACTCCAGAAAACCCCTTCGTATTAATTATGGTATTATGTAAGGGGATTGTTGGAATAAGCCCATCTTGGCCTCCAACATAAAACTTCTCCAGGTATCTCGAATCTTTGTTGTCTCTCGCCAAGGGCCAATTAAGGTGGCAATACAGGTCGTTCACCTCCCCCACTAAATTACAAAATAGTACAGGTAAATTATCGCTATTATGTCATGTCACATTCCATTGAAACCTAAATTAAACGATACCAATATCGCTAGAAAATGTGGTGCAAGCGTATAGGAAGCAAAAGACAAACAGCACAACCAAAAAAGTTTTCGAATTGGGAATAATTATTGACTTTGAAAGGTTTCAATTATTGGACCAGAATAAATATCAGAATAATTTTAAACAGGTGGTTTTTTATTAATTAATGAATAATATTATTGTGGTATCTGTGATCCACGATAGCCCGTCTTCCATTATACATTACAATTATGGTTAAGAGTACTACATTGACATGAAAAAATATATAAATAGCGTGTAAAATAATAATTTATGCAGATATCGAAAATGTTTATAACTTAAAATATATTTTCTTTAAATTTGTGCGTAATAATAATCCATTTCAAAGAATAGAATAACATTATATTCGAATAACCTTTTTTTCATTAAAGATAGATAGATAGATAGAATATACTTTATTGCACAAAACTTGTACATAGGCGAGCATAATGCTAGATAGCATTCTCTACCTGCTATCCTTTGGGTAGTGTGGACAACAGTTCAGTAGGTAGTGCTAGGTTACAGAATTTAATATTGAATTTTTACACAATAGAATATACATAATATTATTTACGTACCGAATTATTCTTGCGAAAGAAAGTAGTTATAGACTCTAGATCTGAAGACATGTATTGAGGACGCCTCACGATATTCGATGGGAAGATTGTTCCATAGCCGAGTGGCCTTTACAGCGAAGGTTTTATGGAATCCCACAGTACAAGCATCCGGAGTTTTAAGCTGCAATCGTTTCGAGTGCCGTGCAGTGCGCTTGGGTCCGTAAAGTGGGCTGAAGGATTCAGAGAGGTAGTTTGGGGATAGAGGGTAGGTAAAGATAGAAAGTAGGTAAAGTAAAAAGTCTTTATTTACGAACTTAAACTTAACACCATAGTTAATGCTTACAGTTATAGCGAATTCTACAAACTACGATAACTATCGTAGTTTTGTAACCCCTGTGTACACAAAAAATATCCAGGTTTTAGGTTTAGTAGGCAGGGTTTAGTAGGCATATCTAAGTAAATTTCACAAAAATTAACAAAATCGTTTTTTGTAGCAACGGCAACTGCAGACGAGGACTTGATAATCTGGAACTTTCTGCCCGAAGAGGACAAGAAGAAGAAGAGGAGGAAACGATTCTCTGAGATTCCTGTGTTTCTTGAGGAAGCTGCATATGGTTTTTCTGTCAGATAAAACATACTAGGTAGATATAGGTATAAAGGTCCCGATTTCTAATAAACCGGAAGAAAGCGAAGATGTGTGTTGTGACAAATAACTAACCAAGATTTTTTTGTAAACAAAGTCAGGAACCTTATTAAATTTTACAACATCAACAGCAAAGTAACAACAAAACAGGAAAATCGCATTAATTGCACCAGCGCGCAGCGAAAAAGGTGCACATCCTGATTTTGAAAAAAAAATGAATAAATAAATACATTAGAAATGGTACGGGAGACGAATGAAATTGTGTTTTTTGTTTCGCACGTCTCCGATTTGCTTCGATGGTAGGTCGGTGTCGTAAAATATTTCTCAATATTTCATTGGTTTTGTAACGCTTTTGTTGACAAAAAGTATCTTAAATCGAGCCGAGTGATGTCTCAACCGAGTACCAATAGCGTTAAACCAAATAGCGTTAAACCAGATAGCGTCAAACCAAATAGCGTTAAACTAAATAGCGTTAAATCAATAGCGTTAAACCGAGTGGTGTCTAGTAGCGTCTTATGAAACGACACCATTATACGAGATTCTATTGGTAGATAGCTTTACAAGATTAAATATTAATTTAATTTCCTCACCTCGGCTTTGGGGAAATCGGGCCTTATTTTTACCATTTTCTTCTCACGAACAGTTTTCATAATCGAGTTAATTTCTTAGAAAGTATAAATCTGTTTTATACTTATTTTTATAGTGTCACGAATAAAATTCTGTAAACACGCAACTCAATTGTATATAGCAGGCATAGCATTTGTATTTGTCCGTAAATTATATGACAGAGCAGTTCTGAAATAACTGCCGATCATGAAATTATACTAAACCTAACTGAAACCTAATTTGCATGCGGGAAATAATAATTATTTATGAAATCCCTTTGTTAAATAGAGTCTATATTATGCTGGAAGTAATATACCTAGTGTTCGATAAACTGTGTTTTATTTAAAGTTATTATTTACCTTTCCAACGCTTATGCCGCTATGCCGCTATGCCGCTTATAACGCTAACGCCAAGACGTCGTCGTAAATATATGTATATTTTATATGGGCCGTTATTTTTAAGTATTTTACATACTGTACTAGACTAATGTTGCCTGAAATAAATTATTTATTTATTATTTACTAGCTGCTTGAATGACAGGACAACGTCTGTTGCGTTGTCCTGTCATTCAAGTCAAACAACTGACAGTTATTTCAAACGTGCTTAGCAAAGAGTATATATAACGCTGGGCCTAAGATTATCTCCATTAAAAAAGTTTATAATAAGGAAGTCGTAAAGTTTTCTTAAATTTTCTGCGCAACTTTTTTAAATTTAAGAACCATATACAAAGTATTAGAAAACATTTTAAAAAAAGATGAAAGACATCGGTAAAGCTGTTCTCAAGTTATAGCCGAACCAGGAGAAACAAAGAGTTCAAAGAGAATAAAACGATTATAATCGCAAAAAATAATAACAACCAAATGAGAATTTAGATACGTCAATAATACCTAGTAACGAGTTCAAAATTTTTAAAGAGGTTTCATATCAAAAAGGTGAAACCTTTTTAGAACCTTATTAGACTTTTCATGCTTATAACTGCACCATTTAGCATGAAATAGGAAAAAAACAATATTACACAATTCAATACTTTGTACGAATTAGTAATTGTACGAAATAGGAAAAAAAATTGATCGAATAAAGACTTTCGATATCGTTGTACAAATGAGGGGTAATCAATTCGAACTTTAAAAAAAATGTGGTTGCCATAGTCTAAGATAGATGTCGCTGTATGAAACACAGTGACAAAAATCTGCCAAAAAAAAAAAGTGTAAAATCGATACTCTATAGTAAAATGGCACCTGTTTCGTTTTATTTTATGACAATTGACATTTACTCTTGATTTTTATGCAGCGCCATCTAATGTCAAAATAAAAAGCGTGTGTTTTTTTTAAAGATTGCATTGAAAAGCCCTCATTAGTAATTATACGAACTGCGCAGGAAGGATTTTTATATATGTCCCTGTATAGATCGATTATTATTAATTTAGTGACATACAGATATGCATACCTACTTATACCAAGTATACGAAGAACAGTTGACACGGCTGAGCGCGCTGGCGTGTGTTAATCACTCGGTACTAACGTTACCGCTGGATAACTGATGATGGTAATCAGTGACTACTGACCCAGTTGCACTGGAGTTGCTTCGGAGGAGAGAGGAACCTTGGGAGTAAGGCGTGGATGTTGAACTATGGATCTATCAGATCTCAGATCCCATTTCCATGATCACGGGCCGTATAGGCCTTCGCCCGCGTTTTATCGGGATAAAAAATAGGCTATATGTTATTCCAGGTCCCAAACTATACCCATACTAAATTTCAGCCCAATCAGTTTAGTAGTTTTTGCGTGAAAGATGAACAAACATCCATACATCCACTCTCCACAACTTTGACATTAATATTATTATAAAAGTAGGATGTACTATTATAATTGTTTATTATTATTTTCTGTATTTTATCAATTTATTCATTTATATGTGGTCGGAAAAACAAACAGTTTCACTAAACTAAGAATAATCTTATATGAAACTTATAATTTCCAATGTGACATCCCATGACATCTCCATTGCATCCGAGGCTCATAAATCGACGCATTTACACCGTGCGAGCATTCAATCGAGCGGTAAATCAGGGAGCGCACGCGCGCGTTGGCAGGTCTTTGTATACGGTGTGACGTGTGACAGGATAGGTGCCTTCGAAATATGGAGGGATGGGTATTCAATGAGAGTAATTCTGCTGTGCTACTTATATTTATTTATGAACGCCAGGTTTCTTTCGAAAATGCTCAAAATAATTTGTCGTTTTAACAAAAACGTAAAACCGACCTCGAGTTTTTTTTTAGGTTTTTTTTTAGGTTTTCGGGACCAATACTTAGTCATCCATCGGGATTAAAGTAAGATGGGACGATCATTTTCTTAAAAAACCAAAGTGTCTCAAAATCCGCCCACAACTGACAAAAAATCGGCGAACATGCATCATATCATTGTAGACATTCTTCCTTTTTCGAAGTCGACAAAAAATCTTTTTGAAAAACTTTTTGAAACTTATTTACGGCGGAGTTCAGCTAGAATACAACCAAAAATATTAAATTAAAGAAAACACAACACTTTCCTCTCCTATATTTTCAAATCTGGAGCAGATTCCAGATAAAAAAATAATAGGAACTGTTACAGAACGGGCTCGCGTATTTCATACAAATCCAGGAATTAGTTGAGAATGGAAAACGAAACGGCTAAAACATTGCGGAAAAACTTTCGTAAGGAGATTACAACTTTTTTTTATTGATAATGAGAAATTTATTCACTCGGAATTTGAAGAGAAATTTAAATCTGAATCATGCCTGAGCCTAACCCATTCGGAGAAAGCGTTTTGACACCGCGTCATATAAAAGCTTTTTAAGTTTTAAATGCATAAAAACTGCATAAGGATAAAAGCTTTGAGTGCATTTTCAGCAATGTAAATTTTAAAAGGTTTGCATTAAAAACAATAATAATTGTATATATCTATTGTATTTTTTAATATTAAAGTATTTTGTCTCTTAACTCTTGTTTCTAGTAGACTTTAAAACAACTAGTCCGATCGGGATTTGGTCGTATCACGATTCAGGCTTACTTACGACAATATTCCAACCCTCACATCTTGCGTCCAGCATCCTCACCTCCCAGGTCCAGGAACGACTCCTCTCGGCCGCAATGAACGTATAAATTAGCCACGTACTCCACGTCCACGATTTTACACGACTGAAATTTAGGCTAGACTGAGCTTTACCGGCAGTGAGTAAGTAATTCTTTGGATGATGTTAGGTCATATTTGAGATTGCTAGCTTCTGCTAGCGAATTCGCATGTGATCAGGTCAGCACACGCATCAGTCCTGTTGCCGTACAGCACAAAAATGTGCGGCCAAATATCCACACCACTTACTGTTTTCATGGAATGCTACATAAGCATTATCTAGAATTAGCAGATAAAAATAGGTATAAAAAACCTTGTATAGGTCCCATTACTACAAATCAAAATGCTTCCACATGCTACTTAACTGAACTCAGAAGTACTCAGATAATAATTATCATAAAAAAATATTTGCGGCTTTAGTTTGTTCGCACCGCTAAGGAATGGAACTCGCTGCCTGCTTCTGTTTTCCGGCCATAGGTGTCTTCTAGGCCTTCGTGATACACCGTTGGCTTCATCGTCACTTTCTATCAGGTGAGATTGCGGTCAAACGAAGGTCTATCGATTATAAAAAAAGGTATGTACCTCATCATCATCATCAGCCCATACACGTCCACTGCTGGACATAGGCCTCCCCCGTACGACGCCACAAATAACGGTCCTGAGCCGTCTCCATCCATCGACTCCCTGCGACCGCTACGATGTCGTCGGTCCATCGAGTGGATGGTCTCCCATGTAGGGGGGATTTGCCATAATCACCACGCTTGGCAGGCGGATTGGTGATCGCAGTGTTGGTGTTTAAAAATACTCAGAAGGAAGCTGCTGCCCTTCCTCTGGTAGGTTCCCTTAGTCGGCTTTTACGACATCCACGGGTTGAGTTGGAGGGGTCGATATTCGTACGCCGCCGCCCCACGGCTTATGTACCTAAGCAGGCTCTATTCTTCGAACTATGGCCTGAGCATCCAGAGCATCTCTGTAGAGTAGAGCCTGTATGGCGAGGTTACAGTGATTTGCTTAAGATTTAATCTACTTAGAAAAAAATAATTGCAAAATATTTCACTGGAATGACTCTGCCGTTGTTGCATGGCACTCTCAGTGTCAAAGTCGAGCATAGTAGTGTCCTGATGTCTCAAGCAGATATGAAACTAGTTAACGACTTACTTTGATGGTTTTTTCATTGTGTAGTCGTTTTTGGTGTGTGTGTGCTTGAAGATGGAGGGTAAGTTACTTGAATATGTTATATTGTGTAAGTTTGTTTTTTATCTTCTCTGCATGGCATGTCTTTGTGGGAGGGTAGACGGCGTACACGAATTGCATTTTGTTGGATCTCTGTATAGAAGTTTTTTGCGGAATTGTTACTAAATATTTTATACCCCAATATACTTCTTAGGGACTGCTCGAGCAGCGATTGATCAACACACACGGACCGCTCTTGCAGTCATAGTCAAAAGCTTGAAGCTGCCATTGATAACTGCTGGAGCAGTTGATACGAACTGCTCGTCATTCGGAAACGCACGCAACGTGGAAATGAAGAGCGCGGGCGGAGGTAACTCCGTGAGAGCAGTCGACGCTGTCAACTGCTGTCGACTCGACAGCTCGAGCAGACAGTGTATGCCTGGCGACTGCTTGACCGCACGACCGCCCGAAGCAGTTTCAACTTCTCGAGCGGTTCCGTGTACGCACAAGACAGTAGTTTGCTATGCAGTCGCAGCTTGAAGCAGTTGATAATGGCTGCTCCAAGCAGTCCGTGTATGGCGGCTATTATATCACAAAGGATTCCGTAATATTAAAGTTACATCTGGCAGTATATCATCAAGTTGACCAATACCGATCTCTCGACAGAAATGGCGCTTTACATTTTATTGTCCCGACCTTCGGTTTATTGCCTCAAATTGTCGGATTGGAGCTTAAGGCGTTGGCCGTTATTGGTGTATTATCCTTGATCGGGTGGTGTAGTGCACAGGCTTAAGAGATTTTTAAAACACTTCGTCCATTTCTTTAAGTTTTGGCTTTGTAGATCAGACGACTAATGGTTTTCGGCAGGCGAAGGTCCGCCTATGACGCAAGTGGTTGCAAGTTATATTCCCGCCTTGGGACAAATGTTTGTACGATTTACAAATATTTGTTCCAAGTGTTCTGGGTATTGAGATGTATGCTTATATATCTATACGAGCTATCTTAGCTTAGGTATATTTTTTACTTTAAGCATCGTTTGTAACGTGTACTGGACACAATAAATCGGGATTTAGAACAGTGAACATCTTTTGATTTGGAGCGCCTTAGCGCGCCGTCCACCGGACCTTATATGGCGATCCTGCCAGGTGCGATCGGGTTCACGCTATATACCGTGCCACATTACGTGCCGAAAATGAACTTATGGATATAAAATAATTTACTTAAATTTAAAATGACATTGTAGCTGCACGCTTAACTATGAACAATATAACTAACTGTGCGTAACGTAAATTATGTGCGTAAAACAGTGCGTCATAAACCAGTGTTTTCAAAGACTTTAAAAATGGGAAAAACATATTCCAAAGAAGAGGTCATGGTTGCTTAAAATGCTTCCGGCGGTTCCAACAGCGCCGACATAGAACAGCTGAAAACTCATGCTAGCATAATGAGCTACTTCGTGGTAATAATTCTGCTAATCTTGGTTATTTTATTTTTTATTTTTATTTTAGTTTTATTATTGTCATAGGATGCATGGGCTTTAGATTTTACATGAAATACCACAGCAGTGGGTGCAAAGAGAGATTGAAGAGCACTATCTCAGGAGAAGTAACAGTTGGTTCCGGCGTAGACGAGAAATTGGAGGAGCCCACCCGAAATCTCCGCCTTCGGGTGACAACAATGCATGAGGTCCCATCATCGTGCCCATCTCCTGGAAAGCGTCGTGTCGCCCTCTCCACACTTTTTGTTTAGGTCGTAATGCGTTAGAACTCTTATTAGTATTGTGAAAGTTCAGTGCGTGCGGAAAATTTTCGAGAAAGAAACTGCGTCGCGGTGAACGTAATGTTAAGCGGTAAACGTAAGTGTTAGTAATTAAGTGTAAATGCACGTAGCTAACTTATATATAAATGTATATATATATATATTCAATTAATAATAAAATAATTATGGTTAATTAAACACAAGGTTAATGGAGGAATTACTTTTGAGCTATCATTCATGCTTACAAGACATAAAGACTTATTTAATTAAAATTGGCCCTAAAAGGAGAAGTGAATCAGAGACTATTCGTTCTAAGAAATTTGAGGAGGCTATAGAAATATTAGATTGTTTTAAGAAAGACTTATCGGAATTGGAAAGTAAAAAGTTGAGTAATGAGGAGTTAACTTTAGTAAATAGTTATTCAGATAAAATAAAAAGTTTATTTGAAAATATTTCTGACTTATGTGCTGATAGTGATGTAGTAATAAAAGTAGACGACATGGAGACTTTTAACCTAAAGACCGCTGTGTCCTTACTTCCAGTAATGAATGATAAGGAAAATGTAACAAAACAGCTAAATTCAGCAATTGAATTGTACGAATCAATGTTGAAAGAGGAATCGAAACCCTCTCCTGTGCAATTTGTACTAAAAACCAGATTATCGGAAAGTGCTACATTAAGATTATCACAGAAATATGATACAGTTAAATTGCTTGTTAATGATGTGCGCAAACATTTGCTTACCAAAACATCTTTTACAGCCCTACAACAGAAGCTATTAGGGTGTACACAAAATAAAAAAAGTATTGAGGAATACAATAAGGAAATTGAAGAGTTATTTGTTGGGTTGACTGTATCTCAAGCTGATGGTGATTCAGAAAAATACGCAATTTTGAAGCCATTAAACGAAAAATCTGCTATAAGGCGATTTACTAGTGGTTTGCGGAACAGTCAGCTCAGTACTGTTATTACAGCTAGGAATTACGAGAGCTTGAAGGACGCAATACGTGGAGCGAAGGATGAGCAGATGTCAACAACTTCTTCGGAAGGCAGTGTCATGAAATTTCAGCGAGGTAAACCTTTCAATAATTCTTACAGCTGTAGAGGACAAGGTAATCGCGGTTCGAGTCATTACAACAATCACAACTCGTACCGTGGGCAGAATAACAGTCAGCGTGGTTACAACAATCGCGGTACTTCGCATGCAGCGAGATCGAATTACGCGTTGAGAGGTAGGTACAATAACAGCATTCGCGGCTATAGGGGTCATAATAACTATTATAACTCTAGGATGTACCAGATGACTTCAAGCGGACAGCAGGCCTCTACGGCAAATACTGGTAATTCTACCAGCAGTAGCAATGCCACTAACTAACAATACGCTCGCCCCAGAACAGAACCCTTCGATTCAGTTTTTTCGTTAATAAACAGTACAGTTCAATGAATCATTCTCAGCTATTACAACAAATACAATTCGATTTAATTATCACTTGGTAACAGCGCGTGCAATTGGTTAGTAGATACAGGAGCATCACTTCGCGCGGTGAGACATGACACCTTAGGTAAATGGAACATTCCATTCCATATAGGACAACTTCAGATAAACGGTGTGTGTGGTCAACTTTGTTCGATTGGGTATGTTGATTTGAGATTGACTTTTATGGATGAGGAATTTATACACAGGTTTCATGTGTTTGATGGTTTATGTTGTCAGAGCCAAGGTATTTTAGGCTTAGATTTCTTAAGGAAATACAAAGGAAAAATTGATTTAGAGTTAAATACTTAAAATTATACAATAATGACAATGAAGTATGTTTACCATTGCAACCAGGTAAGAGCGGAAGTAAATATATTAACCTAGCGCCTAGATCGGAAACGATTCATTTTGTTTCGACACACTTGAAGGAGGATTGCGTACACTCTCCGACAGAATTATGCGAAGGAGTAATCTTAGCAGGTTCTATTGTTCGACCTATCAATGGAAAAATACCGATTAAAATTTTGAATACGTGATAGGAACAAATAAGCCTGAGTTTTTTTAATCAAGAACTGAAAAAAATAAGCGACTATGATTTATTGCATTTCGATAAACCGGAAATAAATGCAAATAGAGTAAATAAATTATTAACAGAATTAAATTTAACCTATTTAAACTGCGAAGAACAGTTAGAAATTGAGAAAATATGTGCTAAATTTTCAGATATTTTTTATTTAGAAGGAGTTTTGTTGTCTAAATGCAATATCTATGAGCAATCAATTCATTTAAAGCCAAATTCTGTGCCTGTCTACAAAAAACAATACAGGTTACCTAAGGTTCAATGTAATGAATTAGAGAAACAGATAGAGAAAATGCTTAAGGAAGAGATCACTGAAGAATCTACGACGTTTTATTTACAACTTTGCAGAAATCGCAATGCCATTAAATAAATTGTCAAAGAAAAATATGGAGTTTATTTGGACAGACGATTGTGAAAAGGCATTCCAGTTATTGAAACATAAATTGGTATCACCTTCAGTCTTGCAATACCCAGATTTTTCAGAGGAAAATGACTTTAAACTTTATACAGACGCTTCGGGTATAGTGATAGGTTCAGTTTTATGCAATAAAGATAATCGACCCGTAGCTTATGCAAGTCGTAGCTTAAACAAAGCCGAACATAACTAGCCAACTATAAAAAAGGAAATGCTTGCAATAGTATGGTCAGTAAAATATTTCTGACCATATTTATTTGGAAAAAAGTTTCGAATATATACAGATCACCGACCTTTAGTTCATTTATTCAATATGAACAACCCATCGAGTAGATTAACTAAATTTCGATTGGTATTAGAGGAATATGACTTTGTGATTGAGTATATTAAAGGAAATAACAATGTAGCTGCAGATGCATTATCTAGAGTGATTGTGACGTCAGAGGAGTTGAAAGACATGAATCAACGAATTTTAAATGTTATGACAAGAAAACAAACAAAAGAGAGTGAGAGAGTGAAAGAAAATGATACAAAAATATCTGACACGTCTATTGATTTCCGGCCTGATCAACCGAAAGTCGTAGAGTTGTTAAACAAACCGTCAGATTCTGTCGAGTTAGTAATTATTTCGGAGCGAGAGATGAATAAAATAAAAGAAAATAAATGTTTTTCATTTGTTTATGATGAGAAAAAAAAAAAATTTATATACTACAATCCCTGACTGGCTTCTGAAGGCGGGTGGACAACCGATCCTTAAGGCCCTTCAAAAGCTGCTTCAAAGCTGCTTCAAAGCTCAATTCTGTCATCCTCGAAGGAAAAACGCCACAAGCATGGAACGGAAGCGTAGTGGTACTGTTCTTCAAGAAGGGTGATAACACCCTACTGATGTACTATAGGCCCATTTCGCTTCTGAGCCATGTTTATAAGCTGTTCTCCAGGGTCATCACTAAACGCCTTGCGCGCAGGTTTGACGACTTCCAGCCCCCCGAACAAGCCGGTTTTCGGAAAGGCTTTAGTACCATACACCACATACATTCGCTAAGGCAGGTTATAGAGAAGACTGAAGAGTATAACATGCCCCTGTGTATAGCGTTTGTGGACTATGAGAAAGCCTTCGATTCGGTCGAGACTTGGGCTGTATTACAGTCCCTCCAGAGGTGCCATGTTGACTATCGATACATCGAAGTGCTGAAGTGCTTGTACGAAAACGCCACTATGTCAGTCCGATTACAGGACCAGAACTCAAAACCTATTCCACTACAGCGAGGAGTGAGACAGGGAGACGTCATCTCTCTGAAACTGTTCACCGCTACGCTGGAGGATGTGTTCAAGGTTCTGGATTGGAAAGGGCTAGGCATCAACATCAACGGCGAGTACATCACTCACCTTCGCTTTGCAGACGACATCGTAGTCATGGCTGAGACCATGGAGGGCCTTAGTACAATGCTCGGTGACCTCGGTAGAGCCTCCGAAAGAGTTGGTCTTAGAATGAACATGGACAAGACGAAAATCATGTCAAATGTCCATGTAGTACCAACTCCCGTATTATTCGGAGGCAACACCCTCGAAGTTGTCGACCATTATGTCTACCTAGGACAAACCATCCAACTAGGAAAGACCAACGAGGAGATCCGCAGAAGAACCAAGGTAACCGACATAGCTCTCAGAGTTGCGAAACTCAAGTGGCAGTGGGCAGGGCACATAGCTCGTAGGACCGACGGCCGCTGGGGCCGCAAGGCTCTAGAGTGGCGACCACGTACCGGAAAGCGCGGTGTAGGTAGAAGACGCGATGGACCGACGACCTAGTGAAGGTCGCGGGAAATCGCTGGATGCGGGCAGCGCAAAATCGGTCATTGTGGAGATCCTTAGGGGAGGCCTATGTCCAGCAGTGGACGTCGATCGGCTGATATGATGATGATGATGATACTACAATCCCAGAATTACTATCATGTAAAGCACGAGTCGCCTATGTGAGTCAGCTGGAGCAAATATGTAGAGAAAAAAATATTCATGAAATATTTTTAATAAAGCATGCAAGTAATGGAGAATACGTAAAATGGTTAACGAAAGAAGTAAATAAAATAAAGTGGACCGGTTTACCACATTTTTTTTATAATAAAAAGACAAATAACAGTATCTTCTGAAGACGATAAAAGAGTTATTATGAACGATTATCACATCCTACCTACGAGTGGTCATGCAGGTATTAGGAGAATGTTAAATAACATCAAAAAATCCTATTATTGGCCAGGGATGGATCATGAAGTAACGGAATTTGTGAATAAATGCAAAAAGTGCCAAATGCATTCAGTGCCAATAAGAGAGCCTATGGTTGTAACCACTACGGCCATAAGCGCTTTCGATAAAATATTTTTAGACATAGTCGGGCCCTTAGATAAGGATTATTATGATAAGGTATATATTCTAACTATTCAGTGTGAGCTTAGTAAGTATGCCGTAGCCATACCGTTAGAACGTAAGGACGCTGTTTCCGTAGCAAAAGCGTTTGTAGAGCATTTTATTCTACAATATAGTGTCCCTCGAGAAATAGCAACTGATAGAGGTTCAGATTTCATAGCATCAACAATGAGCGAAGTTTGCAAATTACTCAACGTCAAACAATTATTTTCAACCGCATACCATCACGAATCAATAGGAGCTTTGGAAAATTCTCATAAAAATCTTAACGCTTATTTACGAATACAGACTAATAACGATCCTACAAAATGGAGTACGTGGGTTCCGTATTGGTGTTTCGTTTACAATACGAGTGTTCATACATCAAATAAATTTACACCTTTTGAATTGGTTTTTGGTAAAACTTGCAATCTGCCAAGTAACTTAACTACAAATATAGAGCCATTTTATAATTCAGATAATTAATTTAAACCCATTAGAATTAAAATTTAGGCTACGAAAATGTCACGAACAAGCTAGAAAAAATATGTTGTTATCTAAAGAGAAAAGAAAATGTAACTATGATAAACAAATTAACACTATTGTCTATATACCAAATGACTATGTATTATTAAAAAATTAAAATAATTCAAAATTACAGAATGTTTATAATGGACCATATTTAGTTGTAGAGGATATTTCACCACATGTTCGTATACTTAAAGATAATAAATTAGAAATTGTTCATAAAAATAGAACAAAACTGTTTAGAGATTAAGATTACATAGTTAAACTTATTTTAAGTTTAATCAAATTTTATATTTAATTATATTAACAGTATAACTTTTATAATAAGATTATTTTTATTTGTGAGGAAAAAAAAACTGTACAACATCATTTTTTTTTTCTTCTGGGAAAGGAGATGAGATGTATGCTTATATATCTATACGAGCTATCTTAGCTTAGGTATATGTTTTACTTTAAGCATCGTTTGTAACGTGTACTGGACACAATAAATCGGGATTTAGAACAGTGAACATCTTTTGATTTGGAGCGCCTTAGCGCGCCGTCCACCGAACCTTATAGTATTTTCTATGGTATAATAAAAATGTCTATCTACGTATGTATTGTATTATGTACATATATCAGTTATCTAGTACCCATAACACAAGCTCTGCTTAGCTTGGGGCTAGATGATGCTCTGTGGATTGTCCCTGCGGCGTTAATGCAGCTAGCGTTTTGGGAACGTTATCAATTAATAGAAAACATACATACTTGAGCTAAATGGCTTTAAGGGCCTTTGAACTCATATTATTTAAGCCTATGGGTTAAATAAATGAGTTAGGTATATTTAGGCACTCATCATCATCATCATATCAGCCCATACACGACCACAGCTGGACATAGGCCTCCCCTATACGATGACGCGGCAAATAGCGGTCCTGAACCGCCTCCATCCATCGACTCCCTGCTACCGTAATTGAATAGGTTTTTTTATAAATATTTAATTCCATTCACAATTAAAGGTCAAATGTCAAATCGACAAGTAGTACCTTGAATTGTATTTAAAAGTTAAATGTAAGTTTACTACGAGATTTTTATATCTTTTTGCAGATAGTTAAAAATTCAAGTATTAAAAGAAAAGAGCGTCTACGCTTCTAACTTGAACCCACAGAAATGTATTATTTCGATTTCTGTGCTTGAACCTAACTATGCATTGGTGCCGGCCAGCTCATTGGTGTCTGTTATGTCCTGCAAACTACCTCTCAGTTTGTTGCCCCATAACGATACCTATCTAGTTAAACTAAAAACGTAACAATAACTATAGTTACTGTTATTACAACCAGTTATTATTTGTTATTGGTTTACGATGTGGTAATAGCTTTTTAATAAGTGTGGTTGTAATAGCAGGTTTCTCTTTAAGTAAACGAAACCTATACTCCATTTGCTCGTGTTCTCTACTCTATTATTATCTTCTGTAGTATTTGTTTTCAACCAAATTGGCTAATTACGCTCTACGCACATTAATCGAACGCCACTACTCCACAGAACAATAATATGGCGTGTTTTAAAAAATGATAAACCGAACTTCAAATTTCCTTACTTTTACACTTATTTTAAGTTTTCCGGGATAAATGCTAATCCCCTGGGGAAAAAAGAATATGAGACCCCTTCGGGATCATTTTCTATACAATAGTGAAACAATTTTCAAAATTGGGCCATAATTGGCGGAGATACCGCGTAACATAATTTGTACATACAAAAAAAAAGTACAGACGAATTGAGAATCTCCTTCTTTTGAAGTCGGTTAAAATGTATTCAAATATGGGCTTACTCGTTATATTTAGATACTTATACATACATATATGTATTACCTACAGTCACAAAATAGCTTCCCAGAAGTTTCAAACGAGTGGCACGCGAGCTTTCTGTCATCTGCCTCCTCAGCCCAGGGATCGTTCTCTAGGATAGAATAGACAATAATGACATCGCATCGTCATACATTGCGTACATTATTGACGTTGAAGGAATAAAGTTTAAATAATATACGCATTCGATGACAAAGTAACGTAATTTTTCTCTATTCTACCCTAGACAAAAATTCCCGTGCAGATGCCGTCAATGAATGATTCATGTAATGGGTCTAAATATTACTAGCTCATATTTGAATGTACATTTTAAGCTGTGCGTCCCTGATCTGCGACAACTTTTTTCCTTACGACTTAGACATACAATGTTTCTGGCCTTTAACTCTACACCCTAGAGTTCGTATTTGTAATTTATGGAGAGTAGTTGCTTTAAGATCATTTTCACTTTTCATGACGTTTACAAGTTGAATTTAACACTTGTAATTCAGGTTACGAAAGCTCTGAACTTTTTATTGAAGGTTATTTAAAACTGAATTTGAAGAAAGGTTACACCGGACCTCTATGGTTTATATATATTTCTTTAAATAGGTAGTTATATATTTATAACTGTTGTGTGTGATTGTTTTTTCATATTTAAAGTTAGTTTAATGGGTGAAGTGAGTTTCTAAGAATATGACTTTTTTAGAATTTTAGTACCAAGTACGTACCTACTACTTAGTTATTTTACAGTTATTCTGGGTCTTAAGTAATTATTGGTTAAGTGTAATCATTTTAGTTATATACAAACTATGCTACCTGTAGATTGTTTGCAACAGTCTGCAGTTAGCTCAATTGTTTCAATTGTAAATACTAGTTCTAATTTGTTTCTATTATTTGATTGTAATTTTCATTGTTAATAAAACACGTTATATACCTAAACATTATATAAATACCTACTAAATATCTAGATTCTGAAGAACTTTCTTACTAACAATACGTCTGTAGGTACCTGACGAAACTACCTCGTGTATTCTCATTCCATTATATTAAAATTAAAATAACAAGTCCTTTTCACGAACCCATCCACCTTTTAAAATTATGACTAAATTAATACGATAAAGCCATTTAAGACATTAGGCCCTTCACATTCAATTTAAAAAATCCTATAATTAAAACTGATGAGACCTAGTGTGCAGGTGGCCTGCAATTATTGCTGTATCTAGAACGCTTTATCTGTCATAATATTTTTTAAATACAGGAAATTGCTTTTTGAATTCTCACGTTTTCATAGAATTTATTTTAGTAAGCTGACATTAATACCAACATTTCAATATGGCGTTTTAATATAACATATCATTATCAAAGGTTATATCTGGAAAGACAATTGTCTATGGACAGGGTAGGGTAACTATGTGAAAGAAAGAAACAGTGCGATGTATATTTAGGTAGATATATGTAAACACGGTGTCCTAAGAAAATTTGACTTGTCTAAGTGCTTATTTTGTAAGCCTAAAGAAGAGTGTGTTACCTAACTTCCAAAAACGTAACAAAGAATACCACGTCCCCGCAAGCTTACAAATAACGTTATTAAAATCTGAAAGTCCCATACTGAGTTATGGATGAGGGCAAAGACAAAAAAACTAAAATAAACAAAAGTCCAATCCAACTGTTTGCGAGTTACGTCACGGAGGCAGCTTGATCTTAGCATGAGGTATGATCCAAGAAAACAGATCTGCTCTTCCGGGAGTGTCGCCAGGTGACGTCACTGTCCAGTTGCCACTTCATTTCAACAAAATGTTAGAAACAAATGTGATAAGGGTCTATTGAAAAATCCATAAAAAAATGTGAATCGTCAAGTATGTTTATTAGATCAGTCAAAACAGCGTTAGTTAAATACAAGTCAATGTGATAAATAATGGGTGAATACAAAACCACATAGTTTTATCAGATTCATACAGGAGCTTAGAGAGTTACAATTTTACGCTATTGGTATAGGACACCCAGGAAACAGAGTCGTCTTCTCATTCGCCGATGGCGTCGATGACGTAGCCTGGAGACACCCACGTGACCATGTGTCTCGGAAGAGCATACCTTTTTTTCTAATACCATGGCCTCAGGGAAGCGAGTCATTTGACGTTAGTAACGTGACGTAATAAATAAATAAAAATATTTTATTTCAGATAACAGACGATCCATAACTTATATTAACTTAATACCAAATTACAAACAAGAAAAATGAAATTATACTAAAATTAAAGACCAAAATTAAAATTAAAGAGTAGGTGAAGGTGCGTTGTGCCGAGAATAATCAACCAGGGAAGTAGTTTGCCTCATTGATCATCCTCTGCACAAGGCACCTCCAGAGCGGAGATATGACGCATTCCGCCACGGTCTCAAATTGGCGGCTTGGCGTCAAATTGGCGGAATCGTGACGTCCCATTTTTTATATAATAACTAAGTACGATACGTGTTATACTTTTCCTTGGCAATCTTATCACGAGTATAATATACTTAAGAATGGAACGGATACGGATAGCCTTATTCCCCATACAAACGTACTTTCCGCTTCATTTGGAAACTATGTCCCCGATCTTATTGAAATTTTCCATACGTAACCAGATGAAAAATTTTAGTTTTTGAAAAAACATAATGATATTTAAATGAGACCGAACTAATTTTGACCACCAAATCGAGTCATCTTCAAGCGATTTTTTATGCATGATAGACACCTTTATTGGAAAATCTGTCGCTCTGCAAACATCCTAAATATATTCATCATTATAAATAATCAAAAATATTTTTGAAAATGGTGCCAACACTAAGCACACGCACACAGCCACATGACAGCTTCGTATTAGATGGTTAGACGCGCTTTCAGACTCATAGCGCGCCCCATTTCATTCTACGTGAAACAACAACAAATCTGGATGGGAAAATCCGTTTCCGTTTGGGAGAGGTTCGTAGCCTTCATAAGTGTGGATCTACGACATCGGCGTCAGCAAATTTGTCAGCGAGGAACTCTTCTAAACTGTAATATGCCCCGGCCACTAGGATTCTCTCACATATAATGACCGTTATGCGGACAGGGAACTACGCAAATCCCATACAAAAATGAGACTTCGTGATCTCATCTCATTACGAACGACAAAATAGACTCACCACTCTGAATTTATTTGAAGATGTCTGTCTGTTTCTACCAATAAACACATGCTCTGCTTATTTTGGGCATTGATGCTTTGTATTTATTTTGTTTATTTTTAAACTACATCTTGGTATGAGAAAACTTCTTTATCTATATAAAAATATATATAAAAATCTCGTGTCACAGTGTTTGTAACCAATTTATTAGTGTTTGATTGTTTGTGCCGAAATGGCATGACCGATTATAATATTTTTTTTTATGTATATTTGGTAGGTCTTAGAATAGGTCGTTTACAATTTTTTATACCCTTAAGTTATAAGGGTGGCCCTAAATTTAGTTTAAATTTTTTGAACATTTTTTTGTTATTTTTTTATAAGGTTTTTATTATTAAAGTGCTTAAGCCCGCATTTGGGATAATCTCGAAGAAATTAAATAATGCCCCAAAAATTTACGACTCCGGCGGGACTTGAACCCCGCGACCTTCCTCTGAATACGGGACTGCGATAACCAACTGCGCCACGGAGGCAAGTATCCGTCGAAAATATTTGGGAGTTACTTACGGACTATAGCGCCGTTAGCTCCACCTACAGGGGAAACATTGAACATTTTTCTTATTTTTTATGTTTTGGCTTAAAAAAAACACAATAGTAACCCTAAATTTTCACCTCTCTAACACCAACACCCATTTTTTTAATAGGGATATTAGTATGTACTTTAATAATCTTTAATCCTCAGTGATCGTCGGAAAAACAACGTTTGCCGGCTCAGCTAGTATAATTATATTTAATTAAACTTGCTGTCTCCAATTTCTCCAAGTACAGAAGCGGAATATAACCTCTGACCTCCTTCTATCCATAGGCAATTAACATTCACCCATAGACAATTAAAACCATGTTCTTAAAGTCTAGAGCCTTTGTTTTACTAAAACGGTAGTTCAAAGGAGCAGGAAGTAAGTGGGTTAACCTGTCTTTGGAAATATTTTTTTATGCTATAGCACCCACCAGCACAAGGGTTAGTTATCTCTTATTCGTAAAAGATGTGCGAGCTGCTCTCAGCTCGCAAAATCATCAGCTCCTCTCTCTAGAGTGGAAACTCAATATTGGATGTTTTCGCAGGATTAAATACGGAAATAATATGGCGTGTTTTAAAACACGATAAACCGACTTCAAATTCCCTTACTTTTACACTTATTTATGTTTTGCGGGATAAATACTAATCCCCTGAGGATAAATTTTTTATCCAACCCCTTCGGAATCATTTCCTATACAATAGTGAAAGAATTTTCAAAATCGGTCCATAATTGGCGGAGATATCACGTAACATACATACAAAAAAAAACATCCTGGGATATCATTTAATTTCTTTGAGATGCGAGCGTTTACCCATTATAATGATATAAACCTTAAATACTACTATAACTAAACTTAAAATGGGTAATGTACGTACGGGTTAATATATGTTTTCAGTCCTGAAAATTAAATTCAAATATTTTGCAAAAAATATTGTGTTTCTAATAATTATAAGAAGTTCTCTGCTTAATGGCTATAGTAAGAAAATCACTATTATAATTATTATTGTAATTTCATTGTTAATAAAGTGATTAAAGATAAGTACTATCTTACGCATCACTAAAGTTAACGGGATATTTACCATGATTTGAGTTTGTTCTCCAATATTAGTCCAGTTGTTCCGTGATCATGGCGCATGTAACTGTGCCGAAATATTGGAGAACTAAAAACTCATCATTCATCATTATCAGCCCATACACGTCCACTGCTGGACATAGGCCTCCCCCGTACGAAGCAACAAATAGCGGTCCTGAGCCGCCTCTATCCATCGACTCCCTGCGACCGCTACGATGTCGTCGGTCCATCGAGTGGATGGTCTCCCATGTATGGGGGTATTTGCCATAATCACCACGCTTGGCAGGCGGATTGGTGATCGCAGTGTTGGTATTGAAAAATACTCAGAAGGAAGCTGCTGCCCTTCCTCTGGTAGGTTCCCTTAGTCGGCTCTTACGACATCCACGGGTTGAGTTGGAGGGGTCGATAGTCGTACGCCGCGGCCCCACGGCCCACTCACTAAAAACTCAAATCATGGGAAATATCCCGTTAACTTAAGTGTTGTAAATAACCATGATAGTTTCAAAAGTTTTATCTTAGACATAATACGTGTGGCTATTAAAAAGTTTGCAATTATGCAAACTTTTTAATAGCCACCACCCAAACTGTGGCATTGTCTTTGAATGTGTGCGTTAACAAAATGCCGACGCACGCACACTAATGAGTACTAGTTAAAAATAATGTTTTTGCTAGGAAACCTAACCACGGACCTAACTGTTATTAAAACCATATTGTGTGCAATCACATTGCACACACTTTCGTGAAAAAATAAATGTCATCTAAGCCCTGAAGTCGAAAATGTCTCAATGTGTGCGTCAAAATCCGACGCACGCACACTACCAAATGAAAAGTTAAAAATAGTGTTTTTGTCAATAAACCGAATTATTATTTATCCCATTTATCGTGCAATCATATTGCACACATTTTTGTGAAGAAATAAAGGTCCCATCTTGCCCTGAAATCGAAAAGTGAAAAAAGTGTGCAGTCTGTAGACGTGTAAGTGTGTAGACGTGCGCGCCGCTGTGTTTTCACGCCGCCGCCGCCGCCGCCGCCGCCGCCGCCGTTTCTATCAGTCGCGTCGGTGCGACGACCAGCAACCAGGCCGGAGAATCTGTTCAAAACTCTCCAATAAACATATCATTTATCCCTCCAGTACTTAAGAATGTAGTCTCCTTGAAGGTTTTCTGTGAGTCTGGTCGCTGGTCGGCGCGCTGACTGATCGACTACACATGGGGCAGAGACGGCGCGGCAGCTACAGTAGCTCCGGAACAGTAAATTTATTGTCAACTATGAAGGTGACATGATCACTCTGATCAAACCCTCTTTAATGAACAAAGATATTAAAAAAAAAACTCGAGGACTATTGAAATTAAAACAGTCACGACGTTACGGTTAGGGGCTAACTACTAGTTAATTTTAAATACCTACATAAGAGACAAAAAAATCAAACCACGCCGGCGCGGCGGCGCCTCTATGCTGACCGCGAAGGTCGGCGCGCCGCAGCCGCCGGCAAATTTAAGGTCGGCTCGCACGTCTAAGTCTGTGTACCACAGATTAGCTGGTAGTTTTGCTTTGTTTATAGTCCGGTCGCAACGCTACAGCAGCGGAAGGAAAAATAATAGTTATTTAATTATATCGCAATCAGAGTGAAAGGATTTATTTGTATTTTAAGAATTTATTGTTGCATTTGCGAAATGCACGCGATGGCATTTTGAGACACTTTTCAACAAAAAATGCCAAAGTTAAACAGGTCCATCTAGCACCGTGTTTAGATGTACACTGATTCCAAATGAGTGAGCTATCTCATTTCGCGTGGCACACAAAACGGCGCGGTCTCACTACGATAAGGGCCTATCTAACGATTTACATCTTTGCCACCACCTAGATCTTCACACATCGCTATTATGTATCTTACGCTGAACGATCCCCTAAAATAAATATATAAATAAAATAAATAATGGTCATATCTCACAATGTTGTCCAGATTCCTCAAAGCTTTTCCTCTTCCACGTTCACTACTTATTGTCGAAGTAGTCAATAAGTCTCCAGAATTTGTCGATTCAAAACTGATAGGTACTATGGCCGGGGACTACAACAAGCATTCCGGGACTCAAGCTCACGATCTGTCCTCGGTCTTTGGTATAACTTCGGTAATTGACGTAAGCCACCCAGCCGGTGGTGCTGCAGTCGGGAGATAGGGCCAAGTAGGGATTAGTCAATAGTCAAACATTTAATGCATTCCTATACTAATGAGTGTTTCAGAGGTGTTTATAATCTCGCTACCTAATTTAGGATCATAAAATACTCTGCTGCGAACATAAAATTTATGGAGAGAGATAATTTTTTATAAATTTAAAGTTTGTACAGGTTTTATCAATTCGGTGTTATTTTTTGGAGGAGGGAACGCGAGATAGCCTTTATTCTTAGTTCGATACAAGTCAGTCAGTGTAGTTTTGATACACAAATAGTTTTCCTGCTTGATACTCGTAAGCTTATAACACACACATAACATATTCTTGTCACATAGCCAATACTGCGATGCAAATAATATATACTTAGGTACAAGTATTTACAATTTACATAAAGATCGGAGGTTTTTCTAATCTTCTATATAAGAAGATATCCAATAGATATGATAATTGATGACGCAAAGTATAATGTCAATTGATAATTTTCTGCTTAGATCGTTAATAATCGGTCTTGTTTTCCAATATACATCTCTCTTAAATTTAGGAATCAGTGCATCTAAAAAACACTAGCTCAATAAATAGACCGATTTCAAATTAATTGCATGCATCTGATCAAATCATAACCTTCCCCACACAAATCTCAGTGCCCTAAATCTGTCAAACAGTGACTTGTACCCTTTCTCTGTACCCTGGCCCCTATAACTCATCCTTCGCGTGCAGTGACTTCTCTATGATAATTTAATTGTTGTGCGTGCTAGGAAATATAGCAGTTATATTATAGCAGTTGTATTTATAGCAATTGTATTTATAGCAATAGGAATCTTTAGATAGAGCGACATGGTTTATGGCAAAGCTATGAACTCCTGCAGTTTGTGATTCAGGGCCCTTGTTTGAATGGATCATTGATTTTATTGAGTTGTAGGAATAGGATTTTCCATGTAATGGGGTATTCATTATGAAAAACGGTAGACATATAGTTTACACTAAAATACAAAATACAAAGATCCCAATAATGGGATCTTTGTATTTTGTATATAGTTATGCTAATATGTACCTTATATAAATAAGGTACATATTAGCATACATAGCACAGAAAAAATTAGGAATAATTGGTGGAAAAAAGCAAGAGCTTCGTCAAGATTATAATAATGATTTTACTAATAATTTATTTCTTATTTAAATTTTATATAATTAAAAAAGCTATAATCTATTAAATGAAAATAATAAATAAAACACAGCAAGTAAACAAATGTATGTGTGGAAATCTTAAGGCGCAATTGGATGCGAAAAGCACAAAGATTGAAGTAAACAAAAAATCTATTTAACCGCTTAATTTCCTATTTTTACTTATGTAATATGAAAAATCTGGCTGGGTATCCAAGAAATCCTCCTGTATGACCTTTAGATATTACATCGGTCGTGTCGATCTCCCATCCTCAGTGAGGAAATAGAGAGTGCACCTGTGTTTGCGCACACACTTGTGCACTATAATATTGAGCACTTTGTGTTTTGACGAAAATCCGTAGAAAAACCAAAGTAACTGACAACATAGATCTCAGAATTAGCATCCCGAAGTGGCAATGGGTAACCTATATATGTGGTTCGTAGAACCGGTAAACGCCGGGAGTAAAGGTTCTGGATTAACTGCGAACGGAAAGGAGTGTTTGGGGACCTTGAAGGACCGACGACATCGTAGCGGTTGCAAAGAGTCGATGGATGGAGGTGGCCCCCGCTATTTGTGGCGTCGTCGTATTGTAAAGGCCTATATCCACCAGTGGACGAGAATGGGCTGATATGAGGAGTTTTGACAAGCAGCGAAGGCAAACACGAAAGGAAACCTATACGCAGCAAAGGGTGATCCCTGGCTGATGATAATGATGGTTATTTTGCCAGATCTGACACAATCGCAAGTCAACGACAAGGAACAATAGCTATCGGTATCGAAAGAACCAATAGGGCTGTCAGTCACTTTACGTCTTCTACATTAATTTCAGTTCAGCAACCATCTCACAATTTCAATATTCAATAGCCAATAGTCAAATCAATAATTGTATCAATTTACTATAATCTAGGAATTACAAACAGGCAGAAACAAGAAGTCCCTCGTTAAGGGATGAAACGTTGGTGTTCTTCCAACACAAACTAGGTTCGTAGTTAACCCTATAAGTTCATAATGAATTTATCAAACTACGAAAGTTTTTATAGTAAAAAAGGCAGAAACAATTTTATAGATTTGAAAGATCAAGGAAAAAACACAAATGTGACAATACAGGGTTATTGGAAAAATACTAATAAGAAGCATCTCCTTAAAAATAGTAATAAGAGGAATAGATAGCCGTTAATCATTTTTATTAGTACCTAGAAATAATGAACTTGCGTGCTGACTGTGCAAATAAAATTTTATGTAAAATAAACGAAAAAAATCGGCTATAAAGTACTACTGCATCTGTCTGTGCGATTAATAATTATTAGTTTTTTGTTAGTTATTTATTAGTTACATCCAGCATTATTTTTATTTATATATTTTACTACCATCAGGATAAATTAAATGAAATTTTCTGTTATACGAACGATCCATAAATATAACTGTAACATAAAGCATCGATATCTCATACACATAAATCAGACAAGGTGATAACCCTATACATAGCGGCATCACAAAGAGATACCTCAGCCCTAGATCTTCGGAGATCGCAACACATCCGACATTAAGGTGGACGTCCATTTAACATTATTTGGCGACATGAATTTAGATCTAATCAGAGATAGATATATTATTGCACCATCATTAGTACATAAAACAACAAGAACTTAATACTAACTATATCTAGTGTGATACAATCGACGGCCTTACTGCTAACAGCGATCTCTTCCAGGGAATCTTTGGATGGATAGGATCGATACGTATTGAAGCTGATAGCGCCTTAATAGGTGACGTATTAAGAAAAGAAAAACTATAACATAATAATTTAATTCCATAAAAAGCACTAAAATAAAAACACAACCTGCCATAATTTAAGACTTAATTGTTTTAGAAAAAGTTTCGCGTGCTCAATTCCCAGTTGGCAGATATATGGGATACTAGTTGCTGCCCGCGCCTTAGCCCGCGTTCTATCAGGATAAAAAATAGCCTTTATGTTATTCCAGGTCCCAAACTATACCCATATCAAATTTCAGCCTAATCGGTTCAGTAGTTTTTGCGTCAAAGAGTAACAAATATCCATACATCCATCCTTACAAACTTTGACATGACATATTAGTAGGATATGGGCTGATAATTATGAAGATGGAGGAAAAATCTATTTAAAATGTAAATAATACATATTTCAATCCAAGGAGGCCAGACGCATTATTAATTGTTTGATAATGATATATCGGTAGATAATAATGAAGATGGAGCAAAAATCTATTTAAAATATAAAGAAAATACGAATAGACGCATTATTAATTTCCCAGCATTATTTATTTATTTATTATAAAGGGGCTTCAATTAAACTAAACGATTCGATGCAAAGCCTATTACCAACACTCCGTATAATGCTGTGACTAAAAATCATTTTTACATTTGATACACAACCATTTTAGGTAGCAGGCAATTATCAACAGGGCGTTCTGACCCGCCCTAGTAGACGTCTAGCTTTAGGCCAACATACCAAACAATTGCAAGCTATAACCATACATAACTTTGTTACTTTAAAGGCCATAATTGTATACAGTTTATGGGACATAATGTATGTTGTATGTTAGACTAATGATGTTAGTAGGACGTTAATTTGGGTATTTACCAGTCACAAGACAAACATTGATTTACTTTAGTGCGTGGGTCGCGTGCGAACAAATGTTGGTCTGTCTAGAAAACAGGACATCGGCGCTTTATAAATAATACCTGTGGGTGACTGAGCTTCGCTCGGTTTTTTTTTAATACACAAATAATATAAATAAACATTTGATTTTCTTGGTCTAACCCCAAACCAAACACTCATTGGCTTAGTGTTGCTTAAAAACGCCACCTGCTGGAGTAGCTTTAGGTTTTTGTGTCGTTAGAACAGTTAGTTGTTCAGACCCAATTTCAAAAAATTCTATTATTATTCGCCAACAGAAGTCAGGAGGAGTCATATTTTTTCAGTTTATGTCACGGCTGGTTATCAACGAACAAAAATAATGGAGATGTCTATGGGTTCATCTATCTTAGCATCCAATTAGCTGACAACTTTCCTCCTCCATTGTGACGTCATATCTGAGATTAGGCAGTAAATAAAAAAAAGCTGTCATACTACGGATAGATGAAGGCTTTGTAGCGTCCAAGTTTATTGAAAACACAAATAAAACTACATTTTCTAAAAATTCATCCTAGCTAGATCGATTTATCGCCCCCGAAACCCCCTATATACAAAATTACCAAAATCTTTGGAGCCGTTTCCGAGATTCAGATTATATGTATATATACAAGAAATGATCGTTTAAAGATATAAGATTAACTATATTTTTTATGACATAATTTTGATTTGCTTTGACTCTCGGTTATCAACATTGAATAAAATGGAAAGGCATTACTTTTTTCTACTTATACTATTTTATACTCATATTTTTTGTATAATAGTTTAGGCATATAATGAGTAATGTATAGTGTGTGGTCGTGGCTTACGAATATCGGCCCCTCCAACTCATCCCGTGGATGTCATAGGAGCCGACTAAGGGAACCTACCAGAGGAAGGGCAGCAGCTTCGTTCTGAGTATTTTTCAACACCAAAAGTGCGATCACCAATCCGCCTGCCAAGCGTGGTGATTATCGCAAAAACCTCCCTACATGGGAGATCATCCACTCGATGGATCGACGACATCGTAGCGGTTGCAGGGAGTCGATGGATGGAGGCGGTTCAGGACCGCTATTTGTGGCGTCGTATGGGGCAAGCCTGTGGACGTGTATGGGCTGATAAGATAATGTGTAAACTCGTCTGACGAGTCCATTGTATTGCGCCGCGCACTAGGTTTAAGAACAATTTTGTTGCAGCTCATTAAACTGGACATTATATGATATTCTATTCTTTTAATACACTCCGCCTGTCGAGTCCAGACCGTTAGAAAAAAATTGTTTTTTAAAATAGAAAGTTATAGAACTGGGATTACACTGCACATCTGTACGAAGTCGAGGACGTCTCAGAAATAAATTACAATATTACGGCGAGGCTTGCAGCGGAAATTTATAAGCTTCAACAATACCACGTGCCACGACCATTTTGGATTTAATTGGAATGCAGAAAAACCTGTTTTCTATATAAATTCAGTCATACTGTTATTATTTGGACACGCCGCCAATAATAACAGATCGTGAAATAGAACATCAGTAATTGAAAACGGATAGCGAGCGAGCAAGACGGTGTCTCGTTATAACTTAGGTAGATAGTGCAAAATTGGCATAAACCGAGTAAACCTGTATATAGAAAAATAAATTACTTAAAAGAAGCATTGTGTATTTGTGATAATTAAATCCAAAGCTTTTATTATTATAAATAACTGATGTATAAAATTATAAATAAAATATAATATGTGGCGCCGCGGGGAAGGTCCTCCTGCGATTCAGGAGGTTGCGGGTTTGAGATCCGCCTTAGGACAAATTAGGAGAAACTTTGTACGATCTGCAAATATTTGTTCCGGGTGTTCTGGGTATTTTCTATGTTTAATAAAATACTTATATCTATCCATATCACGTATTGTATTAAATTTATTAGTCATATAGTACTACAACACAAGCTCTGCTTATCTTGTGCTAGATGATGCTGTGTGGATTGTAGGTACCTACTGTCCAGCAAATCCAGTTATCTTTCCATGATCTTTCCAGCCAAAACATTGAAAATTCGCTCACATTTACCTATTTAGAGACCAAATAACTGCTACAAAAGGAGCATAAAACTGTTTTATCAATATTTTTATATCTAAATTCGATTACCCGTTATTCGATAGCGTCAAAGATGTCAAAACTCAAATTAGACACAGTAATCGTTACAACTAATCGATTCCCATTAGCGTGTATCTTTCGAATAATCGTTAATATCCTATGTGATTAATTGTTAATCGAATTACAGATGACTTATGTTCAGATAGAAATAGTTACACGTAGGTTAAACGGTCTTACGATTGAGTATTAATTAACATAACTGGCTGACTATCATTTCGTCGGTAGGTCAAAAATATAAAAGAGTTTATAGTGTTGTTGTTTAGGGTTCTGTACCTCAAAAGAAAAAAGGAACCCATATAGGATCACTTTGTTGTCCGTCTGTCCGTCCGTCCGTCCGTCCATCTGTTAATACTCTTTTCTCAGGCTATCGAGTTTAAATTAAGTAACCTCTTGGAGCCATGATATAAATGAAACTTCTAAGTCAACGTAATCAAAAGTTAGAGCCGTTTATGCCCAATTTTTTTGAAATTTCCAATGGAATCACATGCACACAAAACCTACAGGGGACTTTCCGTTGACCCTAGAATCATGAAAATTGTCTTATAGCACAATTAAAGAGAAAAATCCGAAAACCGTGAATTTGTAGTTTATTGGACGGTCTGCTATTGTGAAAGAGATCACCGGACTCCCAGTGACCACTACTATCAGAAAATCTGAAGTTATAGTGGCATGGAAGCAGCTGGCCACTTCCTCGACAAAGCTTTTCAGGACGGGCACGACCTTCAGTAATGAGGAACACGGAATGGTAGGAGCCGCAAAGTTTGCTGTGATAAGGTAGTGAGGAGGGGGAGGGGCGTGGCCCCGCAACCGGAAGAGGTATCTCTTCCGGTCCTTTTAAAAAATATTTTATACTATCTGCTGCCCGCGCCTTCGCTCGCGTTTTATAGGGATTAAAAATAGCCTACATGTTATTCCAGGTCCCAAACTAAATTTCAGACCAAAAAGTTTAGTAGTTCTTGCGTCAAAGAGGAACAAACATCCATACACCATACTCACAAACTTTGGCATTTATAATATTAGAAGGATATATCGCCTACACTGAAAATTATATGAACCAAATTAATTTCAAAATGAATTAAGTATCTTTAGTACTACTAATTACATAAGGTACTTTATTTTAGTGGAATGGTCATGTCATGAGGAGGAAAGAGTGTCATTTTATGAGGAGAATGTTAGATATGAAGCTAGATGGATATAGCAGTAGAGGTAGGGCTAAGAAAAGATGGATGGACTCTGTGAAAGATGACATGAGTAAAAAAGGAGAGAGTCCGGAGATGACGACTGATAGAAGCGAATGGAAGAACAAGACATGTTATGCCGACCCCAATTAAGGGGGAAAAGAGCAAGAAAATGATGAATTTATTTTTAGTAGACAATCATTTTAGTAACAGCCTATAGATAACCTTAAGAACGAACGAAACCACGGTTATATATTAGTTAATAAACAGATCATGCTGAAATAGTAATTTGAAAGTACGCAATTAGCACCTACGAAACACCATCGAGATTAGCAACCTGCCCCATTATTTACCCGAGATAGGGTAATTTACCCAAGTATTTGATCGGGGTAATTTCCGCATAATCTGTCGGTAAACAGTAGTTAGCTTACTGTAAAGGGCAAGATCTACTTGGATAATCGTAAGACAGTAATTCGTAAAAAAATAACCCTTTGACCGCCATTGTCACATACACATGACAAATCACCTCAGGACCCTTCAGCGCCAACGACGTTTGGAATATCTTTTGTTCACATTGTGCTTTAGCGTAGAGAACATGGGATTGCGTTTTTGGCGTGGTGCTCAAAAAAATATATTTTTCCAGTCATGAACATTAAACATTATAAGAAAAGTGTTCTGAGTATTGTTTGTATACATATTATCTAAAATAGTTGATATACGCAAATGCACTATTTCACAAAAAAAAATTACGCATTTTTACACACCAAAGGATGGCAGTACTTAATATTTTATGAAATTACATTGAATTATTAATTACTCTAGGAACGATGTCTTTTAAGATCATGCGTTTTATGTACTACTTACTTTATGTACTATATGTATATTTTCATATAAATTAAGAATGGTGTTTGACATATAAATAGTGATGAAGAAAGTAACTAAAAATTATAAAATAATGTATTTACCCAATTGTGTAAATACATAATAATACGTGTTTTGTAAGCTATAGCTCAGGTAAGCTATAGCTTACAAAACACGTATTATATTATATTTAATTTTTTGATCGAGATTAATTATTATTTTGATAAAATAAAACTACAAAATACAGCAATCTGCCATGACAAGTTGAACACCAATCAGAGAATACATAACTGTGACGTCATGCCGTCACAATATGTAATGTAAAGGCACAGAATAGCTGGTAAAGCTTCTCTTGAAAATATTATTATCATTCTGTATCATCAGATGTTCGTGCATTTAGCGTTGAGTATTGTAGCGTTTTTGAGCGAAACTGAAAACGCATTTTTAATAGCTGTATTTTTCCTTCGAAGTCCATTTTTGCAGAAAATTATTTATTTTGCATTCAGTAGATGTCTAAAAATATCACGGTGTAGTTTCTCAAAATCAGTCTTCATGCCTATTGTAATAGTTACTACCAATTACAAGACAAATAATATATTCATACACAAATTAAACTTGTCTCGCATCCGGGTCTCCACCAGTGTAACTAGTATGTGTACAAAAGAGTCTGTCCATCTGTCACAGTTATCTACCATCCATAAGAACAACCAATTATGATAGTCTTCTAAGTAGTACCACAGATTATGTAAATGTTACTACGGTAGTACCAGTTTAAGTAGCGATTATTTTAATTGTTTGTTTGAAGGTGACATTTTTGACTTGTCAGATTATATTTAATTGAATAAGTTCTACAATTTAAATTAGCTGATCGTTTATCAAATATTTATTTAGATAGTAGTACGAATAGAGTTAAAACTAAAACTCGCTGCTGTTTCAAGATGTATCGTACGTTTGTATTCATAAGTTAAACAAGCTACCCGCCCGGCTTCTAGTCATGAAGCCGGGCGGGTAGCTTGTTTAACATAAAGGCTCTTTTTTCATTCGTTACTAGGTTTTGTGACTATTACTGTCACTAATGACAGTAACTGTCATTAGTGACAGCTGTCATTGAAAATTATAATCAGTCATTGAAATATAAATACGATCAGTAATTGGAAAATAAAATAATGAAAAAGAAGACAAATACTAGGAAGATGATGTAGATTGTAAATCACGACGCTCTGACTTTCGTGAGACGTTGCTACTGGGTGCATTTTCGTGAGACGTTGGGAATACTTTTCGTGAAACGTTGCGACTGAGTACGTCTAACGCGAGACGTTGGGAATGACTCCTTCGTACAGGTAGCACAGCATTATCGTTACATTTCAACCAATTTACACAAAACCTTAACAAATTATATACCTTTCTCATGCATCACTCTATCGATAGCCGAAATTTTCACGAAAGTCCGTATAGTATTTTTTTTTTTGAGTTTATTGCAAACATACAGATAGATACGGCCGAGCACTTTGTTTTATAATATGTATGTTGTGATCCTAAAACTTCCCAAAGGTTTTGGTGTAATTTTTATTAGATAAAATAAGCATTGAATGCTAAACCTCCTCCTTTAATTCGTTGAATAAAAAACTACCAAGTTTTCTAGATTTTCGCTAAGTATAATACGCATTGACTTGAGAACCTCCTTTTTCATCGGTTACGTAGTACCAGGTATTGCGTACCTATTCAAGATTTTAGCACAGCATGGCTCTGCTAGCCAAAATTTCTATCGTTCAATGCCAGTCAATATCCTCACATATAGCTTAGATACAAAATAGGACTGAAAAATTGTAGAGCAAAAGTGCCTTGGCTACGTGAACAGATCTTCGGAATGCCATACCATCCTCGGACACCCTGTTAAGGCATGCAATCACTGATTCTACACTCGGATCGGAAGCCAACAATGCAAAACTATTTATTTTAATGGGCATTTATTAAGTTGACTCTATAATATCTATGGCTGCTCCGCGGGTGGTTTAGATTATCTATGTCATGCGCGGGCGATGCGTATCACAGGCTTTAGGCCATTCGTACACAAAGCTACGCAAAATTTGGAAAAAAAATACTAACTACACTGTATTTAATGCTATTGTATCTTATATTACTGTTTTGGATGAAATAACATTTTAACATTTCTGTGAAAAGCATCTGTACGGTTTCACCATACATAAGCAAATTTATCGCACGCGGTATTTTGCACGCGCTGCATCTTACTTTAATTGTTATAATTTTTATATATGTACCTAACTTTAGTAATTGACCTAGTATATAGCAAGAAACACCTATCAAAGGAAGATTTGTCACCTTATCTTTGTATTTACATAACTGCGTAAATAATTTAACTTTAACAGTGACACACTACAGTCTTGTAGTCATAAACTGACTGGCATAAACTTTAACTAGTTACTTACCTATGTGAACTCAGTGATAGACATAAACCCCCTTATTCTTAGTGGTCTGCTAATTTAAAACAGCTGCTAAGTAGTGTTATTTATCACTCTGACTTATGTCAATAGAAGAAGACAGAGCGAGAATTAGCAATGCTTTAAGTTAGCAGACCATTATGAATAAGGGGGATAGTGTGGAGTCATACAACTTGTGGTACCTATCTACAACTACACCTTAAAATATCAAATTGCTTTATTTCCTTTAGACCTTACTCTTGGACAAGTCACAAAATTAAAATTATATAACTTCAACATCAATTTTAATGTAAGGTCAACAACATCCACACCTTACAGCATCGGTAATAGCTCTAGCTACAGTCATTATGAATACGGTAGTTGAATGTAAAACAGCAAAACTCATACAGAGCCAGAAACTTTTCATTGTTCTTTGTGCTGCGATGGGACTGGCCGTTAAGTACATATTTGAACTATCACTGATTTTGCTTGTTAGTAGAAACATTTGAAGTACCGGGTAAAACTGGGTGCATAGAGACTCAAGGGTTAATAGAAATGAACGAAATGCTAGACCAAGACATTAACTGGCTTGTAGCAGTGGAATCCTTAGTCCGTGACTGTAGTGGATCTGACCAAAAGGATGTGTTTCCTCCAGTATTTAGTCCATATTTATTCACCCTGGAGTCTCTTTTCATCCTGTTTTATCATTATTTGTTTTATCTTGTAAAAATAAAAGTCAATTTTAGCCCGTCTTTTATTGTCTTACCGACACGTCATGATCGTGAAGGTTACGTAAAATCTTACCAACGTCATAAGGTAGTCGTTTACGTAACCTTATTTGCAAAGGGCCTTATTCTGTCGATATCGGGTATCTCTGCATTCGGCTTTATTCGGATGGTATCGAGTAACGTTCGGTCGTATTCGGCTTAACTCTGATGGTATCGGGTCCGATGACAATGGTCAAACAAATGCGATCACGCTTTGCACGTACATATGTTTGTGTGAAACAAGTTTTCCGCGATCTCTGCCTATTATATCTGTGAGTCTAATGGTTTCTCTGTTAGATACTTACTTAATTGTGTCGTGTCCAAACGTCCGATCTTACGGAGATAAACGCCATTTTTTTTTATTTAATAGCAATTTAAACAGTGTTAACCGAACAATTCTTGTTCTGCACGAAAATAACACAGTTTCGTGTTCCTCCAATTTTCTTAAAATTTCATGTAAAATAAGAAAATTTAAAATGTATCAGAAAATTGTAAAACAACACAAAATGGTTTTAAGTGGGAGTTAAAGTTTGTGATTTTTTAATACACTTTCAAAAACTATTGTTAAGTATTTTGCTAGTCAAAAGGGTTCCGTGACCAAAATAGTTTGAGAACCGCTGGGTAGGCTATGTATTTTAGAAGCCAGAAAATAAGTTAAATTTAATTCCCATGGAAACTAGCATGACTTTGTGGGTTTGAAAAACTAGATCCCATAACTTTTGCTACATATTTACATCACACCTCCTTCTTCATCGTTTTTTTCATTACTGATGGTCGTGACAACCCTGAAAGCCTTCGTTGATGACTTAACGAAGTAACATTACCTAATCTATGACTTAACTAACTGCTTTCTTGCCACCTTATCTTCGGCTTGGTCTGCGCAATGATCACTGGTTTCACAGCTCACATAAAACCTAAACTTTAGGAAATAACAACACTCTATAAAATTTCCAAGAAGAATAAAGTATAAATATAATAAGGGATAAAGTATAAAATAAAATAAATAATACATAAAATAAGGAATTTATTTATAGCCACACACACACATGTTATACAAAAAAAAAAAAAAATATATGTAACAAAGAATCAATATAAAAACCTTATGGAGCCTTTGGGTCTTTTGGAAGAATTCACCTCCACATAATTTTAATCCAGCAACGGTCCGACCCACCACGGAAGTACTACATCCATCCTCATTTCTAAACACTAGACTAAAATAAATTGATTAAACAACATAGACGACCACCACGAGTAGATGTCTGGTCCGATATCAAATTACAATAAGTGCTTAGATCAGTAGTGTTTATGGTATAACCACATAAGGACCATAAAGATATTATGACTGAACGTTTGTTTGGCGATGTTGTAAATCCAGCTGGTAAAACATCGTACAAATCAATTTGGCTACCCCACACAGCCTGTATTGTTGGCTCGTTGCTTTTGATTAGTGCGACTACTCCAGTCGTGTTAAACTGCATTAGAAGCGTAGAAAAAAAGCTTGTTAAAAAATAGCTTTAGAAAGCTCTTTTTAACAAGTTTTTTTTCTACTTGCCCTGTTAGTTTGTGTGGGACAAATCTTACAACTGAATTTTACACCAGTTAGCCTTAGAGCATGCCTCAACTGATTGAGCTAAAATTTGGCATCTAATGACACCATGGTCTGATGATGGAGACCAAAGATGGCCTTTGGAAATTCTTAACGAAACCACGTTGAGTTTGGGTTCTTGGATTTGTCTTCCCAAGGACTTTAGACCTCTTAGACAATATCAACCAAGTAAGTCCTAGAAGAAATAAAAACTTGTTTTTCAATATTAAAAATGTATTTATAAGACTACAATGAAAACAAAGTAAAGATGATGACTAAGAAAACTATCTTGTATAGTTTTCTGTAATAAATGAATTAGGCTTCTGCGCTCACGCTTTTTCAAAAAGTTGTGCTCTTCCCCGCTCCTATGAACAGGAAAACCTATACATATCCTATTCGCAAAATGGTACAGTAAACAATTGTTTTTTCACATTATTGGAACCAAAGAAATAATGTTGAATTTTATGTAATTATAGTTTTTACCACGGGGTTCCCGTTAGTAGGTAGTACTTACTAATCTAGACCTAGTTTGACAATCTCATGGTTATGGCGAAACAATGCTGCTAACAAAATAAATTATCAAGTAGGTACGTATAGTATATACCAACTTTTTTAGAACCTATAGGATTTTTTAAAAAGCTCGTATGTCCATCTTTTTTAATCCTTTAGCAAATAAGGTTTTCAGTGTAGATAGGAATTATTTAATTGTGAAAGTATGCTAAACAATTATTCTTGAAATACAAACTTCTAATCATCTTGTGACAATCAATCAAGATGCAGGGATGAGCAGGTTTAATATCTCCATTTAAATCAAAGTGCAATCCATTTCACGCCATTGTTGCTAAATAATTGAGTTCTAGGCTCCATTTATGGATGCCAATGATTGAGTATTCCATGGCTTTGTGTGGTCTAGAGCCTAGCGGAGCGACAATCTGAACGGTAAGTGTAGTCAATTTCCTATTACCATCACTACTGTCTGTTCGCGATAAACTCAAAAACTACTGAACGGATTGTCATGCGGCTTTCACCAATCGATAGAGTGATGCATCAGGAAGGTTTAAGTATATAATTTGTCAAGGTTTTGTGTAAACTGGTTGAAATATAACGATAATTGTTGGAAGTGTCGGAAAGCTCAAACTCAAATCACTTAGCCTTAGATTCATCCATAGAGTAAGGATTTTTTCAATACGTTCAACTACAAAAAAGTCTCCGATATAAATTAGGCAGAATATCAAAGGAGATATAACAAAACAATGCATGGTGGAATATTCTTCTTAGTCCACGCAGGCGTAGCCGCGGGCGGCTCAGCTAGTGATTTACAATATATTTTTACCACGCCAACGCCAGAATATTGAACATTGTTCCTCGCCAGCCTCGCCGCCGCACGAGGCGGTGGACCATATGCATCTTTGACCATTTTATTTTTTAGTTTTAGAAGTCTATAGACCTTTCTTTGACCAATCTCACCTGATGGAAAGTGACGATTAGGATGGTTCAGCCAAATGGCAGCTTGCAGACTTAGATTCGATAGAACGAAGAGCATTCAGACTCATTGACGAGCAGTACCTTGCAAAGACTAAGGTCCAAAGTCTCGAACACCGCCGCAAGGTTGCTTGTCTCTCGATCTTTTATAGGATACATTTCGGAGAATGCTCCCAGGAACTTCATGACCTGAGCCCACCGTCTTCCTTCTACTCCAGGTCAAATAGACGGACAGCGCAATACCATCCGTATCTGGTGGATATACCCTCCACTCGCAGCTAAGGAGTTTTCTTCCACCTTCATAATTCGCACCGCTAAGAAATGGAACTCGCTGCCTGCTAATGTTTTACGGCCAGTTACAACCTCGGTCTCTTCAAGACAAGAGTGAATAGTGTCTTCTAGAACTCGTGATACACCGTCGGCCACATCGTAACTTTTCATCAGGTGAGATTGTGGTCAAACGAAGGTCTATTGACTATAAAAAACTAAGTCCATTATAGATAAGTGATAAGAAAGGCCCGTATTATAAAAGCTTGCCTCTCATCTATGCCATAGAAATGCCATAGAAAACCGTAACTTAGGCATAAATCGACGACTAGCTTTCCCTAAATGTTTTTATCAGGAGCACGAAGAAGAAAAGTAATTTTCTTCTTGATTTTTCTCTAAAAACATTAACATTGAATAAATAGCACTAATTCTATGGCTTCATCATCAACACTCACGGTAGGTACTGCAATATTCTTTCTTCCTACAAGGCTATTTTAGATCTAACAAAAATATAGACTTATTTATTTTTAGCTTTCATAACAGTAGGTACCTGCTGCAATATTCTTCCTTCCTACAAGGCTATTTAAATAGCCTATATTTTTAGCTTTCATAACAGTAGGTACCTACTGCAATATTCTTCCTTCGTACAAGGCCATTTAAGATCTTACATAAAAAAAGTATACATATTTATTTCTAGCTCTTGTTTTTAAGCCTGATCAACGTAAAAAGTATTTACGGATGTTGTGGCCACCTGTAATTTAGAGAGCACTAGTTTTAAGTATGTTATTTCCTAATTCGTAGTCTCTAGTGGGTGGCCGTAAATGAATAAAGAAATAAAATATGAATGTAGCATACGAATGGATATATTTTGACTATGTTTCTTCTGAAATAATGTCAATTCAGATTGACTCCAAAACGAAACTAAACTAATTTGGCACCACTAAAAATGCCAGTCTTTTTATTTCGTTCGTTGTGAAAGGTTTTGCAACATAAACTAAAACACAAAATCTAAATTAAACCAATTTGATAAGACTAAAGAGTCTTGTCAAATTGGTATCGTTTAGTTTTGGTTTATTAATCGCTCCTTCTATGAAACTCTCAAGTGTCCTCCTAATTGACAGTGCAGCGAGTGTGAAAGCTTCCCGAGCTCCTCTTATGGAGAGACGAGAGTTCTTATCGACAATGACGCCGCTGTTGAATGCTACAATGTCATCTGCAAATTTAACATTGGCATATGATAATCTGAAAATTATACGTATTGAATTGTTGTTTGAATAATATGGCGTGTCTTAAAAAACTATAAACCGACTTCAAATTCCCTTACTTTTACACTTATTTTAAGTTTTGCGGGATAAATTTTATAGGACCCCTTCGGGATCATTTTCTATAC
Source organism: Eupithecia insigniata (assembly GCA_947859395.1). Lineage (NCBI taxonomy): Eukaryota > Metazoa > Arthropoda > Insecta > Lepidoptera > Geometridae > Eupithecia > Eupithecia insigniata. The sequence continues at coordinate 2,537,186 of OX401999.1, read as the reverse complement.
ATTAGTGAAAGAATTTTCCAAATCGGTCAGTCCATAATCCAGATATCGCGTAACATACATACAAAAAAAACAACAACATTCAGAAGAAATGAGAACCTCCTCCTTTTGAAGTCGGTTGAAAACTGAATAACCTCATCAACTCTATACTTAATTGCTTTGCCTTTTAAGCGCGGTTTTTTTTTACCGACTTCGGAAAACAAGAGAAGGCCGTATGTGTTTTTTTTATGTGTGCTTGTCGAATTCTCCGTCAATTATGGACCGATCTTTAAAATTATTTCGCTGTTGTATATATAGGGAATGACCCCGAGGTGGTCCCTTAAAAAATAAAATCCCGTGGGATTAATATATATGCCGCATAACTTTAAAAAACTGCAAAATTAAGGGATTCACAGGAGTTTTTTGGTTTTTCAAAAAGCTCATTCGCATAAGGCCTGCACGGGCACGTTTTTGTATGCAATCAATGAGTCATTCTCCAGTTACATTACATAAATATCTTTTCGACTTAATTAGGTACCTACTTGGTTACTTTTGTATGGCATAAATGGTATACTTATGTTGGATAGTTAATCCAAATCTAGAACTAAACGTAACATAAGTAAGAACAAAACACAAATTATATGTCTAACCTCATAACGTTTAGTTTTAGTTTCAAAATAGATACATAAATATACTTACTTATTAGACTGTGTGATGTGATGATAGATACTAAAATATACGTTGTACTTTTCTAAGACATAATGAAGCCTATACGATATACTATATAGATAATACCATATAAATAGCAAAGGATATAAAACTAGATGTTTATAGGGCGCAGAGATATATAAAATGCCACATTAAATGGACCAGGGAATTTGCTAAGTGCCTTAAGTGCATATATTGCGATTAATTAAGACGTGAATGAGATCGTAAATTGTACGGTCCAATGGGGTTTGGTGGGGTAAGGAGCGTAGACTTGCTGTGCTTTAGTTGTATTAGACGACATAGTTGTTGTACAAAATACAAGGGTGCATTTTCGTGTGATAGTGGAGCCAAAGCAGGTGGTCGATTCAGATGTATTCGAGAATTTATCACTTTATACTATGTATTTTCTACGTGTATTTAGATTTTGAGTACGGATAAAAAACAAAATAAAATGAACCAATTATAGCGGTGAAAATAGGAATGAGTGTATACATGATTGTATACATCACTTATACATCTGAATTGACCAGCTCAGCGGAAGACAGAGAAAAAGATTAGAATTTCGACAGTTTTCAAAGGAAGCGACATGCAAACTTTCCTTTGTAAACTGTCAAAAATCCGTTTGCGCTCTCCATCGAAACGCACTCTAATTCAAATAAATAAATTCAATTTGAATCGAAGTTGTATTTGAGATAAATAAATACTAAGTTTTCTATGACAAAATATACCAAAGGACTGTATTCGTTCTCAAAGATTTTTGTGCAAATTCTTGGGAAAAAACGTACCAGATCCATTACCTTTTTTCTTAGTCCGCTTGATCACGTTATCAAACGAACCTGTTTGGCGTGATCATGTGACGCGTGATCAACTGGGACATACCCCAATTGAATATCAATCAGTAAGTCTACTCTCTCCACTATATACATGGGATCTACATAGTTTACAACGTGGTTAGCCACACGTGTTGTGTTGTCAATTTTGTTAGAAAATGTCTTGTGCTTACAGAGAATATTGGAGTATTTTGTACTTATAGTAAATTACTAGATGAAGGATACTTCGTTTTTAAATAACGCAGCCATTTTTGTTAGGCTCATCTTTGTCCTGTAGAGGTACAGATTTGCAACTTTGTGTAGGTACCTATAAAGTTAAAACATAGTCTTTAGGGTTCCGTATCCGAAGGGTGAAATCGGGCCTCCGCGCTGTATGTTTGTCCGTCTGTCTGTCCGACCTTCAGAGGGATGAAGCGTAAAAGTTTGACAGTTGAAATTGTCATAGAATGTGTATTTCTCTTGCCACTACAACAATAAATAAAATAAATATTAAAATTACAGGGGGCTGTGATACAAAAAGAAAGATAAATTGGCTATCTTTGCACTACTTTGAATCCGTTTTTACGGTTCCTTTACGAAATAATTATGTGCGATGGTACGGTCCGTGGGCGTCTCGACTCGCAATTGAGTGGTTATTATTTAGTCATAAAAAGCACTGTCAAAAGCGTAGAGCACATGGGTAGTTGATAAAAATTTGTAGAGGCTACCTAGTTATAAATATAAAAAATATAAATGTAAATATATGCACCGTAATAATGAATATTAAAGATAATCATAATATACATATGTAAAGGTGACTAAGAACACAAATAGAATAAGAAACCGATTGAAATAGATGTACAGAAGTTTAGGAACTTACTTTAAGCCCGCTTTCCCTATCCCTCGGTGACCACCTATCCGAGGGGAGTAGATTTAAAATCAGCTACGCGTGTTTCTTGCATGCAGCAAATGCTGAATCTCCCTTTGCCTGTTATTAGTAATTTATTTCCGTATTTTTCTAGTTAAGGATAAGTTGTAGGCAATAAATGATTTATTTTATTGGTTATTTAAGCATTTTTATTTATTTATTTATTTTATTACATTGTCATAATTTTCATATAAAGTAAGTAGTAACATAATTAATATGGATTGCACTAAACATTATGTGCAACAAAGAAATTATTATGATTATGACAGCAAACTTTAAAAATCGTACTTTTTCGTATTTTGTGAAAGACTCAATATTTTTTTTTTACAAAATTGCTATTGGAAAACTTATTCGAAATAAACTGCAAATAAAGTCAAAGTAAAAATGTTACTCAAAATATACAGAGACAATACAAATATGTATTCTTTTATTTACAAAGAAAATAACAGTCATATAACATAAACAAATTAAGCTAGTAGGTATTTACAATTATAGCTGTCTGCAAATTACATACTTATTTAGTTGCTTTTCTCTTATTTTTCTGAATTACATAACTTGTTTTAATAGTTTCGAATGTGCACCTAATATAAATATCTATGTATTTTGTTGTAATAAATATTTTTTACTTTACTTTACAATTGAAACAATTGAGTTAACTGCAGACTGTTGAAAACAATCTACAGATAGCTCAACTGGTCCATATTATTCTGTATTCTTTTTACTTTAAATTAGACCAAAAACGATACAATTTCCAGGGACTAAGAAAAAATATTAGTGCACGACTATTTAACATGATAATGCCGAACGACACCGCACCCATGACCAGTTCAATGGGAGTTAATAAATGTGCAAGATTTTGCGGGTAGTCTTAAAATATTTTAACGTCTTACTTAATCGATAAACTCTTTTAGGTTATGTCTTATAATTTTATTGATATTTCAAAATTGTAAAACTTTTGTTTCAATTGTAAATACTAGTTTAATTTCTTTATATTATTTGATTGTTATTTTCTTTGTCAATAAAGGCTTGCTAAAACTTTTGTATTACATGTTTGACTTTACCTGTATGCTTATGTAGTCTCGTTGTTCGTTGTGAGAGCCTTCTTTCTCCGTACTGACTGAAAGAACGTTTGCTGTGTAACACGTTACATTACATCCCGTAACGCCGGCAAGTAACAACTTTTAGAGACAACACAGAACAGTTTTAAAATTACATAAATAAGTGACAGATTATAAGTTGGTGAAACAGGCACTTAATGGAAGAATTCCGTATTCTCCTACACAATAGAACGAAATAGCACTGTAATGAAAACAAATAGGTTTTCTACGGCTACAAAAGCACGACCAAGTAATTATTAGATTTAATTGCCGCATTCAGATAGTATTTTAGATTTCTACTTTCACCAGTAGGTAGGTATTATAACGTGCACTAATTAGTAATTACTAATGATTTTAATCTGTTTTAATTTTGTAGTTAACCGACTTCGAAAAAAGGAGGAAGTTTATGTTCGACTGTATGTTTTTTGCACGTTCGTCGATGTCTTCGCCAATTATAGACCGATTTGGATGATTTTTTTACATATAGAAGATTATCCCGAAATGCTCCCATAAAACAATTATTCCCGAGGGATTCGTGTGAGTCTCGCAAAACTTAAAAACAGTTTTTTAAAAGAATCAATTTATTATTTTAAACGATAAGCTTACTTCAGAATCAAGTATTAACATTTATCGATATAAACAGGACCCAAATAACCTCATTCAAGTAAATTTTACTTTATTAGCTATTTATTCTACATGGTTTAACTTTTTACATACCTACCTAATATATGTTTTGGATTTAAATTATACAAAAAAAAAACAGTAATTTATCTACCTTTCAAAAATCCAGTCTATCAATACCTAGTACATTCATTGTGCCAACCAGCTGGAAGCTCGTATAAGTACGCCTTCATTTTGGCTTCATAATCGTACACGACAAAGTAACACGATATTTTATGAGACTTCTGAAACAACGTTTCTGACGCCAAAATAAATATGCGTATACGTGTTATATATTTATTTATTCATATATTCATTCATTTATTAATTGAAAGTATATACAAAGGAAGCTTAGGTTATAATTTATAGCTAGAGTTAGTACATACGTCCTGTTGGGCATAGCAATTTATTATTTTGTCACAAACTATGTAATTTACCCATGTTAGTTCTTCACACAAGTTATAATTATTATTGAATTAGTTTCAATTGTAAAATTTCTGTATTAATCATCATATCAGCCCATACGCGTCCACTGCTGGACATAGGCCTCCCCCTATACGACGCCACAAATAGCGGTCCTGAGCCGCCTCCATTTATTGACTCCCTGCGACCGCTACGATGTCGTTGGTCCATCCAGAGGATCGTCTCCCATGTTGGGGGGTTTGGCCATAATCACCACGCTTGGCAGGCGGATTGGTGATCGCAGTGTTGGTGTTGAAAAATACTCAGAAGGAAGCTGCTGCCCTTTCTCTGGCAGGTTCCCACGACATCCGGGGGTTGAGTTGGAGGGGTCGATATTCATACGCCGCGGCCCAACGGCTACGGCGCTGCGGCGGTTTCTGTATTAATAAATGATGTTTAATTTTTTATATATAAATTTCGTGCTGTTGGACTCGAATCAATAGGTGAAACCCTAAGTGACTGGACTGTTCCAATTCGCAATTAACTTAAGGTGGTTCCCAGACCCAAACTAGCGCCGCCACCTATTTTATCGTATTATTACGTTAAACAAAGGAATTTTCAAAAATCCCTTGGCGAGTTTGTGAGACCTATCATAAGCTTTTTTTAATGCCTCTGTAATAGTTTTGTTTTGTATAGTTTAGGAAGAGATGCGAAGTTGCACTTTTTGGCCACGAAACTCTTTTTCGCATCTCCTCCTAAGACCTAAGCTTATGATAAAAATAAGCTTATGCTTATCACAAACTGGCCAAGGGATTTTTGATAATTACTTTTTCATATCGTTATAATACGATAAAATAGGTGGCGGCTCTGATTGGGTCGGGGTAGCCCCTTCAGAGTCAAATAATGATATCAATTATTTCGTTCAGCAGCGATAACTAATTGACAAGTAAGTCGTGTTCAACCGATTGTTCAATTAATGAACAATCTCGTTTGTTCTATTATGAACATTTTAACCAAATTAACGGTTAATTGATGTTAACACGGACGGAATCTATCAGGAGATAAAACATTCCATTATTTGAAAGCTTAAGATTTAGTAGCTTTGTTGTTTAATTGATGACCTGGTCCCACCATCTCCCTTCCATTCCAGGACAAGCAGACGGATGGCACAATAGCAACCTTATCTTGTGGATATCCACTCGTACTAAACGGTTTTCCTCCACCTTCATCATTCGCACCGCTAAGGAATGGAAATCACTACCTGCTTCTGTTTCTCGGGCCAATTACTATCTGGGTCCCTTCAAAACAAGAGTGAATAGGTGTCTTCTAGACCTTCGTGATACACCGTCGGCCATATCGTCACTTTCGTCAGGTGAGATTGTGGTCAAACTAAAGTATAGCTTCTATAAAAACGTCCATCTCTTTCTAAATAGTAAAACTTGTGTATCAACTAAAAACATTGTGTGGATGCTTTGTCGTTCGCTGCATACATACGCTTACAGAATCATACAGGGTCACGGTTATTGGAAACATTCTGACAACCTTACTAAACTTTGACCAACGTTAATGATGAGTTACTAATTTGATGTGATAGAGTTTTGAAAATAATATGGCGTGTTTTAAAAAACGATAAACTGACTTCAAATTCCCTTACGTTTACACTTATTAAGTTTTGCGGGATAAATACAAATCTCCTGCGGATAAATATTTTATGGGACCCCTTCGGGATCGTTTTCTATACAATAGTGAAAGAATTTTCAAAATCGGTCCATAATTGGCGGCGATATCACGTAACGTACAAAAAAAAACATATAGACGAATTGATAACCTCCTTCTTTTGAAGTCGGTAAAAAAATTAAAAACCACTTAAACCTACTATGCTACTAATATTATAAATGTCAAAGTTTGTTTGTATGGATGAATGTATGGATGTATGGATATTTGTTACTCTTTCACGCAAAAACTACTGAACCGATTAGGCTGAAATTGACAACATTGCGAGATGTTTGAAGACGGTTTATAGGGTAAACAGTAATTTGTATGCAAAAATAAAGATTTCAAGTGTCCTGATTTCTGAGAACATAAGTGGGGTGGAGCCCAGAATTATAAAATTTCGACATTGTTGCAAACTCAATAGCTATAAATAATAATTTCAATAACTCTGTATGAAAACCGAATTACTAAATTTAATTTCATATTCTATGTCTTAGGTATACAAACCAGAGAAGAGATACGTATTAATCGAATATTAATCTAATTTTCTTTTCTACATTATTAAATTCAGTGTTTTTGATGGTTTAAAAGGTGAATGCCAAAAGGAGAATTACGATTCACGGATGATTAAAATTTTCAAGAGAAAACACTGTACGGCTAGTTACTTTTTAGATTACTTTTTATTCTTGTAGAAAGCAGAAAAAAACTTATTCAGTATACATCGAATGTATTAATTAAACACTATTTTATTTGATAAAAGAATTTTAATAGTAATTTTCTGTGTTAATATTTTTTTTTTATTAAATAATATTATCGTATCTCTAAAAATCTGTTAATTCCTCTGGGAATTCTGAACATATTAAAATTAAGTGTCCACCTTTCCCCTTTAGGGGTTTTATCAGAGGGTAAAACTGGAATAACCCATTTTATTTATCGATTCCATCAACTATTTATAATAGATTTTCATACCTCTCCCTAACATTCGAATCCGCCGCGATGACATCTCTGGCGTAAAGCCCGTCCATTACCTACAATCGCTACTTCGTTAGCCCAGCGCGCACCACCTTGTGTAACCCCCAACGACCATTATCCCCTGCCATAAAACCCCATCCCGCCTCCAAACTACGCTAACTTCGCTAAAACTTTCATAGAACTATGGTCTGTATTGCACTAAGAATTCCTCTATTGTATGACATGTCCAGCACAATATCTATTCGTTATTCAAACTTGGAGCTACTATAAATCTGGTGTGGTTTATAGAATAATGGTCCTTATAACTTGAATGATACGATTAACATTTATTTTACGTGTGTTTTTGTATTTTGTCTATGGAAATGCCACCCACCGTCTGATGGTGTTCGATATTTGAAGTAAAATATTCAGAGGAATAATTTGAATCCCACTTCTAATAAACCAACTTTCTAGTTAGTTAGGTACCAGCATTCTCTACTTGAGATAATTAGGTAGGTGTAGGAATATCAACCTACCTCATTAGGTAATCTAATATTTACACACGTTATTAGTTCCTAATTTAATATGCTATGTATTGATGATTGAACCACAGTATCTGAAAACATCTAAGTAGGGGAAAGTGGGGAAAACATGAACACCTAAGGGCAAATTTAAATACAACAGCGGATTGAAAACGTGACAATTCTTTCATAATTAAATTTATTATCCATCTACTTAACTAGTCAACATAATATATATCGTTTTCGGAAAATTTTGAATAAATAACAAAATCCTTATTATTCGGTGTTTACCTGACATATTCGGGTAATCCTGAAAACTATGTGGGGTAATTACGAACTAACGACACACATAATGGTCAGAACAAAAATTTTACATATAAAAGAAAATCATTACTGTGAAATAAAAGTAAAATCAGAAGTAAATCACATAAGGTAAATAAATACATCATAATAATACCCTTCTCGCCGAATTTCGACCACAGCGGCAGCAGGTGCGCAGGCATATAATAGTGCACAAGTGTGTGCGCAAACACACGTGCACTCTCTGTTCCTTCATTCTCATAATCCGATAGGACGCCAGACAGACACGACCAAAGAATGTGCTTTCCGAGGCACGGGAGTGTAACACCGCCAACTTTCTGACTCCGGGCTACTTCTGTGAATTTTTCTTCCTAGAAAAGCCCCAATATTAACTGATGGCCCTACTTTTGAAACCAGCACCTCATTATCAGCGGTTGAACAAGCTGACCGCTAGACCAACAAGGCAGTAAGGTTTGGTAATAATGCGAAAGTTTGTAATTGTATGGTTTGTGTTCGCCGTTTGATCCGCCGTATTTTTTGATGTAGTTCTAAATCTGAGGGGTAATTGAAATTGAAATTGAAAATTCATTTATTCAGACATAAAAAATCCAATTTGTTAGTAACACATATAATTAAGGTAAGTCTTGGTTGACGATAGTATCAAGACTTTAACATGACGTCTCCGTTTTCTATAGGATTTGTTACAGCGCCTCTATCGAGCGGACAGGGAACTTCTCAAATCCCATACAAAAGTAAGACGTCACGATCACGTCAACCGGACTTACTAGATAATATCGTCAACCGAACTTGGGGGCTCTAAAATGACATAATAGGCTATTTATCCTGGAATAGCGCATGCAAAGCCACGGACAGTAGCTAGTAATAAAACAATTTGCGTTCAGAAGCAAGTAGCGACACGAATGGAGTTCCTTATAGCTGCGTGGGCGCATGAAGATTATTAGGACGATACCATTTTATGTGATGCCGTAACCAAGATACGCGCTATTAGGTAGAGCACTTTGGAATACCTAGTAAATACTATTATCTAAACTTAAGCTCTTTAATATGCCTGGTAAATAATATTTTATCTCAGCTATCATAGAGAACAAAAGCCTTAAGATGAGATAGGCCCAGACTCCACCAAAACGGAGACGAGAAGAAAAGTTTTTCAACTAGGGCGTCTCCACCGAACCTGTGCAGAGATGCGTACTGACTTGACCGTAGCGGAGATGTGTGCTGGCTAAAGTGGAGATGTATGCTGCCTAAAGTGGAGATGTATGCTGGCTAAAGTGGAGATGTATACTGGCTAAAGTGGAGATGTATGCTGGCTAAAGTGGAGATGTATGCTGGCTAAAGTGGAGATGTATGCTGGCTAAAGTGGAGATGTATGCTGGCTAAAGTGGAGATGTATGCTGGCTAAAGCGGAGATGTGTGATGGCTAAAGCGGAGATATGTGCTGGATAAAGCGGAGATATGTGCTGGCTAGACCGGCTGAGCTGCGAGCGGCGAGCTTCGGATGTTTGTTAAGATGAATGCATTAGCGAGGAACAGCTCACATCTCCGCTCATCTGTTCTCGTCTCTGCTGCATGACGTCGCCAGCTTGCGAGGCACAGCTCACATCTCCGCTCATCTCTTCTCGTCTCTGCTGCATGACGTCGCCAGCTCGCGAGGCTCAGCTCACATCTCCGCTCATCTCTTCTCGTCTCTGCTGCATTACGTCGCTAGCTTGCGAGGCACAGCTCACATCTCCGCTTCGAAGCTTTGATCTTTCACATACAAATATGATACATCTCCACTCGGTGGTCGAGATGTGTGAATAACGACGTTCTATTGGTTGTTTAAATTTAAAACACATCTTTTTTTATGTGTATTTATGTAAGTTTATGATACGACGTCGTAGTATAGGTATAATTATTATTGTTTTTATCTCCTACGTAACTCAAATGCCATCGTCTATATTGTTATTTTATGTCCAGTCCATTCCAAGGTTGCCTGGAAGAGATCATTCAAAGCGATTACACCGCCCTTTGTACTTCATTGTTGTCAACTTTTCCTTCTCTACTATGTTTTGATATTGAAAAGCTTTAGTCTATAAGTATGTTTCATTTTAAGCATTGCTGGCTCATGAGAAGCCTGTCAAAATGTATATTTCATAAAATTAATATAGGTACCTACTTACCGGTGAGAACTCTTTGTCTAGTTAAACCTAAAATAAGCACTTCTAAAAAAAATGTATTGTTGATTTTTATCTGAATAAATAATTATATTCTATTCTGTATGTATTTGGTGTTTGTGTGGTACTATAAAGAGGTCTCTATCCATCTATCTATCTCTTCGCTCATCAGTCCGGCCCTAAATATAATTTACATTATTTTCAGGAATGTTTTCGTTACCTTACATTAATTTAGCGCTTCGCAGCTTGAGCATAAATTTTTAGGAGCTTTCTTCAAAAATGTGACCCTTACTTAAAAATCTGAAGTAAAACGTGGAAAACCTAATTTATAAACCTATAAACAAAGAATCTAAGGTTGCGTCTACATTCAATAACCTGAGTGAAATAATGGTCAGTAATTCGCCCAGCTACTGGCATAGTGTAATAACGCCTTAGGGTGTAAACAATAGTAGTGTCAGCTGAAATGAATTGCTGCCTTACCGAAACTTTTGCGTAGAGTCACGAATCTATTAGATATGGTGCCTTGTCTCTTGCTCTTGTGTATATTATTATATATATGGTCCATATACTATATTATATTAGGTACGCTACGCACACTAGGTACGCATTAGACACGCTTGTAAAAATTTGAACATGGATTATATATATATAAATAAAAAAATATTTTTAATTTATGTATGTCCCGAACTATTTCCGCGGGTGAAAGACAACTAAGAGATACATATTAAGGCAGTTCCCTGACCCAAACTAGCGGCGCCACCTATTTTATCGTATTATTACGTTAAACAAAGGATTTTTTGAAGTTGCACTTTTTGGCCACCAAACTCGATTTTTGTATCTCCACCTAAGCTGTACAATATAAAACTATTACAGAGGCATTTAAAATAAGCTTATGATAGGTATTACAACGAGACAAGGAATTTTCTGAAAATTCCTTTGTTTAACGTATACGATATATAATACGATAAAATGGGTGTCGGCGCTGATTTGGGTCGGGGTAGCCTCTTAAAGATATCGGGTATTTATCGCGTACCTTGTGTTTTTATTTCCCCGGTGTTTCGCGCGCAATGCAGTTATCATGGTCACGGGTCGCCTTGTAAAAACACAAGGTACGCGTTTAATATCGGGAAAGCATAACAACTAAGGGATATAAACTGGGAGACTGCAGCGTCTCCTGCAGAACAGACCCAGCACCGAATTCGAACTGCGATCTTTTACCCTGCCTACCAAGCGTGGCGATTTAAGCAAACCCACCTAAACATGGACCTTTGGGTGAGGCCTCATCATCATTATCATAACAGCCAATCGACGTCGACATAGGCATCTCCTAAGGATCTCCTCAATTACCGATAATGCGCTGCCAGCGATTTCACGCGACCTTCACTAGAGACCTTCCATCGCGTGGGGGTTTACCCACATTGCGCCTTCCGGTACGTGGCTGCCACTCAAGAGCTTTGCGGCCCCTGCGGCCGTCCATCCTAAGAGCTGTGTCCTGCCCACTTCCACTAGAGTTTCGCAATTCTGATAGCTATTTCGGTTACCTTGTTTCTTCTGCGGATCTCCTCAGGGGGAGGCCTCTGTCTAGTATTTATGCTGAGATGAATTATGATGTAAACTTATGGATGGGGAAGAGGCACTCGGGAAGCTTACTTCCCGAGTGCCTCTTCCCTATCCAAAGCTAGTAGTCACAAAAAGGGGAGCGTGAGGAAGGGTAGCCGTCGTAGCCTAAGCATGTCAAAGACACGCTGACGTGATGGTAATAACATCTTTCAGAAGACTGGAGCGAGACAGTTGAGTTCCGTGACTGGTTGACGATAGTATTGTGACGTAAAATTTTTATATGATTGTGGTGATTCCCTTTCTGCGCAATAGAGGCGCTGTACCAAATCCTATGAAAAAATGAGACGTCACGATCACGTCTTCATAAGTATCGTTGCCACATCCACACTTGGCGCTCTGGTAACAACATCCGATAGTGAGTGCTTTGGTTTTAGCACTGTAAACTATGTTCTATAACAAATAAATCTATAAACAGTTAGGATGTGAAAAAATGGGGAAATTCTTTAACTGTGTACTGTACCGACATAAAAATACCGAATATTCGGGAATTTATCTCGCGTTTAATTCTGCTTTTCCCGCATATTAAAAAACTGAAAATTGCGATACTGTTTATAGTATAAAATTTATTTTGTAAGCCTAAAGAAATAAAGTTATTGATTCTGATTCTGAAACAACTGTATGCATTGAATTGACAATAGTTCAACTGAATGAACATGTTAAACATCAAGTTATTTGAACACATTAGTTACTCTATGTTCCAGTAATTCCGCTATAATAATTTGTTAGCAGCAGTACACTCAATAATCACTTCAAATTGATATTTCCATCTTTACAGCCCATTTATCAATGTCTGTCCGATTTTATGGGCCTTAAGTAAACCTGAGTAAATTGAATATAAATTAAACAAGCACGTTTCAGCTGTTTTAGTGTTAAATAAATTTACTGTGGAGCTGTGAATCTTCATGGCCCCCCGCGCACACGCAGCCTATTTCCTCCATATTAAAATAAGTCACAGTTTACCATAAAAAGTAAATGAGCGAGATCACAAATAAAAAATAATGATGCCTCCTTCTTCATTCCCTCCTGTTGGGCTTCCTGTAAGTCGCACCAACTTCTATCATATATCTTTGTAATATTGTTTTTCTGGTGTAGGTACAATAAATATTTTTTCTATTGTTTTAAATTGTATAAATAACTTATCCATAGAAACAACACGTGCGAAGCCGCGAGCAGTAACTAGTCGGTAACAATGTACAGTCTGGTAGAGTCCAATTACATGCAAGACACACACCCCTTTACTTGTATTTATTTTATTTTATTTATCCGGGCTAGAATCAGAATCAATAACTTTATTTCTTTAGGCTTACATAATAAGCACTTAGACAAGTCAAATTTTATACTATAAACATAGTTATTATTATCAAATAAGAAATAAGGTGTTATTGATATTCTCTTCACTTCAATGTTTGTTGTGATAACTAACAATTACACTCTTACCTTAATGAAATTGTTACTTATACTATGTGTCGTAATCAACACTGTTACCCTGATAAAGATATCGAAATAAACAGGGCAAAAGTTATAATAACTTTTGCCCTGTTTATTTCGATATCTAAGTATTAAGTATCGAGTAAATATTGGTAGAATACCTATCTATCTTGCTCTTGGTATTTATTTATGACATAGGTATACATAATATATTTTCTACTTTATGTATTATATATTATTGTTTAGAATGTTTTATAAGTACACCCTTGCCTTTCTTAATTAGTAAATTTTATATCCATCCAAAGGTTCCCTGGAAGAAATCGGTTCTAAGCGATAAGCGGTGAATTTTTCGATGAAGAAAGAGATGCATTAGTTTGATATCTATAGTTATTATTGTTATTTTTTACCTTTTGTTACATTAATGTTAATTAGCCTTAGTATGATCATAGCTTCAATAATTGTTGCTACTCTGTTTTCTAGCCGTGAAAACCTTAATTTAAGCTTGCTATGTTATATTTTTCTATGTTATTCTGTGTTTAAAAGCTTCTGGTTTTCCAATAAATAAATATAAAATATAATATAAAATAAGGCGCCCATTGTACTTGTTTAGGTTAATGTCTATGTGTTTTATTTATGTTTGTGGTGTACAGTAAAGAGTTTTGTAATTGTAATAAAGGAAGTGTGTTCTTTCACTACAATCCCTGCGCGCGGGATTACCGCATCGGAAACTAAACTAGAGCCTATTTATTTTATTGTTCGAAGTTGTAAATTGCATTATTTTTTAAAATAGCCGCTGACAGCATTCAAAACACAACAATATTGTACAGCCTGCCTGCGACATCTTATCTAGATACATTCTGACACGACATCTGGTGGCGACTGACACAAATTAGAGTAAACTGTAAAGTGCTACCTTTGTACTACTATTGCGCCAGAACTAGGAGTCAAAAACTAGGCGTCTAGGAATCTGTGATTAGCCCCGGTTTCGGCATCAAAGAGATTTGTAGAACTAATAGAATCCTACTAATATTATAAGCTCAAAGTTTGTGAGGATGTATAGATGTATGTTCCTCTTTCACGCAAAAACTACTGAACTGATTGGGCTGAAATTTGGTATGGGTATAGTTTGGGAACTGGAACAACATTATAGTCTTTTTTTATCCCGATAAAAAGCGGGCGAAGGCGCGGGTAGCAGCTAGTTCAATAATAAAAGAAGACACCGCTTTTAACTATTGTGGAAATACTTGTGTTAGGTGGGTACGCTCTTCTAGCGTATACATAAATACATACATCCTAATATTATAAATGCGAAAGTGTGTTTGTTTGTTTGTCCTTCTTTCACGCCCTAAATAAGCAACCAATCTACTTGATTTTTGGGATAGAGTTAGTTTAAAGGATGGACAGTGGCATGGGCTACTTTATGTCCTGGTAAAACATCAAATTCCCATGAGGGATTTACGGGAAAAACGATCTTTTTTCCCCCTAGAAATGTGAAATTAGAATTTAACGCGGGAGAAACCGCGGGGAACAGCTAGTAGGTTTATACAGGGTGTAACAGGACTACTACCGAAAAAGAGGGCAATCAGATCATGATTTCGAAAATATTTTGCGAAAAAAAAAACGTAGACTTTTTCATATTCAACATGGTGCAAACATGTACAGGAAAATAGCCGTTATCAACACCGTCCTAATGACCAATTTGTAGTTCCTTTTTTATTGGCCAAAGAAATTGGCCAGCCCGTCTGTTCGTTGATTTTGTTACTGCCTGCCCAATGAAGTTGTTGTTTTGTGCGTTGGTCTGTCTGACCCACCATGTCGGATGGATAGACGGGTATTTTGTTGGGGCTGGATGTGAGTAGGAAATGTTTTATTATAAAACTAGCTGTTCCCTGCGATTTCACCCGCGTTAAATTAGAATTTCACATTTCTAGGACAAAAAAGGCTAAAAAAGTATTTTTCCCGTTAATCTCCTATAGGAATTTGATGTTTTACCAGGACAACAAAAAGTTGCCAATGTTACTTTCCATCTTTTCAACTAACTTTATGCCAAGAATAAAGTCGATTGGTTGCTTAGTTAGGGCGTGAAGGAAGGACAAACAAAGAAACACACTTTCACATTTATAATATCAGTTAGTATTTAAACTTGAGTTCTATTTTCCCGTTTCACCAAAATGACACTTGGAAACAGATCATTTCCGAGCAAATAAAGACATCAAATAGCAGCTTCCTTCTAAGTATTTTCAATACCTACACTGCGATCACCAATCTGCCTGCGTAACGAGGTGGTTATGGCAATACCCTCCCACATTGGGAGACCATACACTCGGTATACCGGCGACATTGTAGCGATCGCAGGGAGTCGATGAATGGAGGCGACTCGGGATCGCTATTTGTGTCGTCGCTTAGGTCTCCCAGTCCAGCAGTGGACATGTGCGGGCTGATATAATCATGATGATCTGAAATGACGTCTTTTGTAACTGATCATGACCGACGATTCAACTTAGGCATTGAATTCTGTTTATTCAGTTTGCTAAAGTGAGATTCTTTTTTTTTTCAATTTGAATTAATTAATGCCACACTAAAAGATTTGTTCGTTACGTACCTGTCCAGATTGTGACACATTTGCACCAATTTCCAGTAAACGTCCGCTTTGCCCAAATGCTGCACACCGACAGTAAATACCAGGTCCTAAGAGAAGACATGGTGAAATCCAACACGAGGAACCTGGTATACCACTGCAGAGCCGATAAAACGGACTGCGACGCCGCGTTGGCCAAAATGCGGTACAAGGCCAGCAAGCATTTCTACGCGTTGTCGAAAGCCGTGGTCGACTATGTGAAGAATAAGCGGCAGGCGAGACCTACTGGTTATGTTGGTGAGTGTACCTTGCGTTTGATGAGGCGGTTGGCTAAAATGCGTTACAAGGCCAGCAAGCATTTCTACGCGTTGGCCAAAGCCGTGGTCGACTATGTGAAGAATAAGCGGCAGGTGAGACCTACTGGTTATGTTGGTGAGTGTATCTTGCATTTGATAAAGCGTTGTTGGCCAAAATGCGGTACAAGGCCAGCAAGCATTTCTACGCGTTGGTCAAAGCCATGGTCGACTTTATGAAGAACATGAAGATGTGTTTCAGGGTTGAAATAAAAGTTCCTTTTTTTCTTTCAGCTCGATCCATTCAATTGGTTTGGCGTGAAAATGCAACAAACATCCACCTGTCCATACATACAAACTTTCGCATTGAATTGAGAACCTTCTTCTTTTTGGAAGTCGGGTCAAAAGGAAGCCTATATGAATTTAATAATATCCCAAAAATTTACGACTCCGGCAGGACTTGAACCCGCGACCCTCCTCTGAATACGAGGATGCGCTAACCAACTGCGCCACGGAGGCATGTACCCGACCTGTCGAAAATCTTTGGGACTTACGGACTATAGCGCCGTTAGCTCCACCTACAGGGGAAACATTGAAGTTATCCAAACCTGCTCAAAGTCTAAAGTTACATTTAGATC
Organism: Eupithecia insigniata; assembly: GCA_947859395.1. Classification (NCBI taxonomy): domain Eukaryota; kingdom Metazoa; phylum Arthropoda; class Insecta; order Lepidoptera; family Geometridae; genus Eupithecia; species Eupithecia insigniata. The sequence continues at coordinate 2,520,390 of OX401999.1, read as the reverse complement.
GTTTGGATAACTTCAATGTCAAACCTGCTCAAAGTCTAAAGTTGCATTTAGATCGTTTGGATAACTTCAATGTTTCCCCTGTAGGTGGAGCTAACGGCGCTATAGTCCGTAAGTCCCAAAGATTTTCGCGGGTACTTGCCTCCGTGGCGCAGTTGGTTAGCGCATCCTCGTATTCAGAGGAGGGCCGCGGGTTCAAGTCCCGCCGGAGTCGTAAATTTTTGGGATATTATTAAATTCTTTAAGATTACCCAAAGCGCGGGCATAAGCACTGTAATAAAAAACCTAGGAGCCTATATGTTTTTCTAAGTTATATTTAAGTGTGCAAAATTGCAGCTCAATCCATTTAGTAGTTTTGGTGTTTACTTTCGCCAAACATGTTTACAACACAAACTTAAGGTAATCTGAAACCTTCCTACCAATAACCATGGGGATAGGGGGGTTAAAAAATTGCTAAAAATAAAATCACGAGATTAATTAAGATAAAGATACATTCATAGAAGACTCCAAAGTAACATTGCTGATGATTATGCTCCTTCCCTTCCAGGTACAGCCACATTCTGCCAAGACAACATTTGTGTGCCAGACACAGACCCGCCTATTGTGGTCGGAGGCTGCTACTCGCTGGTCTCTTGCGGCGGCAACCAGACCTGGCATCTCGATCTCGTCGTCTACAATAAGAAAAAGGGCAGATTCAACTAACTACAATAGAACATCTGCAACCATAAGACTGGAGAAACTAGTACTGGAATGATTTATTCTTCATACCGTCTCTACTATCCCTTTCAAATCTTGTTAAATTCCATAAAAGTCCCTGGTTTAACGTACATTTTCCATCTATCAACCTATCTAAAACTTTACACCAAAGCTCAATAAATTATTTGTATTTCAACTGTTTATTTTTTATTTTCATACAATAACTGGATGGAGAGTTTGTACGTTACTGTAGCTACGACGACGTACAAACTCTCTACGTAGAAATATAGACAGATTCATCATGAAATACCTATTCGAAACCTCCACAGTTTGGTACCGTGCCCACTGTATAAACTATATTTTTTTTGGAAGTCGATAGATATTTCTTTTGACCACAAACTCACTTGATGTGAGGTGCCCACCTCAACTGACCTGAGTGACGATGTGGCCGGCGGTGTAGCACGAAGGTCTAGAAGACATATATTCACTCTTGTCTTCAAGAGACCCAGATTTTAATACATTTACAGCGTTTTGTAATTTTTACCCGAATTCTATGTTTTTCGAGTGTTTCTATGAGGCTGAAGGACACTGTTTATTAAGTACGTCGAAGATGAAGAAGTTAAGAGGAGATTCAAAATGGTTTAAACGATTTTGATCAATGAGGTATCAATTAGTCTTGGGTTATACTAGGCAAAATCCGATACCTGTGACTTACGTTACTGTTACTTCAAAATATCTGTGACAAATACCAGTGACAAAATACTAGGTAGTATTTCTACCAATCACATACAAATTCATTGTTTTACTGATTGAATAATATATTTATTGCAGCAATAGTACCGCTACGTAACGAAAATTCCTCTTGAATTGTATGTGTATAACGCCAACAACTTTGTGACATTGCGGTATTCATTTCAAAATAATTTCCAAGTATAAAATACTAGGTGTGTCTCATTCTGACTTAGTGATACTATCAAAGAGAGAATATAGAAGCGATATTCTCTAGCTGAAGCGATTTATTGCGTAGTTAGGTACCTAATAAAATAAAAACAATTTAATATCGTGCACTCGTGACACTGGCACTGCCTGTGAAACAGTCACAGATATATTTAGTTTCTGTCACTGTGAAATACCGCCAATTTTCTATACCTATGACTTTTATCAGTGACGATAAATACGCCTCAAGCCTAGTATCAATAAATAATACAATATCAATAGAAAATTCCCTTCAGGTGTATGAATATAGAGCAAGAGAATACTTCATCATCATATCAGCCCATCCACGAGGCCTGGGGCCCTCCCCCATAAGGTGCAGACGAAGCAGGGTGGGGGTGGCAAGAAGGGAAGAGGTAAACTATTGTGTGGATGGAATAGGCACGTGCAGGCGGCCCACCGGGAGGCCAGACTTAAATTCGAGACCTGGGTGCTTCATAACGGGCCAACTTCAGGCGATATTTTGAGGAAATGTCGAAGACGTGTAAAAACTTTAAAAGTAGTCTGAAGTGGTGCCAAAACAAACCAGGACCAGATAATTATGGACAAAATAGCAACGGAACGAGCTGGAAAAAAATTCTCTAAGTTTTGGAAGTCCACTGGTAAATTGAATTCTAGGCCTGGCCTCCCGGCAAGTGTAGGGGGGATGACAGAGCCGAGGGACATCGCACAACTGTTCATGGAACACTTTAAGGTTCAGTCTCCTCTCGGCCCATCGGCGGGATTGCCCGATACTGAGTACGGCTGTCAGAGTGATAAGATGAGCCTCCGTTAAAATTCTCAGAAACGCAGGTGAAAAACGTCATCAAAAGAATGTCTATAGGCAAGTCACCCGGACACGATGGACTCAGTATCGAGCATTTGAAATACGCGGGGTCTCACTTGCCGAGAGTACTGTCCATGTTTTACTCGATGTGTATGAGCCAATCATATTTGCTCGCGGACTTGATGAAAACTACCGTAGTCCCGATAGTTAAAAACAGGACAGGGGATATCTCGGACAAGGGAAACTACCGACCGATCTCTCTTGCCACCACCATTGCCAAGGTACTGGACAGCGTCCTTGATTCTTACCTCCACGATTGTTTGAAGATACATGATGCGCAGATTGGGTTTCGACCCAGACTATCAACTGAGAGCGCGATTTTAGGGCTCAAGCACACTGTCCAGTATTACATAGAACGTAAAACGCCGGTGTACGCCTGTTTCCTCGACCTCTCCAAGGCCTTTGATCTTGTATCATATGACCTACTTTGGAGAAAGCTGAGGGACAGGGGTGTACCGGCGGGAATATTAAAACTGTTCCAGTACTGGTATGCGAACCAAAAGAACTGCATAAAGTGGGCCAACGTATTCTCGGAAGCGTACAGGTTGGAGTGCGGAGTAAGGCAGGGGGGACTAACTTTTCCCCGAAGCTCTTCAACCTGTACGTCAATGACCTCATAGCCGGGCTCAGCAGCATGCGCGTCGGGTGCTGCGTAAACGGTGTTAGTGTAAATAACATCAGCTATGCGGACGACATGGTGCTGCTGGGCCCGACTACGGGATCGATCAAGGAGATGTTGAGGGTATGTGGTTCCTACGCTGAATCGCACGCCCTCGCCTATAATGTGAAAAAATACATTGTCTTTAGGACCTCCGGAAGGACTCCGGATAACGCACGTGGCTTGGCCCTAAACGGTGTCAAGATCAAGCGTGTCACTCAATTTAAGTACTTAGGGCATGTCCTCACCGACGATCTTAAAGACAATGTAGACATAGAAAGGGAACGTAGGGCTCTGGCGGTTAGGGGTAACATGCTGACCCGTAGATTTGCCTAGAGCTCTGACGAAGTGAAAGTTACGCTCTTAAAGGTGTACTGTCACAGCCTGTACACGGGTAATCTATGGGTTAGCTATTTTCGAAAATCACTGGACACCCTACGTGTTCAGTATAATAACACCTTTAGGATGTTGAGACTCCCCCGTTTTTGTAGTGCCTCAGAGATGTTTGCTCAGAATCGAACTGACGGCTTTCACGCCGTCATTCGGAAGAAAAAGCATCCCTGATGAGCAGGACGACAGAGAGTCACAACAGCATCCTACAAACTGTGGCAGGGCGTATGTCCCCTATATGGACACACTTTGTCCAATGTGTTCCTCCGGTGTGTGGATACAACAACTGATATCATTTAATTTTTTATTCTAATTATAATTTTATTTTAATCTAATTTGTTCTTATCTAATCTATTATAAAATGTTAGCTAGTGTAATTTAATTTAAATCACATTTTAATTTTAATTTCATACTATGGATTTTATTATCTAAAAATAAATACAATACAATACAGTAAGACCCCATAACGTTACTGAGCAGCCAACATCCATCGACTCCCTGCGACCGCTACGATGTCGTCGGTCCATCCACTCGATCGTAATCACCATGGCTGGCAGGCGGATTAGTGATCGCAGTGTTGGTGTTGAAAAATACTTAGAAGGAAACTGCTGCCCTTCCTCTGGTAGGTTCCTGGTGCTTCTCTTAGTCGGCTCTTACGACAGCCACGGGTTGAGTTGGGGTCGATATTCGTACGCCGCGGCTCCACGGCTTAGCTGCGGCTTAGCAAGAGCATAAAGAGCGGATAATTGTATGTGAAATCAGGTACATCAGCCAATAATTTTTGAAGAGTTCCCAATTAAACCTCCAGCACAGAAAACCTGGGCGCACTACATTTACCTAACACTATGTACTGCAGTTGCGTAACCTCGAGATCCCTCGATCACAATCGCGCCAAGTAACAAATTAGTGAAAACAAAAAGGCATCGACCACCTGTGGCATTGTGGCACAACAATGTATTGTTAACACTATCAGATAGGTTTAAAAGACTCGTTCTCCTTGGCTTTAAGTTCAGTGAGTAAACAATGGTGTAGTGGTCAGATGTTAAAATGAAGATTTTCGCGGTTGTGCTGTTTTGTGGTCATGTGACGGCTATGATACGGGAAAGTGTCATTATGAACAAGTGAGTGGAGTTCTGAGAAAAGTGTTTTTCAGTTTGAGTAACGGTTTGATCATATATAATTAAATATTTCCGTACCGTTGTATTTTTATTATAGAATAGTAGATATTACCCACACAACGATTTATCAAGCTTCTTAAAATAGTTTCTTCAAATTTACACCTAGAAGTCTAAAAATATTATAAAGAACTAGCTGTGGCCGCGACTTCGTCCGCGTGGAATAGTGACAGTTTTATATCTAATCAACAGCCTAAAATATAAATTCCAAGGGTTAAAAGTGACGATACTTCTATACAACCTTCCAACCCCTTTTTCAACCCCTACAACTCTTTTTTCGTATTAAAAAGTAGCCTGTGTCCTGTCTCAGGCTCTAGAGTATCTGTATACCAAATTTCATTTAAATCGGTTCAGTAGTTTTAGCGTGACAGACAGAGTTACTTTCGCATTTATAATATTAGTAAGGATCGGTATCACGGTATTACAAATATGAAAGTTTAGATGTTTATCACTTCACATTCACACCTAAACTACCGAACGGATTAGGCTTAATTTTGCATAGATGTAGTTCTATAGGCCTGGAATAAAATATATAAAGTTAAAAGCTTTAACTTTATATCCCAGAATAACGCGTGCATGGTCTGCGAAGCAAGAATAGTACGAACCTAATGTTCGAATAAATAACTGTGATCATGCCTATAGAACTACATCTATGCAAAATTAAGCCTAATCCGTTGGGTAGTTTTGGTGTGAATGTGAAACATCCAAACTTTCATATTTATAATACCGTGATATCGATCCATGCTAATATCATCATAGTAAAACAGATGAAGATAACTACCATTTCAGCCCGATGATCGGTTCAGTAGTCAAACATCCAAACATTCGCATTTCTAATATTAGTGGAGTTTTTGCTACATATCCTATGTTGGTTACATTCCAGACTCTCAAAGGTGAAGCCCGTGGGCTCCAAGGTCCACAAGAAATTCCTTGCCCTAACGGAACTGCCCACTCCGGCAAAAAAACACTCCGGCAGACGACACATGGAGGACTGTTCGGAGAAGTACCACGGAGAAGATGTGGTAGAAGGGGGGAAGGTGGCCATCATTGGAGAAGACTATTACGATTATGTGGCGAAAACTGTCGCTACTGTGATATTCCCTGACCATATAGATCGTAAGTAAGGAATAGGTACTTCTAGGACAGTACAGAGGCTAATAGAGGAGAGTAGAAGATAAATATGATGTTACTAGTTGTTCCCCGCAGTTTCATGTTATATTCGTAAGTCGTATAAGCCATAAATTTCCCATGGAAATTTGATGTTTTACCAGGACAAAAAGTAGCCTATGTTACTCTCCATCCTTTCAACTAAGTCTATGCCAAACATCGAGTCAATTGGTTGCTTATTTAGGGCGTGAAGGAAGGACAAACAAACAAACAAACTTTCGCAATTTTAATATTAGTTAAGACGGATCGCTAAGCACCGGTTTTGTCTCTGGTGTATCAAAAATTTAAGATAACTACTACTAAGATCAAGCAGAATCGCAGCTAGTATCATGTCTGTGAGCAGAATACGTTCCCTTTATGATCTAGGTATATCCAGAGACAAAATCGGTGTCAATCACAGAAATCTAAGTGTCACTAGCATCCTAACTGAAGTCGGTGATCGCGCTTCCGTACCTACTTGTTAGAAGAGTGAACCAGTGAACTCAGCGGAACATAGGTAAACCTCCATACTGCTCCAAACAATGTTGGAGAAGCCTGGGAACACATGTTTTTTTGTATGTATCCCCCTGAGTTACCATAGGAAAATTTTGCTATAAACTAAAATAAAACTGTGAAATTACTATGTTAGAAGAGAATCTAAGTTAACATTTAATCATATTTTAAACTAAAATACAGATTTCAGCGTTTTTTCCATGACAGGTCACAAAATTAAATGGCGCGCCTTAAAAGTTGATTCACCCAAAAATGTGATATGAAACAATTGCCTGGGTATTACAAATTTGTATTTCTCTTGCAGGCAAATTCTACGAAGTCACCACCCAAGTTCCATATTTCACCGTCGGCGTCATCGAAGCCATAGGCTACCATCCAACCACGCAGTCACCTAACGAGTGTGAGAAGATTTACCAAGACTTCTTGGAGGAGCAGTATTCCGCAGAATCAGACACTGATTACTCTGAAGAGTCCTTGGAAATGGCCAGGATGCCGTTCTTCCCGAAAACTGAACAAGAAGCTTCATTCGAGAAGAGATTGAATGCACAATATAGTGATATTGGTGTCTAACATCGAAGGAGCTTTGAGGTATCGAATAATGAGTAATGGAGGTACTGTGTTTCTCATTTAGGTACTCTTTTCTTACTTGTGCAAAAACGACTCAAAAACTCCTAGGGTTTTGTTAATGGCACACTATTTGTAATTTTCTATATTTTGAATATTTTTTTACGTAATGAATATACTTGTTTTTTAAAAGTTTTGTTTGAATTGCTATTATCTGACTGAATACTTAGAATTAAAAGAATACCTAAATCTACATGAAACTCATAAAAACATGCGGGTGCATACATACGTCTTAAAAAGAACCACCATGTAGAATTTAAGCTTCGTAGCTCTTGTAGTTTCAGATTTCTCTTGGATGAGTCAGTGGGTCTTTCCTCTTTTATATAAATACAGTGTTATTGGTAATTCACTGACACTGCGAATTTCAGTTTCTACCCGTCATCGGGAATATTGTTGTGAAGACAGGTCAATTCTTAAAATTTTATGATAATTACAAAGTTATATCTTATATCTTACGAGCAATTCTTGTATATATATATATCTTATATATAAAATTTCCATGTCATAATGTTAGTTACCGTACTCTTCCGAAACGGCTTTACCGATTTTTACCAAATTTTATATGCGTATTCAGTAGGTCTGAGAATCGGCTACTATCTATTTTCCATACCCCTAAGTGATAAGGGTTGAAGGCAAACAACGTTTGGCGGGTCAGCTAGTATATACACTTGAGAGCAAAAAAATCGCACATTCATGATTTTTTGACATAACTAAAAAAAAAACAAAAAATATTATGTTTCTGTAATGCAGATTCATAGTCTATTTTAATACCTATCCAGTGGTATCTGATTTGTCTTTCAATCATTACATAAAAATGCTTTTGTGGATCAATAACAAAAATGCATGTTTAGTACAAAATTCTTTATTCAAGTATTGGTGTCAAAGTTATGAAATTAAAAGATAAAATTAATTTAAAGTTTGTTATTAATATCGAGTGTTCCCTCCCCTAGCCTGAATCACTGACTCCATCCGTGTTTTCATTGATGTTACTAGACTTTTGATAAAGTCTTGAGGAATAGCCTCCCATTCCTCTGCGATCGCCTGTTGCAGCTCCTGTAGAGTCGATGGAGGAGCATCTCGGCCTCGAACTCTTCTTTTCAGCTCGTCCCATAGATGTTCGATGGGATTGAGGTCTGGGCTTCGAGCTGGCCACTCCATAACGGTCACATCCACCTCTTGAAGGTACTCGATCACTATGCCAGCAGTATGCGGTCTTGCATTATCTTGCATAAACAGAAAGTTTTCGCCGATAAACCCAGCAAAAGGTACGACGTGGCTCTCGAGTACTTCCTCAATGTATCGTATGGATGTCAATCCTCTTGATTGGCGACCAGTATTCGGTCCGGTGATGAAGGCAAGCTCGGTTTTTGCTTCCATAGACATGCCTCCCCAAAACATGATTGATCCACCGCCATAGGCGACACGTTCTGTTATGCAGCATTGGGCAAATCGTTCTCCCGATCTTCTATACACCTTCCCCCGTCCGTCGTTGCCATGCAAGCACATCCTGCACTCATCAGAGAACAGGACTGCACTCCACTGCTCTTCGGTCCAATTCAAATGGTCTCGAGCGAACTGAAGGCGGGCTTCTCGGTGGGCTGGGGTCAATTTCGGCCCGTTTGCTGGCCTGTGTGCAGTCAGGCCACCTTCTCTCAATCGTCTTCTGACTGTCCACCGGCTAACTTCTACTTCACGAACTTCTTGAAGTCGTTGGCCCAGTTGAAATGCGTTCAAACGACGATTTCTTAAAGATGTCGTTATAAGAAAGCGGTTATCACGCTCTGTTGTAGCACGGGGACGGCCCGATCCTTGTCGCCGTTTGTAGCCACCAGTCTCTTGATACCTCTGGTATATACGCCGAACGGTAAATCGGCTCAAACTCAATTGTCGAGCCACTTGACTTTGCTTAAGCCCCGATTCAACAAGGGCAACCACTTGAGCGGCTACTTCTGGTGTAGTATCCATTTTCGTGTTCCGTTTGAAGCCAATATCAATAGAGAACCTTTCACACTGTACGTTGGTATGCAAATGATGACCATTCCCTCAATATGCACTCTTTTATACCTGCGATAAATCCCGCCGCCGGCCTTACCTGGATCGAGCGACATAAGGGGGTCTATTGTTTTGTTGCTAATGAGTTGTTTTTAAAGGTAAATGTCAACCCTTTATCAGTTCTGCGAATGCCTAGATTATGCACTTTAATTTAATTTTATTTTAATTTGCTGTAAGCTCCAAATAAAAAAAAAATTGAACTTTTAAGTAAAAATGTGCGGATGTGCGATTTTATTGCTCTCAAGTGTATGTATAATGTGAATCTCGGAAACGGCTCCAACGATTTCCATAAAATTTTGTATACAGAGTATTTCGGAGGCGATAAATCGATCTAGCTAGGAATCATTTTTAGAAAATACCGTTTAATTCGTGTTTTCAATAATCAACTTTATCGATAGGGCACTCCCATAGACTAGATTTCGACGCTACACAGCCTTCATATATCATGTATGATAACTTTTATAAATTTACTACATATGCTCGGATATAACGTCATAATGGGATAGGAAAGTTGTCAGCTGATAGATAAACCGATAGACAAGGCCCTAGACATAAAGTCCATTATTTTTGTTCGTAAATAATCTGAGGTTAATAACCAGTCGTGACATAAACTAAAAAATATGACTCTTCCTGACATCTATTGGCGAATAATAATACATTTTTTTTTATTGGGAGCAACTAATCTTCTTTTATTATTTCATCAGTACTTATGTAATTCGTATTTATGTATAATTTCTAAAAAACACAATATACCAAAAAAATATATACCGAGCAAAGCTCGGTCATCTAGGTACTAGGTAATAATGTCCGCAACACCAAAGAATTACTAAAGACCGATCTCCCACTCCCATTTAAATCCTCATTATAATTGACTTATTAGTATGATTTTGTTGTGAACTAGGGGACCAATGTGTCAATTTCTAGATTAATTTTAAATCTCACGCTTAAGTGAAAATTACACTGGACCTAATAACATTTAGGTATCCAATGACATTCATTTCTATTTCTCTAAGTCAATAAATTTTTGGCCCAAATTTGCCGCCCCCTAAAATCTGCCGCCCTAGGCTCCAGCCTACTCAGCCTTCTGGTAAATCCGCCACTGGGTTAGTTAGACTTTGCCAAGACTTTACCTAGTTGCCATACTCTTTACAGAGACGAGTTGAAAAATAAAGATTATTCACTTCAATAATCTAAAAATAAAGATATAATTAAGTATGGATATAATTTCTTATGTTAGCTACTGCCGCAATAGTGCCAAAACGAATAGATAATTTATTCTAAATTAAATAATTATTTTGTAACTAGATAACTCCGTCACAGATTTTATAATACTATACTAGACCCCGTGATATTCGTATCACCTGCAAAAAAATTCCCCCATTTTTTCCTTTTAAACCACCCCTGTAAAAGAAAAAGCAAAACAAAAAAGAAATTGAAATCTGTCAAGCTTTTTTAAAGTTTTAGCGAGACTAACAACCAACAGCCATTGATTTTTATTTATCTCTACAGATGACTCCTCAATTACTACACATTATAAAACAAAGTATTCCGCCGCATCTGTCTGCTTGTTCGCGATAAACTTTAAAACTACTAACGGATTTTCATGCGGATTACACCAATAGATAGAGGAAGGTAAAGGTTTAAGTATATAATTTGTCTAGGTTCTGTGTAAATTAGTTGAAATATAACGATAATTGTTGGAAGTGTCGGAAAAAGTCAACCCGCTTGGGAGCTTTCATCGAAAACGCTGCCTAATCCCTTTGTGATATATACTCTACTACCCGTATGATGCTGGGGCGGGTGGCTAGTTTATTATATTAGGATAGGAATTAGGCACAGGAGTTAGTTTCACATTTTAATTGTTTAATATTAATGTATAATGTATTTATCAGCTATTCCTATCTGTTTGTACTATAAGTTTCTAGAAATATTGTCTGCTATACCGGTCCGGTCTGTAAGTTGAATTTGTTAGGTATTTTGACATCTTTGTCCTTATCATCAAATACCTCTTCGGTATCGTCATCGTCAAAGTCTTCGATATCCAGAGGGTTCCTGAAACATTTTGTATTATTAGTTTCATATTTTATACTAGCTGACCCGTGCCCACTTCGTTGAGCGGTAAACATTTTTAGTAGTCTATAAAACTCGCAAATAACGTGGTTTAAACGATGCGTGTTTAAACAAATTCAATAGATAAAAGAATTTTCAAAATTTGCTCAGTAGATTCAGAGATTACCCCCTACAACCACACAAACCTTACTTATTTTTATTAGTGTAGTATAGTATAGATTTAAATATACCTAGATTTTATTGACTGGACGTCACACAGCTCCACATTTACCTAGGTATATTATGCGCTTCAAAAGCTTTTGATAGTATCTATTGGAGAATAGGGCACTACACATCTATTGTCCAGTTCTAAAACTGGAAGGAAGAATCACCATCTTCACAATTTCTATCTTGATTCATGGCGTCTCGCAGATCTACATAATTCTCAGCGCGCAGTCTTCTCTCATTAGTTCTGTTCTGATGTATACCAAACGCTTCGTTTTAATTTTGGCGTAAGTTTCCACCAGCCATTTTAATTTTGGCATAAGTGTCCACCAGAGAACTGTTAAACAAAGCTCGAAACCTTTGCAGATGAGCAATGCAACCTTCTCTTATTGGTAAAATGTATTTAGGCGTAGAATTGCATTGCAGAAACTTTTTAGTGTCCAGTCTCGTCAATTTTCGGAATTACATGTCGAAGATCAAAGTGGTATCCGTCTTCGCCACGACAGTAGGTATATAAGCGAGTAGAGACTGAAGGGCATCAAATGCCTGGTGCGTTTTGCTAATGCATTGCAAGCGGTCATCCCGGGTACGCAGCACAATGTCCGGCCTGTCACAGATCTACCAGGACGACGGCAACATCATTGGTAGCGAGAGCTTTGTACCAACCGGATGCTGTCCAGTAGGTCGTTTATCGGCACTAATAACAATTTTGTAATCATTTTGTTGGCTTTTGGGGTATGGACTCGTATTTTACGTCCTTCCTCGTAGTATGAAATCAAATCATGCTAAGTATCATTCGAATCCATTCAGTAGTTTTTGCGCTATTTTAGGCCGAGAAATGTCACTTCCCCACTCCTAAGGGAACCTTAACGAATTCCAGGATAAAAAGTATTACATGACCTTCCTCGTAGTATGAACTTAAATCATGCCAAGTTTCATTTGAATACATTCAGTAGTTTCAGCGCTATGCGCAGCCAATAAATTTTACCCCCAAATTTAGTAGCCCCCCAGTAGCCCCCCGTAGGGGTACGGGGCGCTACTGGGGTGCCCACTGCGGGGGCAAACTGCCAGGGGCCCCCATTGTCAGTGCCCTCCACTGTGGGGACCTACTGAGTGGGTCCCACTGCGGGGTGTACTGCGGGGGGCTACTGAAGGTCCCACAGCGAGGATATGTGGGGGCCCATTGCCGAGAGCCCCACTGCCAGCGCTCCACTGCCGGCGGCCCCCACTTCCGGGGCCCCACTGCCGGTGCCCCCCACTGTGGGGGCTACTGGGAAGGTCCGGTTGCGTGCGGGGCCCTACTGGTGGGGTCCTCACTTCTGGGGCCCCCACTGCCTGGGGCTCCACTGCCAGGGCCCCCCAAAATGGGGGGCTATCGCTCTCTACCGCCCTTGCCCCGCGCGCCATCCTGCAACGCGCAAAATTTCACTTCTTCTCTCATAAGGGAATCCTTCTGAATTCCGGGATAAAAAGTATTTTATGCCCTTTCTTGTAATATGAACTTAAATGATGCTAAATTCCATTGGAATACCTTCAGTAGTTTCGGCGCTATGCGCAGCCAAGAAATTTTACTTTCATCCCTTCTCCCAAGGGAACCCCATTAAAATCCGGGATAAAAAGTATCCATGTCCTTCATCATAGTATGAACTCAAATCCTGCCAAGTTTCATTTGAATACATTCAGTAGTTTCGGCGCTATGCGCAGCCAACAAATTTTACTTTCATCCCCTCTCCCAAGGAAACCCTATTGAAATCCGGGATGAAAAGTATCCTATACCCTTTTTCGTAATATGAACTTAAATCATGCTAAGTTTTATTTGAATACCTTCAGTAGTTTCAGCGGTATGCGCAGCCACGAATTTTTTCTTTCATCCCCTCTCCCAAGGAAACCCTATTGAAATCCGGGATAAAAAGTATCCTATGTCCTTCCTCGTAGTATGAACTGAAATCCGGCCAAGTTTCATTTCAATACGTTCAGTAGTTTCGGAGCTATGCGCGGCCAAGATACAGACAGACAGACAGACATGATGGAAAAAAATTAAATTTTTGGCATCAGTATCGATAATAGAGGGCCATAAAAAAAAAACAAAATATCTTCAATGTACAGAATTGGACCTGTTACAGTTTTATTATAAGTATAGATTAGTTTTTACTTACTGAGCTGAGCTGAGAATTATACAATAAAGGTAGTTTAGACTAGCTGAAATTATAAATAATTGAAAATACGCAGAGCGCGTATTTTCATATATGTCATGTCATGTATGATTAATTTATGATATCGTTTGTCCCCGGGGGAAAATATATTCAGAATTATATCAACAGCGCCTACGAAAACCTATCAGCATATGAATCTGCTAATATGTACGCAGGCAACACCAAAAAATAAAAACTTACTTGTTCCAATTCATTTTGTGTCGTTTCCTGCAACAAAAATATTTTTATTGTATCAGCCAAAACTGTAAGAAATAAAAAGCGTGCGTGCAATACTAGAGAGCAGCGTGTTTTGTGCATGACTTGTAACTTATTAATGAACGCTCAAAGTCTTTGAGATTTCACTAATAAGACGTACGTCTTTGAGAGATGAGATATTTTACATATAGTTTCGTTGCATCATTTGAATCGTCAATAATTTTGATGCATAATCACTGAGTCACAAATATTTGGTACTTCTACCAGAGGCTTCGCACGCGTTGATTTATAAAATAAAAAGTAACCCATGTTTTATTCCAGACTTAGAACAACTACTAGTGTACAAAACATTTCAGCCTGATCCGTTCAGTAGTTTTGGCGTGAAGAGGTAACAAACATCCATACATCCAAACTTTCGAATTTATAATACATATAATATAAGGTACCTACTGAATTTACAAAGGTTCTACGTAGTCTATAGACAGAATGCTCTCACCTGTTAGTAGCTATATAATCCTGGTCCATATACTCCTCTGACACCTCAACAGACAGCGGCTGTCCTCGATGGTCTTGCAGGATCCCGAAGTAACGTGGCGGTCGGGTCACGGCGAATAATATGGCTGAAACAATACAAAACTAACATATAACTTTTTGTTCAACACTCCTCAAAGCAGAATGATCCATGACCAACACGACGTTGTCCAGACGACGGCATCGCACCGTGTGTTGCACATTCAAAAAAAAAATCAAAGCCTAAATTCTTTATTTCCGTAAATACAATAAATGTACACTTAGAAAAGGTCAAATTGTTAAAATTAAACTGCTGTGAAAGAGCAGTGAAAGTACTGAAAAGACTAATGTGTACGATATATCAAACTTTAAACTCATTTGAAAACCCCAGAGAAGCCTTCTTATAATAGAAACTGCAAACTTGCCAGCTTTAACAGAATTGTCATTTTTTCCGGTGAGCTTTATCTGTAGTTATCAAGAAGTTGAACTTCAATGATTGCCGCAGGCCTATCTAATTATTATTGTGAACTTGTATATTTGAATTTATACACAACTATATTACAAAACTTTTGATGGTAAAGAAAAGGAACAAGGACAATACTTACAGTCATCGATAGAGCGGATTTCCCGTAATAATAAAGATAAAACTATGAATACCAAATGCAACTTTACTTCACACATCTTTTAATGAGAAAACCTACACGTATTAACTTATAATAAATTCAAAAGACCTATAATAAACCAAAAATCACTTATTAAGACTGTTATCAAGTTAGCATTTTTGGTTTGTACGGATAAATTATTAAAATAATTGGCAGAATAGAAGCCGTACTGAAGCAAAGCAAAGCTTAAACTAGAAAATGATTGGTGGAATTGAAAAACTTTTTGGCCAATTTAAAATTTTACAGTTTTGAATTGTGTAGCACAGTGTTCATTGTTCAGAGAGAAAAGTTGTCGTAAAAGTTGCAGTCGTTTCGCTTGTTAGTTTCAACATCCCGTTTCTGTCGAATGTTTACAAATTAAGTAATGTTTTGGGTAAACTTTTCAAGTCATTGTTTTCGTGTTATATCACGTGCCTTGATATCGTGAACTGTAAAAGTGCAAAGTCAGACTTAGCCAATAACGCTAACTACCCAGTAGTAGAGTAGGTAGGTATAGTACCTATCAGCACTCACACGACCAATATTGAACGAACCTCCGCCAAACAAAAAGGGAGGATTCACTATGATAACCACGCTTGATAGGTGGATTGGTGATCGCAGTATAGGTGTTAAAATACACGGAAGGAAAATGCTGCCCTTCGCATAACATTATCAAAGATTTTATAATTTGAGGAAAGATGATTCTAAATACACTTGGATTTTATTCTAAATTCAACTTAGATTTAACTTAGTAGAGTATTTTTACGACGTACGAATATCGACCCCTCCAACTCAACCTGTGGATGTCGTAAGAGCCTACTAAGGGAACCTACCAGAGGAAGGGCAGCAGCTTCCTTCTGAGTATTTTAAAACACCAACACTGAGATCACCAATCCACCTGCCAAGCGTGGTGATTATGGCAAATCCCCCCTACATGGGAGACCATCCACTCGGACCGACGACATCGCAGGGAGTCGATGGATGGAGGCGGCTCAGGACCGCTATTTGTGGCGTCGTACGGGGGAGTCCTATGTCCAGCAGTGGACGTGTATGGGCTGATGATGATGATGATGATGAGAGTATTTTTACCAATGCATTTTTTCTGGATAAGCAACTGGCTCCTGAAATACAGGTTTGAGTGATCTATGGTTTCACTACCGTTTGTAAAACTATAATTTCTATAAACCACTTTTATAGCTTGACTATCCTAACTCTAACTTTTACTAAAAAATTCACCGTGCAGCTTCCCTGAAGGTGAACGTTCCTTTGGTACATTATAGATATGTACTTTTAATGTATTTTTTACTTTTAATGTAAGTACCCATATAGTAAATAGCCCTCTTCGCAGGTGGACGACCTTAAAGTCTTCGATTTTATTACGGACAGATTATCGCATTGGTTAACAGGTGAAAGGCCATCTTTCAGTTTATTTTTCTAATTAACAACCGAAAAATTCAAAGCAAAAGCCGATTTATCACCCGTGATCTTACGACCAAGTAGACATATGGCAGAAATGATTTCTTTTATAGAGGCTACTCAAACGAAAATATAGATTTCTTAACAATAATCAGAAGCAGGCTTAAACAAATAAAGATTATTTGACAATGAAGAAAATTAAAATAATATGGCGTGTTTTAAAAAACGATAAATTGACCTCAAATTCCCTTACTAATTTTTAAATTTTGCGTGATAAATAGTAAACTATTTACTGAAATACTAATCCCCTGGTGATAAAAAAATATGGGACCCCATCGGAATCATTTTATCTACATATTTCTATATATTTACAAAATTTTTGATATTCGAAAGAATTTTCAAAATCGTCCATAATTGGCGGAGATAACGCGTATCGATCCTCCTTTTTAATTCGGTTAAAAAGGGACGTGTTACACACGTTTTGTAGCAGGAGAGCGCGTTTATGTCTTTACTACGGAACAAAATTAACGCCTGTTTATTTCAATACCTAATCAAATAACAATAACTGAGATTTTAAATACCTTTTTCATAATGCAAGAATAACCCATTATTCTAAGTGGATAGTAGTTACACTGATAGATCGATACTTTAAGTGTACGAGTTTTTTTTTTAATTACCTCTTAGAAAAATTGCATTAGAATACGAGTAATATGGCGTATTAGCGTACGATAAACCGAATTCAAATTCCCTTTTACACTCATTTTAATATTATAATTGAATAATCCTCTGGGGATAAAAATGTTACGGGATCATGTTCTATACAATAATGAAAGAATTTTCAAAATCGGTCCATAATTGGCGGAGATATCGCGTATAATACATAAAAAAACACACACAGACGAATTGATAACCTCCTCTTTTTGAATTCGGTTAAAAAAGAACATAAAATTATACTTATTTGAGTAGTTACGGCAATAAACAGGTCTAGGTTTTGTTCCATTCCACATCAATTGTTAGAAACAAATTAGAACTAGTATTTACATTGTTGATACAATTGAGCTAAATGCAGACTGTTACAAACAATCAACAGGTGGCTCAACTGATCCATATCTATAACAGTCGGAAGCGTTCCCAAGACGGTAGCTGCATTGTCCCGCTGTATAGCAATTCTGATGCACAAATAGATCAATTATCCTACGTTGTCGTTAGGTACCTAATTCTTAACCCTGAATATTATTTTCAGTAGAGTTTTCAATTTCATAAAGGTTTATACAATAAAAAGGTTTTGCTCGTAGAATTGTTTTATTATTAGATATTTATTTCAATTAACTTATTATTAACTATGTATTGTATAATAAATGGAGAGGAGGCAGTAGTACGTGCTCACTGGCTGAGTAGATGGATACAACTATCTATAGAACAGATTTCCCTCCCCGCCCCACAGTCTTCGCCCCCCGTAGCCAATGAGTTCCATTCGAAGGGTGTTGTATTTCTTGAAAAATAGCTTTTTCAGGATGCGTTTGCGCCGTTTGTCTTCTTTCAGACAGGATTCCAGCTTGTCCATACAGACATCCTCTCTGAAAAAAGTAAATTTAACTTGAGGCATAATTTCGACATGTTTTTTACAATGTGTGTGGTCACCGGTGTCGGAGACTTTGGGGGGGGTGAAATCCGGTAAATTTTATCAACTAATCACTACCCGTATTTGTTTTTTCTCTCTCCATGATAAAATGGCAGCCATTTTGTTTTCTGCACGGGTGCTTGTACTGATTAAGCTATAGCTACCCAAGTAGAGGTCCTAGGAAGACGATAGAGGACTCATTTGATAGCTAATAATGTAGACAATAAAGCAATGACCCTTATATATCCCGTTAATAAACAACTAGACTAACGGTTTCCTGGACTCCGCTATCGTTTTTTTAGTCAAGGGTCATATTCAAACCGTCATAACTTCTAAACTATCGTATTTAGGGCTAAGATGCACGACTTATTTTGAAGCATACATTCTGTACTATCGTCTAAAAACAAAAAACATGAAGCTTGATAGTTTCGATTATATTATTTCGGTAGCTATAGCTTAATCAGTACAAGCACCCGTGCAGAAAACAAAATGACTGCCATTTTATCATGGAGAGAGAAAAAACAAATAGGGATAGTGATTAGTCGATAAAATTTGCCGGATTTCGGCTCCACACATGCCTCCCAAAGGACCGGTGTCACTATATGGCCCGTGATCATGGAAATTTATAATAACTTAATTTAAAATAATGTTTATTAAGTTATATTCTGATCCACATTGCTACGTCTTAGCTTGCTAAGCAGAAACTTGCTACGCGCTGTAAGATGCTACGGTGCGTAGCAAATTGACCCGTAGCAAGCAGGCTGCGTAGCAAGCTTTAACTAGGCACTTACTGGGCGTAGCGAATTGCAGCGTAGCAAGCTACAACGCGTAGCATGCTACGATGCTGCTTGCTACACTCCGTAGCTGCCTAGTTAAAGTTTACTCCACCGTAGTTTCCTTCCTACTTTGTAGCTTACTACATTCCGCATTTCGCTAAGAAATGGCCTGCTTGCTTTGCTGCACTTACAAGACAATGATTGCTACGGACCGTACAAACAGTAGATTTGTTGCAACACGATTAGGAACTTCCTTTCATAAGTAACTTTTATATCTACCTATTACGAAGTAGGTAAGAACTCTGAGTCTAGTTAAACGGCGCTTCTAACAAAAATGTAATGTAGATTTTTTACCTGAATAAATAATTCTATTCTATTATTCAGACTCCTTACTTATAGTTATCGTCAAAGAGTAGTTTCGCGGGTTCGGTCTTGGTGAACTTGTCGGGCAGACGTGCACCCGGCGGCAATTTTGCCAGTTCCTTCATCACGCCCATGATGGTGTTCTCCAGTTGCGCCAATTTAGGCACCATGAGTCGTTTTATCACCTGTAGATGAGAATAAATAATCTTATAAACGAGCAATTCTTGTATATATAATCTGAATCTCGGAAACGGCTCCAACGATTTTCATGAAATTTAGAATACAGGGGTTTTCGGGGGCGATAAATCGATCTAGCTAGGACTCATTTTTAAAAAATGTCGTTTTATTCGTGTTTTCGATAATCAGCTTTATCGATAGGGCACTCCCATAGACAAGATTCCGACGCTACAAAGCCTTCTTCTTTTTTTAAATTTGCTGCTTATATTCGGATATGACGTCACAATGGGGGAGGAAAGTTGTTAGCGATAGATGCAAAGGGCATAGACATAAAGTTCATTATTTTTGTTCGTTGTTATCCAACCGTGACATAAACTGACTCTTCCGGACATCTATTGGCGAATTACTATTATTTTTTAAATTGAGCAACTAACTGCTCTAACGACACAACAACACTACAGCTACTCCAGCAGTTGGCGTTGTTATACAACACTAAGCCAATGAGTGTTGGGTTTGAGGTTAGACCAAGAAAACCATAAGCTTATTTATATTATTTGTGTCTTTTTAACTCAAGTGTTAAATATTATTTGTAAAAAACACAAAATACCAAAAAAAAAAAAAACAAGCAAAGCTCGGTCAACCAGGTACTGAAAAAATAATAAGACATTTTCTTTCATATAGCATAACGTGTTTGTAATCATGCTCAGATTGTTTGTGGAGAAGCGCACCCAGCTAGCTACAGAGGCTGTATGGTAGCCAAGGAAATGCAGAAAATACGAAACAAAACAACTAAGAAGACACCAACTACGCAGCAAATCTCTAGCAATAAACATCAGGTAACTCTTTCAGCAAACGTGAGCCATCGATCTATTTCTTACGCGCAAGCAGCTGCCAAAGACACACCAGCCATGCAACGCACTGAGCCAATAATTAGCAATAACAGCAAGCTCGACGAAATCTTAAAGTTCATGACATCTTTTGATGAGCGATTGAAGAAAATAGAAAATAGCACCAAATCAGCTATTATTAAGAACAAAAAATGATTTATAAACTAAAAATAATGGCTTGGAATTGCAATGGGCTACTAAACCATCAGAATGAACTGCAAGTAGTCCTTGACATAGAAAATGTCGATTTGTGTCTCGTATCCGAAACGCACTTCACTAAACAATCTCACATCACACTTAAAGGCTATAAAATCTATCATGCCCTGCACCCTGACAACAAAGGTAGAGGAGGCAGTGCTGTTATCGTAAAAGAAAACATCAGACACTTTGAGGCAAGTAAACATGAAGAACCAGATATTCAATCCGTAGCTATCTGCATCAATGCAAAGTTGTATCAGTTAACGGTAGCAGCTATATACTGCCCACCTCGTCACACTATACAAAAAGACACATATACAGCCTTTCTTCAAACTCTAGGTGAAAGATTCGTACTCGGAGGAGATTTCAATGCCAAAAATACATATTGGGGGTCTAGATTAACGAACACAAAGGGTAATAACTTAATGAAAGCTATTAAAGAGGTAAAAGGTGACGTCATATCTACTGGCTCACCGACTTACTGGCCAACTGATCCAAACAAAATTCCGGACCTAATAGACTTTTTTGTTTATAAAAATATATCGAATAACTACCTAAGAACAAAACAGAGTTACGATATGAACTCTGATCATTCTGGAATATATTTAGAAATAAGTGAAAAGATCTTACGTAAAGATAACACTCTGACCCTAGTTAATAAGAATACTGATTGGGAGAGTTTTAAAAAAAACTAGATTGTAATATAGACTTAAAGGTTCCACTGAAAACCCATGAGCAACTTGACGTAGAAGTAGATCATTTTACAAAATTAATACAACAGATTGCCTGGAATAATACACCAGAAAACAAGATAAGAGCAACACGAAACCATTATCCTCACGATATTCTAAAACTTATAAACGAAAAAAGAAAACAGAGAAACCACTGGCACCAAACTAGATCTCCGCAAGATAAAACGATGCTGAATAATCTCACAAAACAACTAAAAAGGAAAATTCAAACACATAACGATGAGTCAACAAACACTTATCTGCAAAACCTTTCCAGTGACCGAAGTACAAACTACTCCCTTTGGAAAGCCACTAAAAACATGAAACGACCCATTACCCATATTCCTCCAATAAGTATAGGACCTGGACAATGGGCTGTGAGTAATGAGCAAAAAGCTAAAAGGTTCGCAGAACACCTGGAAGATATATTTAAACCTAACGAAAGCCAAAGTACACCAACGCCAATAGAAATTTGTGATGAAACATTAATACTAAAGTTCGTATCGCCCAGAGAAGTCTGGAGTGAAATAAAATACCACATTAACCCACGAAAATCACCCGGATTCGATCTTATCTCGGGAGAAATACTACATAATCTCCCTAGAAAAGCACTTGTGAAACTGACGAACCTTATCAACGCCTCATTCAGACTGAAGTATGTACCAGATTTATGGAAAGTTGCTGAAGTTATCATGATAGCAAAACCAGGGAAACCACCTCAAGAGACTTCATCTTACAGACCAATTTCTCTACTACCGATTATGTCAAAATTATTTGAAAAACTATTACTAAAAAGACTTAAGCCTTACATAGAAAATAAAAATCTAATACCAGAACATCAGTTTGGATTTCGTGAACAGCACTCCACAATAGAACAAGTTCACAGAATTACAAATACAATTGAGAGAACCCTCGAAGATAAAAAAGTATGCTCAACTATATTTCTAGATGTAGCACAGGCCTTTGATAAAGTATGGCATGAAGGTCTTCTACTAAAACTAAAGAAATTGCTTCCATCAGATTTTGCAGATATAATAGAATCTTATTTAACAGATCGCGCTTTTAGAATAAGGCAAGAAGATGCCTACTCAGACATTAAGAAAATAAGAGCTGGTGTCCCACAAGGAAGCGTATTAGGCCCGGTCTTGTATCTTCTATACACAAGTGACATCCCCGCACTAGAAAATAACACTATTGCTACCTTTGCAGACGACACTGCTATAATGGCTGTCGGAAGCACACACGCAGAAGCAGCCGAAAAGGTACAAGTAGCAGTAAATGAAATCTATGACTGGACTACAAAATGGCGAATAAAGCTGAATGAATCTAAGTCCGTCCACATCAACTTCACTAACAAGAAAGATGAGTACTATCCTGTTTTCATAAATAATAATAAAATCCCATATGAAAACACAGCCAAATATCTGGATATGACGCTTGATGTCAAGTTACGCTGGAAAGCACACGTCAAGAAGAAAAAAGAAGAGCTAGAGTTATGCTACAAAAGGATATACTGGTTGATCGGAAGGCAATCCGCCCTATCAGTGCCCAACAAACTTATATTATACAAACAAGTCCTGATGCCTGTATGGACTTATGGAATACAGTTGTGGGGCTGTACCTGCAAGAGTAACATCGAAATTATACAACGATTCCAAAGTAAAGTTCTACGGGGCATTATAAATGCACCTTGGTACATAAGAAACGAAGATCTACACCGGGACCTCCAGATCGAATTCGTCAATAAAGTAGTCCAGAGATACGCAGAAGCTCACGAACGAAGACTTCATCACCACGTGAACGTCGAGGCCATCCAGCTCCTCGACAACACAGACATAGTGAGAAGGCTCAAGAGAACTAAACCTTTTGAGTTAGTGTAGTGTTAAACATAAATAGTGAATAATTAGTGCTAATTTTAATGAACACATAAACAAAGTGTCCTCCCCTTAACTAGAGACTCTAAGAAAAGTGCCAATGGACACATTCTTATTTTAATAATTACTATAAAACTAAGACAAAGCAAAATTACTCATTAGCCTACTTGGCTAGATTGTAATATAATTAGGGTAAAGCATTAACGCTGTACACTAAATAATAAAAAAAAAAAAAAAAAAAAAAAAATGCTCAGATTGTAAACTAGCTGCGCGCAAATTCATGCGGCGTTATTCGCGGTGAATTTGATTGGTTGGTGAAATAGGCGTTTTTCCAGACATTTTTTAAATTCTCTCTTCATTAGAACTTTCCTCAGGCATCAAGGAATATTAGCTAACACCGGAGGTACCGGTATACCTAAATTACCTTTCCACATTTGTTGCCAGTCTTGCAAGGTGTCCTGAACTTTCTGCCGAGGTCCATGGTCGGCAGATTCTGGATCTGAGCGATTACGTTCGACATTGAGCCTGTTGCTGTCTTTTGAGCTGAAACAAAAGTATCATTACGTTGAAGTAACAAGACCAATATTATAGGAATACATTGAAGTAACAAGATTACGTTGAAGTAACAAGGACAATATTTTAAGGTAACGTTGAAGTAACAAGGACAATATTTTCTTTTCTATTCATAATTTATATGTACTTTACTAGCAACCCGTCCCTGCTTCGCACGGGTAGTAGAGCATAAATCTCAAAGGGATCTCAAAGGGGAAAGATCCCAGATGGCTTGACTTTTACACAAAACCTTGACTTACATATCTAAATCGATTTGTGAAAACCGCTTTGTTTTATAATATGTAGTGATAGGTACTGAACATAGGTGTAGTGTTTACGATATAGAACTATAGCCCTAAATTTGCACCTAACGGAATAAAACGAGCAAGCAAGACTGATCTTTCTCGATATATTTTATATCGAAAAAGACTACATAAGGTATTTGCTGTCTATAATAGATATATTTAGTTTAGCGTAATTTTGGTTCCACTTGCTATTTTATTTACATCTGTACTTCTGTCGAATCCAAGACTCCGCCCAATTCACGATATGTCGAGTAGCGAATCAACCGAATTACGAATCTGTCCAATTTAGAATCTGTCCAGAACGAACAAAAGACTTTTTGTAGCATACAAATAAGACATGTTTCTGCTGATATTATACATACACACCTACTCACCGACATAATAATGTGCTGCGTGTGGGCGTAAGAATATCGACCACTCCGACTCAGCCCATGTATGTCGTAAAAGTCTACTAAGGGAACCTACCAGAGGAAGGGCAGCTGCTTCCTTCAGTGTATTTCTAACACCTCCACTGCGATCTCTAATCCGACTGTCAAGCGTGGTGGATTATGCTAAAACCCCTCTTGTTTCGGGTACGCATGTCAATCAGTAGACGAATATGTGGTGATCAAGATAATAATGTATCATTTAAATAAATAGCAATCTTACCCATTTTAGCTTTTACCGTTTTGCCTTGCCGCGCTATATCGGTACCCTGAGCTAGTGAAATTAAAAATAGGGCTGAACTAGCAAAAAAATAGTTTTTTAAACGCATTTTGGAAACACTACCGCTAACTGGCGTTGGCGAAGTAGAAAGGGTGGTTTTAGATTTGGTGTATGTTTACAAAATATTTTCCATTGTTTGTAAAGATTTAGTACATAGGTTCTAGCCAATCAACGTACCTACTTAGTATTAGTATTACCAAATAGCATAGCCGATTATACTTAGGTGTAACCACAGGTTAGGTAATTTAGTTATGGTTGGTGTAGGTAAGTCTAAGTATATACCTACCCTATTAATCTTTTGTCCATAAGTAGCGTTCAACCATGAATACACATAATACCCATGATGGTCCAACATTAGCATTACCGTACAATACAAATCTGGGCTACCGCCGTATCATCCGTATCAATGATACGGGGCTTGGGCTACAGGGGCCCCGAATTGAAATCTAAGCAAAAACTTATAAAAACAATCACAAAACAAAATAGATAATCTGCGAGGTCACTTTTACAACCAACAACCCAAAAAACAATCGGACGAGACCAACTAAAGCGTGTTTTGATCTATTTTTATTTATAAAAATTATTAATATACATAACACAAACATCATAACGGAACCCAATAATTGACGGAGCAAAAAATATAAGTAGCCATAAAATTTTCGCGGCAATTATATTTAAGTATAGCATAAGCTATATAGCCATAAGGCTATCGCCCGGGACTCCAGCCGCCCTGCATATCACTTCTCTTCGCTCTGCTCGCGATGACAAACGCTAGTTTTTCCTAGAGTTCCAAACTTCACCCACTTATCGTATTATATTTATTTCCACCGAAGGTACACATTGTGATGACTCTTGATGTCGTTAATTCTAGTTATTTTTTAATATTCACACAAACTTTTCACATAGGAAACACCTTATGGGAGTGTACAATGAAGTAAAAACGTCAAGTGAGAGTTAGAGTCGCGCACCGAGAGTTCCCATATTATAAGGCTAATTTGGCTTCTTTCTAAATTTCCTGATTCTAGGTTGACGGGATGTAGGTATAGGTACCCTATAGGTTTTGATCGCTTATAAAAAGCCGGGGTACCTCAGGGGTCAGTACTCTCTGGCATGTTGTTCCTGCTGCACATTAACGATCTGCTGGTACCCGGTATTATTGGGTACGCAGACGACAGGACTGTGGTGGATAGGTACCTGTCCAACGCCAGTCGGAACGACATACAGGTGCAAAGAGAAGACAAGCTGCAGCGCTTGCACTTGACCCTGAAAGTAGTCTCGGATCGGGGTGAAGCCAATCGGGTCAATTTCAATGCCTCAAAAACGCAAGCTAGCCTCTTCTCCGCAAAATAAAGTGTCCGTTTCTCCAGGTTCCTGTTTTCCGGAATGTACCGGTACCTATAAATGATCGACTGGAGCTCCTCGGTATCACTCTCGCACCAACTCTGAACTTTGGAACCCTCATCAAGTCGAAGGCTAAAACAGCAGCCATAAAGCTAGGAATCATAAACAAGGTTAAGCGATACTTCACACAGGGACAGCTTCTAGCACTTTATCAAGCACAGGTCCGGTTGATTGGAGTATTGCTGCTGTTCGGGATGGCTCGGGTAAATACCAGCTTGCAGCCTTTAGAATTATACCGAAGATATCCCAGACTCTACGAGATAAGGACGGCTCTCAAACAGCTTAAAAACAACAAGGCAACCGGGGATGACGGAATAACGACAGAGCTTCTGAAAGCGGGTGGATCACCAGTACTTAAAGTCCTTCAGAGGCTATTTAACTCCGTCATTCTCGAGGGACAAACGCCAGAGGCGTGGAACAGAAGTGTGGTGGTACTGTTCCATAAGAAGGGTGACAAAGCCCTTCTAAAGAACTATAGGCCCATCTCACTGCTGAGCCACGTCTATAAGCTGTTTTCGAGAGTAATCACCAACCGTCTCGCTCGAAGGTTTGACGACTTCCAGCCGCCCGAACAAGCCGGGTTCCGAAAAGGCTTTAGTACCGTAGACCACATACATACGCTCCGGCAGATTATACAGAAAACAGAAGAGTATAACCGGCCGTTATGTCTAGCGTTTGTGGACTACGAGAAAGCCTTTGATTCAGTCGAAACCTGGGCAGTCCTGCAGTCTCTCCAGCGGTGCCAAATCGACTACCGGTATATCCAAGTGTTGAAGTGTTTGTACAGCAAGGCCACTATGTCAATTCGTCTCCAGGATCAAACCACAAATCCGATCCCACTGCAAAAAGGGGTGAGACAGGGAGACGTCATTTCTCCGAAACTGTTCACCTCTGTATTGGAGGATATTTTTAAGCTTGTGGACTGGGACGGATATGGCCTCAATATCAATGGCGATTACATCACTCACCTTCGGTTTGCCGACGATATAGTCATTATGGCAGAATCACTGGAAGACCTTAGCAGGATGCTCAGAGACCTCAACACCGTTTCCCGCCAAGTGGGTCTTAAAATGAACATGGGTAAGACAAATATCATGTCTAATGCCCATGTCGCACCCTTACCGGTCAATGTGGGGAACGATGTTATCGAAGTTGTTGATCATTATGTCTACCCAGGCCAAATGGTCCAACTAGGTAAATCCAACTTCGATAAAGAGGTCAGCCGACGAATCCAACTCGGATGGGCAGCGTTCGGGAAACTTCGCAATATCTTCTCGTCACAGATACCGCAGAGCCTCAAGACTAAAGTCTTTAACCAATGTGTGCTACCAGTGATGACTTACGGATCCGAGACGTGGTCGCTCACTATAGGCCTTGTGCATAAGCTCAAAGACACCCAGCGAGCTATGGAGAGAGCTATGCTCGGAGTTTCTCTACGCGATAGGGTCCGGAATACGGAAATTCGTAGAAGAACCAAAGTTACCGACATAGCTCTCAGAATCAGCAGGCTGAAATGGCGATAGGCAGGCCATATAGCTCGTAGAACCGATAACCGCTGGGGAGTAAAGGTTCTCGAGTGGCGACCGCGATGCAATGCGAAACGGAGTGTGGGAAGACCTCCCACTCGATGGACCGACGACATCGTAGCGGTCGCAGGGAGTCGTTGGATGGAGGCGGCTCAGGACCGCTATTCGTGGCGTCGTTTGGGGGAGGCCTATGTTCAGCAGCGGACGTGTACGGGCTGATGATGATGATGATGAGCCTTTAGAATAAGTAATCATTTATTTCGACGACCGATGTGGCGCGGTGGGCGACGCAGGAGGTTGTGGGTTCGATTCCCGCCTCGGGACAAATATTTGTACGATCCGCAAATATTTGTTCAGGGTGTTCTGGTCGTTTTTCTATGTATAATAAATCTATGCAGGTCTCGACAGAGCCTACGCATTTGCTCCCCTTGGAGTCGAGACCCTAGGTCCGAGGGGTACCGAGGCTCTCCGGGTTTTCAAAAAATGATCTTAGCGCCTGGTCGAAGCGACGCGTGACCCGAGAGCTGGTGAGTATCTGGCGCAGCGCATTAGCATTGCCATACAGCGAGGCAATGCAACCAGCGTCTTGGGGACGCTTCCGACTGGTATTGATATGGACCAGTTGAGCTATCTGTAGATTGTTTGCAACAGTCTGCAGTTAGCTCAATTGTTTCAATTGTAAATACTAGTTTAATTTGTTTATATTATTTGACTGTTATTTTCTATGTCAATAAAGTTTATAAAAAAAAAACTTTATATGTTTTTTATAAAAAAACTATCTATCGATGCCAGAGTTTTACTCTAGTGCTTATGATGATAAAAACTATTGGTTTTCGTTATAATATTGAGATGAAACAAAATAGGGTTAAATTTTACACTGTGTGGCGTGTAAAAAGGAGAGGGCAGGGCACACTGCAGATTTGTCATTAACTGATATTTCTTTTCTAAATATTGTATATCCACTCAGGCGATGGCCCCCGGCAACAAACAGGGCCTAAAGCGCTGCTGAGCGGTTGTAATTTACCAACCGCAAATAGCGCGTTCTGGGTTTGCACTTTTACAGTTATTACAAAAAATCTATGCAATGCATTTCATTTTTAAAACTATTTTCATAAAATAGATTAGTTAGGCGTTATATCCACATGCATTACTAAATGAAAATCAGGTGCCAAATTTAAGTAAATCACTTTTAAAAAAAAGTTTTGTAAATTTTTCATTCGCTTGCTGAAAATAATGTATATTTCCGAAAACAAACAATAAAATTCGCGGGTTTCGTATTATTGCAGACCACAGGTAATCTATAAAACCAAATAATGATAAAAAAAAATAATCGCCAGTAGAGAAAATAAAAGAAATATCCTCCTAAAATCAGGCTATCAAATTAGGATTTCCAACCGAACATTGCGGCGCGCAACGTAAACATAAACCTATGTAGCTTTTAAACTACTCACTTTATTACTGCCAAATATCGATGAAAAACGTAGAAAAGTTTATATTCTTTGATTTTACATAACATTTCTTAAAATTGAATCTGTAAATACCTTGATAAAAATCATTGAAGGCTCCAACTGCCTCATTAGGTCACTGTTCACAAATTTTTATATCATACCACTATTATAATATTATATAGAAAGATTATTATCACACAAGAAACTACATAATATTGTCAACGAGTTGAATTATTGCACTTTTTAAAATAACAAAAGAAACCTATCCAACTTAGCTCGCAAAATACACTGACTGGGGCATGGATTCGCGCCCGGAACGTTTTAAAAGGTCACACGGTAAAGGTGGTTTCACGGTCATATTTTTTCTGATCCAGACAGACAGGCAGGTTGAACGTTGCAAGTACAAACCTACATTTCTGATCCGGGACGCTGTTCGATAGATGACGTCATGCGTGAAATGTATCGCACGCATTTTATATAGGTACTTAGATAAAAGGCAAATAAAACCATGGACATTCAATCATTTTACTTTAATATAAATAACTAGGAATGGTATTCTTTGAAACACCTTTCCAAGCAAAGTGCAACTTCGCATTACTCGCACTTGTATGCGGTCCTTTTTTTTAAATTTATTTTGTACCTTCATATTATTTTAGAGGAAATTTGATTTTAAACAACTTTGTTTTTAGCTATTTTTCGCGTAAAATTGAAAATAAACAAGTTGTTCAATGAACAAAAACACCCCCTCTTTTCGGATAGAAATCGGAAAATAACGGCCCTAGAAAAATGGATCAGAATCAAAATTGTAGGAAATTTAATTTCTAACAACTTTTGCGCCTATTATTTTTCGTGTAAAATTGAAAATAAACGATTTATTCAATAAACAAAAATTTACCCTAAAATTCAAGATGGCGGATGACGCAACAGGTCTGGTACCCCAACAATCAAAATTTACATTGCGAATGACCACCAACCCCAACCAATTCCGAAAATAAAATGTTCAAAACAAAAACCGTGTCGGCCCCTTTTTTGAGCTAAGTCGGCTGGACGTCAATATCTGTAAGCCAACCAATTGCACAGCTTGATGAGCTTTGATTTACACTTACAAGATAACATAAACAAACGACCCAACTCAAATCAATGGCCAGCGAACAGTCGAATACACCTGAACACACCTTTACATTTTAAACGGCCGGCTTGGGCAGCATTTGCAGCCCGCAGCGGTATAGATTTATATTATTGCACCTAAAATGAATTATTAATTACATTTACTCCTATTTTCTGAAAGAAAACAATAATCTGCAGGGTTTAATTTATGTCTATAAATATCTAAAAGTAGTTAACATGTACTTTTTAACATTCTGAATAATTTAACGTACAAATACAATAGATGCATTTACTGACCATATAAATATGGCTAAAAACACCAACAATTTTCAAAAAATATTTTCTACCACAATTTGAACGGATTCTTCTTTACAAAGTTAAGAGATTATATCCACATAGCTTAAATATTAAATTTCTTACATATTATTATTTTATAATAATTGCTTTATTGTAAAAGCACTAAAAGAAAACGCAATAGTGTGGCTAATTTCTTGTCTATGACCATAGAGTTTTTGTTTTTAAGCAACAGTGATGTCCAACGAGAATCAATTTCAATCGACTAAACACTAGTGTCACGTCTTAAAATCCAATGAGTAACATTTTTCAACCACTAGTAACCGAATCAGCTGGCGGCGCGGATCCTAGCCCGTGTCGCTTTGGCACGTGCGCGTCGGGTATCAAAGTACAGCCCGCAGCGCCTCAGTGGAAGTAATTAAATCACATATTTTTTTTAAAAATCTCAGTTAACCTTATATTAAATATACATTCTAATTGGTAGGTACATCAAAATATGTCAAGCAGAAAATTATTAACGCTATAATAACATTACTTTATGAGTACATTCTTGGGTCTATTTTTAAATACACTTAGACTCGATACAACGAAGAGCTTTCAGACTCATTGACGAGCAATACCTTGCAGAGCTAAGATCCAAAATCTGGAATACCGCCGCAAGGTTGCTTGTCTGTCGGTTTTTATAGAATACATTTGAATGTATTCTATAAAAAATTGTGAATGGTCCCGGAACTTCATGACCTGATCCCACCATCTCCTTTCCAGTTCAGGTCAAGCAGACGGATGGCACAATACCATCCTTATCTGGTGGATATATGTACATCTGTGGATATACCATCCACTCTTACTAAGCGGTTTTCCTCCACCTTCATCATTCGGACCGCTAAGGATTGGAACTCGTTGCCTGCTTCTGTTTTTCTTGCCAATTACAATCTGGGTCTCTTCAAGACAATAGTGAAGAGGTATCTTCTGGATCTTCGTGATACACCGTCGGCCACATCGTCACCAATCGTCACTTTCCATCAGGTGAGCAAAGAGAATACAATACTACGAGGTGAGATTGTGGGCAAACTAAGGTATATTTGTCTATATAAAAAAAATATATAATAAACAACAAATTTACTATTTTCGGATTTTTCTCTTTATTTGTGCTTGCAAGACTCTAAGCCTTGCTTCTTGCCAAATTTCATAATTGGAGTTCAACGGAAAGTACCCTATAGCTTTTCGGTACATAGCGAGAATCAAAAATTATTCTTTGTGTGAATAAAATACAAATTTACGATTTGCAGATTTTTCCCTTTAGTAGTACTATATGACCTTGTTTCTTGCCCAATTTCATGGTTCTCGGTCAACTATAGGTATAGGTTATAGGTCCTATGGGTTTTGTGTGCACTTGTTTCCCTGAGACTACAATTCTAAGAAATTTAAAAAAAAATTGGGCATATTCTTCTGTAACTTTTGATTGCGTTGACTAAGAAGTTTGATTTATATCACGGCTCCAAGAGGTTACGGACCTGGATATTTGATGTTAATTTCAACTCGATAGCTCCACGTGTTTCTGAGAACAGAGGATTGACAAACGGACGGACAGATGGACAACAAAGTGATCCAATATGGGTTTATTTTTTTCTTTTGAGGTACCCACGGAACCCTAAAAACAGACAGACATGACTCTTTTCATGCTTCAAAATAACAAATTATACCTACTGGTCGTAGATTCAGGATTTTTGCTTACCCTTGCTCAGTCTACGCTACTGGTCTTAGAGTATTTAGTTCTAAATCCTCTAAGCTACTGGTAGATACTTTCTATTAAATGATGTCAGAGTCTGACACAATAGCCATGGAACAAGAAGAAGACAAAAGGACGTGGAAATAGCCTCTGTACTGTAATCTGTATTAACTCCGTGGAAACAGTCCAGCCCAAAACGAAAACAAACAACACAAAAATTTAATTTGGCTGTAAGATTTGTGTTAAATATTTTTTGCTTTCTCAAATGTACACGTAACTACCTTGTAATGGAAGAAAAAAACGACAAGCTGCTTGACAAGACCAGAAATGGAATTACAAATGGTTTATTAACCAAATCTTCGCAAAAATTTACATGGCACATGAACCTAACGAACATTGATTTATCAGCAAGAAATATCGATCATTTTGATGGTGATGTTCAATTCCCTGAGAATTTAGAAGAACTAAACCTGTCGCATAATAAATTAGTAGAAGTTCCCGCCATTGTTTTGAATCTCAAAAAGTTAAAAAGGTTAGATCTTTCCTACAATGCAATCGAATTTTTCAACGATCGACCTGAATTTTGCCACACCATAGAACGCCTGGATATCTCTTTCAACAAACTACTGGGACCACCTTACTGGATATGGACAGAAAAGCCCAAAAACTTGATGTGGGTAAACATTTGCTGCAATTCAAACTTATCCAAATCTTTTGACAATGGATACTTAGAAGAACTACTGCAACATGTTACTCTAATATCTAAAATTGATTTGCACAACTGTGGGCTTGAGAGAAAGCATGAAGAGCTCTTTGGCACTTTTAAAAATGCCAAAGCCATACAGTATGGCATTGATAAATACAGTCATCATGGGGCCAATGTACTAGGTGAAATTCCAAGTGAAGGTCTGCAGAAATGCTGTGACTTAGAACAACTTAATATGAGTAATGCAGATATCCACACCATTAATAGTGGTATAAACTCACTAAAAAACTTAAAAGAGCTGAATTTATCATGCAACAAATTAAATGGCTTACCAAATGAATTCTGTAGTCTAGTGAACTTAGAAACATGTGTGCTCTCCTCAAACAACATCTTATATTTACCAGATGATATGTACAGATTAACAAACTTGGCAAGACTGTACCTAGACAACAATGGAATGTGTATGCTACCTGAAAAGTTAATGTCGCTACCAAACTTAAAAGTACTAGATCTGTATGACAACCACTTGAATGAGTGTCTAGAAGACTACTGTAGTTTGGAAGAGTTTGACATCGCCCAGAACTATCTAGATGAGCCAACTGATAAACATTATTTAGAAAAAAAAGCGAGATTAAGATTAATGCATGAAAATAGATATAACGGAAGGTACCTGTAATATAATCTAACCTCTTATTATAGCTAGTTTCTTTTGGATTATTTTTTATTATTCAATTTTTTTTTACTGTTCTAAAACAACCATTGTTTAATTTAATATACTTATATGTATTATGTGGTGCATTTTAATATAGCTGAACAAGGTCAAGAGCATTAAACTTGTAGACAAGGCTTATAATTATAAAATTATAAGTACAATTTAATGAGTATTTGTGTTCAGATCACATAAGTAAAGGCAAGCCTATTATATTTTATATAATAGACTATTATATAATATATAATAGGCTTGCCTTTTGATATTTTTGCCCTTATTCATAATAGTCTGCGAAGTTTAAATATATTTAATGCCTGCCTTTTGATATTATTTCCCTTATTCATAATAGTCTGCTAACTTACTCTAAAGTATTGCTATTTCTCACTCTGTCTTCTTCTATCAACATAAGTTAGAGAGGAAAATAACACTACTTTGCAACTGTTTTAAGTTTTTAAGCAGAGTATTATGTATAAGGGGGTTTGCCTTTTAAAATTAACATTGACTGCGAGCAACTTAACATTTTAATATTCGTGTTTTTTCTTTGTTTTCAGAAAACCTGAAGTGGATGTACAAAGTGAATACTCATCAATGGAGAGTGCTAATGAAGAGTACTACAGAACGGTTTACAATAATGAAAACTGTGATGTTGAACCAGGTACAGCTTTGTCTTAAACCAGGCCACTCTTTTGTTTTAGAATTACAGTAGTATTACCTAGATATAACAGTCCCATCCAATTTTGGAAAAGCAACCCACTTTAAGGACATTGCTCATCTTTCTATATGAACGTGGAAGGGTAACTACTCCACTGTTTGATGTAGAACTTCCAAAACTAAGGATTATATCAATTTATCTCATCATTATCTATGTTTGTATGGAACCAAAACTGTAAAAAAGGCATACATTTAAAAATACAAGCTTCTAAACTTTCGCATTTCAACACTGATTTTAGCCCAAGTTTAGGCGTAAATAAATAATACTATACGGAGAAAGAAAACTACCCGACATAGATTAGTTACTCTAAAGTTGAAATAAATTTATTTTGAAAAGATACACTCAATAGGTTTTCTACAATAACCCTTTTGCTAAAAGTCTTGACATTTTTTTACGCGGTCGTTCTAGTAATCAATCATTGTGCATCTCAACTTACACTACTCATCGCACACTATGTCGGGTGAAATAGCATACATTTAGGCCTCGCCTACCGACGAGTTCGCGCGACCAGCTCGTTCAACCTCAAGGGTGTTCCCTGACCCAAACTAGCGCCGCCTCCTATTCTATTTTATCATTACCTACGTTAAACAAATGAATTTTCAAAAATCCCTTGTCAGTTTGTGATACCTTCATAAACTCTTATTCTGAATGCCTCTGTAATAGTTTTATTTCGTATAGCTTACGAAGAGATACGAAGTTGCACTTTTCGGCCACCAAATTCGACTTTCGCATCTCTTACTAAAATAAAAACAAAAACTATTACTGCA
Source organism: Eupithecia insigniata (assembly GCA_947859395.1). Classification (NCBI taxonomy): domain Eukaryota; kingdom Metazoa; phylum Arthropoda; class Insecta; order Lepidoptera; family Geometridae; genus Eupithecia; species Eupithecia insigniata. Next base: position 2,485,483 of record OX401999.1, on the reverse strand, counting down.
TTAAAAATCAAACATCTATGTTATATATTGTACACCTAGTACCCATAGCACAAGGTTTGCTCAGCGTGAGGGTTAGGTAGATGATGCTGTGTGGATTGTCCAGCATTATATATTACAAATGAATTTGTCTTAGTCTCGAATATCAGAATAACCAATAACTAAGGATTCGCCCTGAAACCTAATACGCTTACGAAGCCGCTGGCACAGCTTTATTAAAAACATTATCTATAACATAGTGGAAACTGTGGGCTTATGATATCAAAGAAGATTTAAAACTCGTTTATATTATTTTCCTGCATTATAAATATCATAAAATAACACTTAAACTTCCAGAACCTACAAATGAAGGCGCATCAACGCGATCCAGCTCTCCAGAAGATTGGGACTCGGATTCCCACTGGGTGCCACACAACATCAGATTCCCAACAGCACCCGTAAACTGGGAGAACATGTACATAACGCGGAAGATGCGAGAAGAACACTTCTGCCCTGCAGATATGCATGTGGTGCCTATCAGTGAACAAGTGAACTATGAGAAGAGAATGTACCCAAAACTGGAGATTGAAAGGATAGGACAGTTTGATGATTATTCTAGTGATGACTCATGATATTTATAATCAAGGCACAGTCTTTGATTGTTCTGCTATAGGTGCTTTCTTTTTTGTCTTTGACAGCACTGATAAATAAGCATTTTTGAATGATAAGAAAGGGATAGCAACATTTTTAGTGCTGTCTTTGTTTTTTCTTTTTTGGTTGTTAATCATATCACAGATCAGTTTGTCTTTATGTATCAATTAAACTATTATAAAGATTTATGGCCTATGGCTGGTGACAAAGAGCTTGGGCAAGGGAAAATTGCTTGTTTGTACTCCCTTGTCCATTTAGTTTTAAGTGACGAGTGTGCACAACACAAATCTAATAGAGCTAGTATAGGCATAAGAGTAGAGAACAACATTGTAAAGCGGAAACTTCCGCCCCGGACCGCCCGCTGTCGGCAACGCCTACGAGCCCAACTGAGATAGACTGAGTATTTTGTTTAACATGCTAATATCGCGAACATTTTGCAATCTACCCTGTTTATTTTAGATTTTTGTTGGCTTGTAATAACATTTCTTTTGTACCTATCTATCCTAAATTATGTTATATAGCACTATTATTTAAGAACTTAGATTACCTACAACTATGTATAAATAAGTCCTAGAGGTATGTAATTTAAACATTATTTACGAATTACTTATTCTCATTGTAAATGAACCTATATAGTTTTTATGAGAAATAAAGCTAAACTTGACCCGGTCCGGGGCGGAATTTTCCGCTCTACTATGTTCTTGTCTATTCATATGGTATAGGTTAATTTTTTCTAAGACCTTACTATGAAATGATGTAAAATGTTGTAATAAATTAAGCCAGCTCATACAGCCAGGTTTAAGTTGACCAAGTTTTCATAAACTTCAAATATTTTCATAATACATAATATGCCATGTAGGCATTTAAGAAAGTTAAGCTCTTTAATATATTTTTTTTTTTTAAATAAAAGCGTGACCTAATATTACTGCCTACACAATAAGAATTGAACTAATTTTTCTTTTTGATAATAATTTATTTTACCTTTTATAAATATACTGCTATGCTGAGTGTACCGAGTGAAATCGAGTTGTGGATGATGATAAATAATGTAGGTGACTCCGGTAAATAAAAGTAGAAAAATTTACAAAATAACTTATGGGCTACCTTTCTATGTGTTTCTTAGCATATTTTTTTACATCTTACTTATGACGCAGATTCTAATAAATGGTTTGTATTTTGTAGCACCTTTTTTCTGTTTAGATATTTTGCAGTGCCATTTTCATTTCTATTATTATATCTTCTTGAACGTTGTGTCTGTTTTCTCTTGTGACCTGAAATACATTAATCAAATTTTATATACCTAAAGTAAGTAGGAAGGGGAAAACGCTGGATGCCAGCAGCGCAAAATCGGTAATTACGGAGATTCTCAGGGGAGTACTATGTCCAGCTGTGGACGTCAATCAGCTGATATTATAATGAAGTGGGAAGGATGGGGTTTTTATTTTAGAATATCTCAATATTAAACATAGTACTTTCATATGACTCACCATCCAAACTTTTGCATTAGAACCATTTCTTATTGTCTCAATCAGTGGATCACTCTTTTTTACAGGAATTGTAGCCAAAACAACTTTATTTGATGTTTGACAGAATATATCTCTTATCCGAGATTTAAATAGAGTGCTGAAGAATTCCATTTTTCCAATTTCATCTATCACCAAAATGTTGTTCACAGTCTAAAAAGGAATTTACAATGTTTGGATAATGTACAGTATAGATAGATGTGAAACCAGTGTCAAGAGTAATTATTACTCTTTGTTGTGAAAAAACTGAACAAGATCATTGACCAAATTATGTTCAAAATATGAAATAGTGGTGTATACATTACATAATAGCATTAGGCATGGTATTAGAAAACAAGGTATGCTCTTCCAAGACTCGATGGTCACGTGGGTGTCTCCAGCTTACATCATCATCACCATCGGCCAATGAGAAGACGAATCTGTTTACTGGTGTTACCAGTAGCGTAAAATCGTAACTCCCCCAGCTCCTTGTATTACCTGCATAAATCAGATAAAACTATGTGGTTTTGTATTTACAAAATTATTCATCACATTGACTTGTTTTTAACTAATGCTGTTTTGACTGATCTAACAAACATAATTGACTATTAATATTTTTTTATTGATTTTTCGATTGAGCCTTCTCACATTTGTTAGGTACCTCCTTCTACATTTTGTTGAAATCAAGTGGCAACTCGACAGTGACATCACCTGGAGACAGTCCCGGAAGAGCAGACCTGTTTTCTTGGATCATGCCATTAGGTACATACATTTTCTAAGCATGGTAATGCGATAGTTTCAAACTCCTCTACCAGGACTCCATACTTTCCAACTTTGAATTTTGTGGGTTTTGTCAGCAGATTGTTGTCACGAGCAAGACTACCCCTCTTACCATCCAAGGTAACCACATCAAAGCCTTCTCTTACACCATTTCTACGGACTTCTTCCGTAAAAAACCCTGAAGTTTTAACACCTAGGTGCGATAGTGCAGAAACTAACTTTTTGATAAGAGTTGTCTTTCCAACGCCTGCAAAATATTTGTTCGGTTGAATCACTGATCACATTCAACATTGTGTGGATATCAAAAGCACTAACCAGGATCCCCGGTGAGAATAAAAAACTGTTTTTTGCCAGACATTCTCTGACTTCAATTGTTATCCAATGAATAAACAATAACTACCAACCTACCGTAACTGTCATCTAAAAAAATCGACCGAAGTACATAATTATACTAACTGAAATCGACCGTCTATATAAAAATCAGCTGTGACCCTGACAGTGCCTTTGTCAGTTATGACACCTGTCAAAAGTAGTAGGAAAATAAACAAAAGAACAGAAAAGAACATAGCAAAAGAAATTGAATGAAGTTGAAAGAGTATATAAATTCCTTGGAAAGAGCTAAACAAAATCCAACGATACCTATCTAATGAAGATACATAGAATTCTATCTCGCCCGTTTGGCTAAAGTTTTCAATCTACTATCTCTTTCGAATGCTGTGATCTTAATTGACCTTGAACATCCTGTTTCCTTTATTGCTTTTGTTTAGAGATGTGTATGTTCGTTCATTTTGATTGGTGGCTTCGCTCAAGCAAAGAACCAAAGACTTAGAGTATCTAGAAAGGGAGTTGCCAAGCGCTAATTTTAGTACTAAAATGATTCTACCAGTTTTCGCGGGAAGCAAGGTAGCACGGTACAACACACATTTACATAATCACGCACACTAATGCAGAAAAATTAAGCGTCCCTATAAACGCACGCGCAAGTAAAAGCTGTACACAAACACAAAACAAGCAAACAATTAAAGAATTACTGTTGTTACACTATTGTTTAGTTACACACTAACAAAAAAGTAGTGATGGGGTGTAAAAAGACACGATAAAATGAATGATTTCAATGAATGAAATCAGAGTTGTTCAAAATCATATACTTTTTTATAGATTTGTGGGCGTACGTAATCTCTTTAACTACTGAACCGATTTTCAAAATTATTCTACGAATAGAAAGCTACACTGTTGTTGAGTAACACAAGGCTATATTCTATCTACGCAAGTAAAACCGCGGTGCGCTAATAGTTATTGTATGTACTTACTTAATTACAATAAATATTACGCAATTATGAATCTTAGGGTTCTAACTTAGAACATCTTCATAGAAATCGGTTCAGTCTTAGAACTTCTAAGACTGAACTGATTTCGATGAATCTTTCATGAATGCATTTTTTTGATAAATATTTTGTTTCTTAATTGGTGTGGTGGGGTGAGAAAAATAAAGAGCAGGAGAAGAATAGCGGCTGTTAGCAAATGTACTGCCCCAAGCGGATATGTAAGGCAAGGAATTAAAAAAACAATTATGATTTTGTGGTGTTTAATATAAATGTATATTACATAATATTTACACTATTGGTTTTTAAAATGGACTAATTTATTGTAAATGTAACGTACACATTTATTTGGTTCTGTTTTTTTTCATAAGAAATGAGATTCTAGTATCTGTATACTTTTGCATAACTAATCTTCCTAATTCCATATTGTGATTGACTACTACCGACTACTACAGAACTAGCACCAAATGCTTACTTCAATTAATATAGTTGGCTTGGCATTTTCATTCAATATTTATTATTCTTGGTTCATAATTTGAAACTTAAAGGGTCAAAATGATCTGAGTAAATAGTATTTGTCCAACCCAACCATCGCTACTCTGGCTAAACGTAACCCATTGTTTTCGCAAAAGACTCCTTGGTCCTTCGGAAATCTATAAAACGGTAACTTATTTTAATACTAATTTGAAGTAACAAATGATAAATGTGTCATAATTAGCATTAGGAGCATCTTTGTATTATAAATTGAATTTAATATTCAATCATTATCTACTTGGACTGTATTGATATTTCAATCCACAGTCTATTTATAAAGAACTAGCTATGCACCGCAGTTTCATCCAAGTTGTGATGAAAAAAGTAGCCCATGTCACTATCCGGCTTACATACTACACCAGCTGTACAAAAAAGCACGTATGTTTCTGCGTTCAAAAAGTACAAACAAATAGCAATAAACAAACGACACAGCACAACCAAAATTTTAAGGGAGCTCCATAAATCGACATGTTGAAGGCAGAATGACAGAGACAATCGCAGCAAACTAGTTTTTATAAACAGACACAAATGACTGTTCATGTCCCTCGGACTGCGTACAATACAATACAATATATTTATTGATAACACTGAGTTATAAGTCTGGTACTTAAGTACATTAGTAGGTTATTTTTAAATAACATTATTTGATATCATAATTAATAAAGAATAAAAAGTATTATAACATAATAAAAATTAATTACTTGTTACTTGTACATTTCAAAATTATTATTAACAAACTGGCAATGCGTAGAACTCGTTAATCGTATAGAACGAGTTTTCCAGGAGCCATTTGCGTAACTTCGATTTAAAGGCCGTCGTGGAGATTGCATCCCCTCGGACTGTGTCCGGCAGCCTGTTATATACAGAGGGACCCATGACGTACACGGACCTCTCCAATTTACACAGTTTATGAGTTGGTGCCAGGGTTGGCATGATTAAAACAAATGGTTTTAAAACACATGTTTAAAACAATGTTTAAAACAGTTTGATTTTAAACCGTGTTTTTTATCACACGTTTAAAAACACAGATTAAAACAAGTTTTAAACATTGTATAAAACGATGAGAAAAAAACAAGCTTTAAAACTACTTTTCATTGCGAATGAATGATATAAAATGAAAGTAATATTTTTTTGATAAGTTATTTATTCAGTCAAACAAAGATCTAAGTACCTCCCAAGTACCAGGATTTATATGGATAAGATAACACGTATTTTTGAAACATGCTTTAGATAGTATAGAATATTAAAAATTTCAATTTAAAATCAATCAAAAACAAAATTATAACAAACAAAATTACCTATATTTAATAAACATTATAAAATCAAAATTGTTTGTCAGTCAGGAGAGTAAGACAATATGACAAGATCAAGATAACAATTATTTTTTCTTTTCCTTATTAAGGTATTTAAAAACTGTAACAAGTTTTGCAGCTTTCTCTGTACCCAGTTTATTTCATACGTCAGAATGAATAAATCCAAATGTTGAAAACAGTCTTTCAATTCCAGCACTTGAAGCTACAGCAGTGTGAAGCTGAGCCACTAAGTTCATTGTTTGACCATTAATTTGTTTTTTTAATGACTGCCACCATTCGAGAGGTCCGACCTGATTTACTACATGATCTTCAAATAGAAAGTTATGAAAGGGATCTGTCATTGCCCTGTATTTAACAACATAGGGCATCGCCTCTTTGTGATAAGCTTCTATAAATAATAAAGCCTCAGAAATACCTCCACTCGTGAGTTTTTCACCCCTGTACTTAGGATGTAGTAAGTTTGCTGCAAAATGAGCTGGAGACATTGCCATTTCATAACGAGCTTTGAACTTCCTTAAATCATCCAATGAATACTCGGTCTCACGCAGTCGTACATTCTCTCCCTCAAACATATTTTTAAGCTCTATCCATGCTTCAGTCACTTCGCCAATACAGCAGGATGTCTTTTGGGAGATGTCAAGTGTAACTGCGATGTTTTCCAGTTTTTTGTAGAGAGCCTGGACTTGTTGCTTCAGCGCCATGTCATTTACTTTCAATGAAATTGACAGAGCAGTTGAATGATTTAAGCATATATCTGACATTATAAGCCAATTTTCTAATAACACTTTTAAGCAGTCAGCCATTGTGTTCCACCGTACCTGTTGTGGTATAACAATTGCTTTTCCACCAGCTTCTTTATATTTGGCAGATGCAAAGTGAGTGTATTTGAAGTACCGCATTATCGACTTAACTTTATCAGTAATATCTTCTGCATTCAAATCCTTTGCTAGAAGGTTTAATATGTGTGATGAACAGCCGTATGTAAGTATATCCTCGTGAGAAGCTAGTTCTTCCTGTTGGGCTAAATCTCGTCTCATACGGCTCATATTTGCTGCGTTGTCTGTCACTACACTTCGCACCGTACATTTGTAAGTTTCACATTGTTTTATTGCCGCAGTAGTAACTTTAACCAAGTAGTCAGCTGTATGGCTTTCGGCTCCTGTGTCTATTGTATCAATTAAATGAGATGAGTCTGTCAACACATCGGTAACACAGACACAAACTATCGAGTCCTGCCTGACATTACTCCACCCATCAATTGCCAGATTAACAACTTTGTTTTTCAATTCATTTTTTACGGCTTCTTGAGTCGAGTTGTAGACTTCGTCGAGTAGCTTGCTAGCAATTTGTTTGCGGTTTGGAGGTTTATATCCTGGGCGTAAAATTTCCATTAATTTCAGTAACTCTGGGTGTTCTACGTGGTTAAAAGGCGTGTTAGTAGCAAACATATAACGAGATAATTGTAAATCAATTTTCTTCTTATCTTCTTGACTTGTAGCAATAATAAATCTTTTCATTGAAATGTTCACGCTCGCGCTGCTGCTGGTACTGGCATTTTTAGATTGAAGAGTAGTAACAGAAGATGTGGGTGTAGCAAAAGAATTATCTGAAGATCGGGAAGAACCAGCATCACTCAACAACTCCTCCTCCACGTCCCTGTCCGCGTCAAGATTTGCGTCAGTGTTAGAACCGGTGGTGGTGCTACATTGCTGGAAGTGTGCCTCCATTCTTTTCACAAGTCCAACTAGTTCTTTCTTACATTTTCTGCAACGCACCCTATTGGTGCCTGCCGTGGGGCCGCGGCATAGAATATCGACCCCTCCAACTCAACCCGTGGATGTCGTAAGAGCCGACTAAGGGAACCTACCAGAGGAAGGGCAGCAGCTTCCTACTGTGTATTACTAACATCTTACTGCGATCACCAATCCGCCTCCGAAACTGTTCACCTCTGCATTGGAGGATATTTTTAAGCTTGTGGACTGGGACGGATATGGCATCAATATCAATGGCGATTACATCACTCACCTTCGGTTTGCCGACGATATAGTCATTATGGCAGAATCACTGGAAGACCTTAGCAGGATGCTCAGAGACCTCAACATCGTTTCCCGCCAAGTGGGTCTTAAAATGAACATGGGTAAGACAAATATCATGTCTAATGCCCATGTCGCACCCTTACCGGTCAATGTGGGGAACGATGTTATCGAAGTTGTTGATCATTATGTCTACCTAGGCCAAATGGTCCAACTAGGTAAATCCAACTTCGATAAAGAGGTCAGCCGACGAATCCAACTCGGATGGGCAGCGTTCGGGAAACTGCGCAATATCTTCTCGTCACAGATACCGCAGAGCCTCAAGACTAAAGTCTTTAACCAATGTGTGCTACCAGTGATGACTTACGGATCCGAGACGTGGTCGCTCACTATAGGCCTTGTGCATAAGCTCAAAGTCACCCAGCGAGCTATGGAGAGAGCTATGCTCAGAGTTTCTCTACGCGATAGGGTCCGGAATACGGAAATTCGTAGAAGAACCAAAGTTACCGACATAGCTCTCAGAATCAGCAGGCTGAAATGGCGATGGGCAGGCCATATAGCTCGTAGAACCGATAACCGCTGGGGAGTAAAGGTTCTCGAGTGGCGACCGCGATGCAATGCGAAACGGAGTGTGGGAAGACCTCCCACTCGATGGACCGACGACATCGTAGCGGTCGCAGGGAGTCGTTGGATGGAGGCGGCTCAGGACCGCTATTCGTGGCGTCGTTTGGGGGAGGCCTATGTTCAGCAGTGGACGTGTACGGGCTGATGATGATGATGACCCTATTGGTCTTCAGTGTGGTATTTTCTTGGGGGATTGATGTGAATTGTTCCCAAATTGCATGCTTTTTGCGTCCTGGAGTTGACATTTTTATGAGGTGTTATCAGTCGCAGAATTAATAATGAAATGAAATGTGAGAAAGAAAGGCACTCGTATTTATAGAATTCATATTAAGTAATTCCCCGCCGGTAAAGTCCCGTTAGGAAAGTCCCTAATGGATGGCTGTCGAATGGAATAGTGGTTATTTTATTCCCCTCATTTAAATATAAATATTAGGGATGGGCCTAACTTCGGCATTCTTCCGAAATTCGGTTGAAATGCCGAACATTCGGTATAAGAAAAGAGTGAAATAGTTGCACAATTTTGATTTTAAGATTAATAAAACATAAAAAAAATCAAATCTGTCATACTCATACCTGATTAAATAAATAAGCCTTTTACATAATTTAAAATCATGGTAATTTATTTATTAATCAAGTAACTAACTGTCATTATCAGTTTCCTTTTTCGACATTTCAATCTTAAGTTTTAGAATTAAAAAATCAAATTCAATAAGTTCTTATTAAATTAGGAAGTCTTATGATTTGAATCAAATAAACTTTTTGAAAATTCAATATATTAATTACTTATAGGTATATTTTATTGTTGTTTGTTAGTTGTTACCATATAAGTGCAGAATAAAAACCGAACTTCGGCATTTTTGATTTTTACCGAATGTTCGGCCGAAATTCGTATTCGGTTCAAACCACATTCGGCCCATCACTAATTAATAAATATTGGGGGTGCCCCTATTCATAGAATAGAATTTATAGTTTATAGGTATTTCCCCGCCGGTATAGTCCTGCTAGGAAACATTCAGGGTGAATGTAAATCGTTTAGTAGTGATTAGAGATACGCAACATAAAATAAATGTTTATCCATTGATCGTTTTTTGTCAATATTTATTTTACTATAGAAAATTTGAAAAGTCAAAAGATCTAGTCTGGAAATGAAACATTATAGGTCGAATTAATTTAAAATAATGCCCTAAACTAAAAAGGACAAAAAAAAAAACAAAAAAAAACAAAACAAACACTTGTTTAAAACAATTTGAACTGTTTGTTTTATAAAATTTAAAAAAAACTGCTTTTTTTCCAACCCTGGACTGGTGCGACTAAAATATGTGCCAGTTTATTGCTGCGGAGAGCTCGGGTGGTGTTCAAACCTTTACGTTTGAAAACATCAATGTCTTTGTGAGTGAACATCGCCACCTGGTGGATTAGTTCGCAAGCGAGCGTCATTATCCCTAATTGTTTAAAATATTCGCGGCACGACACGTCGTCTGGCACGCCAACGATGGCGCGCACAGCGCGCTTCTGCATGACGAAGACTCTGTCTACGTCAGCAGCGCGTGCCCAAAGCTCCACGCCGTATGTGATGGTGCTGTGTATCGTCGCGTGGTAGCACGCCAGCACCACGCTGCGGGTAGTGGTACGCTCGGCTACTCCCTTTCTGAATGCTCCAAGTAATGTATTCTGTCAGGTTACGGGTTGGCTGGGTTGGTCAACACGATCGCTGACATAAAAAAAAAAAAGTTCAGGTAACAGAGTTTAATAATAGCTCACATACAGTTAAGATATAGTCAAGCCAAAAAGGAAGTGAAATATACTTGCATGTCGTAGCCTTAACGGGATGTAACTAATACAAAGGTATCAAAAATTCCTAGGGGGTCTCGTATGTAACGGCCCTAAGATACGTACTATCAAATTACCTATTAAAGGACTGTAAGTGCCTGTAACACTACTTATAACAGAAGATATAAGAAAAATTTAAGTTCCGACGGCAGCAGCCTGGGACGCGCTGATCTTCTAGTCGCCAGTCTAGCCAGGCGGTCCGGTGCTGCGTGCGGCGAATGGACCCCCAGCCGCTTGTTCAAGCGGCCTGGATGGCGGCAAGACACACTTTGAGGGCGTCGGTCACCCAGCCACTAGTAGAAGTCAGGCCGGGAGCGGCCGACGAACCTTCAGCCGCTTCCAAAGCGACCTGATTGGTGGTAGGTAACGGCACTATTGAAGAGAAGGCGGGTGTTAAGACATGTGTATCCGTCAATTAGAAGGTGGACAATTAGTAAGTTAAAGTTGGAAGCACAAACAAATCGGTGGGAGAGGTGATGGAACTGTGTAAGGAACACTCAAAACAACAAACTCCCGGACGGAAACTCGGTTCCGTACGGTTTACGAAACACGCCACTTTTACACAGCTCTACTTATCACGACGGAACTTCTCCGCAAGAAATTAAAGTAATCAAGAATGGTAAAATAAAAACATGCAGCAATTTTGACCCAGATCTTCATTCCAGTCCGAGTCCCCGATAAAATCAGAATCCCTCTCTTTTATTTTCTTCTCGCGAATCTGCCAAAAACCATTTGAAAATTTAAAAAGAAAAGACATGTAATTCCGCTCACCTAAAAGATCCTAATACTAGAATATAAACTTTTTGAAGTCAAACCCTACAATTCCCGATAGATATCCTTTCCCCGTGTTTCGTTAAATAATTTGAAATGATGTTGTATAGATACATTACGAGTCCAATACAGAACCTCCTTTTTTTTAATCGGTTAAATATGAGTACAAAAAAACACATGGCATTTTATTCATTCCATCATTCACTCAATCAATTTCATTCAACTATTCCCCACACTGCGCCTTCTACCAAGGAATTTATACTCACATTACTCACCTACACCCTCTACCAAGATGTTGGCGTCGTATTAAAACTGTCGCAACTGCTATTCCATTTGAATCTAAATTAAACAATATTACAAAATACAATTGACAAAAATATCACTTACTTGTGATAGGAAATACCGTGGTACCTTAAGTTTGATGTCTCTGATCGTCTTTTACACCGTAATACCGCACAATTCACCATTTTCACTGAGCACTACTTCGCGACACGAAACGACAGCTAATGGTCGCGGTTACGAGTGAAGTAGTTTCATATAACGTGTATGGCCATATGGCCGGCAGAGGGGTACGCCTTGCGTTGACATCTCCATTCTAGATACTCTAAGACCAAAGAACGAACAAACCATGATCCAAGAAAACGAACCAGCGTTGCCGGTGCGGACCATTTTGGTCTGTTTCGGACTTTTTTCTGCCTCTGCGGACCTTTTGCGGACCATGAGTATTTGCGGACCTTTTCGGACCAAAACGCCTATCCAAAGCACCAGTACTTATGAAAAAGGCCAGGAAGTATGACCCATAAGCTATAGTATGTCCAAAAAAATAGAACTAAGGTTATTTTTATAAGGAGGAAGGTCCACTAATTTTAAAGGAGGTTACTTTTCGATTCCTTGATCTCTTCATCCTTTTGCGGTGAATAAATAGAATGGTGAACTGTAAGATTTTGAAAATTCACGTTTCACTATCGTTTGAAATTTGAATAAATTTTATGAGTACTACCTAGCTAGGCTTGAGGCGTATTTATCGTCACTGATAAAATTCACAGGTATAGAAAATTGGCGGTATTTCACAGTGACAGAATCTAAATATATCTGTGACCGTCTCACGGGCAGTACCAGTGTCACCAGTGCACGATATTATGTCGTTGTTATTTTATTAGATACCTACGCAATAAATCGATTCAGCTTGATAATATCGCTTTTATATTCTCTCTTTGATAGTATCACTAAGTCAGAATGAGATACACCTAATATTTTAATACAGTAATTAAATAGTAATTTGAAATGTATACCGCAATGTAACAAAGTTGTTAAATTGCGTTATACACATACAATTCAAGAGGAATTTTCGTTACGTAGCGGTACTATTGCTGCAATAAATATTTTATTCAATCAGTAAAACAATGAATTTGTACGTGATTGGTAGAAATACTAGCTAGTATTTTGTCACTGGTATTTGTAACAGATATTTTGAAGTCACAGTAACGTAAGTCACAGGTATCGGATTTTGCCTAATATAACCCAAGACTAGTACTAGCTAGCAAGGAACACAGATGTATTAGTACTAAAGGCAAAACTGATTAAAGGCATTACATCATACGTGGTTGAATGTTATTGCGTGACTTAGGGAGATAATATAGCTAAGTGGATAGATCCAGTTTATATAGAATATCATTGGATGGATCCTAGTGTTTTATTTATTATTGCTTTCAGCATTTATTTAACCAGTTTTTACAGCATCTGCACATACGAACCAACATCAACTTACCTTCATACATTATACTGGGTACTTACTAGGGCATATAAATATTTCGGATAACCGGTTAAATCGGGTTTTCAATTTATTAACATATGTATCTTAGGACAAAATAAAACCATAAAATTTGAATAAAATGAACTTATTAATTTGATATGCAATCACCAATCAAATTAACAAAACAAAAATAAACACTCTTGCTCAAATAAAGTTATAAAAATTAACAATATAGTTATTCGAAAACATTATGATAGATAAGTCATAAAAGTTACTAAGTGAAATTATTTTTTGATTTGGTAGTATTAAAACTCTCACTTACTCAAATAAAGCTATAAAAATCAACAAAATAAATATCTTAAAACTTTACAATAAATCAGTCTTAAAATCTATGAAGTTTTATTCCCTTTCTTATTTGGTAGTAATAAAACTGCCTTTTTCTCTCTTACTCAAATAAAGTTTACGTTAGTGTACGTCCGTTCATCCGCGGGCTACGTCTCATGAACTATAAAAGGTAGACAACTGAAATATTGACAGGATGTGTATTGCCGCGATTAAAAAATAAATAAAAATAATATAATTACATAACGGGCGGTTGACTCCTAACGCCCATACCGATCACCATAGTTACTCGACGAAGTCGTTGGGCGAGGTCAGTACTTGTACGAGTACTTTTTTCGAATAATAAAACCGTTTTTTAAAGGTTCCTTTTGCGAAATAGTTATGTGAGATGGTACGGAACCCTCCGTGTGCGGGTCGTTTCGTACTAATCGCAATAATAAAAAAATAAAACGTTTATTAATTCAGACAATTACATCTATAGGTATCAAATCTTAGAAAGTTTATAATACACACACATACATGCAAGGAAAATATCATAGAATTAATTTAATTTATATAATAAACTTGTTTAGCATATAGGTTCATTAGACTTCATATCCAGTGCCTTTGCAGGTTACTGCAATGTCTGTCTGCCAGAAAGAATCCTTAGCAAACTATTGGTGCTGTCCAACATCCTGTGTCTGATGGATATTATTTTAATGCTTCACATATTTTTCATGACTTTGATACCTTTTAAATGATTTTGTACATACGCAGGATATCTTGAAGAAGGCGTTACAAAGCAAAGTGACAAAAAATCCCGATTTCTTTATTCAGTTGATAAATTAAATAAATGCCTTAGTCACTAACTGCAAAATAAATACATATCACTTAATTGCATCCTAAATTTCTCCTAAATCCTAATAAATCCTAAATTTGGTTTCATAATTGCACAGACCTAAGGGTGACTATGATTTTTATTATAAGCTTTTCATTTGTGATTCGGCTATTTTTAATGGCTTGTAATGGCTTGTGTTGTAAGTAGCCTCAAAGGCAACCAGTCGCCTTTCAGATTTTTTTATCGCCGATTCTAATCGTGAGTAGCCTCAGTGGCGATAAATCACCTACGTTGGCCACACTGTTTGCCAGTTCAAACGAACAGTTACCGCTTACCGTAGTAAACCACAGCGAGCGACGGTGGCGCCCATTGCACCTATGCAACGCCGCCGTCGCTATCTTGCTTTACTCAGTTAATAATAATAGTTTATTTGCATGATGACAACATTCAGTAACTTTTTATGCGGTCCAAAGTTTTCCGAAGTGTTTGTTTCAATTTTTGTATAGATAACGCATAAAATGTTGTAAAATAATTAGGTGGATAAGATATTGTTATGGTCGTTTTAAATAAAGTCTGCAAGGCGTAGTAGTTTGAAATAAATTTGTCATTTATTACAAAAAAAAACCGGTGAAAAACCGCCGTAATATCAGTCGGTTAATCGGTTTTTCGGTTAATCGATTGGCAATTCGGCGTACAATGACAAGGTAAAATTCCAACAATAATAACGTTTTTTTATCTCAGTTCTTTAAATATACCTTGACTCTCGATTTTCCGGTTATTCTATCGATATCTTTGTAGTAAAATGTATTCAAAAATAAGAAAAATAACCGAAATTTATTGAAGTTCTCATACATAAAGCAGCATACAGTAAAATATATAAGAAATACTTCATATATAAAAATATTGAACAAAATGCAAAAACAAAAAGGTTTGTGTCATATTTCGGACCATATTTGCGTTCGGATCGGACCTTTTTGCGTTTGACTGCCGGCAACACTGAAACGAACAAACAAAACACACACAAGTAGAACAAGTACATACATACTTTTGTTTGATCAAAGTTCACTTCACGACGAAGATAATTTCGCCGGTCCTTATCTTATCACAGCCTGGCCTGACATTTTATAGTTTTGGAGACCAGCGTCGTGTAGTGTAGTTTAGAGAAAATTTAAAATGGCTTCTGTTGGCTCTATTACTCGTGCTTTGCTTGGCAAGAATGTGATCAGCAAGAGCAGGTTGACAGTCTCGAATACCGGTTTCAATAAATTCTACAGCACTGGTAAGGACTTATATAGATAAATTCTTACCTACCTACTTAATCTACTATCAGACCCCACACCCGTAGCTGATAAATTGAGTATGTAGGTAGTTTCTAACAAAATTTTATTTTAAAAATAATATGTACCTTACTAGGTATATAATTTATAATAAATAGGTAGTACATCTAGAAAGGTAAATACTATAAAAGCTATGTTTTTAAGTTGGTAGAATGTACTTATTAAGTTATTACCTATGTATAATACCTACGCTTATGTCCTAGACTATGATACATACCTATGTACATTGCCATACCTTATTTGACAGGATGCATGAATACTTTCAAAACTTTAATATTTATGTTTTGCAACAAAAATACTGTTACACAAAAATCTATTTTCAATTGTTTCGTTCATATATAACATATAACCTTCATTAATCTTGAAACTACCTGTGAATATTAATGAAACATTTAATAGTAGACTCTACTTTTCACTTCGATTGCGAGAAAATAAAACAACTCATAATTAGATAATTTTCAGAAATTTTATTAAAATTAAATGTGCAGTTAGAGCAATTTTGAATGTTTAGTGATATGTTTTTCCCGGGCAATTTTATTTCGGTTCTCTGTGATTGGGATGTGATAATATTTTGAGTTGATTGTTGTGGAGTAAAAGTTGGAGAGACTCGACTCATTCTTGAGTTTCCTGCATTATTAAGATCTGAGTGCGGCTTCAGCTGAGTTGACATATTCATCCAATCCTGCGATGTACATGCTTGGGGTTCTGTAATGTTTGGTAGAATATTGATTCCTTCCGTAATCCGCTGCGTGACGTGATACTTGTTTTGTATAGAGTCCTCTATATAACCTTCAGCCACTTGATCGGACCTCCATCCACCCCCGATCAGAGTCCGCCAACAGAGTCGCGGATGTTCTGCGGAAACAATGGCCCGTGTAGAGTTCCGGATTTGGTAAATTTAGATAAGTGGCAATATCTTTAGGCATGTTACCAAATTTATTTTTGCCTATGACTTCCCTTGTGCATTTACCATTTTGATAATTTAGAAAAAATCTTCTCGTTTAAACATTAGTGGGACGTAACTCCTGATAGGCTTTAACTAAGTATATTAAGGTATTCTCCACTGATGACAAATTTACGCTCTTTGTTTGTTTTCGTGTTCGGCAGACTCACAGCTTGTAGGTTTGTTGTATCCGTTTCTACGTCTTCTAGCGTTATGTTGGCAAGCTCTATTCCTCTGCATGCACCGCTGATTCCATAAATTAAAGTAACCTGTTGAACAAAAAAATAAGTGTGTTAATAATCGTAATAACCTAGGTACATAATTTAGGTATGTAGGTAGGTATCTATTTATTTAGTTTGAGTAGAGTACATAAGTAGGTTACCTTTGTTGCCAAGTATTGTTTATTTGGAGCGTTATTTAAATATGTTTCGATTTCTTGTGTTCAAGGCAAAAAAATCGAAAGTCTTGAACTTTAGATTTTTTATGCCTTGTATCCAGTGGACAATTTCTTCAGTAAAGCCGTTAAAATTACATATTGTTTAATATCGACGTCGTGTTTCGTTTGTAAGGTCATTCTTAACATTGAATATGTGCTCCAAAGAGTCGACGATGAATTTTTTCGATAATTCATCAAAATAAGTGAGAAAAACCCCTTCTGTAAAAGAATCCACACGTTTCTCATCTCTCCATTTCATAAAATTTTCGTAACTCTTTAAATATATTCCACGTGATTTTGTCGGCAACAGATTCATAATTATTTCTTTGCCCTTTTCTTCCATTTGCATATTAGCATCTTCACTATCACTTGATGACATTTTTCACGTTCACAATTTGGAAGTAAAAGTCAGGAAGTTAAACGGAAAAGTTTGTGATTTGGAATGAAGACAATTCTAGAGATTTAGCGCCAATACTATCTTTTTTTAAAAATAGAGATTTTAAAAAAAAGATCTCTCTCTATTTAACCCGCAACGAAACAGTTCGCATTCTACCGTGAAGGGAAGAATCAACCTTCATAAAACATCACCAAGACGGTTCTATTTAAAAAAAAATGATTGACGGAGCACCAAGAAGTCGAATTTTTATGTAAGAGAACGAATGCTTTGTACGGGCTGATGATTTTAGACAAAAATTCAAAAGAAAAAATACTTTTTAGCCCGAGGTATTAAACTCGAGTTTTAGGCCCGCTAAGCTACACTATTATGATACACTTTTTGAGCAAGAGAAGTGAAAATGTAGTTTATTAACAAAGAAAATTACAATCAATAGAAACAAATCAGAACTAGCATTTACAATTGCATGTTGTATTATTTTTAATATCCTTCAATAGTGCCTACCTATTCTTTCATATTAGGACAGAATAAAAAGTAGTAGGTACCTACCTACAAGCAAACCCTGCATAAAATCTATTTAAGCAACCCTCGGACAAGGAAACTATTCGACCCGTGTGTCTGTGTGTATTACAGAATACTTATGAGCATTCTCTGCTGGATATAATTCCAGATTAACAAAGAAAATCACAATCAAATACCTAATAGAAACAATTAGAACTAGTATTTACAATTAAAACAATTGAGCTAACTATAGACTGTTGCAAACGATCTACAGGTAGCTCAACTGGTCCATATCAATACCAGTCGGAAGCCAAGACACTGGCTGCATTGTCCCGCTATATAGCAATGCTAATGTGATGCGCCAGATACTCACCAGCTCTCAGATCATGCGTAGCTTTGACCAGGTTCTCAGATAATTATTAATAAGATAATTAATAGACAAAATCAGGTTAATCTGGTAGAGATACAAGGACTGTTCCTAGTTAATTTCTTTTTTCCCTCCATTCTGTTCAAGACTATGTTGTCCTCACCTCTCCCTGCTATTTTGATGATGTCTGACCTTGGCTTCATGTGCTATAATGCCATAATAAAATAACAAAATATTTTAAAAAGTCATAATTATCATAAAAATTATCAGTACCTATTCAAAAACTGACCTTGACTGACTAACAAAAAAATTTTTGCTATCTTATCATTGCCATTACAAAGTACAAACGAATTTTAAACTAAGATGTAAGCTATACATATTTTTATTACATAATTTAGTATAAGTAGGTGTGTTCTTGTTTGTGTGTTACTAACAGCCGGTTTCTCGAACGCTGATCAAATCGCAAATCAGTTGGCAAAGCAATTAACTTGACACACTGGTTAAATCAAAACGGGTTGCACGAACGCTGATTAAGCAAAAATTTACTAATCAATGATCAGTGTATATTTTCATATGGTCACACACACACTGGTTAAATCAAAACGGGTTGCACGAACGCTGATTAAGCAAAAATTTACTAATCAATGATCAGTGTATATTTTCATATGGTCACACAATTTAATCATTCCTTTAGTTCAATCATTCGCTCATAATAAAGCAAGCAGCGCCACTAAAAAAGAAGTTGATGTCATGTTGAAGTTTTTGCGCGAATCCTTTGAATAGTGTAAACAAGATTTGGAAAATTAAGAAAATAAATATGACGGAAAAAGCTACTATCAGCAGAGGAAAAAATTATACAGAACGTGAAAAACTAACTCTGATGGCGTTAGTTGACAAGTAAAAACCGTTTTCCAATAACTTTTTACCAGTTATTTTTTCTCCTTCGATTTCTCCAATAATTGTTTATAAAAATATTATTTGTAAGTAGGTATTATGCTGATTTGGAAGGAGGCCTATACTCAGTAGTGGGTAATCCTAGGCTGTTATTTGATGACTGACTAGTTTGGTGGCATAATGCCTCCGTACCAAGAGAGTCTCGATTATCAAAATCATAGGAGGCCTGGCATATTTTCGTATGAATCCAGATGACCAGTAGCAGCAAACACTAACTGCGATTCCCACCCAGTTTCCAACCTCTTTCCCAAGTATCATCTTTGTGAATTCTTCATCACTTTGAAACCTATACATATACCTACCTCCCTATTTTATTGTAGAAATTGATGTGTAGGTAGTATAGGTAAAGAAAACAAGTATTACAAATTGGTAGGTACTAAAGGTTTATTTTAACTCATAGGTACAAGTCAATAATAGAAAATAAATGCACGAATGCAGTTTATACATTAGAAAAAAATAAAACATGGGAGAAAATCACAATCGAATATAACAGCTGTGCTCAAGAGAAAAGAAACACTAAACAACTGCAAGCAGCCTATAACAATTTAAAAAGAATAACAAGGCAAAGTATTGCAAATGAAAATGTAAGTAAGTATTTGATAAATATCTCTTTGTCTCCATGTAGCGACCACCAGTAACTTCATTCTTATGAAGTTCTCTAACTGAGATTGTTTATCATGTAGGGATACTTTTTATTAGATTAGAAAATTAAATCTGTATCTAAGAAACACCTACAAATTCTTTTTTTATTTTATCAGGTTAAGAAATATCTCGCAAAAAAGAAAGAAATTTATATAGAGAGTTTTGGAGAAAATGAGGTATGTACTAGCAAGTTACTACCAACTATAAAATAATTATTGTTAGAACATTGTTTTACCTACATATGTATATTATTTGGCTGGATTTCAGATACCGCCTACAAGCCAAGAAGACCTGGAAATTAACCAAGAAACAAAAGTTCTTCTAAAAAAATTAAAAAAGGATGAAGTTGCTGACAAGGTATGAATAGTTCTCTGTAATAAAAATAATTTACACTTACAACTCTCTACAATTACATCTACACACTCTAAATCTACAATAAAGCAATCATATTTACAGAAGGGCATTAAAGCTACAGGTGGAGGAACATATACACCTGTGCTTAGTGAAGCTGGGGCCCAAATGCTGGCCATAATGGGAAATCAAGTTATACCACTGTGCAACCCATATGATAGTGCCACTGAGTTTTACTGTAAGTATGATTAATAAAAATTATAAATTTTAGAAAATGGTAGCTTCTCTAATGAGAAAAAAAAATTATAAACTAGAGTTAATACTCTAGTTTATAATTTCAAAAGGTTCCAAGCAAAGCACAGTCTTACACTACCCTGGCGCGTCATCAAATTTTTTTGATGCCAATCGATTATACATGTCTTCTGACATCTAATCACAACACAAGACCCACTTCAGGGTGGATGCGCCAATTTGATTAATTTTCAGATGCTACTCACGCTTAATTTTTTTAACGTTAAAATGTTTGTCAGTGTGGTTTTTTTTCATTGTTTGATATGTTAAAAGAAACTGCACCTGTATGGCCTGTGTATAAGGGTGACCCTGAACCTGAACCTGCCCCAGTTGAAAAAACACTGTATACCTAGTAATATTTATGCTTATTTCAGTTGATGAAAACAGTGTTTGCAATGAAGTTGTGCCAGACAAAGATGAAGACCCTGTTCCACTTTCCCCTGAGAAGAAAGTCATAGAACTAAAAAGAACTAAAACACTAAAAAGATCCAAAAAACCAGCAAGAAAACGAAATACTACAAAAGACACAATTAAAATGCAATATTATAGAAAAAAGTTGGAATGTGCCATGATGGAAAAAAAAACCAGATTTGTGGAATACAAAACAGCTTTAAAAAAACAAAAACTACTTGATATTGAAATTAAACTAAAAACAGCAGAATATGAAAATTTACAAAAGCTTGCCTAGTAATTTAAAAGATTTTCTTCCAAAGACTTATTACCTGTAGACTATCACTTGGACAAGTCATTTCTACCCTTACTAATATTATAAATGCGAAAGTAACTCTGTTTGTCTGTCACGTTTTCACGCCAAAACTACTGAACCGATTTAAATAAAATTTGGTACACAGATACTCAAGATGATGAAAGTTTGTATGAAAATCACACTGTCACTATTCCACGCGGACGAAATCGCGGGCGCAGCTAGTTTATATTTATGCTACTAGAGTAAAGAAGTGATATAGCTTATAGCTAGTTTGTAAGTTGTTAGGTATGGACTTGAAGCAAAGCTCTTCCCAACCCTTTTTATCATTAGAATATTCAATTCATTAGAAGCTGTTGATGTTTTTTAAAAAATCAATAATAAAAGGTGTGTCCCATGAAAAACAGTTTCATTTATTAGTGTAGAGTACCCAACTATCAAAAGGAGTGGTTATGTAGTTTCATTTAGTGGAAAATTACTAACCATATTCCAATAAAAATTTTACTATAAAATATAAGTTCAAAACGACGACGACGACGACCGACGTGGTGCGCGGGCAAAGGCCCGCCTGAGATGCAGGGAGGTTGCGGGTTCGATTCCCGCCTTGGGACAAATGTTTGTCCCAGGTGTTAGGTATTTTCTATGTATAAAAAAATATCGTCCTAGGTAAAATATTGTATTAAGTACCTTATATATCAGTCATTTAGTACCCATCACACAAGCTCTACTTAGCTTGGGGCTAGATGATTCTGTGTGTCCAAAATTATTATTAATGTAAACAAGCTGCAATGTAATACCAATAATCGTACTTTACCATTTTGATTATAAACTAACACATTGGTATTAAATCGAAATGGTTACATTTAACTTATATTTTATTCTAATGATACAGCTACTGCCTAAAATGTGTCAATAATAGGGCTGTGCGAACAGATGTATTCTCACTAGAATTTTGGACCTCGGCCTCACTAATTTCTGGGAGATTGCAATCCTCATCAAATTCATCATCAATGTAGTCGTTGTTATCAATGGCTATGTTGTGAAGAATGCAGCAGGACACTATAATACTCATCGTTGTCTCTAAATTAACTCTCAGCCCCATAGATAGGCATGGAAAACGTCTTTTAAGAACACCAAAACATCTTTCTATTGTGTTTCTTGTACTAATTTGTGCTCTATTGAAAGCTTCTTCACTGGGAGTTGAAGGATTCAAAAAGGGAGTAAGTAAATAGTGCCGGCATGGATATCCACTATCTCCCAAAAGATAGTCACTACCATACACACCTGATTCGAAATCTGCTCTTACATGGGAATCGTTTAATATTGTGGTATCATGGACAGATCCCGGCCACCTACAAATCACATCCATTATTTTTAAATTTGCATCACAGATTGCTTGGACATTAAGAGAGAAATACCCTTTTCTGTTTCTGTATAGTTCTGCTTGAGGTCCACCAGGAGAAGAAATTTTTATGTGAGTGCAGTCTATTGCCCCAATCACATTTGGGAATAGACAAATCTTGTAAAAATCACTTTTCACCTTATTTTGTTCATCTTCGGTTCCAGACATTTTTACAAATTGGGGTCTCAACTGGGCGATAGCTGCAGATACTTTTTTAATTATTCGGCAAGCTGTTGTTTTATGAATGCAGATCCGATCAGCCACTGTTATTTGGAATGCACCTGTCGCATAGAAGCTTATTGTTAGCAGGATCTGTTGTAGGGCACTTATTGACCTACTCCGCAACGTAAGTGGCTTTATGGAGTCCCCAATGAGCGTCACCAAATAAAGAATTACAGGCTTTGAGACTCTATATCGCATCTTGAATTCAGCTTCTGTAAATTCTTCGAATGGCTCTACTCTAGCCCTGAACGTCCTTGAGGGTTCAGGTGTATTCTCTTCATCAGATTCACTGCTGCTGCTCACTGTTAGATCCGAAAGCGACATCCTAAAAAATTAGAGGTTATTTATATTTCCAAGTTTATTTTTTAGTGACAAAACGATCCTTACAAGTGTTGTGAAAATAATAAAACCACGTTTGGAGTACCAACCTGTTGATTTTTTATATATTTTATAGTGTAGAACTTAGAAAAACACAGTAAATTGTAATAATTATTTCAGCTAATTATTGCTACTTCACCTATTAGTTGATCATAGATTTGACAAGCGCTTGACCAAGGAAAAATGCCTAATTAGCGTTCCAGAAACCCATTTCGATGTTTGACAAGAGATTTGCTTCAATGATTTGACAGACTGGTCAACTAATCTCTGTTCAAAATCATAGTACGTAATCAACGTTCGAGCAACCCAAATGAGACTTGATCAGAGATTTGATCATTGATTAGTTAATTATGAAGATGATCTGCGTTCGAGAAACCGGCTGTAAGGCTGGTGTTTACCAAAAGATAATCAGACAATTAGTGATGTTTAATCTATGAAAACTTATGTCAAAAACAGCTGTTTAACACTTTTATCATTTAACTCTCTGTTGGTGAACTTTGGCCCCCTAGCACGGGGATTGTTTTCTAGGCTCCAATTGTGCACTACTATTTTAAGTCACGGGCCAGTCTAAGATGGTGCCCACGGGTTTAACGTCTTTCTTCACTAGATACACGGACTACATGCATGTGTAATATAAAACACAGTCGCTTCCCGCTATCTGTCTGTCTGTCTCTATGGATGCTAATATCTTTAAAACTACGCAACGATTTTGAAGCAGTTTTTTTATAGATAAAGTGATTCAAGAGGGAGGTTTATTATGTATAATTTAGTATCAGCATTGCACCGGTGCGAAGCCGGGGCGGGTCGCTAGTTATGTATATGTCTTGTAAGGATGGCAGGTTGTATTGGTGAGCCACCTACAAGATAGGTTTCGACGTAGGACGTCGTTCTTCTAGAGTAGTGAGGCGTAGTGCGTGTAATCTGTCTTCATAGGATTTACGTCACATGCACCCATGCAAAAATCCTCAATCTACGACCCATTATGATAGCTCATTTATAGACAAGGAATTTATATACTTGTTATAGATCTATGTTTGACTGACGTTTATGCCATAGAGTCGCTCAACGTAGACGTACGCAAGCTTTCATCATATGTGCCCACCTTCAAACTAGCGCCACGACAGACGCAGCTAGTATAATGTCTGTGGCCACCACCTATTTTATTTTACTATTACGTTGAACAAAGAAATTTCAAAAATCTAAAATCTAAAATAGTGCCTAGTATTTTGTATAGCTTACGAAGAGATCCTAACTTGCACTTTAACTAGGTTTTCGCATCTCAGAGGCATTAAAAAAAGCCTGAGATAGGTAACACAAATTGCCAAACTTTGATGTTTAAAATTCCCTTGTTTAACTTATTATTCACATAAAATAGGTGGCGGTGCCGCTAATTGGGTCGAAGGATGTGCTTTATTTGTTAAGTTAACACATATAGATCCCAAGAATTGAGTATAGTTAACACCGTTAGCTACTCAATTTTTCATGCAATATCTTTGTTTCCAGCTCCGGCGTACGAGAACATTAAAATTGACGTGGTGGGCGCCAAGAAGAATGTCGGCATAGTTCAGTTGAACCGGCCCAAGGCTCTGAACGCACTATGCAAGCCCCTTTTTGTGGAGCTCGGGAAGGCTGTTCGTGATTTCGACGCGGACAGCTCCATTGCTGCCATCATTATTACTGGTAATACGCGTTTATTAATTTAAACGTTTTTGGACGTGTTCGTCAACTCAGCCCGTGGACGTCGTAATAGTAGACTAAGAGAACCTACTAGTGCTGGTCCCTCTTATGCGTTGTTACTTGTTTTTGGACTGATTTCCGCATATAGGCCACAGGTAGGCCCTTTTTGCGTGTCGGGTGGGGGGCTGCTCGTCTAACCACCCGATGTATTCCAGGAAAACCAACAGCTCGCTGACGCCGGCGCATGTCTCCCTGGGCGTTCTTGGGGTCCCGAGGTACTTAAGTCGTTGAGTAGCTACGCTATTGCACTCTACAAGCCTCTCCTCTCCATTCATGCACCCTCTGCATAGGGGGCTGTCCGTGATACCTAAATTAAAAAGGTTTTTGTTAAGCATGCAGTACCCTCTTATGTGTTTTTTTATTTCTTTTAATTAACGACATCAGATGTGGAGCGGCGGGCGAAGGTCCACCTGCGACGCAGGAGGTTGCGGGTTCGACTCCCGCCTTTTGTACGATCTGCAAATATTTGTTCCGGGTGTTCTGGGATTTTCTATGTATAATAAAAAAAAAGATCTATGTATGTATTTTATTATGTATATCAGTTATCTAGTACCCATAACACAAGCTTTGCTTAGCTTGGGGCTAGATGATGCTGTGTGGATCGTTTAACATTAGTTAGTAGTTAGTTATTGATTATTACTACTACTACTGCGATCACTTAAGGTCATGGCTCATAAGGACAACACGGCACCCGACTTGCATGCACCGCCTCGTCTCGTTCGGAAGACGCCCCGGCAGCGACGATGGCTGGACGCCGGGTGGTCAACCAGTGCACCTCCCGAGGTCCACAGGTTGACGCCGCGTCGTCAACCAGTGAATCTCGTTTTCGTGAACGTTGGCGCTGTTGACGCAAGCATACAAGCACCGAGTTATGACGGAGTGGTCCACGGCGTCGCGGCGGGTGGTTCGCGGGTGACGCGTGGTAACCTTGCAAGTAGGGATTGCAAAATCCGGATAATTTTCTTAACCGGTTAATTAAGCTTTAATCATTTTTAAATACGGTTAATCCGGATAATTCGGTTAATTCGAATAATTGAAGAATTTCAAAAAAATATCATTCTATTAGTGTAATTTTTAACTAGCTTTTTGGTAAACTAAGTATTTATGTGACATATAAATGATTTACTTACTTCTGCCTGCGCTTTACCAAGCAATTTCTCGGGATTAAAAGCAAGCTTTATGTAATTACAGATCTATAACTATATTTATACCAAATTTTGTCTTACTGCAATTAGTGTTTTTTGCGTGGTAAGGTAACGAAAATCCATTTATCTGTCCATTTACAAACTTTCTCATCACACTCATAAAAGTAAAAGTTTGGATATTACTTCTTCACGCCAAAACTACAGAACAGATCGGATGGTTATTTTGCAAAGGTGTTTAGTTATACACCCCTATGCTGATGACAGATTGTCGTGAAAGCTACTTATTTGGAGAGCTAGAGCTAGTCTATAATATAAGTGTGATGTTGTTTCACATATTTTATGTGTTATATGGATTATATGTGTTCGAAGATGTTAGGCAACCCCCCATTACCTGATCCAACACGATTGTTTCTGATAAATTTGAAACCTGGAAGAGCATAAGAAGAAGAAAGACAGGGCTTTAGCCACGATTCGGTAACAAGCTAGGCATAAATATTTTTATGATGAAAAGAAGCAAGTTAGTCAGGTTAGTGTTGAGGGATACTCTGAGCATTAATGTGAAGGACATAAAGATTCTTTGAACGTCAGAGAAGAAAGAAGAGATTTAGTATGAAGGAGAAAAAAGACTACAGAATGTATCGTCACCACCAGAACCAGTAACAGAACCAGAAAATATGTAAAGAATATAAGTAATAAAAATATTGTAAAATACATACAAGAATACTAACAGTTTACAAGTACGTACACAACTAACTATCCATCTGCCAGTTGTGTCTATTAAGATTACAGTGAAACCTTAACAAAACTCTATATAGCGTGTGGTTTTAATATAACAAAAAGAGAATAGGAAAAAATCAACGGAACAGTGATGACCTAAAAAGAAACCTAGTAAGACCTGAAAATTATTTTAGGATTACACAAACAAACAAGCGGTCTTAGGTACCTTAAAAAATATGATTAAAGCGTATTTGTCGTTAGCAACGGTGATAGCGAAGGTACTGGACGGGGCGCTTAATGAAAACATCAGTCAACATGTTGCACATGACGCTTAGTTCAGTTTTAGATCTGGGTTGTCCACTGAATCAGCATTACTGAGCACACCGTCCATTACTACATGAGCAGAAGCACACCTGTCTATGCCTGCTTCTTAGATTTATTTAAATCGCTTGATCTCGTGACGTATGATAAGTTGTGGTAGAAGCTGACGGGCGATAAAGGGTTGCCATCTGAGTTGGTGCTGCTCTGGTACGGCAACCTACGTAATTGTGTGAGATGATTAGGGTCACTCTCGGACTAATATCAAAGTGCTTTATTTCTTTTAGAACTTACAGGACTCTTGGACATGTCCAGGTTAGTTTTCGGGGTGCGGCAGGTGGGCTGACTTCACCCCGGCTTTTCAACCTGTACATGGACCGTCTGATCAAGGGGATTGGCTGTTCTCTTGATGGTGTGGTAGTAAAAAACATAAGCAACGCCGATGACATGGTACTGGTCTTGCTGAGCCCATCGATCAGTGCTCGCAGGAAGCTGTTGAGCATTTGTGAGCGTATGCGGGTATGTGGAGGCTCATGGGCCTAGGTAAAACGCAAGTAAAAGCGAGCTGGTTTTTAAGACCGGTTCAAAAACAAATAACCCTTCCACCCGTATCGCTGGCAGGTATGTAGTAGTAACTCCAAAGAGTGTCGAAGTTCAGCCTCTTGGTATCCGAGACCCTCATGGATGATGTAGATGTGGGAAGGGAACGCAGAGCATTATCAGTCAGAACCAATATGCTGGCCCGTAGATTTGCATGATGCAGTACGGCCGTAAAAACGAGTCTGTTTAGAGTGTACTGGCAGTCATTTTATACGTGCAGTCTATGAGTCAGTAACACACAGCGATGCTGGAATACCCTGCGAGTTCAGTATAACAATGGGTTCAGGTTGGTGATGGGGCTGCCGCGCTTCTATAGCGTATCGTGGATATTTGCGGATACACGCGTAGACGACTTTTACGCGATCATCCACAACAGAATGTCATCCCTGATGCGCTAGCTGTGCGACAACAGCTACCTGCAGCTTATCGCAAAGAGGCTGAACACCGACTGCCTCTTTTTGTTACTGGACAAGATTTCAAATAATTATGTTGTAATTTAATTTTTATTTTATGTGAATATATGAACTTTGTAATTTATTATGTCTAAATTAAAGTTGAAATCATCATATTGTATTGTAGATATTGTATTTACGATCACAAGCTTATTAATTTTTGCTTAAAAATATTATCAATTACTACAAATAATTATTCGAATTAACCGGATTTCGATGCTTATAACCGGTTTTTTTTTTGCAAATTATCCAGTTAATTTGGATTTCGAATAAACCGGATTGCAATCTCTACTTGCTATCCGGAATTGATGTAGTGAGCGCATTTCTATAGAATTGCATAGAATGAAAACTAACCACACGAGGCGAGGCGTGCGGGTCGGGTGCCGCCCGCGCCGGGTGGCTCTCATGAGCTATGAACATTATTCCTCTGCCAATTATGAGGACTTGTGCACTATAAATGTCCTGCGCATCTGATGATATTATAGTGCACAACTGTGTAGCCAGATCCGTGCTCGAAATTCGGCTAGGAGGACATTATTATTATTCAGCTGCTGCCCGCGCCTTCGCCCGAGTTTTATCGGGATAAAAAATAGCCTATTATGTTATTCCAGGTCTCAAACTAGGTATATCCATACCAAATTTCTGCCAATCGGTTCAGT
Organism: Eupithecia insigniata; assembly: GCA_947859395.1. Taxonomy (NCBI): domain Eukaryota; kingdom Metazoa; phylum Arthropoda; class Insecta; order Lepidoptera; family Geometridae; genus Eupithecia; species Eupithecia insigniata. Next base: position 2,456,686 of record OX401999.1, on the reverse strand, counting down.
AGTTTTTGCGTGAAAGAGTAACAAATATCCATACATTCATACATCCAACCATACAAACTTTCTCATTTATAATATTAGTAGGATGGTTATTATTAAGTTAGATACTAACATGTATGTACATATATACTCTTGTACATATTATAGTATTCATATGTACATATTTCTTTTTATTTCGGCTTTCGTTTCCAGAGTTTATTCCAAAGATTCTTCACATTACCTACTTATTATTACGCAGATAACACAAACAAACCTTTTGTTAATTCCCAGGTAATGAGAAGGCGTTCGCCGCGGGCGCTGACATCAAGGAGATGCAGAACAACACGTACAGTGACAACCAGAAAGCAGGGTTCTTGAAGGAGTGGGAGGATGTTTCCAACTGCGGGAAACCAGTCATCGCTGCTGTTAACGGATTTGCGGTAAGCTTATTAGATTATAGAATACAGAAATTATTTATTACTCTTTAGTAACATGTCATTAACAACAAATTTAATCATATAGATATATTTATTTATTAATCTACTAGCTGTGCCCGCGACTTTGTCCGCGTACAATAGTGACAGTGTGATTTTCATACAAACTTGAATCCCCTATTCCCTTTGATATATTACCCCCTTGCGGGTATAATTTGTAGAAACTTTTAATGACATTTTTATTTATATCTGATTAACAGCCTAAAAAATAAATTCCTGTACCCAGCTTTAAAAATGACGATACTTCTTTACAACCTTTTACCTTCTCTTCAAACCAAGCCCACCAAAACTTTTACAAGCCTTTTTTCGCATTCAAAAGTAGCCTATGTCCTTTCTCAGGCTCTGAAGTATCTGTGTACCAAATTTCATTTAAGTCGGTTCAGTAGTTTTGGGGTGAAAACGTGACAGACAGACAGACAGAGTTACTTTCGTATTTATAATATTAGTAAGGATTAATTAATTTATTAATCTACTATATCAAAATCTCGTGTCACAGTTTTTGTAACCAAACTCCTCCGAAACGGCTTGACCGATTTTTATGAAATTTTGAGTGTATTTTTGGTAGGTCTGAGAACTCTTTACTTTACTGGAACGCAGATGGCGTTCATAAGAAGCAACAAGAATTAGCTGAACTTGCGGTGAGTAAACTGAATGCTGATGTCATTGCACTCTGTGAAACTATTTTATCATTTCATCAATTTCAACGGCAGCCGATTCAAAAATTCAACTTTGCTAGAGCTAACTGGACCAAATACCGCAACCACCTTAATTTTCAAACAACACTATCAACTAATGTTTATAAGAATGCAACCGAAGTTGACCTTGAAATTTGTGACCTTCAACAGAACTTATTAAAGGCCAGAGATCTATGTGTTCCAGTTACGACCCTAAAACCATGGACCTCAGTCGGGTTACCACGAAGAATAAAACGATTAATACGAGTTAAAAATCGCCTTCGGAGATATACTGTAACTGAATCAGATAATGTTATACGTAAATCGTTGAACGATCGTATTAACCAAATAAAGTTAGAAATCAGAAAGTCCATTCAAAGATACAATGATAACATCTGGGACCAAAAGCTACAACGGGTAGACCATCCGGGAACAGACCTTTGGCGCCTAGTCAAATCTTTGCGACCAGCAACTGTGGAAATACCTGCACTTAAGCATGAAGATGGCTCTTTAACTACGACCCAGAAGGATCAATGCAATTTATTAGCCACAACTTTCTCTAATAATATATTGCTTACGCACGACTGGCCCAGCTCCGAAACTTCAATGGTTGATAACGCATTAACTACCTTGCACGATCCATCTATCTTAAATCACTCCTTACTAGCACGACCCACTGAAGTCAAAAAGCTCATAATGAGCCTAAAACCTCGTAAGGCTCCGGGCTTTGATCAGATTTCTAACCTTCTGATCCGTAACATGCCTCAAAATGTGTGGTGCTACTAACCAAGATATTTAACGCGTGCTTAACACTGAATTACTTTCCACCCGTTTGGAAATTAGCTAAAGTTTAGCAATCCACAAGCCAGGTAAGGACTCTGCTGAACCGGCATCATATCGCCCTATTAGTCTGCTGCCGTGCCTTGGAAAGCTATTTGAAAAAGTTATCTGTAAACGTTTGCTACGTATATCTGGCAACCTTCTCATTGAGGAACAATTTGGGTTTCGTAAGGTCACTCTACAGCACAACAGTTAGCTAGAGTAGCTGAAACCGTGTCACATAACCTTAATCTAAAACAATCTACCGGCATGTTTCTTTTAGACATAGAAAAAGCGTTTGACACGATCTGGCACGATGCTCTAATCCATAAGCTCGTTCTACTTGGAATCCCCATGTCACTAATAAAAATAATAGAGTCCTACCTAAGGGATAGAAGCTTTCAGGTTTACATCAACAACGACAAATCCCGTAACAAGCCTATGCCTGCGAGCGTACCGCAAGGCTCGATCCTGGGTCCCTATCTGTTTTTATTATACCTCAACGATATTCCGGTGCAGACACGCACAAATATAGCTTGCTTCGCAGATGATACTGCTTGTTTTACTACTTCATCTGATATTGATTAAATAATAAGACGCCTTCAACTCGCCATCGACCGTCTGATTGTTTATTTTAATAGATGGAAACTTAAAATTAACGACACTAAAACTGAAGCGATACTCTTTACAAGAATACGTACCTTACCATCGAGAACACTAAAAATTGGAACCCATGACATTCCTTGGAGCCGATCGGTTAAGTACCTAGGTTTAATATTAGACAATAAACTTAACTGGTCCAACAACACTTCTAAATTACATTTGAAAGGTATTAAGGCCATCAATGCCCTTAATCCAGTCCTCAACAGGCGCTCTAGCTTGAGTAACCACACGAAATTACGTATATACTGCACCCTGGTTCGACCGTGTATCACCTAGGCTTGTCCTGTCTGGAGCAGCACGTGCCGCACTAATCTAAACAAGTTACAGCTTATTCAAAACAAAGCTCTCAAACTAGTGTACAGCAAGCACCCCATTACGAACCAATCTTTATAAACTACATTTGCTATTAGGCCTACCGAGAATTGACGCATAAATTTATAAATTATCAGAAAAATTTTATATACATAAAAACCATAATAGTAAAAACCAACTAATTAAAAATTTCTGTAAAACTCGTAAAAATAATATTTCATTCATCGATAACTAAAAACGTTACAAGTTGCCCCATCACTTATTCTTAGAGTGCAATGAATAGGCCGCGTCACTCGTACAAGATCGCTCAGCCCGCTCGCCGTTGCGCGCGTGCCAAACTCAGCCGTATTATCAGGTGATAAGTCGGGTGGTATTGACGTGCGCGCGGGCGCACCCGGCTGTGCACTTATGTGTGTGACCAGTTTACGATAGTTGCAACAATGCATAGTTCTTGTCGCTTCTTTACTAAACTACCCGCAATAGAAATATTTATGCAATATTTGTAATAGTATTTTTCTATAACAATTAATTTATAAACGTAACGCTAACTCTAAAGCTTATGTATTTTAAACCTATTTGCTCACACGGTGACCCGAACATAAAACTCACCAGCCATTTATTATTATTAACTTCAGTGCTAAAAGATTTTTTTGTACAAGTGTAAAGCTTGCTAAACATTGTAAAGTGTAACATAGTTTGTAGAGCCAGGAATATTATTAACACTAGCTTATCTACATACTGTAATATTGGATGTTTTAATAAAGAAATTTTAAATTGAATTGAATTAGTAACTTTATATAAAAATATACATTATAAGAGCGGTAGACATCATAAAATACAGATTCCGTCTGGTATTTTTTGTAGCCTTCATTTAAAGGCAGGCATAGAATCTGGTGCGTCACATATATTTTCTGGCAATGGGTTATAGACGGAAGGTCCCATGACATAGACCGACCACTGAGATTTCTGAAATCTGTGCTAGATGATGCTGTGTGGATTTTCCAGCATTTATTTATTTATTTCCAGCTGGGTGGTGGCTGCGAGCTAGCCATGCTCTGTGACATCATCTACGCAGGAGAGAAGGCCAAGTTCGGTCAGCCAGAGATCAACATAGGGACCATCCCCGGCGCGGGTGGCACTCAGCGCTTGCCGCGTTATGTTGGCAAATCCAAAGCGATGGAGATCGTGCTCACCGGCAACTTTATTAGTGCACAGGAGGCAGAGAAGATGGGTGAGATATTTATTAAAGGTTTATTAAAGGGCAAAAATGTATGGAACCTGGGACCACCCTCCAATAGCAATAAAATGTATGCCGTTGGATAGGTTTATTCAACCGGAACAACTATTGATATGACAGCTTTGCTGTTACAACTGTCCGTTCAAATATATATAAGACTTATATATAAGTTTTAATATAATGTTATAATATTTTTATTATAATAATGATTTATAATTACAGTAACATATGGTTAAAATTAATGTCTGTTTCTGTAAAAAGTGATTTTTTTGAGCTTTGAGCCTATCCTATAGAGATTTTATGATTTTCTTGTATTAGACATTGGTCAAGGTATTCGCCGCCTTTCTCTTTTTATATGTCAGAATAGTATATTTTATAATACTAGGCATATTTTTGGGTATAGACCAAAGGATAGAATTTTTTAATCTTCGACCAAATATCTTATGGAACATTCTGTAAAATTTTGAATAGGAGTGAATTTACCTTAGGAATTAAAATAAATAATAATTAAACGCTCGCCACAGATGACGACCTCGGGGACACGCTCGTTAGACTAAGGAATGAAGCTCCGTCTGTGACGGTGCGGTGGAAGGTGCGGGTTCGATTCCCGCTATAGATGTTTGTACAATAATGTAGATATTTGCTCTGTGTGTTATCTATGTAAAAGTTCAGTTAAAAATATCTAAGTCATGTATTGTATAATTTTTTCGACCAGTTGCTTAGTACCTACACATAACACAAGCTATGCCAAGCTTAGGGCTAGATAATGCTGTGTTAACTGTCCAGATTTTTTTTGCAGGTCTTGTTAGCAAAGTATTCCCAGTGGACAAGCTTCTAGAAGAGACCGTCAAGCTGGCTGAGCGCATCGGCACGCACTCTCCTCTCATCGTGAAGATGGCGAAGCAATCAGTGAACCAGGCTTATGAGACGACCCTACAAAGCGGCCTGCAGTTCGAGAAGGCTACTTTCTACGGTACTTTTGCGACGGTAAGTTAGATAATTCTTAATTTCACAACATTATAAAACATTCAGTAGTACATAATTCCTAAGGTACCTCTACAAGAGAACGTTAGGATCATCATCATCAGCCCATACGCGTCCACTGCTGGACATAGGCCTCCCCCGTACGACGCCACAAATAGCGGTCCTGAGCCGCCTCCATCCATCGACTACCTGCGACCGCTACGATGTCGTCGGTCCATCGAGTGGATGGTCTCCCATGTAGGGGGGGATTTGCCATAATCACCACGCTTGGCAGGCGGATTGGTGATCGCAGTATTGGTGTTTAAAAATACTGAGAAGGAAGCTGCTGCCCTTCCTCTGGTAGGTTCCCTTAGTCGGATCTTACGACATCCACGGGTTGAGTTGGAGGGGTCGATATTCGTACGCCGCGGCCCCACGGCCCTAACGCCGAACATTAGGAACGTTAGGATACTACCCATATATGTACCCTACGAAATTTCTGCAGGGGTGCCTTGGATATAACTCCCTTAGTACACGGAGGGCATATGATCAAATGATTACCTTCTGCAAGATTGCACGTTGCATCATTGATGCCATTGACTTGCACAATGAGCTGCTTCAGCTCTATGTCCCGAATAACTACATTCGGGGCAGGAGCCACCGACTTTTAGTGACAGGGTGTCACTAAAAGTCCAAAGTCAGTAAAAGACTGCCCCGTGGCGAACCGTAGAACGTGCCAACTCCCCGTTGCCTCGCGCTCTGAACTCTCTCAACAAGCTAGTAGCTAACTGTGGACAGTTAGCTACTAGCTTGTAGACATATTTGATGATGCATGGAAAGACTTCATCAGTGAATGTATGCGATTTTGTGAGATTGACGGATAATATGTGATATGACATTATTTATTGTACCTACTATTGTTGAATACTTATTTTTAATTGTATTATTTTATATTGAATTAATTTTATTTTAATTTGCATTGACTTAATCTAGATTTAATTTGACTTTATGCGATATATGTATTTTTATTGTATTACTTAATTTTAATTAGTTAGTGTAAGTGGTTTTTGTAATCGTTCTAATTATTACTCAATAATCTTTATTGACAAAGAAAATAACAATCAAATAATATAAAGAAATTAAACTTGTATTTACAATTGAAACAATTGAGCTAACTGCAGACTGTTGCAAACAATCTACAGATAGCTCAACTGGTCCTTATCAATACCAGTCGGAAGCGTCCCCAAGACGCTGGCTGCATTGCCTCGCTGTATGGCAATGCTAATGCGCTGCGCCAGATACTCACCAGGGGGCCTACTCGGAAAAGGAAAATCGAAGTTTCTTTTTCGTGTTCGTGCAAAACCAACTCTTATGTCCATTGCATAAGATTAGCATTTGCACGAAAAATAATCAGAAACTTCGATTTCGTTTTTAAGAGTACGGGCCCAGCTCTCGCGTCGCTTCGACCAGGCGCTCGGATAATTTTTTGAAAACCCGCAGATCCTCGGTACCGTTGTAATTAAATAAATAAATTGAAATTGAAATAATTAAACTTATCCTAGAGAAATGCAATCGAATGGGCGACCTCATTGCTTAAGAGGGCTCCGTGAATTCCCAATTCTGTCAGAACTGTTTAAATGTTCTTTCTGTCCGCGTCTGCAGTGTTTCCAGTATGTTTGCGGAGGCACGGGTCGATGGTTTTCACGCCATCATCCGTAAGAAAACTGCCTCATTGCTCAGCAGAGTGCGGCAGTAGCATCCTGCAGGTTATTCCAGATCGCTACGACCTGCCAGTAATGAAGGCCTTTATTCGGGTCCTGATCAAGTAGAAAGTCTCGCTTCAGAAAGCTTGATCGGGACTTTAGTAAGGGCAAGGAATTTATATACTAACGTTAGTACTATATAAATTCCTTGAGTAAGGGTCCTAAACCTTCCTTTAAAATGGCATGTAGGCAATGGCAAGTCGAACAACTGACATTTCAAACGTGCTTAGCAAAGAGTATATAATGCTGCGGCTAAGGTTACATCAAAAACGTTTATAATAAAGGTAGTCGTTAAGTTTCTTCGCAATTTTCTTCTTTTCTTAGCAATAAATTAAATGTAATAATCTTCTACAAAGTGTTAGAAAACATTTAAAAAAAACATGAATGAAGTCGGTGAAGCCTTTCTCAAGTTATAGATAGGGGTTCATTGTTATATTATTTAAATAGATTAATTTAAACACTTTTTAATTGTTTACAGGAAGACCGTAAAGAGGGCATGACCGCATTTGTCGACAAGAGGCCACCAGTTTTCAAGAATGAATAATTATTGGAATATACAAGACTTTTAATCAATAATATTTACTGCAGAAATCAGCAGAATCATGAATTTAAAGTGTAAGCAGAAAGTGCATATTATTATTGTTAGACTTTTTTAAAGAATTTACATCGTTATGTATATGAATAAACAAGTTTATATTCACAAACAACTTGCTTATTATTTCTCTTACATTTTTAATTTATGTAGGTAGGTCGATAATGAATCTTTTAGGTACCGCAGATTACCTAATGCTAATGACTTTTTTATTGCCATCAGGTAATGTTTTTTCGCTCCTATATCTTCAAACCCATAATCTCAAATCTCCCGCGAAATTAATATGATCACATGTGGTCAAAGTGGGTCAGGCGCATAATTTTGGTTCAATTTTCATTTCACGGGAGATTTGAGATTGATGTGTTTGAAGATTTAGGAGCGAAATAAAATTACCTGATCTTTGATATTGGCACTAAAGGCTCGTTCACACACGCGGGAATCGCGCGGTTTGGAACCGCAAAATTGTGTTATATATTGAAACAGTTGCGGTTGGCAAGTGATTGGCATGCGCGGTTAGCTCAGTCTCTATTTTCAGACATCTTGGTACGGGTTGTTTATTGGGAGAAATTAGGTTCAACTATCGCCTGGGAAAATCAATGGTTAGAGGAATTGTCTGTGAAGTAAGTATGTAAATCGTTGTGAAAAAAAGGTCGGTCCTTTGCAATTTTATTAGAATAGTCATCATCATCACAGTGAAGATCCCATAACGCAGGTCTTTTCTCCACTTAATCAACAAATAATTCGGTGTTCAAGCGATCCATAGCGAGCTCGCGCGTGGTATCGTTGTTGACGTACGAATCGCGCGGTGCCCGCTACGCAACTGAACGCTCTCTTCAGACTCCATAGTAATAGAATAATAAATTAGGTAATAAATAAATAATGCTGGAAAATCCACACAGCATTATCTAGCCCCAAGCTAAGCAGAGCTTGTATTAAGGGTACTAGATGACTGATATACCTAATACAATATATTACATAGATAGATATTTTTACGGTACATAGAAAATACCTAGAATACCCGAAACTAATATTTGCAGATCGTACAAACATTGGTCCCAAGACGGGAATCGAACCCGCAACGTCCTGCGTCGCAGGCAGAACTTCGCCCGCCGCGCCACATCGGTTGTCGAGCGATCTTCGAGAATCGCGCGGGCGGGCGCCGCGCGATTTAATTTTCTAGCTGTTGGTTGGCGGTACCTGCGGGGCTTGTTACCCGCGCGGTTACGTCTGAACGATTACGACAATACTAGTATACCCACGCGATTTTTAAACCGTGCCCGCCGGTTCTTGTTTTGCCCAAGGTTTGCCACATAAGAAGCCGCTGTAGATAAAAAAGTAACATTGACAGTTAATTGATTTGACTTTTATTTTATACATAACGACAGATGAAAATAAACAATACTGCCATCAAAAAAGAAGTTGAACAAAACTTTCCCCGTTGCGTTGTTGATTTAGATTTTTCATGTATTTATCAATTTTCAATGAATTTACCTAAATGATTTCTATTATAACTCTTTCCTTGTAAAAGTAACAAATTCGACGACATAGACGAAGAAACTATACAGATACCGTTGAAGTAGCAATTAAAGTGGCTCCAATGTTTTGGGATTATGTGCATCGTTCCCGACACATTATGCAGGAGTTTGAGGATATAGAAGTACACAAAACCAGTGTTTCAGTGTTCGTAGCGTTGTTTTATTTAGAAATGCTGTATGTGTTGATCATGACTTTGTCTATTCTGAATCGGCTAAACCAAAATCTGCCTGCTTAGTAACCTTTGTTATATACCACATGTAATAAGTCTATAATAAGTCCTCTCATAAGCATTGATGTAAGTATTTTACTGTAAGTTACGTGTAATCTCAAAAACCAGTGTCATGAAATATTATTATTACTGATACATCATATTAACTGCCCACCTCATGCACCTCCAGGTGGACATATATGTCTGGGGCCATCAAAGCGTTAAGGGCATAGTTGCACACCCATGTTGACTCACCGAGCCTCATACCTACTGAGCTCAAGACCACTACTTACACCTGCAAGAAGAGCTTGTTTATTTCAATTTTTATTACTAACTCAGTTTTTCACCATTACAAGCTGTGTTAATGATTCTTGTTGTTGCTATTGAAATTTTAATTAACAAGTACATGCTTAGGGTATCAATCAAATGGTCAATCAATTACAGACGTAAACCTCTGACTTAAAAGTCAGAAGAATAATTGAATTAACCTGCATCTAGTGGTCGGCCAAAATGACTAAATTAGTCAGCAAGTAGACTGCCAAGCTGCCCATGCTTAAATATTTCTGCCGCAGTATATTATTAAGGCAGCAGCAAATCAAGTCATAAAATTATTTTTATTTTTAAACTTAACCCACCTAGGCTTCTGCATCTACCCATAAATGGCTTAACAATAATGTGAAATACTCCTTAGCTGTTGCACTAAATTAAATATTTTGTTAATAAGTGGTCACTTGGATGACCACTTATTTATGTAATATGGGGACAAAAAAAAAGATTCTCTCTCAGTTTTACATACCTACGAAAATGTATCATGGTTGATTAACCTCAGGGTGTAGGGATAACTTTAAAAATCTTTTTGTTCTATTTAATGGTCCATAGTGATATTTTAATTTACCTATTCCCTTAAATCTAACATACATAAAAACTTGTTAAAGTAAATTGATTTTATGATACCAAATTATTATTTGTTAGAAAATTAATTATTAAAATAAATACCAATAAATTTACTTCCAAGTACTTAGATGGTTTCTTGCATCAAGTTAGCTTTAGATCGGTTAGCATTTGTATTGGAGATTTTCTATTTCAGAACTCAAGATGGTAGAGTGTTTGTTTGAGAGACTGTACCTTGCTAAAGATGGCAAGGACACCAAGAATGATGTTTATGTGGAGAAGTGCCCTTTTGTACAACACCAGCTGGATGGTATAAGATTCCTGTACAAAGCTTATAAAAAGGTAAAAGTTTCGTCACAAAAATACAAAATGAATTTATTCAAAGTACATAATATGCATAGAAAATCAGTAATGTGATGAGTCAATAAAGGTTAAAAACTGTGGAGCAGCCTTATCGGCCATTTCTTTAGCATAACATTATCCTAATTCTCAGTATATCTATCTTCTAGAGATTTTTTATGTTACCTTTTACAGAAAAAACCTGGAGTAATACTAAATGATCCTTCAGGATATGGGAAGAGAGTTCAAACTGTACTATTCCTAAGTGCAGTTCTTCCAACACTAGACAAACCAGTGCTGATACTCTGCAAGGAAGGGAGGGAGCAACTCTGGTTGGATCATTTCCTGAAGTGGACACAGGTGTCTAATGGTAGGTTTAGTTATTTAAATTGCTCAGGTTTTTTTACCCATTCATCTGACGAAAAAGGCTGTCATCATCATAAGCCATCTAGCTACACACTGCTGGGCACAGAATTCTCTAAAAATTGGTTTATAATTAATAATTATGACTTTCTACAGAATAAGGACAGTCCTGGGCTTAAGGGGCCTGTCCATTGACGTGGAGCGAGGCAGTATAGTGGTGATTTATGCTTGATTAATCAAAGGAATTGCATTAAATCTTTGTTCTGTTTCAGCAGACCAATGGAATTGTTTAAAATCTCTGCAGCCATGCTCCGCGTCAATGGATTGGCAGCCTAATAATATTGACACTAAGGCCCATATTATGAAGGCTTGCTCAGTCATTGATTAATGCTTAAGTAATGTTATGCTATGACATAAAGGTCACTCAAGTTTAGATCTATGACCGAGCAAGCTTTCTTAATATGGGCCTAAGAAGTGATTGTCCTCTATCAAAAGACTGAAAATGTTATAATTGGCAAACTTATCAATCCTAACAATAATTACTTAGACATAATTCGGTAATTTTCAGATGTCTCAGTGGAACTTACAAATCCTTTCAACAAGAAGAAGGTATTAGTGACTCCGTGTTACAACGCCGGGGCTTTTGTGCGTCGGGACTGGAGCATCATAATCGTAGACGACTGGCTCTCCAAGGATCTGCTGAAAGCAACCTTGAGAGCTGAGCTTAGAGTTTGGATTACTTCAACCAATGTAAAGGTAATTTTTTTTGACCCAATGCAAGAATATTTAGCTTTTCATGTTATGGGCGATTTTCATGTCGAGATCTCGCAATCATGCTAATTAAGTCCAGTTTAAATAAAGAACGTCAGCTATTCACTACAGCGGCATCTGTCGTTGTTGCTTGGCAATCTCAGTGTCAATGTCGAGTATTGTGGTGTCCTGATGATGTCTCGTGGAGAGCCGAAACTAGTTGATAACTTTGATAATCTTATCAGAGGTTATACGCGGAATTGATATTAAATATTTTTTCATTGTAATATTTTACAGCACAATAAATAAATATAAAAGGCCGTTTCAGGTCTTTGGGGTATTCTCAAACCAGATCGGCAAAGTAAAGATAAGTTTCTACGCACGGTTTTGCGCGGTCAGCGGTATTTTGGGGAGTATTTTTGCCCACTCAGATTTCGCTGCCAAATTTTATGTTGCTGAATGGAACTGAACAGCCTCATTTTTCTTTCAGGAGGATTTACCCCTCTACTCAACATTCCACTCTTGGGTAACTCCAAAAGACAAGTTCTGTGCTAAGAAATTCAAAGCCAAAGGTCACGACCCGAGAGATGTTATCGCTAAAGCGGTCATGTTAGACGCGTTCCTTGAAGACACGGTCTTGAGAAGGACCAATTTCAACACGCCTTTTACAAGTCAGGTATTCCGCCAACAAAAAAAATATTACTAACAAGATTAAAAAGTCAAATAAGACTCTGCGCTAACCGACTCTCATTAGCGCCACTACGTTTTTTTTCTGATTACAAGCAACGCGCCCCGGCTTCGCACATGTAGTAGAGCATATATCTAAAAGGGATAAGCAGCGTTTTCGATGAAAGCTCCCTCGCTCAAGCTCAAGGCGGCTTGACTGTAGTGACGATGATTAACAAAGGACCTTTTAAAATTCACTAGCCAATTTATGGTACCCATCTTAGGGTTTTTAAATATCACTGTCCTAGTTTTATTTTGTATAGTTTCAACAGAGATGCGAAGTTGCTCTTGGTGGCCACCAAACTCTGTTTTCGGATCCTTGCCTAAACTATACAAAATAAAACAATTTTTGAAAATTTCTTTGTTTAATGTAATAATAATATAAAATAGGTGGAGGCGCTAGTGTGAATCAGGGTAACGCCTTAACCTGTTCGCCAGTGGGAATCATCAATTGCATATTAATGCGCCCGTAACTGCGTGCTGTACACTAATGAAGTTAATTCGTACTTATAAATTCGTCCTTCATAATATCATCCACCCTTATTATCTTGTTGTAGATATATGTCTGGAAAATCGCTAATAACAGGTTGTATTTTGCAGGTTCCAATACAAGCAGTCGAGACAGAAAGGAAACCTAAGGTGACAAAGAAAAATAAAGATGCTACAGGTACAAAGATAAAACGGACCAAAAGGAAATCAGTAGACAATGAAAACACAGCGGTAGAAGATATGCCGAGAAAAGTAGCTAGAATTGAAAATATAAATAATGATAATAATGATAGAGTAAATAAAGAATCTAAAAAAGTGGAAGAGAACTCTGAAGGTTTCAAAACGGGAATAAATGATAATAATGATGAAGATTTAACGCAGTTAAAAAGTGAAAGAAATAGGAAATTTAGAGTTTTGTGGGACAGTGACTCTGAAGGTGATAATGTAAAACTGCAAGAAAATAATGAAAGTCAAAGCCTGCAAACACTTCATTATGACGGTGAATCGGACTCTGATAGTCACAAAGACGCGGAATTAAATATAACGAATGAACTTAATAATACACATACTAATATCGCAGACAATTATTCTACTAATGCCATTGACGACAGAAAAGATAATGTAGAAGACGAAAGTGTTTTAATTTACGATGAAATACCAAGTATTCAAGTGAACAATGATAAAAGAGTAGAAATTCATGAAAGACATGTGGCTAATGAACTTAAACATGATATATCTAATAAATGTGATAATATGGAAGAAGATATTGGAAGTCTAATAATAATTAATGAAATTGATCATAAAATCCCCCATGAAGTAGAAAATAATATTAAATTTAGTGAAGATTTATTTACAACAGATTTGTCTAACAAAAACACAATTGATGAAAGTATAGAAAAAGCACAAGAAGCAGAAGTCAAAAACAAAACTGCGAAAGAAGGTGAACATAAAAAGACTGAGCAAGTTAAACCAGATAATGCGACTTTAAGTAGCTTTGAATTAAAATTAAAACAATTAGAAGAACTCACCATGAAGAAGTTTAAAGGAACTTTCTTTGATAGTATACTTTAAAAGTATTAACAGATCATGAAACAGAATAGCTACTGTAAGTTTTTTATGAGGTTTGTTTATTTTTTAGTACCATCGGGTAAAACGGGGTGAATAGAGACTCCAGACTTTATTTTGGCGTCATTAGAAAACACCGATGTTAAATAGTTTCTACCAAAGTGACCCGAGTGGCGGGTACAACTTATGGTGAAATATTGGAGAGCTATTTTATTAAGGGGGTAGGTTAGGTATATAGGTTTAATAGTTAAAACACAGTTAATTCATTTTCAATAAATATTTAATATCATGGAATAACATCAATAAATTCATTTATAATGTTTTGCCAATATAGGCTTGTTTAAACCACATAATAAATACCTATAAATAACTTTCTATTTACAATAATTATATACATACATTATACAGGTTATATTTTTAACATTCAATGATACAGATTAGGCTGTATATTAATGTACTAAAATTATGCAAAGCTTTGCAAATATATACAAACAATTTGTACATAATAATTTTATGTTTGTGACACATAGCTTTAAGTTCATTAAAAATGGAATGTTTATTATTATATACAGAGTTTTAATTTTATAAGTATTGTGTGACTTTTTCAGTAAAAGTAACATAAAATCAATATTTACAGTAAAAATACTGTTTCTCACACAACCCTTTAGGAACGCGATTTAAATGGTAAATAACATTCACAAAAAAGCAAAAACTTTAATCTCTAATAATACAGATAAAATAGGCCCGTATTCGACTATATCCAAAATGATCCAACTGGCTGATAAAAGATGGATGGCGTGTGGAGCTGACAAATGACAAAAAACACTTGGTCACGCATACATACATATAGGTACATTAATGTGTATAAAACCTATGGTGGATGCAATGAGATCACAGGTTTAAGACAAAGGTGTAAACAATAAAGAAAACAACATACAAAATTAACATATCCCAGCTAGGATAAATCTAAAAAGAAAACTGATAACTATTGTGAAGTTTCTATAACTAGAATTTGTTGTGTATGCATCTTATGTTCAGGAACGTTGATCCTATCCTGATCAGCTCCTTACGCTACGTTCACAAGTAGTCATGCTGGATCGGTTTTTCGCAGGATATGGTTTAGTCACAATACAATTTATATGTATGATTTCACACGGCGGCGTTCGGTTTAAAACCGAATGTTTTATATTGTGACTAAATCGTATCCTGCAAAAAACAGATCCGGCATGTCTCGTGTGAACGTAGGGTTATTAGTGCATTCTTCCAGACCGAATTAAAAATAAGACATTATACGACTTGAATGGTGTCATCTATACGGGCCTTAATCTCAATTAGGTTTTCAAACTTAAGCGATCAGACACGTAGGCTTCGTAAGGCGAAATTTAATGGTAGTGCTCTATTTAGGTAGGGCATACCTACCTACATACTACTAATATTATAAATGTCAAAGTTTGTAAGGATGGATGTAAAGATATTTGTTACTCTTTCACGCAAAAACTACTGAACCGATTAGGCTGAAAGTCGGTATGGGTATAGTTTGGGACCTGGAATAACATATAGGCTAGTTTTTAACCGGATAAAACGCGGGCTAAGGCGCGGGCAGCAGCTAGTTATAAATAATAGCGATTTCTCTCTTAAGACTTCCTTAAACATCGAGCGGAGAGATTAATCTAGAATAGGTAAATGTCGTAATTGGGACTTGGTGCGAGGTTATTTTGACACCGTGCTGTAGGTTATTTTAACATATTTCAGCTCTGTTGGAAATAGGCCCTGGTGTTCCTTTTTTAACCGACTGTATGTGGTTTTTGTATGTATGTTACGCGATATCTCCGCCAATTATGGACCGATTTTGAAAATTCTTTCCAATCCCGAGGGGATTAGTATTTATCCCGCAAAACTTAGAATAAGTGTAAAAGTAAGGGAATTTGAAGTCGGTTTATCGTTTAAAACACGCCATATTATATTTAATAAACTCATGATCGAAAGTAACAGTAAGTACCTAACTTTTAAAGATTTTTCTTTAACTTGATTTTAGACTTGTTAGACTATGTAAGTACCGTCGTATCCTTACAAGCGCAGATTATATACGTTCCTATAGATTAGGACCATGATCCAAGAAAACAAGGTCTGATACTCCGGGACTGACACTTGCCACGTCACTGTCCAGTTACCACTTTATTTCAACAAAACGTATAAATTGGGAAACAAATGTAATATGGGTAAATTGAAAAATCAATTAAAAAAAACAATCGTCTATTATGTTAGTTAGATCAGTCAAAACAGCAGCGTTAGTTAAACACGGCCAATGTGATAAATAACTGGCAAATACAAAACCACAGTTTTATCAGATGCATACAGGTACTACCTCGAGGTGTCACGAGTTTACGCTACTGGTAACACCAGAAAACAGATTCGCTGATAGCGATGATGACGTGGCAAGTGTCGCCCACGTGACCATTGGTGTCTCGGAATGGTATACCTTGTAGGTATTATTAAACCATGATGAGGAGTTGTGAGTTTGCAATGCTATTGATTCCTGTATTGAAACGTAAACTGCGACGTAGAGCCGATGACCGCAAACTCGATGCTACAAGCGAGAGACGGCTCAGAAACGAGATGCCCGGAGAAATCTTGTGTCAGAGAGCAAGGTCAACTTTGGGTCGCTATCCCAAAGGCGACAGATTTAATGGCGGTAAAAATTGCTGTGCCAAAACAGACTCAGATCTCCGCTAACTGGATAATGGCGAGAAACAGCTCAGAACCGTGACGCCCGGAAAAGTATTACATCTAAGGCCAAGATCTACTTTGGATCGCTGAGCCGGAGAAGGCAGGTCTATTGACAGAATTCTGTTACATTAGAATACATGCTCCACCAGGCGCAGAGCCATAAATCAAGAAGTTGAGCTGCAGGAGTAGAGTCGTATTCAAGAAGTTGTTTAGCAGTGAAGGTACTCCGAGACGAAAACTCTGAAGATCTTGTTGAGGTTCTCGATCGTTCCGAAGTCGAGTGCAGTGATGTCGTCGCCCGCGGTGTGCCAGATGCTGGGGAACGGAGATGGAATCACGTGTAGGATATCCACATCTGTAAGGAAGAGAATTTTTAGATTATAATCATTACCATGCTAAGAAATTTTTATAAGATCCCAAAAATTTTTGGACTTCGGCGGTACTTGAACCCGCAACCCTCCCTCAGTACGGGATGCGCTACCAATTGTGCCACGAGGTCATGTGACGAAGAATTCGAAAAACTCTGGGACATCCTTCGGTCTCAAGCGCCGTTAGAATTTTTTTGGGATCTTATTAAAATTTCTTAGAAATTATCCCCAGTGTGAGGCTCACGCACTATAATAACAAAAAAACATTACCATGCTGTATCTAATCTACCCATTTATACCGGCCTCGTGGTCCAGACTCTAGCAAAACCCCCAGAAATGTATTGATGAATTTGTACACTAAATTCGTAAAACTTACTGTAGATATAAGTTGTCCCTAAATTCACTATCTCTAAACTCAACCAAAACTAAATTTGTAACCTTCTCTCTCTCCCCTCGCACGCAACCTCCCTCACCGTTTTGTTTATTCGCACACAATTGTCTAAATATAGATAATGGTGTATGCTCTTGTCCGTCAATAGCTAGAACACCTAGCTTAAAATACCTAGGTATTCATTTAGATTCTTATCTTTCCTGGAAGCCACACATTGAATCTACAGTCTCTAGAGTTAGAAAATTAATCACTATTTTTAAAAAACTGAGAAGTTCTGCAGATCCAGCCTGTCTTAAAACGGTTTATTTTGCATTGGCACAGTCTATTCTGTCCTATGGAATTTGCGTATGGGGAGGAGCCATAAAGACTCAGCTATTAAGAGTAGAGCGTGCTCAGAGAGCAGTTCTGAAGGTCATGTACTCAAAGCCACGACGTTTCTCTACAGACAGTCTCTATACCCTTTGTGGGGTACTTACGGTGAGCCAGCTTTTCGTTCTAGCGCTAGTCTTGCGGAGGCACTCGAAGCTGGTATTTGACCCTAATCTTAGGTCTACAAAACGCCGCTATGATAAAGTATGCGTGACGGAGTCACGAGGAACCGGCGCAGTTTCTAGACTCTATCATTATCTAAGCGGATCAGTCTACAATAAAATAAATAGGAAAATAGAGATCTATCCACTCACACTCTACAAATGCAAGCTAAAAACTACATCCTGGCTCCAATCACTCTCCTATGGCGAAACAGAGGAACTATTCTGCACTCTTAGATAATTCAAATACATCTTAATTGCGCACATAAACAAAGTGGTAGCTCCTGTTGCCCGGTCTCTCAAGAGAACGGTGTTCTCAGGATCGCCAAACACACACACACACACCCTTCCAAACACAAACACTAAGATACAGGCACACACATGCATCCTGGCAGTTCCTGTTGCCCGGACTGTCATGAGACCGGTGTTCTCAGGAGCACCAAATGCACAGATACCACACACACACACTGAGTAACAGTCTAAATTGTTCCTTAATTACTTTTCATTGAATTTCTTTTATTTTTATTTTAATATAGGTATGTAGGTAGTCCGTATTCTATTGTTAAAAACACTTAAAACTTTGAACTTTTTTATTTATTATGTACATTCAGTAAATATGAGAAACCTATTGTTAGCTTGTAATTATGTATATATTACTTGTATTATGTACCTACACTTTGTTGGAACTCATTTTAATCCCGGAGGTGGGCGTTGCGACCTGCGACACAGTATTTTACTTCTGCAGGTCGCATCGCTTCCTATTTTTGTTATTTGCACCACAAGTATGTTCCTATAATAAATACTTTTTATCTTTTAAGTCACGTATCTTTAACCGAAAGCACTTGCTTTAGTTTAGAAATATAATGATATACATACATATGTAGGTACTAAGGATTCTAGAATAACACCCTCGCTTCGCTCGTGACTTATTCTAGAATCCTGAGTTGCGCTCGGGATTCAATGACAAGCCCGTGACGTAGGACTCTGCTTTGAGCCCTCGGTGCATAAACTACCACTATTTTACATTAAAGTAAAGATGATAAGGCAGTAACTAGTAATATTTATTCCTACATCTATTTACTTCCTGCACTGAAGGAGTATGTAGCCAGTCTATAGTCACTCTAAATTGTGTCGTTAATATCGGTTAGGGCACTCCACAATTTTGTGCACGAGTTCCAGCATGTCGACATATTCCACGACAAGCTAAGTGTTATGGTTAAAACTCTTATAATATACGATATTTAAGTTATAACATGCATTTATAGTTAATAGCAAAAGATAGTGAGTGTTTTGGTTTAAATACTGTCTACTTTAATAAATAAATAAAGTATTGGATATACGCTGATCGTATTAATCCTGACGCGCTGATGCCTACGTAATAACGCCTTACTCAATGGCAAGCCTTCACCGCATCGTAAGTTACCTCGGTTCTATTTTCCGCGCTGATAAATTATGCATGATCTGTACTCAACAAGTTTAGTTTATTGTTAGTTTGTCGACTTGCATACAAATTTGTTTCGTAGTTACAAATAGGCTCTAATTAGTAGGTTCTCCATTTTAGGAGCCAGATATTTTGTAATTTTCATTTCGTTTTTTTGATATAAAATTTTGTCAAGGACCTTTGAGAGTTTAAATAAATAGTGTTTTTTTTTTAACAAAAATGATAAATCATCGTACTGGACAAACAAGACTTGTCTTTTGTTTCAAGACTTACTAATCATAATCACAACTCAAAAAATACACAATCGCTACTAAAATACTCTTCTTTGCCCTCAGCCTTAATGATGGTTGCCTTAATTACATTTATTAACGAAAAAAATTACAATTAAATAATAGAAACAAATTAGAACGAGTATCTACAATTGAAACAATTAAGGCAACTGCAGACTGTTGCAAACAATCTATAGGTAGCTCAACTGGTCCATAATCCACATCAACACCAGTAGGATGCGTCCCCAAGACGCGCTGGCTGCATTGCTTCGCTGCTGTATGGCAATGCCGCAATGACTGTTTTAGATTAGTGTAGTGCTGCGGTCCATTTTTAAAATTATCAAAAAATAAAATCGATTTGAGCGCACACAAAGCGGTCTGTATATCCGTTAGCGCGTCTACAGTTGATAGCGAAACGTCATAGATGACGACATAACCAGCGCCATCTTCGCGCTCACAACGCCATGTTATTGAGCATGGTCGCTGTGAACGATCTGTCAAATTTATATTATGCATTGACACTGCTTGTCATTCAGATAACTTTATACAAGGGCCTCGTTCACCAAAAGCGTAGTCTTTTTAATTCGAGCCCAATGTATTTAAAACTGTTTGAAGAAGTGGCTGATCCATTTTCCAAAAAATCGACTATAAAACGAAAATTTCAAAATCACCATCATTCTATTGAGGTTATGTTTACTTAAGCTATGTGAGCGCGTTCAAAGACGTTCCGTTAAACATAGCCCGATATCTGTCGTTAGCGTGCTAAAAGAATTCGGACCGACTTTGAGCGCTTTTATCGCTGATAGTCTTGTGAGCGATATAAAAACCGCAGCCTATGTATAGCTTCAAATTGTTACCTGGGTATTTCGATTATTTTCCTCTCTTATTGAACCAAGTGAAAACTATAAGAGTTTTCACTTGGTTTAGTTAAACCTAATATCACTTCTAACCACTTCTAACCACTTCTAACCAAATATGTAGGTATCTAGGATGTTGTTTTTACCTGAATATAAAAAATAATTTCCACCTATCTATCTAAATCTATAGAGCACTTGCAATATCAAATAAGAATGTGTGTACATATTTATTCCATTATACCTATTTTTTCGGGTCCTTGTACTTCAGTTCAAGTTGATAATTTAATAGGTACCTACACTATCTACCTACCTGTCGTGCTGTTATGTAATGATAAGACTTCATTCACAATCATAACATAACATACTTGCACAATGCATTTTATACATGTGATTCTGATAAGAATTTGTTATGATCCGTGAAGCGGTTTACGCACGTCAAACAATCCTACGCTACGTTAGGTTTTAAAAAGTATGGTTTTTTTAATGACTTCATGAATTGCAGTTTTTATAAGATCATATACATTTATTTTATAACAGCATTTAAAGATTGAAGTGAAGAGATTGAATGTAGAAAAACAAAACAACATAAAAATGTTACGTGGAATCTCCAGCGATAAGCAATAAATTAAACGGCCATCGCCGCGCCGCCGCCGCGTCATAATAATTATTTAATTTGCTTGTTTGTTGAGAACGTCCTCCTTTTGTAACACCCCGGAGGAAAAAGGGGTGAGTGAACGGTGTGTCAGTATTTCGATCTGTAATATCGGAGCTCCTGAAGACGGATGAAACAATTTTATCTGTAATTTAGTACTATTAATGCATATAAATTATTTTTTCTTTCAAAGCCGTCAAAACCGAGTATATTTATTTTTCTATTTAATATTTTGTAATCGCAAGGTCCTGTGAGTGTTCTCTTTATTTTCTTATCCTTTTCTGGCCCAGGCAGAAAAACAGCGCCTTTTGTTGATAACAGTTGGCATTACACTGAGCCTGGGCCCATTTGCTACTGCACAGCAAACTTACTTTTTTACCTACATCGTATTGTTCTTTGTTGTTATTTATTAATGATTATGTAATTCATTTTGTTAGGCTATTTTATAGGTTCGACTTGACTGTGCTAATTCAAAGTAAAAATGTAGACCTTACGTCAATGTCATTCGAATCGAGTTGTCAAAATTTTGTGTAGTAAAAAAGAAGAAAAATGGACTATACACTCTCAACCTATCAACTCAGCGTGGACATAACAATTAAAACCCATCACATTTTATTTCCAAATAGTTATTCATCCTGTGTGTAAATGTAGGGGCAAATAAACGATATAGTGTCTGTGTCTAGTAGTCTTCTGTTTCAAATGTGATTCTATAAATCGGTGCACCCCTTTTAATTTTATGATGATGGTTACTCCAGGGCCTTATGATTTATTGTAAAATTTGCTTATTCTTTAGTTAAGGCGTTAACTGCCCACACTCGCCCCCTTCGGATCCCTCCCTGTACCTACATACGAGCAGCGCTTGAACTTACGCGTCATGGGCACTGAATATGTAAAAAAAAACTTACTTCTCCTCAGGAATGGAATGTGGTCGTCTTCGATCATGGCTCCGGAACTCCTCAGCCTGAAGTATTTCTGCTCAGCTTTGCCTCTGCCATAAAACAATGATTATGTTTGAAACGATCGTCGAAGGGAGGTTTATAAAATCTTTACTCTTTATCCTTTGCTTACCTAAAACACTAGCTTCTGCGCGCGTCTTCTCTCACGTGATACAGAAAAAACAGCACAGTTTGAAAGAGTTTGAAGATTCGTTTTGCCTTACCTGCGTGTGAGAAGGTAACCGACAGACTTGAGGGACTTTCGTTTTTATGATAGGCATTTTCTAAAGGAGCTAAACATACCTAAAATGTTAACTATACATATTATGTACATATCTATTAAGTGCCTAATTTTACTGCCTAATTTAACATGATATCCTTGCTGTATAAATAAATATTATTTGGCGTGTTTTAAATAACGATAAACCGACTTTAAATTCCCTTACTTTTACACTTATTTTATGTTTTGCGGGATAAATACTAATCCCCTGGAGATAAAATTCATTCCCTCATTCAATCATTTTCTATAAAATAGTGAAAGAATTTTCAAAATCGGTCCATAATTGGCGGAGATATCGCGTAACATACATATGTACATACAAAAAAACCATACAGACGAATTGAGAACCTCCTCCTTTTGAAGTCGTTTAATAAAAATTAATTTTTATGTTAGTATAAATAAAAAAGTGCACGTACCTTGTTATTGCCCTGCTTTAAAAAACCATCATGAATAAATAAGTACTAGGTAGGTTAAACTGTAGTACAATAACAATAAGAAACAAACAAAGCCCGCTCGGGAAATCAACTAGGACCACAGAAAAAACAAAGGTCAGCGAGAAGTAGAGCCCACGCATAACCTTTTGAACTTTTCCCTCGAGATTATATATCAGTAGGTATAATAATCGTACCTACAGTATGGTTGAATTGACGTAAGCAGCAGGGAGCCAACCTTGAACGAAGCAAGGTTCTAGGAAAAATATTTTTCGTGTTTATAAGAAAATGTCACATACATGTCTCCAAATGGGTGGCAATGGAAATAAGATTATCATGGCCCGATATCGGCAGCCGCGGTGGGTTCGCGGAAGAGAAAACGTTCCCGTGTTCCCACCATAAGCGGCAGTAAGGATATATTATATATAATATATAGTATTATATAATATTATATATAATAATAAATATATTTTGAAAGAGATTTCACTTACTTGGAGTAGTTCTGCAGTTTATTCAGCTCGGCCAGCTTCTGTTCCGCGGCAGCGAGACGCACGTACCACTTCTCCGTAGACTGGAAGTAGCTGTAGAACACTGGGTCTGGAGCGCCTAGCAGGTCCAAGAGTACCAACACATCCTACAACAAGGAAGGATATTGAAATCATCAAAATCGGCTTATTCGTTTGCTAGCTACGATCAATAGAACTTTAAACACCCGTTTTTTACGTCGGGGTTTTAAGAAGGGTACGAACCTCCCCATACTGAAACGGATTTTCCCATGCGGATTTGTTGTTGTTTCACGTAGAATGAAATGGGGCGCGCTATGAGTGAGAAAGTGCGTCTAACCATCTAATACGAAGCTGCCATGTGACTGTGTGTGTGTGCTTGGTGTTGGCACCATTTTTTGATATTTTTCGTACATTCCGATTCATATTGAGTAAACGATTGATTTCAAAAATATTTTGATTATTTATAATGTTGAATATATTTATGATGTTTGCAGAGCGACAGATTTTCGAATAAAGGTGTCTATCATGCATAAAAAATCGCCTGAAGATGACTCGATTTGGTGGTCAAAATTAGTTTCGCTGTCATTTAAATATAATTGTTTTTTTTTAAACTAAACCGCTGCTAACATAGCTTTTTTTCATCCGATTACGCATGAAAATTTTTAATAAGATCGGGGACATAGTTTCCAATTGAAGCGGAAAGTACGTTTGTATGGGGATAGGGCTATACGTTCCGTTCTTAAGGGCCTACAATACAATACCTCGCCATTGTGTGAAAAGGATAGGCAAAGGGATTTCTCGTTCATAGGAGCGGGAGAGAGCAGAGCGTCATAAACGCAAAATCATGTTTTAATTTTTTGACGGTAAATATAATAGTAAATTTGAAATTCTAAAACATTTTGCATGCCTTATATTCTGTTTGAGTACTGTACAAAGTATCAAGGTTTATTTTAAAGTATTTATTGAATAGAAATATTGTACAGTTTAGTGCGTTTAACGTTGCATTTTTTTCTATCGAGAAAATTTTATGAAATCGTATTTTCGAAACACATGAAGGATAGAGTAAGTCCTGGGGCCGAATTCTGCGTATAACGTGATACTTTATCATGGGATAAAAATATCATGTGATAAATATCGAGTACCACCAAAAACTGCATTCTCGTGGGACTTATCGATCAACTCATCAAAAAATAATATTGAATTGCGGATTCTGAGAATACGCTTGTTTATCACTCGATATTTTGTCAATTCTTGCCATATTTTATAGAGTAGATACATTGCCAGAATTGCCCTCCTAAAGTTTACCATAATAATATATACATTTCAAAGTTTAATATTCAGTATTTTAAAGATACGATATGAACATCCGGTGAAGTTGAAAATAACCAATTTGAGGCTGACCAATTACACTCTTATGCAAGCACGTGGTAAAATATTACACGCAGATCCCAATAGAAAATGTTATATCAGTCAGTGTGTTCACGATTCCGTTACGGCTGATTACACGGATTGATCTGACGGTAACGTGATAATCAGTGCCTGCTGAGCATGCCTATTCAATCGCATTTTAAATTATTCAATTTCTACATCAACGACGCGTAAAGTTATCTCGCACTCTCTAATTGCGATATAATCCAATAGAAAGCAGTACCGGGTTAAACGGGGTGAATAGAGACTCCAGGGTGAATAATAAAACGTCAAGTGCGAATCAGACTTGCGCACCCAGGGTTCCGTATATAAGACCTTGCTTGTTGTCAAATTTTTAACCGACTTCAAAAGAAGGAGTTTATCAATTCGTCTGTATGTTTTTTTTGTATGTATGTTACGCGATATCTCCGCCAGTTATGGACCGATTTTGAAAATTCTTTCACTATTGTATAGAAAACGATCCCGAAGGGGTCCCATATTTTTATCCCCAGGGGATTAGTATTTATCCCGCAAAACTTAAAATAATTGTAAAAGTAAGGGAATTTGAAGTCGGTTTATCGTTTTTTAAATTACGCCATATTATACATATGATCCTAGGTCAGCGGGAAATACCCTAAATGTTTGGTCCAAGGCGAGAATCAAAAATTGTTTTTTGAGAATAAACTACAAATATACGAATTGGACAAACGTCTGTAACTGTCCGTTTGTAACTTTTGATTGCGTTGACTTAGAAGTTTGATTTATATCAAGGCTCCAAGAGGTGACGGACTTTGAACTCGATAGCTCCACGCGTTTCTGAGAAAAGAGAGTTGACAGACGGACGGACAACAAAGTGATCCTATGAGGGTTCCATTTTTCCTTTTTAGTTACGGGGAAGCCTAAAAATGGACGAAGCAAAACATCCTTTTGCAGAGGTCAGATCCACTGACACAGGAGCTGAACAGTCACGGATTAAGGATACTGCCACTTCTACAAACCAGTTAATGTCTTGTTTCAGTATTGCTTCCATTTTTCTTCACCCTGGAATCTCTGTTCACCCCGTTTTACCCGATGCCTAAAGATTCACCAATGGTAATATTAGAAAGTAATATCCTTGTATAAGGTTTCCAACAGAATGTTTAATTTTCAGCCGGATTTTACGATTTTTTAACTAGGTACTTGATTGGATAAGTAGGTAGGTACCTAAAGGACAAATGATCCTGCCAATTGGTGCGGCTGGCGCAGGCTTTACTAATACAATAATAAGTCCATATGTATAAAGAGTACTATATACAATTTTTTTTACAAAGTAACTACCTATGTAAAATTGTAGGTAACGGAACTAAATGACTTTTAGTTCCGCTAGGTACCTAATCTATGAACTAACTGTCAGATTTTCGAATAATTTTAATACGTAGATACTTATTCGTCTAATATTGCCATAATTATTAAATTCCTTTCCCTAAGTAACTGACCATAATTAAATTATATCCTAATATCCTATCCTACCAATATTATAAAATAATGCATGTCTGACACACTGATGTACATTACTCCTAAGCCCTTTCTTTTAGCCGTAGGTACCTACATAATATTGTAGCGTAGGTACACATCCATTCGGTACAGTGAAACGCGTTGATTGAATATGATTCAAGAACCGTAACATCGAGTGCTAGTTTCATACTCGACACGCTTTTTCTACTCATAAAAAGAATGCTGAACATAATCTTATCTTATTGACGTAATTTTGACGTTATCATGACATACCTATTTCGTAAGGTTGAATAGTTCATGCCCTATCTGTGTTAGTCTGCGATATAAAAATACACTAGCAAAATTGGTGTAGAATATGTGTGAACAAACCACGACACAAGCATAAAACTCACTTGCTTGACGTAGAGTTCGAGATTAATTGTAAGCAATATTTATTAGAATAATAATCAGAATAATCGATTTATTGGTAAATAATTATTACAGGTCGGTCAATTTACAAATTATAACATAATAATAAAATTATATTACCTATATTTAAATTACATAAAATCTAAATAATTAGAATTAAAAAATAATATTGTCATATTGTACAAAATAATTAATAATTAAAATATCATTGTATTTTCGCCACAAATTCTTCAACATTATAAAACGCCTATACTATAGGAAGGATCTCAAATCGACGAGTAATGTAAATTGCGTATAAAAAGACGCTGCAACAAAGTGAATTTTAGGTTAAGCGGTTTGTTTTCTAAATCGAGTTTAGTTAGTGTATACAGTTTGCTGATGCACTGTTGATGTACCTTAGTGCATACAAGTAGGCGACGACAGATGAGACATGTTGGAAACCTTCATTCTTATTATTTTTTGGTTATTGTCTGGTACCACATGGGATTGAACGAAACAAGAGAAATTGCTTGTTTCCATGGATTCCTCTTTATGCCTTCAACAATCTATCATTGTAGGACAAAATTCGTTGAATTTTTTTCGTTGATTTTAAGATTGCCCTAAACATCCTGCTTAACGATCAAAAACATATTGTCAGTGGAAAAAATGCTAAAGAACTATGTGGCGCTTTAGCATTTCTTCCTGATGATATCACTCACCATTCTTTGCAGATGATTTGCGCCATCTTTGTATGTAGTTTCCTGCCATTTCTTAGCAAGGTGCCGTGCCCCGTAGATGGAGTCCTTGGGACCCCATTGCCGGAATGCTTCTTCACCATCAAAGAATATGAACATCAGGCTCAATTTGTTGTTCTTGAGAGGTTCAAGCTTGGAAGACATTACTTTTGCCAAGTTTATTAACATTGCGCATGGCACCGCTGAATCTGTAGCTCCTGCAGAGTTAATGAAATTATAAATAACCAATAAGATATAAAACTTTTTGAAGTAGTCGAAACAATAACATACCCATAAAGACATGCTCCCTTGTATATTTGCTGTCATAATGACAAGCCAGTACCAGATATCGTTCAGCATTAGGGTTCAACATTGCAATTATGTTCTTAAAGTTTAAAGTCCCAAATACAGGTGTC
This sequence comes from Eupithecia insigniata, assembly GCA_947859395.1. Taxonomy (NCBI): domain Eukaryota; kingdom Metazoa; phylum Arthropoda; class Insecta; order Lepidoptera; family Geometridae; genus Eupithecia; species Eupithecia insigniata. Next base: position 2,429,001 of record OX401999.1, on the reverse strand, counting down.
TGGTCTGAAAAAACATTCTCCGTGACACTCCAGCCCAGTCCTCTCATCTCGTTTACAATGAAGTTACCAACTTTCTCATGGTTGGGTGTACCAACCACTCTTGGTATCAAAATTTGATCCAGTGTATTCCTAAAGTGTTGCACATCAGACAGGTTGGCTAACTCTCTCACTTCTTCATCCGTTAGGTCTTGAGCTTCATGGAAATTCTGAAATGTTCCAAACTCTTAATCTAAAAGCTAGCTTTTAAAACATACAAATAAGCTTCTTAAGATTAAAATTTCAACGACTAAATCCTAGATGTATAAAATGAAGGTCAGGCAGTTTTTAGAAAGTATAAACTGACAACTTGCCACTACAACTTCAGCTATGTCCTTACCTTTTCCTGGTAAAATTTCAAAACTTTATCACTTTTACCACTGTTTACAAAGGCGCAGCATAGGCTGGCCAGCGTCAAATACACAAAAGTTCTGTTCATTTTCACGTGATAGTAGCTCAATTTCCGCTTGGAGTTAAAATTAAAAACTCTATGTGGCCGAGGATCCAGAAGTTTTGGCCTAAATAGAGGTTGGTAAATAAACTTCAAGGATTCATCTAAAGAGAAAACTGATAGAGAGTTTATTCCGAAACTTGATGAAAATATAGACAAACGAAAAACTGTATTGTTTTGTCGACGACCGCGTAAATACTGGATTATGTTGCCAGCTTCGGACGATAGAAAAGCTGGAACTCCCATTATTCTAAAATAAATTAACATCATCGGTAGGCTTCATGACGTTCAAGAGTTCATGACACACTTACTACTCACCTCACTCATAACTACAACATGTAAGGAGACTGTATTTTGTCACGATTTTAACCTTTTACACAGATTTATGACTTTGAATGCTCGTAATTCTTTTTTAAAGTGAATTCTTTCAAGAAATTATTTGTTTAGAATAAGTATACCTACATCGGAATATAAACAACACAAGTTATCTTGTGGCATTACAGCCACAAACAAAACAGAAATGATGATTTTAGGGCTAGATTTTGAGCGATGTGATTTTTTTTTATAAACTCAACGCAGGAAACCGTAGCACTTCCCAACTCCCCAAGAAATTATGTCTGTCCCAATATTGTTACTGGGACCGACATAAGCTGACACTGTATAATAATTTCATTCACATTTTCCTCATCTGCCATGATTTTTCGTGAACATTGATTACATAGACCGTTTCACGATATTGATAGATTACAAATCTACCGTTAGAGATATCAACGAAACCTCATTCCAAAAACCGTAGTACTCGTAGGTACCTAAGAATCGTTTATTTTCGACATATTGAGAATAAAACACAGCATTATTTAAAGTTAAGAAATTAGAAAGTTGGTATTTGTTACCTCTCGTATATCGACGATTTTATTTGAGCATAGATGCAACTTACCATGGTGTAGGTAAGTAACACCTACCAAGACCGCCAGAATCATCATTATAACAATCTGGCAACACATGTAGCAAGCTGTCAGCTGAGGATGACTTTTCAAAGAAATGACAGCGTCGATGAGCGTTGACAGATAACGCGCCTTCTCTAAAAACATCTTAAGGCGCATACAAAGGCAAATGACCTTGGGCATTTGGCAGCCTAGCGGGAATACCACGCGCCATCTATGGAGCAAGTAAAACGCGCGCGCGGTGTCCTCCACTGCAGTTAGATGGCGCGCACTAGTGTAGTACATACGTAAACACAGTACACAGAGTAATGATGATCAGAGATACCCCTTGAGAGAAACTGTCCAAAGGAATAATAATTGTCTAAAAATATTATATGATGTATATGAATATAGGTAGGCTTAGGATTAAAACATTACTACACAAAATATCTTTTTAGTAAAACAAATATTATTAAATTTATTTTTGTTGAAGTTTTTATTAATATTGATGAGAACACTCGGCATGATAAATAAATTCACAAAATAAATTCACTATCTTGTGTAAAAAATTATATTCGTCCTTGTTTTCAGTGCTAGGTAAGTGGTTGGTATGGTAACTAGTTATGATGTGGTAAGTTGATCTGGAAAGAAGTAATTTAACGGAACCCTTAATCTTCTTTTACTGAAAAATAAAGAAATTTATATATTTAATGGCCCGCAAGAAAAAATATTCTCTAAGTGAAAGGTAGTAGGTAGGCAATTGATAGAATATGGTTGGTAAACTATGTAATAATAAGAAAAATACATAACATGGTATCCAAATATAGGAAAAAAGGTATATATGAAAAAAAGGTCAAAATTAGACCGAATTTCAGTTTTTTATTAAAAAGGGGGTCAAAGGGCCAGGGGGGAAACATTTTGTTTTCGAAATTATTTTGATCCTCTACAAGACCCAACAAAATATTTTCTTTCAAGTCACTTCGCTTGGGAGATACAAAAAGAGGGGAGTTTTTTTTATGGGGAAAGTGGGGTGATTTTTTTTCCAATTTGAGTAGAAAACCTCTATACGGTCCCGCAATCGATACTCCTTTATCATCGGCATCTGGGAGCAATCTCGCTCCCAGATGCCGATGTGAAATGGAGGGATTTTTTGTTGGCAAGGGGGCAATAATTTTATCGCATTCCAAATTACTTGTCCTCTTCTATAAAATCCCCATAAAAAAATAGCTCTGCTTGGGAGCCGCACTAGAGGGGGGAAGAAGGGGGGCAAATCTCGAAAAGTCGGAATTTTCCCTAGGTCCCATAAAATCCATTTATACATTTTCGCACGTGGACTGTTGGACACGTCACAAAATTAAAATTACATAAGTAAAACAGGGAAATAAAGTGATCACTTTGATTTTTTGTTCACTTCAATCTTTTTAAGGAAAGAAGTGAACAAGAAACCTTTACCTTGTTAGGTTGTTAGATTTCGAGTTGGAGCAAAAGTCGTCCCATGCTCTTTTATCCTCAAGATAATCTGATATTTTGTAATAAGCCTTTTTACAAAGGATATGTTTGATAGTTTGTTTGAATTTATTTATTGATAATTTTTGCAACTCAGTCACTCAGAGATTTGTTGTAGAAACGTATACATTGCCCTTTAAAAGATACACTAATCTTGTGCAGCCTAGTTTTGGGCAAAGCGAGTTTATTCTTATTTCTAGTATTTACATTATGTATGTCGCAATTTTTAGGGAATCGATCGATATTTCTATGAGTGTACAATAAGTTTTCATAAATATTTTGATATGGTACGGTCATTATATTTATTTCTTTGAATTTATTGCGCAGGGATTCTCTAGTTCCCCCACAGTAATATGCCATAAGACATAATACTAGACCTGTGTCGATCGTGATCGATCGTATCACAAAGACTCGATCACGACCCGTGAGTGATTGATCGAATCGCTAGTTTTAAAAGGATTCGATCGTTCAGTCGATCATTCTGGCGTTGATGCTTGTAAAACAAAAGTGAACCTTATGATGTGAAAGTTAAGGAAGTTTTTCCCTGACAAATACGAATGATCGACCTATTGATTGAATTAATGACAGACTGCATGACAGTCAAAAAACTGAACCTTATGTTGTGACTATTATGGTAGTTTTTCACGAAAAAAAACCGTGACCCGCGACTTTCAAAACAATCGGGTCTTTCGTTCGATTGATTGAATTTGGAATCATGTTCAATTTGCTTGTAAAAGAAATATGAACCTTATGACGTAACGGTAAGGTAGTTGTTTCCCGACAAATACGAACGATCGAGTCTTTGAGTGAGTCAATCAATTCATTCATGCAATGCAAAACACAGTGAACCTTATGGCGTGACTGGAAAGATAGTTTTTCCCGACAAATACAAACGACCGATCGATCGAACGATAAACTGCACGCACCGGCGCGGCATGGCAGTGGCAAGTCATGGGTCTTCGCGACCCGCGAAACGATCGAGTCTTTTTGATTCGATCTTTCTGCTAATTCGATCGTGATCGATCAATTTTTGTCTACTCTTATATATATATATATATATATATATATATCATCATCATCAGCCCGTACACGTCCACTGCTGAACATAGGCCTCCACCAAACGACGTCACGAATAGCGGTCCTGAGCCGCCTCCATCCAACGACTCCCTGCGACCGTTACGATATCGTCGGTCCATCGAGTGTGAGGTTTTCCCACGCTCCGTTTCGGATTGCATCGCGGTCGCCACTCGAGAACCTTTACTTCCCAACGGTTATCGGTTCTACGAGCTATATGGCCTGTAAGGATGGGAGTTATTGGATATTTTGGCTACCGGTTATTAGTTGGGTATTTTGTTTCAATACCGCTAGTACCAACTGGTACCCAATAACGTTACAATACTCTATACCTGTTCTGATTTCTACCCAATATATTTCTAACCGATTTGGTTAGAAATACCATCTAACCGATTTGGTTACAAATACCATCTAACCGATTTGGTTACAAATACCATCTAACCGATTTGGTTAGAAATACCAAATACTTGTTGCAGCTACATAACTTTACGGGTGAACGGTCCGCTAGTACCTATGCGTAGATGATAGTTAGGTAAGTATAGGTATTGAAGCGTTGGGTAGTTATGGCTCACGGTCGGTTAGGCGCGATGCTCGCTTTGCACAGTTATTCCCTAGCGGTATGCGGATATTACAATAGCGTTAGATATTTTAGGACCATGCTAACAGGTACCGAGTTAGTTATTGAATACCGGACTCATCTCTAATGGCCTGCCTATCGCCACTTCAGCCATATATACATATATATTATAATAATTATAACAATTACGTCAATAATTAGTAGGTACCTAACCCCCGAATACTCAAACGAATCTCAGATTTAAGCACGACTCAAGTGACGATTTTTTGACAGATTTTCATTGAAAACTGTCAAAATATTGCGACATAAGACGTGCTTACATCTGAGTTGCGTTTGAGTATTCGGCCGTAAGATACATAATTATTAGGTACTTAGTTAAAAGTTGCGCCACAGTTTAGGAAATGTTACTTCGGTTGCGTGTGTAAAAAGTTGGTATTGAAACACGATGCTAATAAGTCTCTGTAACGGCACTACTCTATGCATCGATGCATCGATATTAGACTATGCCTGAGAACTTGACTAGGGGACTAAGCAATTATTATTTATAAGGGCCACCATACCAACCATACTACACGGACTGCTTCGAGCAGTCATTCATACACACATACACGGAACCACTCGAGCAGTTGAACTGCTTCGGAAGATCGTGCGGTCAAGCAGTCGCCAGTCCGTGTATGTTGATCAATGGCTAACTGCCCGAGTATTCCGTGTTTGGCGGCCCTCAGATATAGGTAGCATGGTAGGTACAGGTGTTTCAGCCCTTGTTTACTTCCCATATTCTTATTGTTTCACTAAAACACAACTCCAGAACAAATACTAAAGACAAAACACAACACAGAATTTTAGAAAATCAATTAGGTAGGTACTTCATTATTTTTGAAACTGCTTCAGATGATATTATGTAGGCATGATAATTCAAAAAGAAAAACGCGTGACGGCTGCGACAACGACGAAGACGACGGCACGATTGTTTTGTTTGGTCTGGCAACCTCGCACTCGAGCCGGCCGCTAGTTAGAGCTCGCAACGTCGCGTCTTTGCCTAGCGCGCGCCCTCGCTAACATTGCCTAATCAAATTATGCGAGCAATCGTTCGTGGGAGAGAGACGTTTTAGTAGGCGTAAATAGTTTTTTCGTTAAAACTTCTTATTTTGAGTTTATTTCAAAACAAATGGACCGGCAATTGAAGCATACGAGCTACATAAATAACTATACTGAGTTTGGTAGTAAACGAATAAGACACACCGCCAAAAAGTGTGCTCATTCACCTGAAGATATTGTTTCTCTAAACTTTTTCTGACTGTTTACTATAACTACCGGCAAGCATTTGAAACCGGCACATAATACTTTAAGATATGTGTTACCGGATATATAAATTTCAAAGGTCCACGATCTATATTTTTGTCAAATACATGTTCGAAAAAGACGTCGTTTTCGTCTTTTCCCCTTATAATTCGCCTTAACGGCGACACCATGGATAATAAGGTAGGTACTTACTGAGGCATAGGCCGCACCTACCTACAAGTTCTTTGGACAGCATACACGTTGCCCGAGGGGCGGGAACCCCAGATAATAATGTTCTAAAATAGGTAGGTACCTACCTAGTTTCTGCATTTTGCAAGTTAGGTACTCGGCGCCAAGAATTCCTTGAGGGACTGGGATCCCAAAAATATTAGGAAAAAGTTTAGAACCTTAAATCACAGCCCTATGCTGCAGGACTACGAGATAGACACAATCTAATACCTACGTAAATACAACGACTACTCGAGCAAAACGTGATTTCTTATATACCTATGTACTTAGTTAGCTTTTGATCAAACCTATTTATTCTGGCTTATGCTAAATAAGATACCTACCTCGTTTTGGGAATTGGTAGGTATATAGTAAACTATTTTGTATGGGCACAATGAAAATACGTTTATTTAACAGGCGTTTAAAAAAAAAAAACATAACTTAATACCTACCTAACCATGAGGGCGCTGTGTGCAAAACCGACTTCAAATTCCTGAATCTAAGTTTACACTGCTTTTTAGAATGAAGTGGAGACTTTTACAACGAAATTTATTATCTTCACAATGATACACTAACACTAGGTAAATACTTACGGAGAACACGAATTGTTGATTTGATGACGGACTCGTTGAAACGAAACTTGAACCGCGACAGAGACTGGACACCGAGATCTTACTTGACTTAAGGCTTTTGAAAGTAGGTAGATACATACATACCGTCAGACTGCCACGCGAAATATAAGAGCGCGAGACAGGTTTCCGCCAAGACCACCGGCGACGGAGAATCTGTGTCTGGGTCCCCGGTCTCTGTAGCGGCGCGAGCCGCTGCGCCATGAATTCCTTTAGGGAGTGGGATCCCAAAAATATTAGGAAAAAGTTTAGAACCTTAAAGCACAGCCTTATGCTCCAAGATTACGAGATAGACACAATCTAAAACCTACTTAAATAGTTGACTACTCCCGTAAAACATGATTTCTTATATACTTAGTTAGCTTTTGATCAAAACCGATACTGCGCTTGAGTTTGTACTGCGTGAGGTGCAGCTGCATGTGGCCGAGCACGCGAAGCATCATGGCACCACGCGGGTAGATGCGTGACGTAAACGTCACCTCCCCGCCGCCGCAGAAAACCTCCACCGAGCTGCGGTCCACGAAGATGCGCCAGTGCAGGTGGCCCGTCGGCGCCCAGTCCGCCCGCCGCGGCGCGTCCACCCCGCTGCCGTACCGGTCCACGCCCACCTGCCCGCGAGCCGCCCAGTACCGCACGCTGTACTGCCGCTCGCCTTGCCACTCCAGCACAATCTCCGCGTCGTACGAGGCGGTGGTCGCGTTCACGAGCAGCTCGAACGAGCGCGCGCCCGTCTCGAACGACTCGCCTGGCGCGTACCACGCGTTCTCGATCACCTCCCCTCGTAGGCGCACCATCTCCCGCGCCGGCGCCTGCAGCAACCGCCCGCCACGGGCCATGCGCAGCTCACGCACCAGTGTCATGCAGCCTGCCCAGCCGTCATGCGCCTCCTCGAAGGTCGCTTCCCACATGCCCAGCCAGGCGACCATCAGCCGGCGCCCGTCCACGGAGCGCGTCGTCTTCGCCGCGTACAGGTCGTGGCCGTGGTCCAGCTCCTCGAAGGTGGCCTGCGATATCTCGAGGTCCGGGAAGCGGGCCATGGGGCAGTCGAACTGGCCAGTGACATAGCCGGCAACCTGCAGGTTGCGGAAGCGGTCCCCGTCGGGCGGCACGCCCTGCGCCGACATCAACAGCACGCACAGCCCGTCTAACTCGAAGACGTCGGGGCTCTCCCAGGCGCGCCCCATGTCGCCCAGCGAGTGCGCCACGGTGCCGTTGGCGCGCCACGCGTACAGGTCGGGGCTCGTGTACAGCAGTAGGTGGCCACGCTCGCGGATCGACGCCCCCACCAGCATGTACCAGATATTGCGATGGCGCCACACCTTGGGGTTGCGGAAGTCGGAGGCGCCGTTGGGTGCGTTGCGCACCACCGGGTTATACATGTACTTCTGGAAGACGATCCCGTCCGCACTAACGGCGACGCTGACCGTGCTACGTGTCACGTTGTCGCGCAGCACCTGGCCGGTGTAGAAGAGCGCGAGGTAGCCGTTGTGGTTGACAGCGGAACCGGCGAGGCAGCCGCTGCGGTCGAACGTGTCGCGCGGCAGCACGGCGGGCGGGTAGTGCGCCCAGTGCACGAGGTCGGAGGAGGCGGCGTGGCCCCAGGCAGCGGGCCCCCAGGAGCCGTCGTACGGGTGGTACTGGTAGAAGAGATGGTACTTGCGCTTGAAGAAGACGAAAGCGGCGGGGTCGTTGAGCCAGCCGAAGGAGGCGGAGAGGTGGTAGAGCGGACGGTAGCGACGTCGCAGCTGCTGCGAGGAGGTGGCGAGAAAGGCGCGCACGTGCTGCAAGTCGGCCTGCGCCGGGTGCGCGCCGCCGCGCTCGAGCAGTGCGCCCGCTAACACCAGCAGCGCCGCGAGCTCCATACCACAGACCATAACCATTACTGAACCACCCGCACATCGCATCTACGATGCATTTACAAACAGCCTGTTGTATTTACAATTCGTGGAACAATAGGATGATCCAATTGATTAACTAATAGTTGATTTTACAAAGATACGTTCTAGTAAACATGATGCAATTTGTGCGTAATTATACGTATTCAAATTATCTGTCTTACTCACTGTATGTACGTAATTCTTTTACATCGGATTTCCTATTTATGTTCTACTAGCATCTGGCCGCAAATTCGGCGATTATGTCAATAAAAATTTAAGTAGTTAAATAAGGTTAAGTAGAATAGACACCAGGGTATCCAATCTAGTTAACTCTATATCGACCGTCTTATGTGTGGTTGGTTTATTTAACCTAACGATCAAATCAAATCAAAATGTTTTATTGCAACCATATTGTACAAAAAGATGCTATATATTTTACAGTCTCAAATACCCCGTTAGGGCACAGCAAGATAAGTACTTAGTACTTAAGTTTTAAGCTAGGTGACTTAAGATACCAGGAATTCAATGAAGAGCATTATAATTAAATTTTTCTTTGTAAAAAATGTCTACCTACCCAACTACCTACATATTTGTAGCTTACGTTCAAAGTTTTCGTATACTAAGTATTCTATTATGCCAGATCTAAGATTTTTGCTAGAAAGTCGACCTAATATGTACATATGTATTAAATGTACAACCCATGGAGTACCTCAAGGGTCGATACTGTGCCGCTGTTATTTGTAATATTTATTAATGACATGATATTTCCATTCATAGGTACATATTTTCGTCTTATTATTGTGAAAATCTAATAAAACTATGATAAAGCAGCATAAGCTTATGCATAAGATAACTCACAGAACTTCTCTATTTGAAATAAAATAAACACAGTAGTAATTAACATTATAGATTTAATAATAATAAAATACAGCTAAATAATGATCCAAAAATATACAGATTTAATATTATATTTCCAATAGGAATACAATAACAGTACTAAGGTACATCTAGGTATAAACAATATTATAATATAACAAATATAATGTATTATTATCAACTTGGTGCCTTTCTATCACAGTTATCTAATTTTAACAAATACATAATGTACTTCCCAAAATCCAACCGCCAAATTAGTTAATGCCACTTAGGATAGTTTAGGTACTTAACACGTTCCCTGTGCCGCCAAGATTACGGAGTCGACCACCTACGTGCAAACGAATGTGGTATTGCAATACTTTAGTATTGAAATGATAATGACAAAACAATAACTTTAATTTTAATGCCCTCCTTTACTAAAAAAAAAACACACATTTGTAAATGACCCATCCGTGGGTCATGCACGTACGGTGAGAAACTCAAAATGCACCACCGCGCACCGGTGGGTCATGCACAGGGAACGTGCTAAGATATATTTGTAACCTAAGATATTTTTTATACGATAACTAGTTTCTACCCGCGGCTTCGCACATGTTGTGTCTATGAAAACGTTTAAAGAGGATTTATATCCCATGGGAATTGATTTATGGGATAAAAAGTATTCCGATTGATTCTAGGATGATTTTTGGAAAGGTTGCCTGGGAGAAATCGCTTTCGGCGATAAGGCCGCCTTTTGTCCTGTATTTATTTTAATTTTAGATATAAGAGTTTTTATGTAGTTTTAATAGGTACAATAAAGTGTTCATTCATTCATTCTAGGCCTAGAATTACCTGTATGAAATTTCAGCCAGATCCGTTCAGTAGTTTTGGGGTGAAGAGGTAACAAACATCCATTCATACATCAAAACTTTCGCATTTATTATTGTGATATAACTCAATAGTTAATCAATTTTTTTGGAATGTTGTCGAATACTCTCAAAAGTGGATATAAAAATAATAAATAAAAAACGATATTTGAGAAAATATCTGAGCAGCAGCTATCACTTACTTAATAAAGACAGCACTAAAATGTGGCCGTCCCTTTCATAACGATTTCAATAACAAGGATGGCATCATTTTTAGTTGTGTCAACTAAACTACATAAATTAGTTTAGTTTTGGCGACATCTGAATAAACACCATCCTTAGGTATTCTCAGAGATTCATCTACCAGCTAAGTAGGTAGCTGTTTTAAAGGTTAAGTAATCAACAAAAACTTAAAAAGAAATGAAATTTTTAACAAACTTTTAAATGAAGATTTAAAATGCACTATTAAGGTGCGTCCAAATTAAGTAACAAAACATAGTAACGTTCCATGCTCGCTGCGAATGCTACATTACGTAAGGGCTCATACACACAACATCCTTTTTACTGGATCCGTTTATTTTCCCGTGATGGCGTATGGAGTTGTAGGAGCGAGTTCACACACCTGACAGTATACCGGATCCAGTAAACAAATGTTACCGGACGGATTTTCAGATACTGGAAAAAATCCGAAAAATCTTTTTACTGTGTCCGGAATACTGTCAGGTTATAATCAGCTTATATTAAATTCGTCTAATTCACACAATTAGACGAATTTAATATAAGCTCGTCTCATGTGATTTCTTTTGGACAGATTTTCATTGCAACGGAACGCAATTTTAGAATATTTTTATAGGATATTAAAACCTATCCTCACAACGTACGACACACATTTCTTTTACGATAAAAAAGACGCACGCCTTCTTAATAGAAAAGTGTGCCTATGCGGTGATAAGGTTCAAAAATAACCTATCAAAATCGTCTAAAATTTCCTTTGATTCCGTTCCAAATTGCAATGAGCCTTGGCACAGCCTAACCTCTGTGAAGTAATGGTCAAGTTTCAACATTTCATAATACGGTGTTGTTGCGGAATATTCTATCCTTTGAACCTTACTTGGTATTTCATCTTGGCCGAGGAGTCATAGATTAAGTAAGTTACTTCGGCGGCGTGTAGCTGCAGGTAGGACCGCAAGCGGCGCGGGTATTGAAAATTAAGTTCCTATTGTGTGGATCTCTTTGGATACAGTTTTCACAAAAAGAGGTTCCATATCACAATAGACCCGCGCGGGAAGTCTACCTTTACTTCCTTACCCCTAACTCTTCAGCTTGGCCGCTGCGTGTAGCTGCGCCCATAGGTCCGCGAGACGCGCGTGCGCAGCCCCACGCGTCCCGAGCGCCTGCGCCGCCGCGTCTACCGCCGCTAGTGCGTACGCTCGAGCCACGCTCCCTTCCTGTGACGTCAAATATTTTTTTATGATATTATATAAATAATGCTAGACCGGGACAACGGCCATTCTCTGACGTCGGAAGCCAAGATCGAATTCGAGTCACTGCGCCACGCCAGTAAGGTCTGTCGTCCTTTGCTAAGCCAGCTAGCCTCTTGTTTTACTGCAAAAACTTTCGTAATTTGACGAATTAATTTGAATGTAAGCGGGTGAACTACGAACCTACTTTGTGTTGGAAGAACACCAACATTTCACACCTTAACGAGGGACATCAGGATGAGTGCGGTTCGCGTCGCGCTCGTTCGGCGTTCAGTGTGCGCCGCGACGCTGAACGAACGCGACGCGAACCGCACTCACCCTGATAAAGTCCCTTGTTAAGGGATAAAAATAAATAAAATAATTTATTCAAAAATAACTTAGGACTAAAAGGTTAACAAAGAGTACTTAATCTTATATTTTCAGGCATAAAACGTTAATGTTCTTCCAACACAAACTAGGTTCGTAGTTAACCCGCTTACATTCATAATTACTAATTCATTATGAATGTAAGCGGGTTAACTACGAACCTAGTTTGTGCTGGAAGAACCTGTTATTGTTGTTACCTGGTCGGCAGCCCGCAGTGCGTATCGATGGCGTGCCCGCAGCGAGGCGGTCGCGGTCGCCTGATGCCGTGCGGCGGCCGCGCGCTCGCCGTGCAGCCCGCGCGTCAGCCGCGCGCACAGCATGCGGTACGCGCCGAGCGCATCCAAGGCTAGCTCTAGCACGCCATTTCCTTCGCTACCAGGGCTGTCGTCCTCGGCTGAGCGGGCTAGTCTGAAATCAACGCCATGGAAGCTATAGATAGAATCAGAATCAATAACTTTATTTCTTATGCTTACAAAATAAGCATTTAGACAATAGCTGGTCTGGACCTCTTCCGTATACAGTGTGTATCACGGCCATGGGACATGGAGGGCATAAAAAGGGCTTCGTCTCCCCAGATTTAGGCAGTTTATGGTCTTCCTTTAATTTAATGAGTAACGTTTTATCGTTACATTAAATGTAATTTAATGTAACGATTAAACATTAAATGTAATTTAATGTAACGATTAAACATTAAATGTAATTTAATGTAACGATTAAACATTAAATGTAATTTAATGTAACGATTAAACATTAAATGTAATTTAATGTAACCATAACAATTTGCACAAAAACTAATCAGAAACTAGGATTCCGTTTTTATAACTACTGTTCAGTTCAGACCTACGATATATTTGCCACCTGGAGTGACAGCTGTCAAAACGAAATCCGCGCTTTATTTTAATGAACAGTCGCAGTACCGCAGCATGCCCAAGTGGATGTCTGCTCTTCTGGGTACCGAATACCGTGTAGGTATCGGGGGGACAATTCTGCGTGATACTTTATCGAGTGATACTAATTATCACGGGATAAACATATCATGTGATAAATATCCAGTACCGCCAAAAACTGCATTCTCGTGCGAATAATATCTCTCGTGAGAAAAATAACGAACAACTTATCAAAGAAAAACCCTCCATATATGTAAATATATCGAATTGCAGATTTTCAGAATACGCTTGTTTATCACTCGATATTTTGACAATTCTTGCCATATTTTATCAAGTAGATATATTGCCAGAATTGCCCTTCTGGTCTGAACAGTCCTATCAAGTCCTATATTCATACTGAAATGCCGCATGTGCTGTGGCGATTTTGGTGTGAGAACTCTATAACGCTCACGTGAGCCAATGTACGGTGTCACCATAAAATAAACAATACTAACGTGGCCGCAGCATGCAGGTCCCTATGCGCCGGCGCACTCAGGGCCGCGAGCCCGGCTCCTAACTCGCGGATATCCGCGCGTTCGCTTTCCACTCGCTTCCTAGCTGCAAAGAACAACTCAGAAGTTTTAAGTACCGTAAAACGAGGTGAATAGAAATGGACGAAATACTGGAGCAAAACATCCTCTTACAGAGGTCAGATCCACTGACACAGGAGGTGAACAGTCACAGACTAAGGATACTTCCACTGCTACAAGACAGTTAATGTAGTAATCGAGTATTTCGACAATTTCTATTCTATTCAATATCCTATTACTATACTGTGTTGTATCCAAAGCTTCATTTGTCTGGGTCATAAGCATGTAAAAAATACTTTTGGAAGCTTAATGGGGCGCAACGAAAGAGAGTCCTAAAAGTGGTTTCATTGATAAACCTCTTTCAAATATCTGCGCTAATCGCGTCAAGCCAAGCTGCATCAGGCGAAGTTCCTCCATCTCAGCCTGGAAGGCTGTTTCAATATCTTCTGTGGACGTGAGATCCTGCAGGGAAAAACAAACTGTTTACATCTGTTTAGGTTTGGTCTTTGTCAAAATGGTGGATTTGTAAAAATTATATGTACCTATGGTAAATGTTAAAATTTAGGTAAAGAGAATTAATTAGGTAACACGATTTCTTATTTGATCGCAAATTTGCCTCGTAATGTTTTCAACTTAATGTTTAGGATACTTGTTTATCTGTTATCTACAAATTCATTAATTCCAATAATGTCGTAGCACCAAAGTACAATCTGTACAGGATACAGTACTTAGTTAATTGTAGTATCTTTACTGGTTATCTGGCTCTCTGAGAACCAGACAGTACTTAACTACATACATATCAAATTATAAAATATTTATTGCTTTGTAGACATTGTAAATAAGTATTTTGATATCTAAAATAAGATACAGCTTATCTAAAATACGACTAAATCCTCACATCATTGGTCTCTGTAGTCCCCGCTAGTAGAAACTCATCATGCCTAGGTCGATCCAGCTTCAGATGCAGATCGCAGAGGAAGGCCCGTAGGTCAGCATCGTGGGCCATAACTGGATGTCTTGCGGTCAGACTCAGCCAGCGCTGTAGGGCTTCCCGTCGTTGCGATAGAAAGTCTTTGCTGCCGCCGCCGACCACTACCCTCTTTGGAGGTAGTTCACACACCGCGCTAAAAGAATACATAGGAATATTAAGGCATGGGAGGAATATTATCAGTCTCACGCTGTGCGCGAGACGATATCATTATCTTTATGAAAAGTGCAAATCGAGAATTGTTTCCCACTTTTGTAGCTAGAGATCTACACTTGCTTCCACCGGTCACTTTCGACCATATATGTAGATGTAACCCGCTTTACCAAAGAGATCCTTGGTCTAAAAACTCAGCTTAAGCAACTGGAAGAAAAAGCGGTAACCACAGAAGAGTTTAACCTCCTTCAAAAGGAGGTGGAAAATATAAGACATGCGTCCTTGCTAAATGATTTTACACGTAATGCATCTAAGTCAACTAATGATTTTACACGTCGGTATGTCTAGTGTAAACATTAACAAAAGAAGAGGAGCATGCTTACAGAATAGTTTTGAATTGGACAGCGGGCCCACGGGACTACAGTATGTGCCTGAGTATGTACCTATGAATCTACACCAAACATCAGCTGATTTTAAGGTCAATGAACTCCCCTCAACATTGAGGCAGTCAGTAGCGAACGAACAGTCGACTAGCCCTATCTCCCTCTCTTGCATGCAAAATGAAGCGACAATGGCAACTGGATCTGGGCACGTGGAGGCCCACAGCACTGTTTCGCCGGTGTTGAGTGAGAGCGGCGACGGGTACCAGCGTGAATGCAGTAGCGGCAGTGCAGGAGTGAGCGAGAAAGTGTACCAGGCGGCGACTGCGCCTGAGCGCATGGAGGCCGCGGTATGTACTACGGTTTGCACCCAACTAACTCCGTCTTCGGGTAGCTTCGCTGGCACTTCGGGCGGATGCGTTCACAGTCGTTTAATCTCGGCAGTCACCAGTTCTGTTCCTGAGGTTCGGCGCGCGTCGATCACTGACTCGATCGCTACGCGACTCGATATTCGTGGGGGATTATCTGCGCCGGACTTGAATGCGAAATATTATGATCAAGTGGTAAGAGACTCGGAGTGGCAGATAGTGCGTAAAAAATCTGCTAAGCATTATAAGCTAATTGGACAAAGAGGTTGTGCTCCTACGGAACTTAACAGCAAATTTAAGGCGGCGGACATAAAAGTGCCCCTATTAATTTCAAACGTTAGTAAGGATGTCACGGAAAATGATATTATTTCGTACATAAAAGAAAAAACCGGTGAAATTGTATCGCTTAAAATGATTAACATGCGTAGAACAAAAATGTATAATTCTTATAAATTGTACGTATCAAAGCTTAAGTTCGATTTATTTTTAAGTGATAGCTTCTGGCCTAGAGGTATAACTTTTAGGCGTTTTGTGCATTTTTTGTACAAAACAAAACTGGAAAATTTTGTTAAAGCTTCTTAATCTGTTTTTTTATGGATTTAAATAATATAAACTTTAATTGTAAGTCAGTTAAGCGATCGTTTAATGATTTACAAAATCTGTGTAAAATGGCTGATTTTCTGGTCCTCCAAGAGACGTTGCTACTTCCCCATGATATACCATTAGTGGGCACAATTCTTAGTAACTTTGAGTACACAGGTAAGTCCGCCGTGGACACGTCTATAGGGTTGTTAAGGGGAAGACCTCATGGGGGGGGGGGGGTGGCCATTCTTTGGAGAAAAGGAATTTTTGACAGTGTAAGCTTAGTGAAATGTAGTAGTGATCGGCTAGTGGCTGTGAAAGCAACGGTAAAGGGGCGTAGCATTATTGTATTCTCGGTCTATATGCCCACTGACTCATCGGACAACCTTCCTATATTTACTGAGTGAAGTTAGCGCGATAGTAGCTAGCGAGGATGTTGCTTGTATATTTATAGTAGGAGACTTTAATGCTCACCCACAAAAACCGTTTTATGATGAACTTATCAGCTTCTGCTCAGATCAGTTTTGGACTTGTGCGGATATAGAAACATTAGGCCTACAGTCTAGTGTATATACGTACGTTAGTGAGGCTCACGGCTGCCGCCGATGGCTGGACCACTGTGTAGTGTCTGCATCGGCTTGGCAAACAATGACCAAGGTGAACATTTTGGAGGATGTTTTCGTGTCTGATCATCTGCCGCTGGTCATTGAGTGCAATATAAGCCTTGTAAGACCAAAATGCATGATCCCTACCTGATGATACCTACAACTCAACAAAGTAATTTGGGGAGAAAGAGACGAGAGTCAAACAGCAAAATACCATGAACTATGTCATGAGGGGCTACGTAACATAGATTTTCCGTCTGAATTTATAGAGTGTGGTGGTGGATCATGCAGTTTGGAAGAGCATAAGCTGGTGCTCGATAAGCTTTACCATGGCATAGTAAGTATCTTATGTGAAGCAGCTATTAAGACTAGTGAGCGGCGCATGCAAAACAAAGGTAGGCATCTCTGTGGTTGGAATAAGCATGTCTCTGAGGCTCATAGGGTGGCCAGGCTTAACTTCAAAATTTGGATTATGCATAATAGACCATCATCTGGTAAAATTTTTGAACACATGGATGTAACGCGTAAAATATTTAAGAGCCGTTTGAAATGGTGCCAAAATAATCAGGAACTAGTTAAAATGGACATACTAGCAAAACACAGGGCAGCAAAAGATTTTAGGAAATTCTGGAAGTCGACGGGTAAGTATGATGTTAAGCCTGGCCTCCCGGTGAGTGTGGATGGAAAAAGTGAGGCGGAGCAGATTTCCAACTTGTTTAGAGATCATTTTAGGGTACATTCTCCACTGGGACCTTCGTCTGCACTCCCCACCTCTGCTGAGCCGGATCGTCAGGGAGAGGCGCCGCAAATATGCTTTACTGCAAAGCAAGTAAGGAAAGCTCTGAGTAAAATGAGCGGCGGCAAATCTCCCGGGCATGATGGTATCAGTGTGGAGCATCTGAGACATGCGGGTGTTCACCTACCAAGTGTGCTGGCTCTGTTCTTCTCGATGTGTATCAGTCAGTCCTATCTACCTCATGACTTAATGAAAACCATCGTGGTACCCATTGTGAAGGACAGAACCGGTGATATCTCCGACAAGGGGAATTATAGCCCTATCTCGTTGGCAAAAACGATAGCTAAAGTGCTGGAAAGTTTGCTTAACACTTACTTGGAAGAATTTTCTCATGTACATGACGCGCAGTTCGGATTTCGATCCGGACTTTCTACTGAAAGTGCCATAGTGAGTCTTAAGCATACTGTTCAGTACTATACTGATCGTAAAACGTCGGTACATGCCTGTTTTCTTGACCTATCCAAAGCCTTTGACCTATGACGTGCTCTGGAGAAAGTTGAGAGACGGGTGTGCCGGCGGAAATGCTCAGTATATTTAGATATTGGTACGCTAACCAAACGAATTTTGTTAAATGGGCGGGTTCACTATCTGAAGCATATGTGTTGGAGAGTGGGGTAAGACAAGGAGGGTTGACATGCCTCTACTCTTCAACATGTATGTGAACGATCTCATCGTGGGGCTGAGCAGCATGCGTGTCGGATGTCGGATAGATGGCGTAAGCATCAATAACATTAGTTATGCGGACGACATGGTGCTGCTCTGCCCAACGGCGGGTGGCCTACAAGAACTGTTGAAAGTATGTGAGGTATACGCTGCTAATCATGGACTTCTATACAATGTAAAGAGAACGGAGTACATGGTCTTTGAAATCGCCGGCAAAGGTCCAGATAAGAGCACGAGCACCCAAAATATTACCCTTAATGGCATGAACGTAAGAAGAGTTAATAAATTTAAATATCTTGGACATATAATTGCCGACGACCTCAAAGATGATGCTGATATTGAAAGGGAGCGTAGGGCGCTGGCAGTTAGAGGTAATATGCTGGCCCGCAGGTTTTCCCGGTGTACTGAGCATGTAAAGATAATTTTCAAAGCTTACTGCCAAAACATGTACACAGGAAGCTTGTGGGTTAGACACACCAAAAACTCGCTAGCGACCCTGCGCGTCCAATATAATAATATATTCAGGATGATGTTGGGTCTGCCTCGCTTCTGTAGTGCATCGGGGATGTTTGCTGAATATCAAACAGATGGCTTCGGTGCCATCATTCGCAAAAAATCTACATCCCTGATCCGCAGAATGCGTGACAGTCGCAACAGCATCCTGAAAACCATAGCGGATAGATACTCGTCGTCGCTGTGGGCAAGCCTGATTCGCAGAGTGATCCCGGGAAAAATCCCGCTACTCTGGTGAGATCACTCTGGGAATGAGTCCTGCGTTTATTTTTATATCTTGATCTCGTCTCTATATACTAACTAACCATTTACTGTATTTTTTTATTGTGTTACTAACCCTCTATAGATCTATGTTGTCCGAAATAAAAAGATTTTATTTTTATTTTTTATTTATTAATACCGCGGTGTATGTCCCTTAGTCGCCTATTTCGACACCCGCAGGAAGCTATGGGTTGGTGTGGTGCAAATTCTAAATCGGCGCCGCACGGCAGCCACCGAACTTCGATCCCACTCATGCCCAGCGAGAGGAATATGGGCGTTACCCCCTCCCCGAGATAAAAGCCAATATGTGCTTATCAAGATAAAGATAAAAGATATTTATTGTCAAAACTGTGTACAAAAAGATCATAGACAATAAGTTGGAAACAACAGTTTGTCCGTCAATTACGGAATTACAATATTTAACTTAAATAACTAGGAAATTTATTGAATATTACTACATACTTAAACTAGAAATCACACTATTGCCGCCTCTTCTGTTAGGGAATTTTATTACTGGTTGATTTGTGATTAACAGTCAAACCTTAAAATTAAGGTAATCTTCAACAGAATAAAAACAATGTTCAATAAGTAAATTGAATAACTTTGTGTTGAATAAGGGACCCTTTAGTTCTTTTAGATCATTTGGCAATTTGATGTAAATTTTGAGAGCCATATTGTAACAATTTCGACTATACAATTGTGTTTTTTTTGTAGGTATTTCTAATCGGTCTTTATGCCTAGAGTTAAACTTATATACTTGTTCAAAAGTTTTAAATAAGTCTGTATGTGATTTTACAAATTTAGACATTTCTAAAATATATAAGCACGGTAAAGTCAGGATCTTATGTTTTTTAAATATTGGTGTACAAGGTTCCCACGGAGGCCTGTTGAAAATTTGGGCTATAAATAAGGCCTTGACATTAACTGCGTTACTCCATATAATAACATTATATCTAAGGGATGCTACATAGCCATGATACGCTAGTAGGGCAGTTTTGTGATCAGTTATGTTTGCAATATTCCATAAAGCGTAAATAAAATTCACTTTAGATCTAACACGTTCGATGTGCGGTTCCCATGAGCATACATTGTCTAGTTTCAGACCAAGGAATAAAACTGAATCACTTTCCTCTATTTCTTCATTATGATAAGTCAGGGGGAGGCCTGAGTCTAACTGAGGACCAATAATGGGCTGTTGAGGTTGAGTGAGGTGTATTTCATATTTTGACCAAAGGTCAGACAACAGTGACAATATGGGCCAAAAAGATTGGATCTGGGTGACAAAGGATTAGAACTAAATAAAAATTTGTGATAATATTATTATATTATATTATCACAATTATATTAATATTATTATATTGTTATGTATATATTGTTTGTTGATCCAGCTGGCTTTTCCCCAGATGGGAACATATTCTCACAGGTGAATAGCTATATAGAGTAATAGTTACTTTTCAGTAATAGGTATTTAGGTATTTCTGTAATGTAGGTAGGTATTTGAATGTTAGATTTCATAAATGATTAAATTTTTGTAACATTACAAAAATCTAATCAGTTAAGTAGATAGGTATAGTTCTAGTAGAGATCGCTTGTGGCCGATAAGACCTCCAATTGACACATTTTTTTTGTACCTAATTGTTTGTTAATTTTTTTTAAAAGTGTGCAATAAAGCATTTTCTATCTATCTAGTTAGTTTAGTGACTCACCGATAGGGGTATTTAGCAAATAAGACATCATAAAGCTGAGCAAAGTCATTGTATCTGCGAGTTACAGTGGTGCCATGTCTTCTAGAGCTCACATAGTATTCACAATGCTTGATGATGAGTCCTTTCCTCTCTGGCACGAGCTCTACACTGATCACATCTGTACGTTCAAGCTCTTCGAATGATACTGTGTTAGCATTTGACATAGTAACTGCAAGAAAATTTATAAGTTAGCTAAAGGTAATTTTTGGGTCCATTCAAAAGTTACATACATGAGCTTAGGTAAGGTACCTACAAGTTATCTATAAAAAGGCTAGCCTGCATTACCTGATCTTTAAAATTCGAAGTAAAACATAAGCTTACCTATATGAGATTCAGTAGAGGTACTTAAACCAGGTCAGCTGCCAGCAATGCATTTGCTACCTTGAGATCATAATGTGTGTCAATTTCCAAGCTTTCAATGGGAGAGATTTCCCATACAGAGCAGCTGTAAAATTCATGAGTCTGAAGAACCACGTCAACGACCGTAAAAAATTTAAGTTCCTCAAATAAAAGGGAAGGGGCGGACTAAATCAGCGCAGTTAAATAATACCGTGTGACGATAAGTTAGCTTCCTCTGTGTTGGTTAATGAAGTACCTAGGCATTTAATTTTTATCTTGGCAAAGGTATTATTATACCTACTTTTCTCAAATAAAACATCTTCACTCTTTAGAAGTACCTACCTTCATAACCTAACACTCGATGGTTCGATCCAATGGAAACGATCGATCGGATCGATCTCGCTCGATCATCATCATCAAAACATGACACATGTTATGGTCAAAACCGTCAAAACAAAACAAACAAGAGAACCGTCAAGAAATGGTCAAGAACATTGCTTGACAACTCCTTGACAACGACTTGACGTTTTTTGACAAAGCGAAAAAGTGACGTTGACACTAATGACGAACAAACAAGAGGACGTGCTATGCGACGACATGCGCGTTGCTTTGCCATAAAGGTACTTATGGCGCGTGTCGTTAGAAATGTGAGACGACAAACATAACATCAGTCTATTTTACATACAATTATCAGTTTTCCTTTTTTGATTACGGATACTATTGCCTTGTTAGTGGTCTATTAAAATGCTTTTGAAAGTGGATTATTTTGGAGTACCCGCAGGTAATGTTAGTTTTTACTTTGTATCATACCTACTTACTTGCTATTTTGAAAATGACCTTCTTCTATAAGAGTTCTTCTAGTAATATAGAATGAACCTGTTTCTACAAACTCCCCGTCCCAATCTTGTCTTCGTGGCCTTTTATTAACGTCAAAATTAACGGGATAATATTTCGCTTTCTGCATTTGCCATCGAAGCGTATGACTTCTAGAATAAAAAAAAACAATTTATTACCTAAGGCTTTCCTTTGGCCCATAGAAACAAACTCGTAATAAAAATAAGTGTTGCAATCAGTGCATACACAGTTACTGTGCTTATAATAAGTCTGTGGTATAATATGTACCACAGATTTTGAAATATTATAAAATCTGTGGTAGTGTTTTACAAACAAGAGGTTCTCAAATCAACGAGTAAATTTTTGGTTGAATCACTAAATGCATTATTTATTTTGTTATGGTAACAAAATATGCTCTAAAAAGCCAAATATTAAACTTAATTGTTAGGGTTTCAGATCAGATAAATCTGAGAGTTTTCCGCAGCCTAATTTAGTTAGTCAAGACACGTCCGTATAGCGGGGGCTCTTATCACTAATTACATAATTAATTATAGATACTAAGTATTCGATTTTACTAACCTTGTGACTGAAAATATGCAGTCATACGTATTAGGAGCTTGCAATTTTGTAAGAGCTCCTCGAAGGTGTAAAGGTTTTACGAAGGGTGATGTTGCTTGCATCAAAACTAAAATTTCAACGTCTCTCCTTTTATGAAGAAACTCTGCGGCTCCCCATATAGATGGTGCCCCATCGCTTGCAGTTACAGAGCTTCGGTGTAGCACAGTCACATTATCTATAAATAAAGATTTAAAAGTTGAAAATAAAACAATATAAAATGGAGCCTTAGAAAATGCACCATGGAGTTGATATACTCGTATCTACGTGATATAACACTCTATTTTAGCCAAAGTATCTAAATATATAGAAGGTACTAACGTTTGTAAGCTTCAAGTGCAATGAGAGGATGATCTGTTGAAACAGTGATGTCGTCAAGCCCAGCACTTCTTGCTATTTCTACTGTAATCTGAATCAAGCTCTTCCCTCCTACGTTTTGAAGGTTTTTCAGACGAACACCTTTTGACCCGCCTCTAGCGAGAATGAGAACAGCTAGTTGAGCGTTGTTGCAGCTGAAAATGTAGGAACTAAACCTGTGAAAAGAGAAAATAAGTGCTTGTTTTAAGATGCTAAAGCCCTTCATTTCATAAGCAAGGTAAAATGTGTAATGTAATATCGTCAAGTCAAGGGTTTCCAAATTTTACGTACCTAATTAGGTATAGTTAAATGTAAAACTTACGTTATCACAGTAAAAATCCATATAGTATTCAGCATGATCTAGTTTAAGAATAACACAACGTCCTATATGATGGCAGGTAGGTATAACTCTCTCTATCACATGAGAAATGAATTGTACACACTGTCTCTACACAGAGAGCTATCGTATTCTGGAGTCCTGTGGACCCTATCGTATCCTTGATTGGACGGTAACTACTGTACGAATATAACAAGAAAGGTTAAACAAGATAACAATGGTCACAGTTTAGTTGGTTTGATTATGTAAAAATAAAGTAGATAGGTATAGTTACTAGGAGTTCCTTAAATAGTCAGCTAAGGTAGGTGGTACACTGTAGTACATTAACACTTAAGTAAATTTTTAAATAACGATAACAAGTAGGTATTTATTCGATAGGTAGTAAAATTTATTAAAACTTTGGAAGTAGTCAAAAGTACAAACAACTGGGAAGCATCAAACAAAACAAACCCATGACATAGGTACTACCTGAAATTGGCGACTTTCAGGAACCTTCATCTACCACAAATTATATAAAAACACCTATGACGTTATTGAAATGTCTCAGCAGTAATACTAAAACAAACACACTAGTCGTAATAGGACTCTACCCAGCTTAACTAGCTGGTAGAAGTGCGACAGTTTAGAGGGGCCGGTACCGGATGAACCAATTTCAATCTTTAAAGAATAGGTAGATACACCTCCATAAAAGTCTGAAGTGAGTCACTAACACCAGCTTTGTAAAAAGGTCAAAGCTTTAACGAATGACATGCGAAACCATGCGATTTGTTTTCTAGCTTTCACTGTCGACGTCTTGGCGAATAGCCTAACGGAGACAAATTGTTGTACGCAGAAACATGCTCGATAACTGGTCCTTTAAAAGTTCTCTTCTTTGCCGCTGTTTTAAATTCCTTTGATCCGTTTGAGCCCTTAGATGTGATTGAAGGTCCTGTGAAAGGCACACTAGTTTTATAAAGATGGAAGGTTTACCGTCTGCTGTGCCAAATAAAATTCTGCACGATGAAAGAATTGAATCGCAGATCACAATCTTACCGGAAGCTGGTTTTCCCATTGGTGAAATGGGCTTTGCTTGAGGAGCCGAGAGTTCCTTACTTCGGGTGGTACTAAAACCGGAAGCACTTGACCTGTGGGTTTATGTCTCTTTGTATATTTACGTAGTTTAGTCTATTCAATCATCTAGTACCCACCACAAAAGCTCTGCTTACCTACAAAGCTTGGGGCTAGATGATGCAGCGTGATTTCGTGATAATTATGTCAGTGAGTCGCCTAACTTATACTCCACAACTTTAGGGAGTGAATTTCAAAAAAACGGTATTTCTACTTTACAAATTTTGACGGGCAAAAAGTTACGGCTCTGAAGTTATAAAAAAAAATGAGCTTTTACCCCTTTAGAAAACGAATTTCCAAAAATCCGTTCTTAGCATGCGCCCACGTCCTAAAACGAACCTCCATTCATAATTTCAGCTTCGCAGCTCTTGTAGTTTCAGAGATCTCTTGATGAGTCACCCAGTTTATTCTTTTATAAATATAGATTTGTCATAAAAATCACAACTCTTTACATTCCTATTGTCAGGCTCCCTACGTCTAAAACGAACCTCCATGCAAAGTATGTCAGGCTCCAGGCTATGTACAGTTAACATCGTCATTGTCTTTTATTATAATATAATATAATTCATAACAATCGGATTGATTGTCGTTGGGACTTCACAGCTACGATTATGCTGATAACAAACCGACATTTCAAGACAAACAAAAGATGACCTACCGTGTCGTCGAGCATTGGCTATCAATTCCCAGCGCATCCATGGCGCGCATACGCTCAGCTATTTGCTCGTTTATGATCTCGCGATGCTTGGCTCCCTCCCCAAGATACTCCATTTCAGCGAGCCATTCCGCGCGTTCGCGAATCTGCGTCACCACTGCATCAAGATAAAGACAACTTCACTCTGGCAACCCTTAAATGTAACTTTTGTTTGCTTAAATGTAACGTGTTCGTATGATGGCAATATAGGTACAAGTCCATCGGAGATTCATTCATAAGGTAACTACTGGTAAGCAATTGGGCGCACAAATATCTACTTACAGTCGTTCCACTTTTCCTTTTCTGTAGGCAGTTTAATTTCCTTTTTCTTCAACCGCTGTTGCTGACCTGGCAATGGTGGTGGCACTACCTGACATGGCGAGTCACCATAAGCCATCATATTGGCTAGTCTATCTTTAAGTTTCTCTCTATCTTCTCCTCTCTGTAAAGGTCGGTACCTAAAAATTCATTACGAGTTTTAGGTATGGTCAAATCTTGGGTGAGGCATGATTCTAATGATACGAAATCACCGCTCATAATCAACTGAATTAAGCGATACTAACTCATCCTCATCCAGCAGTCTCGCTTGGTGTATGACGGAAAGTGAGCGACGACGGGAGGTGTGCGGGCGTGGAACCGACCTATCTAACTCTCGAGCCTCCGACTCTGGCCTCCTACGTCGAGGGCTAGCATCATGCCCGCGTCTCAAATTGTACTCTGGGCTATGACGCAACTTGGTATCAATACGAGACTCTTCCATTAAAACTGAAAAATACTGAATGATGGATTTGCGAAACTGCACTAAGAAAACGTGGCAAGTTGACTACTTATGACTACCTATCATAAGTAGTCAACTTGCCACGTTTGCAAGTTGACTACTTATGATAGGTAGGTGCCACGTGCCAGGTTGGACATGGGTTCATTTGATCATAAATTAAGGGAACTTTCATATTATGTAGCATTAGAAAGAACATGTCAGTTCACGTATAAATATTTTTGTTATAATGCTACTTTCCATTTTTTTGACCCCGTGCATGTCAAAACAGAACTCAAGGCGACATCAAATAGAATGGTTGATCAAATAATCTGAAATCCAAGCTTAGAACATTATTTGCTAATAACAAAAATTTCAGTATGTTTAATATATTTAAATCTATAAAAATAAAGGTATGTAAAGTACACAAATTAACAAAGAAAATGAATAATTACTAGAATTTATAAAAAAAAACTATACAAAAAAGGTAGGTAGCTCAACTGATCCTAATCACTACCAGTCGGAAGCGTCCCCGAGACGCTGGCTGCATTGCCCCGCTGCTGGCTGTATGGCAATGCTGTTGCATTATGCCAGATATTCGACAGGTTTTGGTCACGCGTCGTCGCGTCGCGTCGCTTCGATGAGACACAGAATTTTTTTTAAAACCCGGAGAGCCTCGCTTCTCCACGGACCTAAGGACTCGACTCCAAGGGGAGCAAATGTGTTAGCTCTGTCGAATATTTGCGTTGTGCGTCTTGAGATCTTCGGGCAAATCTGCGACGCACAGCCCTCACAGAAAAAAAATTAGTAAAAAACTAAAACCCGACTACATAAAAGTCTTACTTAAAAGTCGGAGACCTTTGTTACTAAAATTGTACCGTAGGTGTATATGGGGTGGGTGCCTCCGACTACCTAAGTATCAAAAGAAAATGATAAGGACAATAGGTGAACGCTTGTTTAAGACTTTTATCTAGTCGGGTTTTAGTTTTTAACTATTTTTTTTATACTTTTTTGCTAATAGCTTGAGAATCGTTAATCTCACAAAAGTTTGAAAAACTGTTTTGGAGTACAAACAAAGACCATTGCAACGATACCACACACGAACATATTTACTAACATTGAAATTTTCGACCTTTTCTTCGACCCCCGCTATCTCGTTAGACCCCTATTTTTATCTGACGTCACATAGCCTATAACCATCGGGCTATTAAGACGAATCATATGACACCTCATTAAAATTTGTTGAAATCGGACCAGTAGTTTCAGCGCTACGAGGGCACATAAAAATCGGCTACATACATACGGTGTCAAAATCATAACCCTCTCGTAGTCGGGTAATAAAATTAAATAATAACTTGGTAAGTAGTACTAATTGTCCTACTTATGATTATTTGAGTGAATAATTATATTTTCACAGAATTATAGTGATTTGTAAAAATGTGGGTTATTAATTAATAATAGTGATTAGATTACCAAGTGTTAAAGACCAATCATTTACTCTAAAGGGTTAAATTAAATACCACAATGCCACTTGTTTCATTTGGAGTTGGCAGCACTGTTGGTAGCCTACCATAAGTAGAATAACATTGGTAAATTCAAGGGTGGAGAATAGGTAGGTAGTGTACTTTTTCTCGAAGGTACCTTCCTACCTATTCTCCAGTCCTGTACATAGGTACATGCATTGCAAATTGCAACATAGCTACACTTTGAAGATTTGAAACCGAGGACTCGGATAATTTTATATCAGGGAGATTTACATTACCTTTCAAAAAATTTTGTTGTTCGCTTGTGGGGCTCACTACGCGCGTATGAAATATTCCACCGTGGGGTACATTTTTGCTGGGCCACATTACGTTCACAAATCCATTGGCGTCGGGAGTCTCCATCTCTAAGCCAAAAAGTACCTTCTATGCGTCTTCGACTTCGAAACTATATGTAGGTATAATGTACCTAACTAATTAATAAAAACAGTTAATAACATACATTCATAGGGAGGGTCACAGATAGAACACGATCAAAGAAAATAGGGTTTTGCTGTCGTCATCTGTCGTGTACCTAGTACCTAATTGTATTATGAAATTCAGTTTTTAATAATGTAGTCGATCTCAAGGAGCCAATCCCGCGTCCAAGGTTCTTTCCTGTATGGATTGTAGAAATGTGGGATAAAAAAGTACTTCAAAATGTACGTACCTTTAGTCAGTTAAGATTATAAACAAACTAGTAAGATAACCAAAGTATTAAAGAGGAAAAGTCACGACAATATTTTGCAAAAAAAACAACAACAACAACAACCCTGTCATAAATAACACTAATACAACAAAAAACGATTGCTTGGTAACGATGGGTTACGAAAGTATACATATAAGGTAGCTAGCTAGCTATACAGTAACGTGTTGCTATGGTTACAATTTTTACTCCGTGGTTTTTCCAACGGTTTTCTCCATAGAGTCCGGATACTACCCTAACCCCACAGGTTTGCTTCATTTGGATTTCTACTTCATGGAGAGATGGAGGATGCCCATTTATTCGGCAGATATTCAAAGGATGGCCGTCTCATAATTATTTAAACAAAGAGAAAGATTATCTGACCCAAAACATGGTTAAGTATACTTATCGGCACGAAACTTTAGCGCTTACCGTTATTGCGCAGAAGTAAAATATAAGGTACCTGCTAGCGGTACATTACCTATGCGCAGCTATCCCCTCAGCGTATCGCTCAGCGCTAGACTTACTCTATGGTAGCCAAGCAACTAGGCCATAAAAAGTGCTTCTTTGGTTCGATATTCTAAAATGGTTTGGCGCCAAACTCAAAAATACTGTTTCCTAAAACAAAGTGAAAGAATTATTCTATTTAATTTTGCACAAAATTAACTAAGTACCTAAATACTTATCAAAAGTCATGGAAAATTCTATTGAATCAACGATAGAAAAGATAAAACTTCAGGAACATGTTAATGAAACAAAATTGAAAGAAAAACGTGCATGTAAGTACGAGTAGGTGCATTATACATTATTAATGAATAATGGACTCTACACTATACCCGGCTATGATAGCGTAGCCAACAATGTTCTTTTATTAGGGTTGAACGTTTCGTGTTTTGGTGAGATTTTTTTTTTATTTGTAGGATGTAGCGTAGCCAACACTGTTTTTTTATTATGGTTGAACGTTTCGTGTTAGCGCAAGATTCATTTTATTTAAATTTTATTTTTTCACTTTCTACAAGGATTAAAACTACCCGTTAAAGTAATTAACCGCAAATCCATTTTCTATGAACCTATGATAAAACCAACTTCAATTCATTGGTAGGTACGAGTACTTTTGGATCATATGGAGCAAAAAATTCTACATTTTCGCAAATGCTCCCTAAATATAATTGTACAGAAATTGGTTTAATCATGAGTTCTAAGAAAATAGTTTACGATATGTGACTAGGTAATTTTACTTTGACATTAGTTTTAATCCGTGTAAAACGCAGAATTTTTTTTATGTCGCGTGCGTAAGCGCACGCTGTGCCGCCGCGCCGTACTGACGACGTTTAGGTACGCGAGATAACTTTTCCGCGCTGCCGATAATTTTTCCGGATTTTCTGGGTATTTTCTATCTATAATACGAAATATCTATCTCTGTAATCTATTATATGTAGTGAAAAAATATTAGTCATCTAGTCTAGTACTTACCATCTCAATAAATAAATAACGTTGGATTGTCCAATATTATTTATTTATTATGATTTATTTACTAATATGTACTTAGCATCAATATTTCCTATCACATTGTAGACGATTCCTTGGTATTATCACTGAACCGTAGTGTTCGTGACGCTTTGACAAATGCATCAAAGCTTCAACATGAACATCAGGAAGTGGAAAGAAGAGCTGAGGCCTTACGCTCGCGTTTACAATTGGAAAAGCTTCGACGAACTGCCCTAACTGCCTTGTTGGACCAAACACAGAAGGAACTGCTATCATATCAAGAGATGTCGGTAAGTTAAATGGCTAGGTAGGTATATGTATTACCTATAATAGTTTCTGCCCTCGGCTTCGCACGCGTTATTTCTATGGTTTTATTGATATTTTTATTTTATTTAATAAATAAATAATGTTGGAGAAATTCATGGTTGTTTTCTATGTATAATGAAAAATATGATAATAATGTTATTATCATATTTTTCATTATACATAGAAAACAACCAGAACACCCTGAACAAATATTTGTGGATCGTACAAACATTTGTTTTGAGGCAGGAATCGAACCCGCAACCTCCTGCGTTGCAGGCGGACCTTAGCCCGCCATGTCACAGAGGTCGTCAATTGTGTAGGTAAAGGTTGTTTCTTTCCTTAGGGAACTGATTTTTTACAATAAAAATGATTTATTGCATAAAAAGTATAGTTCGGCTCGTTCCGTATGGTATTTCCGGCGTGAAGAAGAAACAAACATCCATCCATTCAAACTGTCGCATTTATAGGTACCTACTTAACCTACATAGAGTACGCAGTACGGAGTAGGTAAGCAGTACTAAACGTTTCGTCTAAAGAAAAAGATTTACATAAAAACTAAATATGCAGTTATTAAACATATATCGAGGGCATGACTTTTCTCTAACTCTCGTGGACTTGGCCATCACCGCCCTTCTTAAAAAACCATCTGTATATTTCTTGTAGAACGCAGAAAATATTAAAAACCGATAAAATATTTGAATTTCGCGCCAAACTGTGTCAGATTCCGTGTCAATAAGTTTCTGAGGCGAGGGCGGCAGCGAAAGCTTCGACACAAAATTCCCGGACGGCTATGCTGACGGCTGACGATAGACGCGCGAAACAAAAAAAAAACTGCCGCCCCGCGTCGCCGCCGCTCTGGCTAGCGAGTAGGTTCCGTACCGGATTAATTTAAATATGCCTGAGGATATTCTATCCTTATCTTTGCCTCCCTATGTTGCAGGCAAAAGGAATATCATGCGTTTGGAACCTTCGCTCTGAGTTATGTAAGTCAGTGCAGAATGTCTCAGACCAATGCGATGTGTGGGCGTTGTTTGCTAAGCCCAGTATACAGTTGCCATTGCCGAAGAGAGCAATCAATGAGACCATCGAGAGTGCAGATGGATGCTGTGATAAGCTGAAGAATGTTGTTCAAAAGCATATGGAACTGCAAGCTAAGAGAAATCGTCTACTGAACGAGCCTGAAACGGGCGAGGAGTTTGTCAGGTAGGTATGTAAGGTACCTATGTTTTGTGAATAGTTACCTACCTACTATTACGTTTGAAAATGTTTGAAATGTCCTTACTACGCTTCGCCTCAAATAAATGTACCTACTAAAACTCTT
Organism: Eupithecia insigniata; assembly: GCA_947859395.1. Taxonomy (NCBI): domain Eukaryota; kingdom Metazoa; phylum Arthropoda; class Insecta; order Lepidoptera; family Geometridae; genus Eupithecia; species Eupithecia insigniata. The sequence goes on along the minus strand of OX401999.1, from coordinate 2,397,984 downwards.
TTGCTAAATCAGTCTCTACTCGGTAGAAGGTACAGTAGGTAAGCCTCAAATATTGATATGAGCGTCTATCATAGAGTAGGCACAATGATCCAATAAACATAAAAGCAATTTGATATTCGCAGTTCGAATCATCATATTGTTGTAAGCAACCAAGGTGTTCACAACATCTTACTACTCATTGTTTCATATTTTATATGAGCAAGTCAGGGTGTTCAATTATTTTTTTAAATGGCTATTTTATTCCTCTTTGGATTTTGAGGAAACTTTTGCAAAAAACCCATAGCAAACAAAGCTCTCAAAGATGATATTCAAGTATCTATGACATTTCAAGTATTCACTCAAAAGAGTTTGCTTACTACCTTTGAGAGCTTTGATAACTAAGCGTCCTCTGTCTGTTCGTCCGTCAGTCTACGGGCTGTATCTCATGCATGAACCATAAATAGGTAGTAGACGTTTTAAATATTCACAGAATGTGTATTTCTCGAGCCGCTTCAACAACAATATGATAAAAATAAAATACATACGTTATTAAAATTAGAGGCGGCGGCACCCATACAAAAAATTAAGTTTTTTCGGCTATTTTTGTTCTACTTTTTTCAAGCGTACGGTTCTCTTGAACCGTAAAAGATAGGACGGAAATTTTGACAGGGTGTGTTTAACTATTGCTGTTTTAGCAATAAATTATATAAATAATTTAAATTTAGCAATTAAGGCTCCAACAACCATACCAAGCTAAGTACCGATCACTGAAGTTTAAGCAACGCAAATAAATATTATAATTCATTCATTCAACGTCGGGCGCGGTCAATACTAGATGCGTGGCGTGACCGATCACGTCGCGTCGTCATGTTGGCTTTTTGCTTATTTAGATTTTTTAACCCGTTTTATAAGTTCCTTTTGCGAAATAGTTATGTACGATGGTACGGAACCCTCCGTGTGCGAGTGACTCGCACTTCACCGGTTTTATTAATTTGTAGCATAAATTTTGAATTTCCAGGATAAAAAATGCTCTTCGTTATTGCACTACAATGATGGCAGCAAATCATAAAGGTAAGCTTTATGCTATTATAAAATATACCTAATATATTGTAGGCTGGGGCATAAGAATAAAATAAATAAGAATAACACAGGCTGAGGTTGCTTAATAAACCTTAACCGAAGAGTGAAAACGGGAACCCTATTTACCAAGCCTCCGCTGTCTGTCTGTCTGCCCGGTCCTTCCATTTGTCAGCGGGTCGGGCTGTATCTCATGATTCATGAGATACAGCCCGCCTCGAACCATTTACGGTTCATGAGTCATGAACCGTAAATGGTTGAACATATTACGGAGTTTGTATTTCTCTTGCCGCTTTAACAACGTATAATAAATAAATAAAAATTATAAAGGGGCGTCCCGTACAAAAACGTAACTTTTTGATGGCTGTTATCTGTTATATTAAAAACTTGTGTCCCTGAGTGGCTGAACTTGGATTCCGAAAGCGAAACTTTTTTAAACATAAATCGTGTAATCTCGTGAATTTTTACCCTAACGCAAAACTCTTTTTACATGATACAGATTTTTAAGTTTTCATCTGTGTGTGTAGGCATTTTGTAGGTATACCTATCATAGCTTCCTAGTGGAACAACCGATTTTAGAGTTCCGTAGTCAACAAGGTAGGTACCCATAAAGTTTGATTAAATACTTATAGTTTTGCCATGTCTTTTGTATAAATATCCGCAGCTAAGGATAGTAAGACCACAGAATTCTAATAGGGAAGCAGAATCAACATTTCTAAAACTATGCGTACCAATTACACCTACATACAAATATCACGTACACATGGACAATCTATGGGCCGAACTCAGGGACAAGGGGGCGGGGGCATTACAACTGTGGCATTATAATCTATTCCGATAAATATACTGCCACATTTACAAATAAATAAACACAGGTTGTATGTTCTTTATTTTTAAACAAAATACTTGTTTTAATGATTTCTTTCCGTTGAATTGCTTTGCTTAGCATTAAGTTTTATTCTTAAATGTATCTACATAAAATTTAACAATAGCCTAAATCAATAAATGCAAATGATCAAAATCGTGTTCGTCACTGGTTTTAAAATCACAAAAATAAATAATTAGATTATTAAGCTATATATACATAATCACACTAATAAAGTGTGTTTCCTATCTGTTCTTCTTTTTCCAATTTATTCAGTTCATGTTTACCAACCAAGTATTCGTTTGGTTTTCATGCTGTGGAAACCGGAAAAAATTTAATATTGTTCAATAAATATATTATTCAGTCTATTTGATACCTATCAAAGGGTTTCTCAAGAATGGATACTAAACCATAAAACTGCAAATAAAACTTCGTCACACACACTTCTAAACCAGCTGGACCCAGGCTGGACCTTGAAAATCATACAAGTATATGAAAAGTCAAAACAAAGCAACAATGTTTAAAAAACTGATAAATGTTATTACAGGACTATTTATAAGCGACCGTAGTACATGTTTTACGAGATCCTGGACATAGAACAGTTAGTCACTGTATAAATATTGCCGAATTATCGCCAAATATCCACACAGTAATCCAAAAACAATTTGAGATTTTGTAAGGCACAACAAAACTTACCCATGAAAAGGAATTTCGGGTGTTTTCCAATACGATGCCTTGCCGCACAAAGGTGCACTACACTTCGCCATTTATTTCAGTTTTTTTCGACCATATTTAACGAGATTTATATAAAATAAAGAAGTAACAACATGCACAATACTTTCATAACATGACAATTGGCTGAAATTTGCAGACATGTCGTTTGTTGCCTAGCAACAAATCATGGAAATTTGCTTCATCTTCAATTTTGTTTATGGTGAATTAGCTTTGTTACAGTAAAAAGAGGTGAGATAGGCTTATTCGTTTTTAGTTAGAGAGAAAGTGACCAAAACATTATTTGATTAATTTCTATGTTATTGTGAAAATATGTTCGGTCTGCTTTAGGCGTAGCTGTACGATGTCTGTGAGTAAGACTAGTTTTTTTTAGCTGCCCACGCGACTTGGAGCGGGGGTCGTTGTGTTGTGACGAAAGCACCAATTGACAGTGGCATTTATAATTTTATTGCCAATAACAAAGAAATCAAGTCATTCATTGTATTCTCTTTGGTCAAGTCTAGCAAAAAAATATGTAAAAATCCATGATCGAAGAAAATCTAAACACAGCAAAATTTATGCATTTTCTTTCCTATTTTATTCAAAAAGGTAATCATTAACCAGGCTAGTCGGAGAGGAAAGCAAAATGCTGAAACATATACCACAGCTAAGTCATAAAAGTCTGCAGTTCCTCAGGTTAGTTTCTGAAATCATAAAATTTTTAAGTTAGTCTCTCAGTCCTTTTAGTATCCCTAAGATAAATACTCAAACCATTTCGTGTTCGGTACCGTTTCATTGCATCTATTACAGCCCAGAATTTCACTACCTACATATAGAAAGAAAGAAAATGAATGTATATTGTCATACATAACAACATACATTACAAATAGTGTGAAAGTACAATAAACATGATGGAAATAGATAGGAATAGTGTTACATAAGGGGCTAAAAAGGTCCCTGTCTCAGCATTGTGCTGCTACAAGCCAAAGCTAGTAGCGGCACTGGTTTTCAGACAGGTGACCCACATATTTTCAAAAAGATATTTCATAGAATACACTTCCCTTTGTGTGATTAAAGTTTTGTTTGCTTTTTCGTTTTAAGCAATATTTCTATCTAGTTCCATTGATTTGGTTGTTGCAGTAAAAATTTATCTAAGTTTATTATCTTACAGGATAATTTCTAACTAAACCTTCTTTTTGTTTTAGACTGTCTCTTCAGATTCAAAGAACAAGTAGATTAGTTAGCACTGCTGCTAATGAAAATGAACCAATCAAGTTCTCAACCAGTGGTGCAGCTAAAAAAACAGTTACTCCAGTTATGAGAAAAACTAACTCGAGAAACCCAATGCCCTGGTACCAACCTTACAGTGTTGTTGGCAGTGTAGCTGTGTTTCTCATATATTTTTGTTATCTAAGAGAAGAGAATGATGTTGATTTAGAATTTGAAAAAACTCTGTATGAAAGAATTCATGGGTTGGAGAAGGAACAACTCCTCCAATCCTATAGATATAATATAGAGAATGGTAAAAGTGTAGTTGAAATCGAACAGAGGCTTAAAGAATTAGAAGAAGAGTCAAAACATTAGTTCTCTGGTCCATTGATATGTAAGTTTAGTTAGTTTTACTTTTGTTATGGACTATATACTATTAAATTATTAAAGAAATTGTTTTATATTTGAATACAATACTTGATGAGGTCACCAGGATACTCCAGAGGATTACGCTGGTGGCCTTACTCCTAACTAACCAGATGCTATGCTGCTTCCCATTTTATATTCAGCGTGAAGAGCCTTGTTTATTGGCTGAAGGACAGTGTTCACTTGAATAAGGCCAACATCTTATCTGATTTCATGCAGTTTTTTTGTCACTAATGTTTCTTGTTTTAGACCATATTAATGTATGAAAAAGACCATGACTCAAAAGTATGTGTTTAGAGTCCAAGCTAGATTTAAATGACGATTTACCATGGGAATTAAGCCAAATAATCATATTAAGGAGGTTCCCTGAACCAGTTAGCGCCGCCACCTATTTTTATCGTATTATTACGTAAAACAAAGGAATTTTCAAAAATCCTTTGGCCAATTTGTGATTCCTATCATAAGCTTATTTTTAATGCCTGTAATAGTTTTATTTTGTAGTTTAGGAAGAGATGTGAAGTTGCCCTTTGTGGCCACCAAACTCGGTTATCGCTACTCCTCCTAAGCTATACAATATTAACTATTACAGAGGCATTAAAAATAAGCTTATGATAGGTATCCCAAACAAGCCAAAGGATTTTTTAAAATTCCTTTGTAGAACGTAATAACACGATAAAAATAGGTGGCAGCGCTAGTTGGTTTAATTTTTGAAAATTCCTTTGCCTAACCTAATAATAAGATGAAGATAGGCAGCGCTAGTTGGCTCAGGGAACCCCCTTAACCAGAGAGGTATGTTTAAATCAGTAGATAAATAAAAGAGTACATATTCCCTAATTAATTTAATTGAATGCCAAAAACATTACAAATAAAGTGAATAAAGTTAAAATCCTATTGCACAAGACATGTGCAATAATCATTTTTGTCTAATCGAAATACTTAGGTTTCTACACATCCATACCACAAGACTAAACATTAATCTAATTGTTTACATGTCATACGATCGAACCACACAAGTTGAAAAACTTTCGAAACTCACTTCTCTCCGAGTTGAACCTAGACAATAAATGTAAAAAAATCAGTTCTGCAGCTTCCTTACAATAATGAAGACAATGATGGATATTATGTAAATAAACAAGATAGCTAATTACCTATGTTTGAGAATGGACTAAAACTATGAATTTAAATTTGAATATAACTTAGGTCATACATTAAGCACGCTCTCCGCGGATTCGTCGAGCAAGCTGGATGTCTTTAGGCATGATGGTCACGCGCTTAGCATGGATAGCACACAAGTTGGTGTCTTCAAACAGTCCCACAAGATAAGCTTCACTAGCCTCCTGAAACAAACATAGGAACATGATAGTACTTATTTCTCCCCTCTATTTGTTTATAGTTCAGTTATACATTCTGGGCTGGTGTGGTTCTAAAATTTTCAATGTATGTAGTATCTCAATAACTTCAAAAAGCACATGATCAGATCCCAGTGATGCAATCCAAACCGCACCTTTACGAGTGTTTCGAGTTGTATTACTATGGACGGAGACGGTACAAACCTGCAGGGCTCCAATAGCAGCAGACTGGAAACGCAGATCAGTTTTGAAATCTTGTGCGATTTCTCTCACAAGACGCTGGAATGGCAGTTTGCGGATAAGCAACTCAGTGGACTTCTGGTAACGTCTGATTTCACGAAGGGCTACGGTTCCTGGACGATAACGATGGGGCTTCTTGACTCCGCCTGTGCTAGGTGCTGATTTACGGGCTGCCTTTGTAGCCAGTTGTTTGCGAGGAGCTTTGCCTCCAGTAGATTTACGAGCTGTCTGCTTAGTACGCGCCATTGTTCACTGCATGCAACAAAACAAAGTATTATTCAGAAAGTAGGTGAATATTTTAGGAGGGAAATAATAGCGTGGGGATAAATTGAAATAACTTATAAAACAAGAATGTTCTGCAAACCAAATATTAACTAAAATAGTAAGTAAGACTCATTACAACTATTCCTTACCGTTTGAGAGGTAGATTCGCGAGGATAATTACAAATACACAAAATAACTTCCGACACAACAACTAATGCTCTGAATCATATGCTCAAGATGGCGACGGGCAAAATGGCGGGCGAAAGTGACGCCACAATACTCAACGCTGATTGGTGTTGTCAAACAAGTTTTCGACCCTATCATTGGTGCTATAAACCTGATTTGCGATTGGTGGATATCTTGAACCTGCGCATAGCATACTGCATGGTGTATTGTGTTGTATATATTTGTGTGTAAAGTTTGTATCATGGCGGCGGCGCGGGGTGTTTGAGTACATGTGTGGGAGACGAAAAATAATAAGGCTCGAATTACTCTGGCTCGAAAGTCGAAAGCACTCATGCTTGACCGATAATTCCCGCATCCACTAATTTAACATAGACCATTTGAGCCAATTTTATCTCAAATTATTTTTATTTTTAACTGACTTAAATAAGGAGGTTCTATATCGGCTGTATGTATGTTCGTCGATTACTATGTGGTATTGCACCTTAGACAATCTAACCCGCTGTATTGTACCATGACGTTGTAATAGAATCTATGCATTATTTGTATAGTACCAGAGAATAAGAGGGATCCCCGAGGATTTGTATTTGCAACGCAAAACTTAAAAAACGGTGTAAGGAATTTGAAGATGGTTTTTATTTATTTATATATTTTAGTTGAATCAAAACAATGAATTCCAATTATGATATAACAACCTAATCTAATAAAAATATTATACACTTTTAGTCAAGAGTTTGTTGAATTTTACATATTGGATGTTGCACGTAACAATCTTTGTTACGTTAGTAGGTACCTTACCGATTAGCGTAACAAGTTATTATGTAATAGAGGTAAGAGGCATCGCTAAGGGTCACTGCCCACCACCGCGAAAATTAGTAACAAATCATTTTTTACGGCTTGCTACGCTCAAAGATGACAAACGCTCGTTCTTCTTGCATTTTCAAGCTTGACCCATTTAAGATCACCTTACCTAACCATCATCAAACCAAAATCATTTTTCACGGCTCACTCCGTTCCTCGTTAGTGTTTAATGATTTGGGTTAGGTCTTCAACCATCCTCTGAAATAAATTCTTGGCTTAACTAGTGACCATAACTGTCCCTACAATTTATAATTTTTCAACTTTACAGTATCAACTTGCTCCCTCGACCCTCGTGCCAGCGGCTGGCGACACCTTTGATTAGGTACGGCCTTTAACGCGCAGTGTAAGCCAGCGATGCAGCACTGGGATGCTGATGAATAAAATAGGTTATACGAAAAATATTTGATTGTTATAAAATGCAATTTTTTAAATAGACTCAAAGCAATGTGCTAAAGCCAATATGAATGAAGCATAATCATTGAGCTAAAATCTATGTATCGTGTCAAAAAAAAATACTGACAAAATCAAAAAAATATCCGAGTACCCCACCGTTCTGCGGTATAATATGTACATTGTTTTTTATATAAACTTAAATTAAAATAATTAATGTATAGTGTAAATTATTTATAAAATAATTAAATAAAGCTCACAATGAAATTTGCTTGAATTTACACGTTATTTTGTTTGTATAGTGTTCAATATCGCTGTACGTAATTCATGACAACATGACTACCCCCTGGCTATATCCCTGATAAAAAAACACTGTATCCTGGTTTCGATACTTTAAGGAAGTGTAAAGTAGGCCTTAAAAGTAATGATTGGAAGAAAATACAAAATAAAGAAAGCCTTTCGATCTTCAAGGCTTTTGCGCTCGCTCGCCTGTTTTTATCTCTGTTTATCGTGCAAAAAATGTAATAACGCGTCCTTGTCGCTCACCTACCGTCCCTCATCTCGCTGTCATTGTCATCCCGCTCATTTCATGTCATAGAGATGTGAAAAATAAATCGGTAATTTTTTTATTGTACCGACCAAAAAATCGATTTAATTTGACCACTAAAGGAAAAATACATAACAAGCGCGGTATTGCACTAAATAAGTCTGACGAAGCGACGACGACGACGTCTCGCTCAGTTTGCATAGTGTAGAAAAAGATACCCTCTATTTCAACGCAGAAAGACAGCTTTTAGCCATTTAGCGGAGAAGTACATGCTGAAATGAACTTTATTATGTCGTTTTTAGAAACTAAGACGCATTTTTTCTAGGCACAGAAAGATGGCCAAAAAACCAGCCAAGCGTAAGTCAGATTCTCACATGAAGGGTTCCGTGCCATCGTACTTTTTGAAATGGGTATTAGAGGAGGAAAAACACTAAACTTGTTAAAATCTTCATACCTCCTAGCTAGGGAAAACTGTTTGTCAATCCAAATTGACTACCGCTGTAAAAATTCATTCATCATTCAAATAGTAAAGTCATAGGTTGATTTTGTTTTAGGTTCTAGGATTTGATTTTGTTTTGTTATGTTAAACTCACCAGGGCGTCATAATCGCATGTGCGACAAAGCACTTAATAATGAATAAAAATAAAAAAAACCAGTAAAGTCACACAAACATTAACCGTTAGTTAGAGTGCATTCCGTTCCTTAATATTTGTTTCTGCTTAAAATTTGAGACTCCTTTTTTATCCATGTTTCAGATGATATTTCTCTCCCTTTAAAATATATAATATAACCTCTCCCTACAACATTTCACATAATGTACATATACAGGGTGTTAAACACCGTTGTTACTTAAACAACTAATGTTTAACCCTAAAATACATTTTATTTACAAATACATTTTAAAAACAATAGTCTATTAGTTTCAATGTATTTTCATAATTCATTTTTGCCCTATCATACGTAATATCATGACCACCCTGGCATGCCTTGCGTCGGGCCGGCCGCGCGGCGACGAACCTCTCGAATCGTAAGTAAATACATAACTTGTGATGGAACTATTCCTGGCTTAGGTCAGGCAAAAATAGCGACTCTTTGACACATTTGCCAGTCTAGAAAAAGTGAAAAATTACAGTTTATTCACTCACTTACGTTACATTACATGTAAAATAGGATACGTTTACAGCCACGCAAGGCGCCGCACGTCTTAGATTATTACGCACTCGATAAAGCTCAAATGGGTCATTTCTCACCTACCTGAACGCCTTAAGAATACGACTTTTTAATTGTTTGAATTGAAACCGAGTGGCGTAGAATCTGCGCGAGACATTAATCTCCCCAAAAATTTAAATCCAAACGGGTGAGGTCAGGTGAACGAGCTGGCCTCGCGACTGGTCCTCCACGACCAGTTCATCGCCCAGGAAACGACATCGTCACTTTTACAAGGTAAATACTGGACTTAATAATTAACGCATGCACATCGCAATTAGCATGGAACGCGAGTTGTGACTGCTCACTACCGTGTAGGCGTACTCTAGGGTGTATGACGTACGGATGAGCGAGACGGCGGCGGAGGCGGCGCGGGCGCGGTCGGTGACTTCGGTACGGGAGGTACTTTGTTTGATACCGACAGAGCTTTGACGGCCATATCACGTTGCACTAGTGCACGTGTACGTAACGGTACGCGTGCAGGGTGAAATGTATTTATTATTTATTTTTAACAATACCTTCTTTACAATCAGCAATCAATTTAAAATTAAAATACTTGCCTACGTAGGATCTCGTGATTTTTAGGATAACTTTATAGTTTATCTAGGTGTTCTGTTTTTTTTATATTCATAATGTATAAACAATACACATTTTGTTAAGAAATTACATATGCAAGAACTTATATAATAGAGCCAAGTACACAATGAACATATTAATTGCATTATATAAATTTAATTTTGAACTAAATAAAATTAAAAAATATTTCATAATAGAAATTAGTCAAAAAATTTAATAATGCAATAAATATTAATAGGTATACAATTATAAACTCATCAAAATCTACTTCCATCTCCTCTCCCAAAGGAACACTACTAACCGGGATAAAAAGAATTCTATGTCCAGGTTTTTATAGTGCGTAAGCCTCACACTGGGGATAATTTGTAAAGACCGAAAGAAGTCCCAGAGTTTTTCGAATTCTACGTCACATGACCTGGTGACGCAATTGGTAGCGCATCCCGTACTGAGGGAGGGGTGCGGGTTCAAGTCCCGTCAAAGTCGAAAATTTTGGGATCTTATTAAACTTAGCATTCTATGTCCTTTCTCGTAGTATGAACTCAAATCTTGCTAGTTTCATTTCTATATATTCAGTAGTTTTGGCGCTATGCGAGGCCAAAAAATTTCACTTCCATCTCCTCTCCCATGGGAACCTTAATAAATTCCGAGATAAAAAGTATTACATGTCCTGTCTCTTAGTATGAACTCAAATCGCGTCTGGTTTCATTTGAATACATTCAGTAGTTTCGGCGCTATGCGCAGCCAAGAAATTTACTTCCATCCTCTATCCCAAGGGAACCCTACTGAATTTCAGAATCAAAAGTATCCTCCTAAGTCCTGCCTCGTAGTATGGACTTAAATCGTGCCAAGTTTAATTTCAAAACATTCAGTAGTTTTAGCGTTAAGCGTGGCCAAGATACAGTCACACATGAAAGAAAAATATAATAGGATATAGGCGAAATAAAAATAATTAAATAAAAAAAAATATATAAATAACCAGAAAAATCTTTGATCAGGCATAGTTTTTACCCTTTGACAGAGATTAAGAACAATAAAATAAATAGGTACTATTAAAATACAGAAAAAGGAAAATTGATCATCTTGCTACCTAAACGCATTTTTTAATTTAATTGAGAACATATTATGTTGAATTTAATATTTTATAATATGTAATTTTATGGTTAAGTATATTTATTATTTTGAAATTTCTTTTAGAAATACCTAGATATAAGATAGTTCTTAGCATACAAAGCGAATTATTAAAATTTTCCTTGGTCACCTTGCCTAAAACTTAAGCACCTACTTATACTGTGAAAATAGAATAAAATTTGTAATATAAATGCCCCCAGTATTTATACTACAAATTTTATTCTCTTTTTCAACTTATTGGATGGCGAAAAGTAGAAGGCATGCTTAATGTTTTATAAAAAAAAATTGCCATGTTATTTCGAACAAATAAAGTTACTTATAGCATAAAATAGTTTAAATTTCGGGAAAAAAATGATAAATATTAATAATAGCTGAGTCTTTTCGGGGGTTAAAAAGTCACCAAGTTATTGCACCGGGTTCCTCCTACCCCCAGTTTCCAGTTTGTGCCGAACAACCTGTATAACAAATATACGTAATAGAGTAAAATCGCAATTTTAATTTTATATATTGAAACTAAAATTAAAAATTATTCGCCATCTTGGATTTGAAAAAAGACCGCATATTCGTAATCGACACCCTAGAGTTAGTCAAATATTACCCATAATTGAAATTTGAATAAAAAAATATACGTTATCTTTAAGTCCATCAAAAAAAGGAATATTCGAAATCTGCACTCTCGAATTTGTCAAAAACAATACCCATGAAAAATTTTAAAAAAGAAGTATCCACCATCTTTGATTTGTAAAAACATCGCATATTCATCATATACGCCATTATGAAGTTAGTTAGTTAGGTTGCCTGGAAGAAATCACTTCTAAGCGATAAGGCCGCCCATTGTACTTATTTATGTTAATGTCTATGTGTTTTATTTATCTTTGTGGCGTACATTAAAGAGTTTTGTAATTGTAATTGTTAGTCGAAAAGGTCGCAAATAATTTAAATTAAAATAAAAAATATCTGCCATCATGAATTAAAAAACACTGTCAGGTTACGGGTTGGCCGGGTTGGTCAACATGATCGCTGACGTAAAAAAAAGAAGAAATTTTAGGTAACAGAGTTTAATAGTAGCTCACATACAGATTAGATATAGTCAAGCCAAAAAGGAAGTGAAATATATTTGTATGTCGTAGCCTTAACGGGATGAAACTATTACAAAGGTATCAAAAATTCCTAGGGGGGTCTCGTATGTAACGGCCCTAAGGTACGTACTATCAAATTACCTACTAAAGGACTGTAACTGCCTGTAACATTACATAATAACAGAAGATATAAGAAAAACTTAAGTTCCGACGGCAGCTGTCTGGGACGCGCTGATTTTCTAGTCACCAGTCTAGCCGGCGGTACGGTGTTGCTTGCGGCGAATGGACACCCCCCAGCCGCTTGTTCAAGCGGCCTGGATGGCGGCAGGACACACTTTGAGGGCGTCAGTCACCCAGCCACTAGTCGAAGTCAGGCCGGGAGCGGCCGACGAACCTTCAGCCGCTTCCAAAGCGACCTGATTGGTGGTAGGTAACGGCACTACTGAAGAGAAGGCGGATGTTAAAACATGTGTATCAGTCAATTAGAAGGCGGACACACATATCCGTAATGTTGATGCGGATGTTCACCTAAAATCAATAAATTTTATTTTGACACTAAGATGCGATAACCCCGGCTATGTTACGCTGTCGCGTCACTTGTAGGCATTTACCACGAGATCAAGGGCGTCGGCCTACTGTATGTTTTTACACTGTGGTAATGCTGTAATGTAAAACATAGAGTTACTGCTGAGCCTTCTAGGATTTAGCTATTGGATAATCGAAAAAAATCGATAAGTCTTCAACAACACAAACAATAACAAACATCCCTATTAATGTCAAGATGGTTTGGTTCCTGTCATGACATTGTTTGTGACATTGTTGTACAAGCAAAGCAACTCAAGGCTATTTTTACCAAAATATAGTGTTCAAATATGAAAAGAAAACTGCAAATTGTTTGTTACTTTCACCTAAATAAAATATTTGTATTCACGTGATCGTGTTTGTAGCTATTTGTAATAATTTGTTTGTTGTGAACGAGCGTGCCCTGCGCGAGTATAGTAGCGCACTTACAAGATGCCGTCGGAATCTAAACCTTTGTTAACAGCGCAAACGGAAAAACCTAATCACTACAAGTACGTATTTTAATGGTATAATTGTGTCTTGTTATTCGCAACAGCTTTTGTCATGTTTCGATGTTTCGTATTCCAGATATCTGAAGGAGTTCCGAGTGGAACAATGCCCATCGTTTCTCCAACATAAATGTACACAACATAGGCCATTTACATGTTTTCATTGGCATTTTAATAACCAAAGAAGAAGAAGACCTGTTAGAAAAAGAGATGGATCATTCAATTACAGTGCAGACAATTATTGTACGAAATATAATGAGACTTCAGGAATATGTGAGGATGGTGACGAGTAAGTATCAAGTGCTTTGTATATTAGGCATTGTTTACATGATCTCACATAACTCTTTCAAACTTTAATTGGTTAAATTTCACTCTCATGTTACACAAAATGACTAGGTATTAGATTTATTTTGCTTTACGTTTGTTATAGTTAACTGAGCATCAATAATCACATAGCTCAAGACATTATTACAATAATAGTTATTAATCCATCCATAAGAATGCACACTCACAAGCCGTTAACAAAAATGAATATTTTAACCAAAGAGATTGATTTGATCCCTACCCATCTCAGCTCTACATCAATAGGATTGCACCAACATCTTTATAAATGTAGACCTCCCTCCACACAATTCAGCACCTTGTTTAAAATAAATAGTTTTTTATAACTTAACTCGCAAATGGCCCCCTCCTGCTTGTTAATGTATGCAATTGGTGAATCATCGCAGCGGAGAGATTTAGTCCACTGGTAGCATGGACAGATCCAATAGGTGAGGTTTGGCGGCAATAGAGATAAATGATGTACAATGCACAAATAAAGGCAGAAGACGAGGTTAACACAAATTAAAGGATGTCTATACCCAGCAGAGGGTGGTATAAACGACTGGCCTGTGATGATAATAATGATGAATGCAAATGCAAATGTTTGAGGTCGTAGGAATAATTTTGAGTATTTTATGCAGTTGATGATAAATATGTGTACCTAACTAGGTATTAATAAAATTTAATTAATACCTAGGAATGATGTATATACTCTTACTTTTTATTTCAAAAAGTTAGGCCCAAACTTGCAGGCAGAAACTAGTAATCAAATAATATTTATCTTTCCCACACATTATTCAAAATTTTACGTTTTGACACTGTAGTCTACTAATAAATAGTAAAATTAGTAAGTAGTATTATTAATTTAAAGTTATTTAAAAGGTTAAAAATATTTATTCTTTTAATAATAGACTTGACTTATATTGAAAATGTTTTGACATGGAATAAACAACCCTAAAAGACACATAAAGAGCAATAATTTATTGATACACAAAGGCAAACACTGAAACAATAGTATGTCTTTGTCATAATCCTTTACATCATTACATGCAAGCTTTAACAGCTGCGTATAATAAATAATACTGAATGCTGTATGTGTTTTGCAGATGTCCATACCTCCATCGCACAGCGGGCGACACGGAGCGGCGCTACCACCTGCGGTATTACAAGACGTGCATGTGCGTGCATGAGACGGACGCACGCGGGCTGTGCGCAAAGAACGGCGCGCACTGCGCGTTCGCGCATGGGCCTACGGACCTGCGGCCGCCTGTGCTGGACGCGCGCGAGCTGCAGCCCGACAGGGAGGATGCGGACCACGCGCCCAACGCGCTGGACCGAGAGAGGAATCTCATGCTAGAAGACCCTAAGTGGCAAGGTACACCGACGTTAACCACACAACATTGCACGCGATTAGCATTTTTTTTATCTTATTAGTTTTGAGCGGAATTGTTATTAAATCCTAATTAGTATAATTGCAATAAGTTTCCGCAAAGTCAATTTGTGTATGACGCGAAAAAAAATCACGATTTTCATTCTACAAGTTATTTAACCAGCAGATTTTGTAACCAATGTTTTGAACCCATGCTAAAACCATCAATGGATCAATTAATTGGGTCTGAAATAAATGATTTTTATTTATTTTATTTAAAACAAACTTCGATTCAACATTTTTTGTGGTCTATTGATACCTATCATGACACGGACATTGCTTTATATTCCTCGAGGGTAACAGGTAACGTCATAACTTCCTCTCCGACCAGAATAGACAATTTCATCTTCTTTAAGTAATAACAATAAAAGGCTATTAATCGTTTTCCGCAAATTTTTGTGGGAATACAATGGCGTCCCATTTATGAAAAATTCAAACAATCAAGACGTCTTTTTGACATTTCGAATTTCGAAATTTCGAAATTTTTTCGTCTTTTCGACTTTCGAAATTTCCCGCCCAAATTACGTCACTCACACGAACGCATGAGCTGCCGTGTCTCGAAAGGTGAGGCAGTTTATGCGCTCCCGTAAGCGCGAGGGGTGGGGCAAAGTGGGCCATTCCGTGCGGTCTCGCAGCGCGCTGAAAGTAGAAATGGAACGACTTCATGCGCGCTTGAGCGCTGAGTGAGAAACGGAACGCAGCCTAACCAAAAGCAAGTGATTATTGCCCTATTGGCTGAAAAGTGAAGCTTCTACCAAATCTAATGAGCATGAAACCATGCCTCCTTGGTCAACATTTCCATACATATTTAGAGGTTCCAAATACAAAACTCATTACTCTCTTGGGCATAATGAACATTACTCCTAATGAGGTTGTATTTGGAACATCAAAATATGTGTGAAAATTCTTAACCACGCTCGTCTTTGTTACTAACTTTTGGTCATAAGGTGGAAAAAATACTAATGCGGCGAAACACGTTACCAAACTTTTACAATTTTCTCGCAGAAAGTGTGAAAAGTAGAGTATTCTCCTTGTGCATAAAGCTGTCAGCCTTTTGGGCGTGATTAAATCGTGAATTGCGCGCGGGATTCAAAGACGCCCATACAAAAGACGCTGCTTTACGCCGTCGGTTGATCGGTGCTACTATTATTGATCTTTGTCCTTGTCCTTTGTCTTTTCAGATACGAATTACGTCCTATCTTCATATAAAACGGAGCCCTGTAAGAGACCACCGCGGCTTTGCAGGCAGGGATATGCCTGTCCACAGTATCACAATAGCAAGGTAAGCTTATACTTATAAAATATCCTACTAATATTATAAATGTCAAAGTTTGTATGGATGGATGTATGGATATTTGCTACTCTTTCACGCAAAAACTACTGAACCGATTAGGCTGAAATTTTGTATGGGTATAGTTTGGGACCTGGAATAACATATAGGCTATTTTTTATCCCGATAAAACACGGGCGAAGGCGCGGGCAGCAGCTAGTATTCAAATAAATGCTTTAAAACATCACTAGTCATTAATGGAACACCCCTTATTTAGACATTACAACAAAAGATAAATAAAACAATGTAATACTTTGTGAAATAATAAAACAAACATAAAAATCATTTATTCAGCACAATTAGTGTCTCTACCAATATTAAAGTTAACATCTGTTTACAGGACAAGCGCCGATCACCCCGCAAATACAAATACCGCAGCACACCGTGCCCCAACGTGAAGCACGGCGAGGAGTGGGGCGAGCCCTCCAACTGCGAGGCGGGCGATGCCTGTGCGTACTGCCACACGCGGACCGAGCAGCAGTTCCACCCCGAGATCTACAAGTCTACCAAGTGTAATGATGTGCAGCAGGCGGGGTACTGCCCGCGCGGACTGTTCTGTGCCTTCGCGCATGTTTGTGGTGAGGAATACATAAATACTATGGAGGTCCAATAGAGGTCTAAAGGCATCCTATACATCTCCTATACTATACAGTTGCGCGTGCACAAGAATTTTTGTGCAGAATAAGCGAATGCCTGGAGTGTAACAAATTTTATGTCATCTGTGCCCCGCGAAATTCGCAGGCCCCTCACAAATTCCGTTTGTTTCAGCAGAGGAGCCAGGCGCCGGCGAGTGTGGCACATCTTTGGCGGATCTGCTGTCCTCCGCGCTGCCACCCAACGGCGAGCCGCCGCACGCCAACGGACAGGACAGCGAGTGTGCCTCCACCTCGAGTGGGGGCTCCGCGCCTGCGCCACCCGCCCCCGTGTCCGCGCCGTCCGCGCCCGCGCCCGCGCACGCCTGGCCCTCCGTGCTGCAGGACGTCGTCGGGAACGCGCTTGACGACCTATCTCTAGACGATCCGTTGAACCTGATGGCGGCGCTCGACCGCGACCTCGCGGAGGCCGAGCCGCTGCCCGCCTCCGCGCCGGTCAACATCCCGCGCGGGAGAGATCTCCGCGGCTTCAGCCCCGCCGGCGGGTCGCCACTCCCGCCGCTGCTGCGCCTGGCCTCCGACGCGGACCGGTTGTTCGGGGCACCGCCGCCGGGCGCGCGCCCCGCCTCCTTCGGCGCGACGCCCTTCGACTGCTCCTCGCCGGGCGGGGGCGCTCCGGAACTAACCCGCCTGCGCGAGGAGGTGGTGGCGTCGCGCGCGTGCGTGGCTCGCTGGGACGAGCGCATCGCTCAGGCGCGTGCCGCGTGCGAAGCCTGGCGCCGCGAACTGGATGAGGCGCTCCGCAAGGCGGCGGCGGCGGAGCGGCAGCGCGACGAGGCGGTGGCGCACGCGCTGCAGCTGCGCCGCGAGCTAGAGGCGGGCGGAGCGGGGGGCGCGGGCCGGCGGGAGCTGCGCGGCCTGGCTCTGGGCACGCTGAAGGCGCTGCAGGCGGCGGCGCGCGCTGAGCTCGAGGACATCGAGAAGGCGCTGTACCTGGAGACGGCCACCAAGTGCATGGTGTGCGAGGAACGCGCGCGTTGCGTCACTTTGGCGCCGTGCAATCACCTGGCGGTGTGCGAGCCCTGCGCCGCCGCCGCCAACGACTGCCCCTACTGCCGCACGCCACTCAGACGCTGACGCACCAGGACTACTCCCCACACGATACCGACACCGCTATCGTGTCCATATTGAAAGCCTCGATTCGCTCGTATGTTCGATGCGTATAGTAAGTACTTGAGTAGAATTTATTTTATCAACATTTTTTACTTCCGAGAGTAATGCTTTTACAAAATGAAAACAATTACGGCATTACAATAGCGATCTTATGATTGAATACAAGATGTCTTGTAGGTAACGATATCTTTTTGGATACATCGTGTCTAAAGGTAGACTTTTTTAATTTTAAACTTTTTTACTCTGAAATCTATTTAAAACTTTTCGTTATAATAAACTACTAACCCGTGTAGAATATAATAATGAAGATATTGATAACAGCTGCTTATTTACAATTATGCTAATTCTCATTATATCAGTTATTGTTTATAGGCCATTGGCACAACAACTTAGAACAAATTAATAATTCTTATTCATTTGCAAACGTGAATAATTTTGAAGGAATCTTAAATAGAATTCTAAAACATTTACTAACTCTAAAACAATGTAAGTTTGTATATGATTCTTTTATAAATCAAGATATTTTCTGATATCTGTAACAGTAGAAAATAACACAAAAAACGCCCTTTTAAAATACTGTACTCAAATCTATCCAGCCACTACACAAATGTAAATTCAGAAAAGCATATTAATTAAATAACATAAGGACCAATAATGTATCGAATATAATACTCTTTATAAACGTTTTGTTATCAATGCGATTTCCGTGATGCGTTTTTACTCACCTGTTTTAATATATTTTGATAACTAAAGCAAATTTAAATGAATTCTTCTGAGTAATGCTGAATTTTTATAATAAAACCTTTTTCACATATTTTATCTAAGTATTTACAACATAGATTTTATATTTAGATTAGGATTGGCGCAATTATATAATTTATATCGTAAAAATATATTGTGTGTATTTTTGAAATTGATCTTTAGTCATAAATTAAATTAGTAGTGTTCTAAAATATTAAGTAAACCTGTTCAAGTAATTGAGTATAGTGTATTAGTTTTGATAGGATTTCAAATAAAACGAACATTTTACTAAACTTTCGCTATTCGTCAACATAATTAAAGTTATATCAAGTGTACCTTTTTGTTTTTATGTCGGATTGAAAGAAACAAAATGTTATGCGAGAAACACTTGAAATAACTCGATTTATTTATTTAGAATGGATTTGTCAAACTCAATCGTAGTCAAATAGGCAAGGCTAATTGTAAACTGTGTTTAGTTGTTGCAAATAGAACATCACACAAGTCGTTTTATCTCCTTTTATACTTAAAATAATTATGACAACAACGTGAAATTATTTCAAAAGAAAATTTAAAAACCATGATTAGGATAGCATCATTTAAATACCATAGTTAGCACCAAGAGCACATCAGTCTCGAAGTGGATATTATAAAACTCTAAAAACATCAAATCACAGCAAATATACCTAATAAATGGTAGTAGAAAATTTCAATATAATTAAAAATACCAACCAAAATGGTGCAAAAACGTGTAATTGAGTAGATAGGTATATATGTACATTATCTACATAATTAACTCTACCTACCTATCGTGCGGTACACCGTACAATGGCTTCTTAGAAAACATAGGTCCATTAAAAGTGATGTGATGTGAATCAATCCTACCGTCTTAGCATTTGATTAGCGAGAAATGTTCTACGCGGCTAAGCGATGAAAGGTGTCGATCAACCAATGAGGTCTGTAAGCTACAAAAATCAAGCGATCCCATTGGTTGGCGTTGCCATATTCCGCCGCGTAGCCACGTAGTAAATTTCAAGTGGAAGAGTACCGCTTACCCAAGCTTAATCCACGTCTAGAATATAACAGTTATGAGAAAGGCGTAGCTATTATGACTTGTAAAAAATTCACTGACATTTCACACATTAACTTGAATCAGCTACGCATGCACACCTTACGACAATAAAACGTAGGAAACGTAGGAAGCGAAGTTGCTTGATAAAGTATGTATTGTATTGTTAATTTGCAGTTTAATGTATTTGAATCTAACGCATTTTGTTAATTAACATTCCCTATAATCATTTATAGTTGAGTTTAATCGGTGTTGGTAGTTAGTACGTACTTAGTTGTAAGCTTCAATATTAACATGTGTTTTTATATGATGGACGAATATGTGTACAAACTAGATTTTTCTTCTAATCGGAAGGCTTGCTTTTATTATAGGTATTTTCGACTTGATCTTGGTAGCCAAAAGTGCATTTTCGACGGACAGGTGTTGAATCCTTAATTTTTTAAAGGAACGCAAGCTCGTTGTGCCCATGTTTATTAAAAATTGTAAAGAATAAGCTGTTGGAATTCGCCGAAAATACACCGCTTGGCTACGTAGCACAAATCTGGTGGAAACTCACCCTAATAAGAATTATTTAGTTTTCTCTGCCGCCTTGCTTGAAAGCTGTTTAATTTAAATCATTACCTACTAATCATATAAATCAAATAAATTCGTTTGTAATAGACAAAGCGGTGTTATTAGAAATACTATAGTAGTTATGTTTGTTAGAACTGTGTTTCTAATACCAAATTTTTCAGCACTGAAAATCTATGTAATTAATACTTTGAATGAGAAAAATGGTGGTGCTGTACAATTTTATTGGTCTTAGAAATAAAAACAATCACACCATGATGACTTAAGTATACAGGTTGTATTGTGTTTACCAGTTTTCGTTGATTAGCATTCATTCGCAATTATTCAAATCAATTTATTCATTAATTATATTTCGGAACACCTGTACAGTTTTAGTTGATAAAGCAGAATTTATACTAAGTTTGCTGAACCTTTTTAGATATAGCCTGTTATTTAGCATCAATAAATTAACTGTACTCAAATTATCGGAACAAGAAAATTATAAGGTATGCATTCGCACTGTTTCCACAAAGGTTTTATACTTACTAAGTACAAATCTGTACTCGCGATTTGAATAAAGCTATTGTGGCTGAATATTGGTAATTTAAAAGAGTGTAGAGTAAGGATAGTATTAAGTAGAGTTTTCAAATTGTTGATGGACTTAATCAGTAGCTGCAAAACGATTTAAAATGTAAAAGCAATAAATTCTTCCCTCGAACGCCTTAGAACCAGAAAATATTTCGCGTTGGGGTCCCATCAGGGAGAGCAGAGCTAAGTATATTAAAATATATTTTGGAGATTGATAAGCATATACAATTATACACACATATGTAATAGTTTTATATAGTTACTGCTTTTCTTTAGTGGAGTATTCTAATTATAACAATAATGTACATATGTCGACACGGCACATTTTGTTTTCTTGGCTAGTGTTTCACGAGGATTGAACAAAATAATTAATATTGATTAACATAACCGATGTTTTTAATTTATTTACTTTTGTACTGGCTGATATTTAAAAGAGAACTCGGCCTAAGTATGTATGTATTTTGTAAACCTATCAATATATAGGTAGGTATCAAGTCCAAGTGATTGGTCCAGTATTTTCTGTTTTAAATTAACGTCATAAGGTTTTATATTGCTCTTGGTATAATAATATATAAATCAAAATGTACTGTGTGGCCATAGTTTGTAGTGTAGCTTTATAGTGTTTTTTAATGAATGACATATTTAAAAATTAGATATTAAAATATGTATTAGAGTTGTATTTATTTTTATATTACAAACGAGTATAGAGTTTAATTCCAGTCTGTACTATGTACCTACCTAAATGTAAATTTTACTTATCTATTATTGGCGTTTTTAAGTTATATTTTAGACCTGTCTGATGCTACTGAGCATTTAAGTAGGTAACCAGTTTACTAAGTCTTGCATTTGCATGGACGCAAACTCAGAGCAAATAGATCATTAATGGCATTTATACACACGCAATCTGAAAATACAAACCCATCTATTATGAAGCCACGTTCGTTCCAACTTACCAAAGTCAAAGTTTCTTTATTTCCGTAAATACAATAAATGTACACTTAGAACAGGTCAAATACCCATACGACAGTTCCATATAACTACTCCTAATTGAGACAAACATGTCATTATTCTATCTAAAAATATTATAACACTTATACTGAACTATTTTTTAATGGATATAATAAATATACCCAACATGTACTCTAGAATACGTTTATAGCTTCTTTGCTTACATTTATTTCATAATAAAAAGCTTTTTTATTTTATTTTCTTTAATCTTTAGGTAGGTAGGCCCAACAAATTTTTGAAATTTATAAATTGTTAAATTAGGATTAGATTGTAGACTTTTAATAATATACGTTTGTATTCGCTGAGAAAGAGATAGCTTTTTTATTAATACGGAATGAGTTAAAGTTTAAAATATTTACTGAGATATTTGATGAACGTAGTAACTGTGAACAATTTAACACTAAGATTTCCTTGGGCGTAGCGTATACATACACTTGACAAAATATGTTCTTACCTCTAGTATATCATAGGCCTATGAAGATCTAATAATCGCAGTCGGCTTTGAAAACAATGCTCGAAAATGGTTTACAATAAACGGAGAAGTGTAGTTAACAGGCCAGGCGTCGTTTTTTTGTCGATTGTACAAGTTTCATAGACCTAGATATTGATGCTTCTTATTGTGAAGATCGCATCTGCGTTCATCGTCACAAAGATTATGTGATACAAACGTGTAAGAAGCCACATTTATAGTTTTTACTAGCTAGGTAGGTTTTATTAATAAATTTAAATTCCATTCAAAAAATTATTGTTTTATTTTCTCCCCTCCTTATTCTAAGACAAGAAAAGAGAACCTGAACAAAAACTATAGAATGGCATACGTTGGATCATGGAAAGGACAATAGAACTTACCTTTAATTTCTCTGTAGGCTTGTAAGTAAAAAATCCACATCTCCCCAACCTAGTAGTAATAGGTGGAAAAAAATCATCTTCCCTATGTACCAGTAGGGATAGATTAGTATTAGTAGACATATGTGGAACTGGCGGTCAATGCGATCCATGGTTTTGATACCTACCTACCTAGGATCTTTGGTTTTGATAAACGGCAGGGCTATTCAGAAACTGTTTCAGTTTTCAAATCATAATCCGAAACAGAATCGCGCGAAATTAAAAAATATTTTAGCGGTTTGTGTCGATGACTCCTAAACAAAGTTTCTGAATAGCTATGCAGCACATCTCTGGTTGAAATGCACCCGAATAAATAAAACGAATTATTTTTTTTAAAAATATTTATTACGTTCGATACGCAAAAAACCAAATATAGCCAAAGCCAGATTATTGGTGTAAAATAAATTTTCAACCGACACCTACAGGGTCTAAACTAAATAGGTATCTCAAACGTTAAATCTATCGCGTACCTATATTTTTAATTCCCGACGTTTCGCCTATTTTAGTGTTGTACTATGAAAATGGGCATGTCATCTCGGGACATTAATCCTCTAGGTCTTAATGTTCTCAAGTGAACACAACACAACAGAAAAAAAAAATACTCGAAGCAACTCTAAATCATACATAACAAATAACGATAGTTTGAGCTGGCTGGTTAAAACATCGGGTCATCGAAATAAAATATATAAACTATTGCCATTAACATAGTAAATAGCGTCAATTATTCAGACTTGACTTCTTTGTTATTGGCAATGTGTTTGGTTTGCCACTTTTCTGCCAGTGTCCAGTTCATGGAAATTTCTTAGTCATGGAATGGAGGCGGGATTACAACAATAATATGAGCGGTAAATTTGAAAAACACCAATCAGATTTTATATATATATATATATATAACACAAATAAAATAAAATTATAAACAGATTAAAAACAACATAAATATAGTTATTAAAAACAACACAAATATGATTAGATAAAGCAGATATTTACAATTTTAACTTATTTACATCAGAACTTTCATTTACATTTATATTAAAACCAGATAAGGAAACTAATTGTGTCAATTTAGCGGGAACATTAGACGGTATGTTTTCAGCGTTCGAAGTGATAATATTTATTAATAATGTAAGGAGGGTGCCTGTGAGGAAGTACTTGGTTGGCCTTTAAACCACAACCGTTTGGAAGAGAAGAAGGGGGGTTGGAAACTATTCCTCGATGAGAAGCTGTATCGTAGGACTTGCTAAGAGGGGCTCGAGAACGGGGAGAAGAAAATACAGTCTTAAAATGAGACTGGGAAGCCTTAGGGGCAGAGGAATAGTTATGATTTGAGGACAAAATATAAGAAGAGGGAGAGAGCAGCTCCTGAGAGGGAGAGAAAATCTGCTGGGAGAGTGGAAATTGCTCCTGGACAATTTCCGAATATGAACGCGAAACCCTTGGAAATTGTGTGGCTGCCTCCTCAAATGATACAGCATTGACAGCCATCACAGATTTAATCGATTTTTGCCTTACTAGTTCGGGGCAATTTTTTCTAGTGCCAAAATGCTTACCTGAACAATGCAAACAAGAGGCCTCGGTCTCAGATATATCGCAGCTATCGCCAGAGTGTTCCTGGCCACAACGAAAACAGCGGGGTTTCGATCTGCATTGGACTTTAGTATGTCCATAGCGGCAACAGGAGAAGCATTGGATGGTGGGGAACTGATAAATTTCGACAGGATTCGAATTATAAAATAAGAAAACCCTTGCTGGTGTCTTTGAAAAGTGACGACCACGGATTGGGTAGGAACCCAAGAAACCTTACCATCCTCAATTTTTTTCCTATTCAATCTTCGCGCTTTTAAAACTTTAGCACCTACAGGATTCGAAACGGGTTCCGCAAATTCCTCCATGGAGAAGTCAGTGAGAACGCCTCTAATGAGGCCCATACGGGTAACATTGTAGGTGGGGATGACAGCATGTAATTTGTGCAATGAAAGGGTTGGAGAGATTATAAAAGAATTAGCGTCTTTGCGCAGGTGAAAATACGACGCTAATTTTATTACGGCCTACACGTTTTACCCCACCAGGGATAATACTTCCAAATTTTTTTTTTTTGTAGAAATTGGCCAAACTTTATTGTCTTTATGGTTGTACCCGCGGATTGGTCTGTATCAGTTCTTGAAACATGGACCACATATGGACCCTTATCAGTCGAGTTGTATGATTGGATAATCACAATGGATGGATCAGTATAAACAGTCTGAATAGATGGAACAGACAAATCAGGTGAAGCAACTTTTTTATTGGGCGTGTGAGCCGACTGCTGAATCGTTTCTTTCTAAAATGTTGCGTTTAGTCGAATGAGATTCGGATAGAATAGGGGGAGGAACAGGGTCAGGTGGAACAGGTGCCAGCTTTTGAGCCGGCTCCAAATCATCATCTGAATCCATTTTTTATTTGGAAGTGCCAATCACAAAGGATTATTGTGACGCCCTCCCAAAGAATATGATGAAGTAGGTAAAATTGCAGAAACTACGTTATCTACCTACCAATACCTTAGAAAAACAACACAACACACATCTGAATCAAATTGGTGCAATCAAAAAGCAATGAATTTGAAATTTCCCACAAAAACTCTCCAAACACAACTGGTCGTTTCCAATGGCGGGCTGACAGTTCAATCATTCAGATTTTTAAATCTATAAAATAGAATTGACTGCTTTTACGTCATCTTCACATGACAGACTCGTACGTATTGAGACGTAGCTTATGTAAGACAGCACAAAATGCATAGAAACGCCCGGTAACTTTATAATTTTCAGTTTAATTATCATTTGAGATTCAGATGCTTAAAAGTAGCTTAATATGTACTGTGGGTGGGCACACAAACATGTATACTTAGTTTCTGTTTTTTAGGTTTCTGACAATATTGTTTACAAGCTTTAGCAATCACAAATGTAATTGATCGACAATACGGTAGCATTTATACAAATGCTTTAATACAAGCTTCATCAAGTAGATATTTTTTTCCTCAATTTTATCACACCTTATTGTTTCATAAAAAACCACATCACACACAACTTTTCGTCAAAACACACATTATTCTTTTTTTTTTAAACTTATTGTCATCGGTGGGTGAGTTGCGGATATAAATTATACTTTGGAAAATTAACCCGTATAATAGTGCTTTGTTTCAAAAAAGTGCGAGATGACAAATAATATAATTAATATATTCATAAAACTTCAATGTAGTCTCTTCAACATAGTATGTTCATAGTGCGTAAATCAAATTTACATAATATATTAATATTTATCTCTTAAAACTAGTGATCACTATTAATTTAGTAAATAGCAGCTAAATTGCGATTTGGTTTTAGGCAATTGGCAGTTCTTTCTGGTTACTAATAATTGCTTTACATCTCATATTACATGTGTTTATTTACAGCGTTAAACCCACCTAAACCTTATATTGTTAAAGATATTAAGTTCAAAAGATATATAGTCTTAAATACAATAAATAAATACCTACGTACTTCGTGACTCCTTTGAAAACTCTAGTCTTTTAAAAGTAAAAACATAATTAAAAGCAAGTAAAATATATTTTTAACTATTCACATTAACTCCAATAGAGAGCAAAAGTAACATTTATTTCCAACAATAAGTTAATGAATTAAGCTGCTACCTATCTATCGTTATTGAGTATTTAACGACTTTTTATTCACTTATATTCATTTAAACAAGCCTATGTTAGCATTTGATAGGACATTAAAAAGGGTTATTAATAATTAATGATGGGGAGAACTTGCAGTTCACGCAGTGTCAGTATCAGTAATAATAACCCTGTATATTAATATAGGCTATCCACACTGTTTTATTCATAATGCTATCATAAAGCTATGTCAGAGAACTTATAAGAACTTTTTGCGTTCTAATCTGGTTCTAATATAACTAAAACTTAGCCGTGCTTAAATCTAGGTCTATCGTTGTAATATAAAGTGCACTTATTTTGGTATGGTCTTATCTAGTCTAACGATATCTAAGCGTATTGACTGAGCTGCTGAGTTAAGAAGGTAGATTTCTAGGTATTAAAAATGTAAACAGTAATGACCCTATATTTCGTACACATGAAACCATTGTTTTAGACTTTAATATAGGGCTTTAATCTTTTTAAATAAATAACTACCTGTATCGTACCTAAAGTTCAAAAAGTTGATAGCTTTGATGCGTTACTGGACAAAATGATTTATCAGGCAATTTTAATCAGTACAAAATAATTCCACTAAAAATAACAATATAAATGTATGATAAATGCTACAATCTATCAGTTTTATGAGCAAAAGCAATCTGACTCAAATTTTACCTAAGAATAATAAAAGCTCTTCTTAATAAAAAGAATCTAATAAAATTACATATTAATTTCATCGTAGTAAGGCTAAGATAAGACTAGCAAACATAATTTCAGATCTTTTTGAGTATTGAATTCGATGGATTCCCTTTGGATGCCATATTTACGAAGGCAGTAAGATTTACACTATATTTGGCTCGTTAAAATGTAAAATAAAAGTAGGTACTTAATACAAGATAAATCACTTCATTGTGTTTCTGTTGATGGTATAATCTCTAAGTGATATTATGTTTACCAATATAACTGCGAACAGAAGTCAGGTAAATTATAAACGCTCCGGTCTTACTTACATCACTGGTAGTATAGTACCACAGATAATATAATACTATACTATACTTGGTAGTACTAACGCTACAGATAGTAAAGACACTATCTGTACAGATCGCGTCACGGTTTAATAGCGCCGACCTTGATGCGCAAAGTAGATTTTTAGATTTTTACACCTGCGCAGAACCCCCTCCGCTTTCGCCGAGCGCTATCAAACCGTGACGAGACCTATACCGGTGGGCATAACAAGCAATAGCAACAGTGAGTCAAATATCACTACAAGAGGTCACTTAAATCTAGCGCGTTTAACGTTATTCTGAGCAATCTCCTTTTTACTGTGTTATGTCACCTAAACCACCATTTGTAGATATCTAGGTATATCTATAGGCCAATGATGAATAATGATAGTAAGTTTGTTCAGACGGAGGTGCCGCGTCGCTCGGCGTCTAACGTGACGTCCTCGGGACTGGCGAGGTCGGCCCGCAGCCGGACGCCGCGCCCCGTGAGGGTCCACCGACAAGCTCCGGAGTCCACGCCCCGCTCCACTCTGTTAAAATACCAATCAGCTCAGATTAAGATTTAAAAAAATCCCTTTTTATTCACGAGGCAGGTTTTTATTTCTTCTACACAAAGGTATATTTTGAATAGAAAGGATGTGAGCTAGTAAGGTAAAATAATGGATGATGGTATGAATTCAGCGAAGGGCGATAAAAACATTTCAGTCCATCAAAAATTGAAAGTAAATGTCTTTTTGTTCATTTTTCACGGCTAAACGGCTGAACGGATCTGACTAATGAAATTTGTCAGGGAGGTAGACGGTATCCCAGGGACGGACATTGGCTACTTTTTATCCCGGTAAAATGCGTGCGACGCCGCGGGCAGAAACTAGTATTTTAAACAACTTCATCGGCTTTAAATCATCTCACCCGATCGACGACCACAACAGAACATAGGCTCCTCTAAAGATGGCCACTATGATCAGTCCTGGGGTACCCCGCATCCGGTTTCCCGCGACCTTTACCCTTCGAAAAAGTCATCGACCTTTATATTGTTTGAAATATTACCTGATCTCCGGCCGTTCCTCTTCTTCCTCAGCCTCGGAGCTGGATGCAGAGGTGCTGCCACCACCGCGATAACGCTCCACTGTATCTAGTAACATAATTATTTACTTAATCCACATGAAGTTTAACTTATGTAGTAGGCAAAACGTTTTTTTTTCTTACTCCAGTGCAGTAGACTCACAGTAGCATTATCGGAAGAGTTTTGCTCAAAAACTAACGACATAACAAGATAAAGGTTTGCTCGCTTATTTACTTTACTTTAAAAAGATTGAAGTGAACAAAAAAATCAAAGAGATCACTTTATTTCTTAATTTTCATTTTAATTTGTATTTTGTGACGTGTCTAAGACTGCCCTACTAATCGCACTTGCAGTAATCAACATGGTTGGGAATGTTGATTTTTGCAAGTATTAGTAGGGCAGAACTAACCTCAACTATATTTTTAAAGACATAAATCTTTAAACAATACTGCCCTACTAATAGCACTTGCATAAATCGACATTCCCAACCATAGAAGAGTTCTGTAAGATATAAAAGAAATAAAGTACCTTGATATTTGATATTTTTGTATTCAGGGAAATAGCTTCCATTCAACTTCTTATGTCCTTAAGCATTATCGCATACATAAGATCGCCTCGAATGTAGTTTTGTTACTATACAGGTCGGCTTTCTGAGATCGGAGTATATCGTACAAAAAAATTTAGTACGAAGTTTTATTTCCTCATAAATTAAGCCCATGACGATCTTTCTTAAATTCTAATGGTTTCTGATTTGGACAGCCATCTCAAAAAGCCACCCTGGATATCTTGACGGCAAGATGAACATAATGACTGGAAAAAGCTATTTATAAATGTCAGCAAATTTATGAATAGCAACTATAGCCTTGACAAGTATTTCATTGACAAGTATAATAAATAATATTGTGCATGAGCATGCTTGCAGCTTGTCCTTAAACCTTAATTTTTGTAACTTTAGACATATTAGGTATTTATTATGACTATAAACAATTATCTCTGTGACATTCACATATGTGTATTTATTATTTGACAAGAAATAGATCACATTTTACCGACTAGGTAATATGTTTGTAATATAATAGAAGAAGAAGAAGAAGGCGTGTTTTATAAAACGATAAACTGACTTCAAATTCCCTTACTTTACATACACTTATTTTAAGTTGCGGGATAAATACTAATCCCCTGGCGATAAAAAATTATGGGACCCCTTCGAGATCATTTTCTATACGATACAAAATCAGTTCATAAATGGCGGAGATATCGCGTAACATACATAAAAACATACAGACGAATTGATAACCTCCTCTTTTTGAAGTTGGTTAAAACCCGTTCTTTTTCGAATATATAATTCCATATCATTCATTTCATACAATTTTATTGGTTACAAGACAATGTCAATCCGTTTCCAAGTTGATATGTGTGCGACAACTTATCCACAGGGCCGTACATTATCTGCTGCGATTTTAAAAGGTCGTCATAAGAATTTACCTCGTTTTTCATCTGAATCTGGAGCATCCTCCAAAGTCTTCAGTATTTCCGCGCAGATCTCAGACTCCAGTGGGATGGGGTTATCAGAATCTCTGTTAGGAAGAAAACATTACCAAAAACACTTAGTAACCATTACTGAAGTATAGGAAAAGTGAACACCGCATAGTGGCCTTATTAAGCAAGTGTTATCGCACTGCAGGACAAACGTCTATTATATTAATTAAAACATTTGAATGTAAGCATGTATGTAGGTTTATGAGAGTAATAAATAAAATAATAATGCTGGACTATAGGCATGACGACTGATTTTGAGAAACTATATATTTGATATTTGTAGACATCTATTGAATGCAAAAAAAAAATGGAGTTCGAAGGAAAAATACAACTTTTAAAAATGCATTTTCAATTTCGCTCAAAAACGCTACAACACTCGTGGCGGCTCACGGCGGCTGTCTATGACGTCATAGATGCACGAACATCTGATGATCATAATATTTTCAAGAGAAGCTTTACCAGCTATTCTGTGCCTTTACATTACATTATTGTGACGGGATGATGTCACAGTTGTGTATTCTCTGATTGGTGTTCAACTTGTCATGGCGGATTGCTGTATTTTGTAGTTTTATCTTAGATAAAGATAAAGAAAATAACAGAACAATAGGCAAACAATAGGCGGCCTTATCGCTATACAATTTATTTCAGGCCTTATAATGCATGACATGACCAAACGCAAAACTGCTTGCGGTGTGTGAGCGGCCGCGCGGTCACAGAATAGGTAATGTTACTTAGGCGCAGTCCTTACCAGTCATTCGAGCAATACTATGAATTTTGATCTGACTTTAAAAAAGGAGATTCTGTATTCGACTCTATGCATGTTTTTATTTGTTAATGTGGGCGAGACACATACACTCTCCAACTGACCTGTTGTACAGTAGCAGCGCCACTAGCGCAGGATGCGGCAGCGGCGGCGCGCGGTGCGCTCGCGGACTGAACGCCTGCACATCCAGTGCCGGTGGGGGCACCCGCGGAGCGCCCCCCGCGCCCCACCCCGCCCCCGCCACCAGGTCGGGTGGCACGGCGCGGAGGCAGCGGGCCTCCCAGGCGCGAGCACCGACACCGCTGTCGAGGGGCAGGCGAGCGGCGGTTTCTTCCAGTGGGACTAGGATATCGGGGTCAAACGCCTGCGGAAGTAAAAGTATCACAAAATATACAGAACAATATATTTAGATAGATAGATAGATAGATATATTGTTTATTTGATTCACAAACATAGACAGCACAAGACAAAAATAAACAAACATAGACATTGTAGTAGATAGGTATCAGTAAAATATACTTAACAATAGGTAAATATTTTTAGGTAAGTAAAACACACAAACAATTTAAAAGGAAGAAAGGAACATCAAATATACTAAATTTTAAACTTAGGGTAAGAGTAGGTACCTACCTACCTACACGTAGGCTAGTCTCATGTAGGTATGTCAGTGCTGCCAAGGTGAGCCAAAAAGGATCAGTCTCAGCTTTATGCTGGTTTGCACCAGGGTACAAAACAGCGCTGGTTTTCAGACTGACCCAGTCTTGGTGACACGACGAACTCCAAACATTACCAGTTACAATAGGATTTTAAAAAGTTTTACTAAGTTGGAAAGTGTCAGAAATAAAGTGCTACGAAGGAGCTGTTCCGAATACATATGTTACTGTCAGAAATTACTGCTATGTCAATGTCAAGATGGAGAGAGGTTATAAAATGAAAACATGTGACTCGGCGCGACGTGGCACATCACATCAACATTTCAGCTTTGTTAACGATATTTCGTCTACATGGTAAATAATAAAATATATATATACGTCGTGGTTTAAAAGTAAAGAGTAATAATTAACGCAACAAACAAGAAGAAGCAAGCACAAAATACCGGTACATATGTAGTTCATGGCAGGGAATGGAGGACAATAAAATAGACTGGAAGGACACGAGAGTGAGAAGAGGATTGATGAGTAGCAGTGAAAGAGCACAAGGTGAGACTGGGCTTTCAGGATTTTTGCCGCCTTAAAAGTTCTTTTTTAAATTGTGCTCTGAATGAACCGACTGTTTTGAGGGAGCGGAGTAAAGGAGGCAACAGCACATTCCAACAATGACTTGCGGCAAATCGAAAGGACCCTCTAAAAGCCACAGACTTATGCCTGGGTGTAAGAAAAATTAGGTGAGAACAAGTTCGCTTAGGGTAACGATTAAAATCACTAGCCCAATTAAGTTTGGAGTAGAGGTAGGGGGGAGATTTATTTAAAATTAGGCCAAATAGAAGAGTAGCAAGATGTAATTGCCTACGCTCTTTCATTTTCAAAAGGTTTGAGGAATTAAGGAAGGGGGTTATGTGTGTGCGGGGGGGAACATGGAAGCAATAACGTGCGCAAGCATTCTGAACACGTTGGATAAGATTATTAGTTCGACTAAGAAGACAGGGGCCATACACAGTGTCACAGTAATTTAGACGGGACAAAACTAGGGATTCACAGAGCATTATTCGAACGTCTTCACTTAAGTAAGGACGAATCTTATAAAGGAGCTTAAGGCGAAAGAGTGATTGACGCACTGTTTCAGCAATATGGGATTCAAAACGTAGTTGACTGTCAATTTTTAACCCAAGATTCTTGGCTTCATCAACACGTTCAACAAGCTCCCCGTCTACATTGATATTAACATTGCTAAGTTTACCAACCATTTTTTTTGGGCCAAAAACCATGAATTTAGATTTTTTTGGATTTAGTATTAGAGAGTTAGAAGAAGACCACTGGCTAACCTGCTTTAAATCTTGATTTATTTGATTTACAGCACCAGTACAATCTGTAGGAAGAAAGGAAAGATATAACTGGAGGTCATCCGCATATAGATGGTGTTGGCAGAAAGTGACCATATTGATGATGTCAGCAGAGTATAAAACAAACAGGATTGGTCCCAGGACCGAACCTTGAGGAACTCCTCGTGGAACCAGACGAGTGGGAGATCGTATGGATCTACCACCTGGTAGCTGGACTTCGACACATTGTGACCTACATTCAAGGTAACTTGAGAACCATTGCACAGTTTTTGAATCAAAGCCATAGAAAACTAGTTTAGAAAGAAGAAGAGGAATATTAATGGAGTCAAAGGCCCTGGAGAAGTCGAGGAGGACCAGAATACTACACTTGCCTCCATCCTGAGCAGCTAACAGATTGTCAACCACATCAAGAAGGGCTGTTGCTGTGCTGTGTCCTTTGCGGAACCCAGACTGATGTTGGGGGAGTATGTGATGATCCTCAAGGAACTTGATCATCTGCATACATACAACTTTTTCCAGGACCTTTGACAGGCAGGGAAGCAGACTGATGGGTCTAATATCATTAAGAGTGGAAGGTTGGTTATTTTTGGGTATAGGTTTTATCACTGCAACTTTCCAAGAATTGGGGAAGACACATTCACTGATAGACTTATTTATGATGCTAGTAATAGAAGAAAGAGACTGAGGAAGGGAGAGAAGTAGCATGTCTATAGATATACCATCAATTCCTAAGGCATTCGACTTAAAACTTTGGATTACTTTGAGTACTGTAGTCTCACTAACAGGTTGAAGCGAGAATATTTGGGGGCCATGTCGATGGAATTCAAAGTATGTGAGTTGTGAGATAGAAATCTGGCCTGTGCCAGGAACATTAAGAAAGTGCAGATTTATACTATCAGGGTCATTAAATTGTGGGGGTAGGAGATCTAACCGGGAATTGCTGGGTAAAATGTTATTTTTTAGGTTCCTCCATAGCCTCTTTGGATTACTCACACTGTTGTTGACGTTGAGGGTAAAAAAAGCTCGTTTTTCACTATCAATAGCTGTGGATACAATATGTTTCATGCTCTTATAACAGTTTTTTAGAGTTTCAGTTTTGTGCAACTTATAGTTTTTATGGTAATTATCTCTGATGCTAATCATAGTTTTAACAGTATCAGTTATCCAAGGGTGGGGAGGACCTTTAAATGTCTTGGTTTTTATAGGGGCATGGACGTCAAAAAGGTTAAGAAGTGATAAGTTGAACGAGGAGACTAGATCATCTACTGTACAGGATGGTGTTGATAGTGAGGTCCAATTGATGGAATCAAGGTCAATTTCAAGCATGTGGGGAATTATATTCTTTAGTGGCCTATATGTTATTGTATGGGGTAGAGGCTTATCTTTTTTAATATTAAATTCCACAAGCAACATTGCATGCCTACCCAAGTCCGGTGTATGGATCATATTAACATTCCGGACATTAGTATCTGTGCAGACAACATCAATAAGCGTCAACTCATTATGATTGTTTAAATGTGTAGGTTCGTTGATCACTTGATTAAGTTTAAGACAGTGCAAGAATTGCTGGAGCAATGGGAGTTTCCTATTGCTTTTATTACTCAAATCAATATTAAAATCACCTACCAATATAAGGCTATCACATTTTGGAAAGGAAGTGATTGAATCCATAATAGCATCCAAGAATATAGAAGGATCCTGCCAGGGAGGCCTATAACCAGTACCTATAATTACTGTTTTGCCCACCATGCTAAGTTTCAACCAGAGCTGCTCCACAGAGGGTATGACAGGGAAGGGGGTTAAACGAGCATTCACATCTTTTCTAATATAGAAGCCCACCCCACCACCACGTCCACCCTTAATGCTTATATGCCTAGATTGATGTACAAAGCGAAAGTTCTGCAATTTAGTAGCCTTATAGTCTTGGCCTTGCCCGATCCAAGTCTCATTAATAGCAAGGATATCCGGACTTAGCCGCTCCACTGCTACAACAAATTCATCCTGCCCCGTGTTCAACGATCCCGCATTAAAAAGCCCAACTTTCAGATGTTTTAAAGGAAGTTTTTCTTAGGGAGGAATATATTACCAAAGAATGAAATCTGGTTAAATATAGCAAATGCCTTCATAGTCTTGTAAATGATTGTAAATAGTACTAAATAATAGAATAGAACAGCAAGGAAATCATAGTAAATATTGACCTTATAGTGTTTTGAATTGAGATTTGGAGGTGTAATACAAAACAAAAATTGTATACATGCAATTCGTTTTAGAGCTCTCACAAAAGCAGCTAGTGCCCATAACCACCAACTATAAAAGTCAGAAAAGTGAAGACAGTGTACAAAAAGATTAATAAATCCATAAATAATTTTCCCACTTGACATAGAACTAACACATATATCTTGTTTTACCAATTTCAAGAGAATAACTAGTGCCCATGTCCACAAATTGACAAAGACAAATAATGTATTTACATGCATAGAATTATTTATAAAAATGTTAACAATATTACAGGTTATCACATGATTATTTTTAAAAGTAAGAGTAGTACATACTAATATAGAACACAAATTAATACAGAAAACATAATTTATAGGGCAACAGACACTAGAACTGGTTGAACGCGAGCAGATCCAAAAACCCTCGAGAAATCAGCCTCCGTGCGAAGCGGGTAAGCAGGCTTGCCCTCAGCCTCCCGCACGAACACCCGGCCTCGTTTGGTCCACGAGAACCTCCACTGGGCGCGGCGGCACTCCTCTCGCACACGGTAGAAGAGCTGGCGGTTGGCACGTGTGAGCCGTTCATTCACGTATATACGTGAGGTAGCAGAAGCTGCGTCACGGCCAGCGTCTACGGCCGTCAGCGTGCGGCGCACACGTGCACCCTGCAGCAGGCGGTCGCGTAGGTCGCGGCGCGCGAAGCGCACCACGACACGGCGGACACGCGGCGGCGGGCCTGTGCTCTCAGACCCCTCTCCCCGCGCCGCGCCCACCCTCTCCGCGAACACCACGTCGCGCTCCTCCACGTTGACGCCCAGCTTGGACGCTAGCACGGTGACAGCGTGCAGCACGCTCTCCCCACGCTCCTCCGGCAGGTTCCCGATTTCGAGGTCGGCGAGCAGCGCGTCTTGGTCGCGGTCGTTCAGCTCCTGCTTGAGCTCGGCGACGGCACGCTCCAGCGCACACACTTCGGCGTCAGCGGGCCCAGTCTCAGCGCAGCGCTGTTCGACCGCCTCCAGGCGCCGCTCGATGCCGTCCATGCGTAGCGCCATCCCCGACACGGACGCCCTCATCTCAGCCATCTCCGTTCTGAACTCGCGGAACTCGGAGAACATCATGTGGAAGTCGGTCTTGAATTCATTAATTTCGGTAACCAACTTGTCGTGCATCCCCGAGACATCCACGAGCAAGTCCTTACGCAGGGCGCGCATGTGAAGCCGCTGCTCCTGCTCCGAAGACTCCGCAATGACGGCCGTGATTTTGTTAGACGCCTCGTCAAGCGCCGTCGGCTCCTTCTGCGCCACGAAGTTCTGCTCGACGAGGCGCACCGGCGTCGAGGGATCCCGGCCCTTCGGTGCGCTGACCTGGCAGGCTCCGCAGCGCCAGGTATCGGCCACCTTGACACCCTGCGGCAGGCTCACACATTCGAAATGGCTCGAGCTTTTGCATGACGGACAGACGGCGCAGACGGCGCCCTGTTTCAGAAACCTTCCACACGCCACACACTGCGCCATGGTGTTATCAAAATTTAACAGGAGTTGAGATTATTATTTGGTCAGAAATAATGAGGGTAGTTTGTATTCACTATGTGATGTTCAAAATGTTTATATCGATATAAACGTATTCACTGATAAAGTTAATCCAAATTATAATAGAGTAGATTCACTGTACCGTTAGGAACTTTATTAAAATCAGTCTCGGGTTCCGGGAGTTGAAAAAACTTTTTGACTCGCGAAAAATTGTAAGACAAGTTGCGCACCAGTCAACAGTCGTGACGTCACTGACTATTTACCATCCGAATTAATAAACAAGTGACTTAATGTTAGGTACCTATAATAGTTACACGTTTACGTAAGAAAAATAGGTAATAATCACAGATTATGCGGTTTTAAGGGCCTACAATCCCTCGCCATTGTGTGAAAAGAATAAGCATAGGATTTCGCGGTCATAGGAGCGGGACAGAGCAGAGCGTCATAACCGCAAAAATAATGTTTTTGTTTTTTTACAGTAACAATAATAGTAGTTTTAAAATCTAAAACAAATACCGTCTGCTTTTTATTCTTTACAAAATATCCAGGTTTATTTTAAAGTATTTATTGAATAGCGACGATTAGCATAGATTTATTGTACACTTT
Organism: Eupithecia insigniata; assembly: GCA_947859395.1. Lineage (NCBI taxonomy): Eukaryota > Metazoa > Arthropoda > Insecta > Lepidoptera > Geometridae > Eupithecia > Eupithecia insigniata. The sequence goes on along the minus strand of OX401999.1, from coordinate 2,360,758 downwards.
AGAGCGAACTTTGGATTTTTTTCTATCGATAAAGTCTTATGAAATCATGTTTTCGAAACATATGAAGGATAGAGTAAGTCCTGAACTTTACCATACCATTTCAAAGTTAAATATTCTGTAGTTTGGAATATATGAAAATCTGGCGAAGTTGAAAATAACCAATTTGAGGTAGTATTACACTTTTATGTAAGAACATTGTTACCCATGGTCCCCGCACTAGGCTAGACCCGTTTCGCGGGATACCGAGTGTACATAGGGATTTACATGAATAGTGACAGAGCGGTACACTAGCAAATATTGTAATAGAGATTACTGAGAAATAACTAAAATTAAAAAAACAAGATTATAGAATAGACATGTAAGAAAATTATATATAAAAATAATAAAAAAAATCCGATCGAAAATTTTGGATAATGTTGAAATATTGGGATTAAATTTGGTGAACGGTAAGCTTCGGGCAAACCTGAGCGTCCAACCGCCGCGCGGCGGACACTGCAATAACAGCTCAACGGCGCCTTGCACACCTACGCGACCGAGACGCGGGAACTTTTTAGTAGAAAAATGGACGCTCTTACTTTGCGTACCCACTTCCCGCATGTTTGACGCGCAGTTTTTAGCCGAAGCTTAAGATATCACATTGTCGGCAACAAACACCATCGCTGCCTGCTGTTTTTCCGGCAAATCACAACCCCGGTCTCTTCAAGACGAGAGTGAAGAGGTGTCTTCTAGACCTTCGTGATACATTTTACATTTTCGCCGACATTGTCACTTACAAACATAGGCATCCAATCACAATAAAAAAAAATTATTTTATTTACTTGGGAAACAAAAAACTTACTTAAATAACATAAATTTCAAAGCTAGAACAAAAAAGCTAGGACAGCTTCCGCTTATAGAACACAATTAATAACATTATAACAAATAAGAAAGTGCCTAATTGGAGTAACAACCAAAATTACAAAATGAAAAAAAAAAACTAGTACAAAAAATACATAATATGAAATATGCCTGTCGTCAGTTTACAATCAAGTACCTAGATGGAGTAGCTACGGAAAGGGGGCTAGGATACATAAATACATAACATAATGGATACATAATATAATATTAAACCCTTATTTAAAGAAGTTGGTGTTGATTTGTTTTTATACGCCTAATGTTGACCAAATCAATATTTTTTGAGTAGCGTATAATAATAGTCCTTTCTTTGCTTGCGACTTCACCTCGATTCTCTATACTTTTGAACTACCATAAGTTACCTCTGAGAGTGTGTTGGCAGCGAGCGCGGTATAATCCTGCGCCTCCAGGCCTCTCTTCCCCCACCACTCCTCGCTTGCCGCCGCCGAGCCCCACACCCGGGCTAGTTCCGCTGAACAAGCTTCTACTGCTGCCTGCGAAATACAACCTTATTGTCAACGACATACAGGATGTGAAATAACGTGAGCAAGCTTCTTCTGCTACAGAGTTCGAAATTAAGCTCGTTCTATGTTGGGACTGAAAAAATAGCCCTTTAATCGCAAAGGAAGTACTTCCCTGCTCCAGTCCGGCTCATCAGACCCACACTTCACATGCCACATCTTTCTCTTTATGTATTAATGTTGTATACACCCTTGCCTTTCTTAAATTGCAAATTTTCGATCCATCCAAAGGTTGCATGGAAGAAATCGCTTCTAAGCGATAAGGCCGCCCATTGTACTTGTTTATGTTAATGTCTATGTGTTTTATTTGTCTTTGTGGTGTACAATAAAGAGTTTTGTATTGTATTGTATATTTCGACCGACACTTGTCATCGGAAAATGTACTAGTAACTAGAATTTTCTTAGTGGTTACCGTTGCATATTGACGCCATCTAGCAGTTTTACTTTGAAGTTCATATTGAATCTAGTAATTTCTGTTCGAAGGAGTCTATTGATGCTGTCTCTATGGTAGCAATATAAAGATCATTCTACTTCAAAAAAGAATTGAAAGTTATGTGTAGGCCTATGGAGGAAGAAGAATGTACGCACAGTGAGGTCCCTCGGTGAAAGGCGACATCTAGCGCGCGCCGCATCACTGAGCGGCAACGCGAGCTCGCGACGTCTGGCAGACACCTTCTCGCGCAGAGACAGCACTAGGGCTGCGCATTCACGCTCCAGCTGTTTGTATGCCCCTGTCTGTAATAAATCACTGTTTCTTTAGTTTAAAGGGACAAAAAGAACTCGAGAGTAAAAGGTCCTTTTAGGCAGCCTGTCCTTTGAAACGGAGTGAGGCAATGGAGCGAAGATTTATGCAATACTGGCCAGTGGAGTTGCATAAAATCTTCGCTATATTTCAGTGGACCAATGGAATTGCTTAAAATCTCTGCTCCGCTCCGCGTCAATGGACAGGCAGCCTTATAGGACCATCTCGGGATCGTTCTCTCTCTAACAATCGGTTCAATCCAACGATCTTATCCATCCACGGTTGTCTGTAGAGATCCCTCTGAGTGAGCGATAAGAGCGCCAATTGTCACATTTTTTATCCAAATAGTTTGTATAGTTTGTAATTATTTTGTAAAGTGCGCAATAAAGCATTTTCTGTCTATATCTATGTATACAAAATAATTATAATCATTTATTTCAGGCATCACAAGACAAGTACATAGTAACTTAACTAGGGCCCATATAATAAATACCTAACATACATAATTATAAAAACTAAAAAGAATCGTGTCATTGGCATTGGGTTGTTGACGTGCACGGAGTGTCGCGTATCAGTCGCGTCGCCTTCCATAGATCTTCCTGAACACGACAACCTTCGGCCAAAATCCACAAAACGACACAAAAACTATAGCATCATCAAATTATCAAAATAGCATTAGGTATGCTACGGACATTTACCTTGGCAATCTGCACAGAAAACGGTCCGAAGCAGGCATCCACAAAGTGCTTGTAGTCTCTGAGCGGCCTCTCAATGGCACGCTCACAGGCCAATGACCATTCTGACAGCGACTCGGATTCTGCGCGAGCGCAGGCAGCTGCGACCGCTTGAGCACACCTATTGAACAAAGTGGGCTTTATAACGAACTTGTTTGACTTGCGACTTTGGACTTTACAGAGTTTTTAGAGAGAAATTGTCTGTTTGTCTAAATATCTGTATGAAGTGAATAAAACGGAAACCAACTCTGTAAAAGGCTTTTTCTCATTTCTTTAAACAAGAAAGGAAAACATGCCGTTTTCCCGTATAATAAAGGCTTTAACTGACTGTTTGCCTTTGATTTCGTGTAGCGAGACGAAGCTAGGTATGTATGGTAGTTTGTTGTACTCGCGTCACGCCGTAAGATCGGCTAACTCGCGCGGGTAGTACGCGTCACGCCGCTAGCACGCGGTGCTCGCTGCAGACTTATACTGACGTGAGCTGGTAGGGCGGTGGATGCGGATGCGCAGGCCCGGCACGGCGCGTGCAGAAGGCGGAGTCGTGCGCTGGTACGCGCGCGCCTCGCGCCAGCACCGCGCGCCACGCCGCCAGTTCCCACAGCGAGCGCGAGTAGCACCACGCCACGCCACCTGACAATAAGCAATACTTTTACCCTTCGGAATTAACAACACGGGGCGCTCTTCTCTAGACCTCTTAACGCGCAATCATTGATGTTACCCTTGTCGAAGCGAACAACATTTAGATAGATAGAAAATGCTTTATTACTTAACAAAACAGTTTACAAACAATATGATACACAAAATAAATGTGACAATTGGCGGTCTTATCGCTCACGAGTGATCTCTACCAGACAACCATTTACGCCAGCTAACGAGCGATAAGGATTTTTTTTTAAAATTCTATATTACATACTCTATTTGTACCCCAGCTTTCCCCACTTTATTTTATGGTGGAACTGAAAGGGGAAAGCGGAGTAATACACTAATACAGGAGAAAGTTCAACTAGTGTTGTCAACTCACCTAGCAGCATGATAAGTGCACACAAGGGGCACAACACTAGCGCCAGTACTAACGCACATATCGGCTGCAGGACTCCTTGGATACAGATCCGCAGGACGATCACCTCCAGTAAAGGAAACCATCTGGAAAATACAATGAAGTTACTCAATCCCTCCGGCTTCACATGATCCTGTCAATCTTGCGGTTATAAGTGGTTATATAAGTGTTAAGTCAATATGGGTCAGTTGCCTTGGGGAAAGATGACTCAAGCTTATTTATTTATTTTTATTTCAAACATAACTTATATTCTTACAGGTATGCCCTAATACAATAGGATAGTCAACATATTAATTCCCAAGTAACACAATTCCATTACAACAATTAGAAAAATAATTCAATAGGTATTAATAAATGTCAATGAGTAAAAATAAAATAGTTCAGTAGCAATGTCGTCAAGTCAAACAATAAATATCAATCAATTAGCAAAATAAATTCAATAGATTACAAAAAATAATTATTATTTACCATAGCACAAATTGCATAGTATAAAGCCCTTACGAACTCGCTCTACGAACAGTGGAATACGTCAATGTTCGCCGCTACCAGATTGAGTGTTCGTATGGTACGCGTCAGTGGTGCCTTGTTCAGAAGGTTAGTCCTGCCGCGAGGCACTGCGAACAAAGGCGGCCGCCTGCGCCGCCCTACGTACTCGTCCGGTACACACTTAAGACTATTCACTCAACCGTGATTGATTTTTCTGGTCCATTTTGTGAGCCAATCTCATGGAGTTACGTGACGAGATGCATGGGCCATTTTGAGGAAATACAGCAATGGAACATAGTTAGACCTGTTGAGTTGAGCTGGTCGCGGACAGTCCAGGTCATACAGCAGTGCCATGGCCGCGTGCGCTGCCAGCGCCAGCGGAGGCACCCACAGCACGGCACAGAGCGCGAGTATTGCGCTGGCAGCACTGACCACGAGGCAGGCGCTAGGCAGTAGGATGAGGACGCAGAGAGAGCCGAGTGCGCCGACGCAGCCGTATTGCCAGACTCTGTGACCGGCGCGAATCACGCCTTTGCCGAGAAGACCTATAGATGATAAAATGATTGTCAGTTGCCTCGGCGAAACCTCTACGCTCGACCGGGATTTTGCAGATCTAGTTTGTGAGCCATTGCGATGGAGTTAAGGCCTCAGTAACCGGTTTGACTTCCTTCTGGCAAAAACCGCTTTTTTGCTGTCGGTTTTTCTGTTTGGGTCTTAGACCAGTTATCCTCAACTGAATAAGCTGAAATTTGGCATACTTAAGTTCGGTGATAATGCAATGTCATGGTACCATCGAGCTGGTCTGATGATGGAAAACCGAAGGTGGTCATAGGAACTTCATAACGCAACGACTTAACCACGTCGAGTTTGGATTCGTTGGATTTGTCACCCCAAGCACTTTGGTCCTAGGTGATATAAAAGCTTGCATTTAAGTTTTAAAAATATAAAAAAATTATCCAGTTTTTGGCGTAGAAAACGTTTTGCGGTTACCAGTGTCAGGTTCAGTTTCGAATTTGCTCCTTTGCTTGGAGACGTGTCGCCATAACGCTAGGAGCCGGGACCACATCGTGTGCGTTTCACTGCTTCGTTTCGGGAATAGTGTGCCGTTCACCTGCACAAACATTCATAATCATAAAGATGTCAGGTGTACAATGTCAGGTCTTATCGATAAGTAGGTATTATATCCTACCGGCTGCGCCATGTATTGTTTGTTAATAATGCCGCCGATTTAGCCTTGAACGATTATTTTTATTTTAGTGAACTATAACAATTGGTTAGATTACTTTGCCGCTTTTGGCCCCGCCATTTTGTGTCGGTCCCTCCGGACGTTTCGTTCCTCCCCAGCCACATGTTGCGTTTCATTATAAGCTACATTACCGGATTAATTACATCTTACCTTAGGGGCGAATTAATATGTACAACTTTAACGTGACTAGTTCATAGTTCTTGGGCAGAAGATAAGGATGACTTAAATCTGTCAGATTTACTTATCTATCTATCTGTCTACAAGCTAGCCATAGATAATATGGGTCAATAGAATTAGACTGAGTGATATACAAAGATTTTCTTATAATTTTTGCAAGGAATTAGGAAAGTCTAAGTGGTAATTTTGTACGCCTAAATAAGTAAAGTTATTGATTCTGATTGTACAAGGCACAAAAAGCCATTTAGCGAAGAAATAGTCATCGTGAAAGCCCTTTTTAATAAGTAGCTCTCTATTGTTATTGTGATTTCTATAGATACTGTTTTAGCTGATGGCTTTCCAAAATAGATAAGATTCTTACCTGAGATAGTTCATAGTCTGGAATAAAAGGCGTGGCGCGTATCAGCGTGCGTATAGACAGCGGCGAACACCACGGGACCACCACTCCCAGGATAAACATCACGTTCCACGTCCAGCTCCACATTCTACAATCATAGCAAAATTTAATTATGTGATTATACTCCAGCCAAATTAAATATCTAATAAAAAAACTTTTGATGTAATGTTTGTAAAGTAACCACAAGAAATAAACTTAAATTCACATGCTTGGAGCTGAGTTACAGACGTTATGTCTGTAACTCAGCTCCAAGCTGTTAGCATTATTTATTGAAGTAGAAGTAGGTATGCAATCAACCAGGTATGTAAGCTGTGTGTATACAAGGGAATTTTGGTTATGTATAGGCGATTTATTTATAAACATTTCACATCGAATTGACTGGAGTAGATATAGATCCCAAAGACAAAAATTAAGAGATTTTAGGGAGGAGAAAATACAATAATTATCTTGTCACTCAATCCAAAAATCCCGTGACGTCCTACCGGCTGCGGCAGCTACCAACTTATATCTGGTGCAGTTCTGGGAATTGGTTATAGGCAGTTTGTTTAACACAAAATATATTGACGAAGGAGAACCCCCCTTCAATAATTTGATAGAGGGAAGAAACCTTGATATAACAGGACGTATATTTAGCAGCTCCTCACCTATGGTATGCATTTGCAAGCCGCCAGCCCGGCCATCGAGTGGTGGTTTCTCTTGTGGTATCAGTTTCTAACAGGTATACCTGCAAATTAATAGTATATTCATTATGAATGTAAGCGCGTTAACTACGAACCTAGTTTGTGTTGGAAGAAAACCAACGTTTCATCCCTTAACGAGGGACTTCTTCAGGGTGAGTACATTCATAATGAATTTGTCAAACTACGAAAGTTTTTATAGAAAAAGTGTATTATAGGAAAATGTAAATACCATAGTGGACTTAAGGCTCTTGTAACTAATTGAGTTTGCGTGCGAGACCGTGACGTAACAGAAGAGAGCGAAACGAGTTTCTGCCAAGCTAGACCACTGAAGACGAAGACATAAATAAATAATGCTGGACAATTCACATAGCATCATCTATCCCAAGCTAAGCAGAGCTTGTGTTATGGGTACTAGATGACTGATATACATAATAACTAATACAATATATTACATAGATAATTTTTTTATACATAGAAAATACCCAGAACGCCCGGAACAAATATTTTCAGATCGTACAAACATTTGTCTCAATGCGGGAATCCAACCAGCAACCTCCTGCGTCTTGCACATGTCCCGGTCTGTATTCAGTCTCTGTCACGGAGCTAACAGCCTTTTTTAGTTTCATCAATTGTCTGTTATCATGTATGTCATCAAATTGTTTTCGATTGGTCTTTTTAGTTAGTAAGTTTAGGCAAGTACCGGCTGGCTCGGGTCAGATCTCGGCGTGACGATGGAAGTGTGCCGGTGCGTGAGGACGGTGGGCACGGGCGTGGCGCGGCCGCGGAAGTGTCTCGTGACGCGCCACGCCGCGGGCTGCCACACGCGCGTGCGCCACTGGAAAGTGCGCGTGGGGCTGCGCGCGAGGGACAGCTCGCGCGTAAGGAGAGGTTCTCGCGACCGCTGGAACGCTATGTCACGGAGGAGGAAGTATCTGGAAAAATGTAAATATTATCATGCAGGTTGTATGTATATTTACAATACAATTATTCTTTACTAACTGTTCCCCTCGGGTTCACCCGCGTTAAATTCGGAAGCTGTAAATCTCACATGTGAATATAATGTTTTACCAGGCCAAAAAAGTAGCCTATGTTACTCTCCATCCTTTCAATTAACTCTATGCCGAAAACAAGTCGATTGGTTGCTTAGTTACGGCGTGAAGGGAGGACAAACAAACAAACAAACACACTTTGGGATTTATAATATTAGTTTGGTTGGATTGCACACCAAATACTTAATTTGACTTGTCTAAGTGCTTTTTTTGTAAGCCTAAAGAAATAAAGTTACTGATTCTGATTCTGAATAATAAAAAAACACAGAACACGAAAACAAATACTACAAGTATATGTGATAATGTACAAAGGGCGGCCTTATCGCGATCTCTTATAGGCAACTTTAAGCATATTTAACGGGTACTCAGAACTACATTGATCGATTCGAGCGCGTTTGACAGAGCTGAGGATTATCCCAGTGCGAAGAGATCCATGCTGTGCCAGTGCTGCTCGCTAGCACACACAAGGTGTTCCATAATTCACCGTGGATGCTTCCCTAAAAAAGCGTGTCAGATTTATTTGCCTTTGAACCACGGCGCCACGCCCCGCAGTGGGACAGAGGATGCAGTCTCGACATAGATAGCGATCGCAAGGCGATCGACATCGGTCACAAAGTCTTACCGGTTACATTTTAAGGATTTTTGAATGTCTCCACAAGAATCAAGTTTCAAACGAATAAAAAACTATCTATTTCCGTAAATACAATAGATTTACACTTAGAAAAGGTCAAATTCCTTGAATTAAAATAGATCTACCATCGGAACTATAGATTTTTGTCGCAACCGTACCGAAAACAATTGTCAACTTTACGATTTTGCGAATGTGATTGCGAGCAAGTTAGACAGCCCGATAAGTATGTAGCGATCGGTCGGTAATTATTAACTATTTTACTTAAATTGCGGGCAAAATAGCGTTCGAACTTCATTTATCCGCTCTATGATTGCGGTTTTTTGATAAGTTTGCGACGTCTCAAGTTACGATTTTACACTTTTTATTGGTAAAAGATTTGCGTTTAGCAAAAAATCGATATATCAAGCAAATGTTGTGTGAATAGTTAGCGATGGGTACTTTACGATCGCTAACTATGTCGATGTCGATACTGCACCCCAGGTCTGGGAACAATCGTCACTAATAGAACACACTCGTACCTGTGCATATGTAGGTGGTGCGTTTCCAGTTTGCAGGCGACGTCCTCGCGCGCGGCCCAGCGCAGCTCGTCCCGCAGTGCGCGCGCGCTAAGAGCCACGCGCTCGCGGCGCCACGCCCCACAATGGGACAGGACTGGGTGGGCTACGCAGAGGCGGGCCTCGGCGGCCGCTACGCCTGCTTCGAGGCGACGGCGGACGCTTTCTTCGGCGCTGGAGGAAACAATCGGCTTTAATATAATTTGGCGTGTTTTAAAAAACGATAAACCGACTTCATATTCCCGATGATAACAATCGACTATGTATAAAACTTAAAAAAGTAAGGCTTTTACACTGTTTTTAAGTTTTACGGGATAAATAATAATCCCCTGGGGAAACAAGTTTTGTGGGATCACCTCGGGATCATTTGTATACAATAGTGAATAATTTTCAAAATCGGTCCATAATTGGCGGAAATATCGCGTAACATACATAACAAAAAAAAAACATGCAGTCGAATTGAGAACCTCCTCTTTTGAAGTCGGTTGAAGATTGGAAAGGATATCTTCAGCGCAGAAGATGAAGTCTCGGAAGACGGTATTGAAAAACTGTCTCAAATAGATGGTTTTCATAAAATTTCAAGGTTATTACCGGTCAGCGATGGCGGCGGCACGCAGTTGAGACGCCAGCAGCTCCGGTATATCGGCACCCAGCGCTGCGAGCGGCTCGCTGCTCTCGACGGACGCACACACGCGTCGCACATACTCGCGTAACGCTGCGTCACGGACCTCCTGTAGAAAATTGAACAGATAAAACACTATGATGTGATAAACATTTCATAAGTAAGGATGAATTATGGTGTAATATTCTGGGGAAGGCAGAACTACACATAATTTTATGAAAACGGACTATCAGGTTTCAAAGAACTGCAGAGACATGCCTAGAGCTAAAAACATACATAGAAGTTAGCCTAAGTTTAAGGATCTTTAATGTAATAGACGTAATAATGACCTCCTCGATATCTTTCAGCGGCACCTTCTGGCTGGCGAGCTGCGCGGCGTGGCGCTCCCGGAAGTGCAGGAACCAGCCGCGTGCCTCCCTCTCCAGGATGCTTTGTAACGTCGACGCAGCTTTTCTTAATACATCGCGTCGGTAGAGACGTAGGTCGACCTGGCAAACAGTTAATAATAAATCATTTATTTCAGGCAACATAAAAAACGTACAATTGGTAATAACTAATTCTAAGGCCCATATTAATAAATTCCGTAAAGACAACCTAAAAATAACCTAAATTAGGTGTATGTACCTACCTAAATAATATAAAATTACAATAATAACGTTTTAATTTGTTTTAGTTAAGGGTAAGGAGGTAATTTCTTAAAACGTTGAAGATTTCCGCGCATTTCTTTGTATGCGGTTCTAATTCTAATTTTAAGTGGGGAACTGAGATCTTCACTGACATCTCGCATGGGCGTGTATTGTGCATTATCCCACTCCTTAAACAGGCCCTAACCAGCCCAACCCCTTGAAGTACCGGAGCAGGACTTATGGTGTTTGACAGCTTCGTTTCAGCTTCTCTTCTTTCTATTCTTTGTATGCGTTTAACGGGGACTCAATTTAACTCGAAACATTTATCAATACCGGGTTTTGGTGACGAACATTTGCGAATAAATAAATCTAGAGCACAAAAGTGAAGCGGGAACGGAAATAGGTTTATAGTTTTCAATTAACTTGTTACCCAGGTTGCTTCGCTTTCATCAAAGGCGAGTTCAAGAGCTTTTCAGCTGGTTCAGACAAATCAAGAGGATGAAGAAGGATCGAACTCTCAAGAAGGCGCATGATGGAAAACCAACGCGAGCTAGAATTGGGCAGCCCCAGGCCATGGCCGGGTTAATAAAGTAAAAACCGATCTCCGGTAAGTCGACGCTACCAGCGATAGACACCTTAGAATTGAGATGCTCAGAGAAGTCTTGTGTAGGAGGCCATACAAGGTTCACTTTGGTTTGGACGTGATCAAACATGAGAAAACAAAGTCTGCTCCTCCGGGGGTATCACTAGCTCACGTCACTGTCCAGTTGCCACTTTATTGCAACAAAACGTCGAAGTTGGGAAACAAAAGTAATAAGGGTCAATTGAAAAATCAATAAAAAAAGACAATCGTCAATATGTTTGTTAGATCACTCAAAATAGCGTTAGTTAAACACGAGTCAATGTGATAAATAATGGGTAAATACAAAACCACCGTTTTATCAAATTAATACAGGTAATACAAAGAGTTCGGGGAATTACGATTTTACGCTACTGGTAACACCAGGAAACAGATTCGTATTCTCATTCGCCGTTGGCGAATGAGAATACGATGATGACGTAGCAAGTGACACTCACGTGACCATCGTCTCTCGGAAGACCATACATTATTATACCATGGGTGTGGAGTAGTATTAGGCTGTCAAGCTCACTTGAAGATAAGTTGGGTGTTGTGCTTGTATAATATCTCTGCCTACATTGCCACTGCTACTGCCTCGAGCCTACATTACCTGCGTCCGCTGAGGCGTGGTGTAGAGGAAAGGCACGCGCGGTATAGGACGGGGTAGCTCCCTCGTGTCCGCTTTCTCAGCGGCGGCGCGACGCATAGCTCGGGTCACCCACGCTGCTAGAGCGGATATGTCCTCTTCATGTTCCGGCTATAGGGAATAAAAATGTACGCTTTTAGTACCAATCTAACGAAAGATACGATAGTCAAGAGTATTCATAGGGGAATGTGGTGTTTTGTTACCTTGCATATAAGTTCTGCGACGAGGTACCTAGATCTCTCTTCTCTTATCTTTTTCTCGAGGTCTCTGGCCTCCATGGATGGCATACCGATTATCAGATCCATCAATCTGCAAATAAAAATAATAGGATATAATAATAAGCCCACAGTAGTTCTGACCATTAAGGTCGCGGGATACTATCATGCAACGTGCCGTGCGTGTAGAGCCTCTCTCTATATCTCACCTGGGCAAGCCAGCAAACAGCGCCGCGGCGCCGGAGCGTACAGACATCGGCTCCTGCCTCAGAAGGTGGTCGCGGACATTATCATGTTGATAGACATGCGTGTAGAGCTGCTCTCTATCTCATCTATGCAAGCCAGCAGGCAGCGATGCGTCGCCGGAGCGTATAGACAGCGGCTTCAGCCTCATCTGGCGGTCGTGGGGCACTATCACGACAACAGACCTGCGTGAAGAGCTCCTCTCCATATCTCACCTGTGTAAACCAGCAAGCAGCGATGCGACTCCGGAGCGTACAGACAGCGGCTCCTCCCTCAGCAGGCGGTCGCGGGCCACTATCACGATGACGGCAGCCGCGCGCGCCACGTGCGTGTAAAGTTCCTCCCTGGCCCTCGCGCGGCCACGTTGCAGCCATCCCGCCACTCGCCACACGTGGGTCTGACCCGGGAAGAGGCGCGATGGGACTTCGAACTCACTGTAGATTGAGATGTATGTGTAGTCAGAATTTTGCACATTCCAACAATGACTTGCGGCAAATCGAAAGGACCCTCTAAAAGCCACAGACTTATGCCTGGGTGTAAGAAAAATTAGGTGAGAACAAGTTCGCTTAGAGTAACGATTAAAATCACTAGCCCAATTAAGTTTGGAGTAGAGGTAGGGGGGAGATTTATTTAAAATTAGGCCAAATAGAAGAGTAGCAAGATGTAATTGCCTACGCTCTTTCATTTTCAAAAGGTTTGAGGAATTAAGGAAGGGGGTTATGTGTGTGCGGGGGGGAACATGGAAGCAATAACGTGCGCAAGCATTCTGCACACGTTGGATAAGATTATTAGTTCGACTAAGAAGACAGGGGACATACACAGTGTCACGGTAATTTAGACGGGACAAAACTAGGGATTCACAGAGCATTATTCGAACGTCTTCACTTAAGTAAGGACGAATCTTATAAAGGAGCTTAAGGCGAAAGAGTGATTGACGCACTGTTTCAGCAATATGGGATTCAAAACGTAGTTGACTGTCAATTTTTAACCCAAGATTCTTGGCTTCATCAACACGCTCAACAAGCTCCCCGTCTACATTGATATTAACATTGCTAAGTTTACCAACCATTTTTTTTGTGCCAAAAACCATGAATTTAGATTTTTTTGGGTTTAGTATTAGAGAGTTAGAAGAAGACCACTGGCTAACCTGCTTTAAATCTTGATTTATTCGATTTACAGCACCAGTACAATCTGTAGGAAGAAAGGAAAGATATAACTGGAGGTCATCCGCATATAGATGGTGTTGGCAGAGAGTGACCATATTGATGATGTCAGCAGAGTATAAAACAAACAGGATTGGTCCCAGGACCGAACCTTGAGGAACTCCTCGTGGAACCAGACGAGTGGGAGATCGTATGGATCTACCACCGGGTAGCTGGACTTCGACACATTGTGACCTACATTCAAGGTAACTTGAGAACCATTGCACAGTTTCTGAATCAAAGCCATAGAAAACTAGTTTAGAAAGAAGAAGAGGAATATTAATGGAGTCAAAGGCCGTGGAGAAGTCGAGGAGGACCAGAATACTACACTTGCCTCCATCCTGAGCAGCTAACAGATTGTCGATCACAACAAGAAGGGCTGTTGCTATGCTGTGTCCTTTGCGGAAGCCAGACTGATGTTGGGGTAGTATGTGATGCTGATGATCCTCAAGGAACTTGATCATCTGCATACATACAACTTTTTCCAGGACCTTTGACAGGCAGGGAAGCAGGCTGATGGGTCTAATATCATTAAGAGTGGAAGGTTGGTTATTTTTGGGTATAGGTTTTATCACTGCAACTTTCCAAGAATTGGGGAAGTGAGTTGTGAGATAGCAATCTGGCCTGTGCCAGGAACATTAAGAAAGTGCAGATTTATACTATCAGGGTCATTAAATTGTGGGCGGGTGACTTCTAATTGGTTGAATCTTGACTCCTACACGTGCTCGCTCCACTTCACGTCAGTGTGAACGCAGCATTATATTAGGAGCTATTTTCTGATGCGGGAAGTAATGAGAGGACAACAATATTGAATTTAATATACAATACAAAAAATCTTTATTGTACACCAGGAAAAAAAACATTACATAAGACAAGTACAATGGGCGGCCTTATCGCTTAGAAGCGATCTCTTTCAGGCAACCTTTTGATGGAAAGGAGTGTGATTTTAAGAGGCAGGGGTTGTACCAAAGGTGAAAAGTGGCTAATACGGAATAATTGTACAAATTTGTTATTTGCAGGGAATCAGACCTACTAGTGGATTTGCAAAAATATTTGTTTAGGTTTCTTAGATAATACTCACGATCAATTCTAAATATTCTGCAAAAACAATTAATACATCAACATGAAAATAATTAAACCTAACTACAAATTAAAACACAGATTCATGCGTGACAGTAGACTATTTAATAAGCATGCACTCTCTCTCTCACGAACTGTTTGAACAGATCTCGACCTTAAAACATACACCGAGAGTACAGAATATGACAGTCATGCGTAGGTTCTTAAAATGTTGTACCATTATACGGCTAAATAATATTCAATAACACTTGTACGAAGACTTTGGATTGGGAAATAGAAGGAATATACTCAGAAAATTACATCTAATTAAAGAAAATAAGTATTTGAACAATTTATAAATAGTGAACAGGCGAGGTTTTTGTAACATGCTATGCCGGGGGTAAATGCCCAGACAGAATACATAGATATGCAGGCACGAGACATACCCCCATTCTCTTATGGAGTCCAATTGCTTAGCATTTAGCATCTTCGGTTTATACTTGCAATCCATTTGCAGGCTTAACGAAAACAAACATTTAGCTTTCAGAGTGGAATATTGATTGATCACAATAATCACACATAGTATAAAACAAAGTCGCTTCCCGCTGTCTGTCCTATGTATGCTTAGATCTTTAAAACTACGCAACGGATTATGATGCGGTTTTTTTAAATAGATAGACTGATTCAAGAGGAAGGTTTATATGTATAATTTAGTATCAGCATTGCACCCGTGCGAAGTCGGGGTGGGTCGCTAGTGAGCTTTCGAAAGGCAATATTGACTTTGTAGTAAGTTCTCGTCTAGAATAACTTTTGACTTAGGTAGTTCAGCGACCTACACAAAGCTTGTTAAAGTACGTCGTTAAAGTAACATTAGTCTGCACTAATATTCGAAGAGGTGGTACGATGGTTTGTAATGGTTAGTATTCGGAACTACAGAAGCTTGCTGGGAAGCTCATAGCTCATTTTCCATAAGTTATATAGGCTATGTTTTATCTAGAACCCTTAGTTTAGATACGAGAGGCGATAGAGTAAGGACGTTAATAGAGACAGAGGTACTTACAACCCGCCTGGAATCCGTGTCTTCATGTGAAGTCGAACAGTAGTATAAAGATAGATAAATAGAAAATGCTTTATTGCACACTTAACAGAACAGTTTACAAACAATTTGAAACAAAAAAATTAATGTGACAATTGACGGTCTTATCGCTCACGAGCGATCTCTACCGGACAACCTTGGATAAAGAGCCGGGTTTTGATAGTGTTAGTTTCGTATGCAGACAGAGGATGCCAACACTACCCGATATAGTAAGATCTCCGCGCGAAGATGACTCTTTCATCCCGCAGCATCACCGAGGAGCGTTTTTTATTAATTTCAAAACCTTATAGAATATGTAGTTGATGGCCTCCACAATGTATGCGTTGTGGATCAGGGCTCAGGTACCACGTGATGACGTGAGCAAAGCCGCGTGCCGGAGCTAAATTGTGTCTATATAATTTGTAGACTTGAGGCCCGTTAGAGAAATGTATCTATTTCAATGAAGGTACCATGTGTTGAATCGACACTCGAGATGTAAGGAAACCCAACGAAGCTTAGCAATGGATATGAGATATAACATTACAGTAGCGACGATGCTCGGTCTAAGCTGCGGTTCATACTAAAATTTTCTAGCCTGATAGCTAAAGATGTTTTTTTTTTTTAAAAAGAGCTTCGGCCTTTCGTAGATATCTTAGCTGAACTTCTGTTAGTGGGTTCGCATGGGCTATTCTTGTGTAAATATAACGGTCGCCGGCGCCGGGTGCAGCGGACGAACGTCTTCCTACGATGCTGGAGATTGTGGTTACGATTCCCGACGCGGAACAAATGTTTGAAGGATCTGCAGATATTTGTTTCTAGTCTGGGAGTAATATCAAACATAACAATACTATTATCTATCAGTACCTTATGCAAATTGTCAGTCTGGTCAGAAACTCATTATCAAATATCCAAACTATCGTGAATGTAACAGCAGCGTTAGAAACGTATTCCTATTTTTTATTTTCCAAGAAGTCTCATGGTTGCTAACTAGGGTGACTACGGGGCCGCATGGCAAAATCACGAGGGGGTCAAATAACACGTGTCTTATTTACAAAGATCGTCATAAAATTCACCTCCCAATTGGTATTCTGTCCGAAAATAGCCGACATTTGTCAGGAATTTACAACGCTAAATTGAATCGTCACTCATTGGATGCATGTACGCGAGCTCACGTATTAGTGTAGATACCTATCGAGCAATAGAATAGGTGTTATGTTAGATAATGTGCTATGAAACTTGGTTTCCTTGATATCGTAAAATATCAGAAGATACATATATTTAATTTACCCACATCTGGGTATAGGCCTCCCGAAACAAATATATTTTTCAATGTACTAGACGTCTTACAGAAGAAAAATATTTAGCTCCAGTGATTCTTCGAGTGTTCCTATCCATCTTGTAATGTAAGCAGCTTATTTTTTCATCTACATAATATGGCGTTCATCGTCATTCATCACGATATTCACAACTTCAAAAGATCACAATACAACCTTTATGTGTGAACAGGGACACGCCAATTAAATATGAGGTTTATTCTAGGCGGCGAATTAATTAAAGAATATCATATCACAATTCTGTGAAATTTTTCCGACGATATTGTGGGATATTCTGTTTATTCAGGCATATTAGAACAATACAGACATATCACAGTACAAGTGAATTTCTAACGAGACAATACAAAACGTAAAAGAGAGTTGGAATGGTATGCATGTCATCATTACTAAAGCAGCTACCCATACGTACCTACCAGATGTGGTAATGATTAAATCGAAAAAACGTGTGACCAAGATTGAGATGATTAAATGGCAGACGCGACCCATAGATTGAGCATTCACACAGCGCATCAGTTTTTACAGGACCGTTTTTTAAGGATTCTTTGCTATTATACATTAAATAATCGTAATTTGTAAGTGGATTGATTTTAAATATGACTGATTTTATACCTACATCATGATAATTAAATTTATATATACACCGTTACTGCATGCTCACGGTCAATTCCGAACACATGTATATTTTTGTACGCTCGAAAGAGTAGATTGTGCTGACCTAAACCTATATTATTATTAAGATCAATTGTATTTTACCACAATTACTAAGAAATAAATGGTTTCCATGGAAACAAACGTACTGGATCCGGCATACTGTCAGGTGTGTGAACTCGCTCTTACAACTACATATGTACGTTATCACAGGAAAATAAACGGATGCTGTGTGAATGAGCCCTTACTGAGTAAAAGTTTAAAACAGTCCTGGCGAAAATGTATGGCTGATGATCATCCATATTAATCGGACTCGACTATTTAGTATCTTTATGAGACTTTTAAATGAGGTTATATTAGCGCCGAGGAAAAATAAATTAATGTAGTTAACGTGCATCTTAGCGTTAGTAGGCCAAGACGGTCGCGACGTACGAAACGAGCCCTTCCACTCAACTCGTGGATGTCGTAAGAGGTGTATAAGAAACTTATAAAAGGGCAGCAGCTTCCTTGTGTATTTTAAACATCTCTACGATCACCAATCCGGCTTCCAAGCGTGGTGGTTATGGCAATACCCTCCTTAGTGGGCGGAGGCATATTCGATCAGCAGTCGACATTGGTGCTGAGCATGTGCCGGCGACATAAAGTCGCGCCTTATGTTTCCATATAAAATAAAAGAGCGTGTCTACAGTTTGTATAATGCATTTAAAGTTAGAAAGCACAGATGTATAGTACATGGTATTGGTTACCTATTGTTAGAGATAAACCATAGATTTAAGTAACAAGGGAAGATTAGGTACTAGCTTCTCGAAAGTGGAAGGCTCAAATTAGTTGCACTCACCTCAGTCATAGTCTGATGAGCGGTGTTCGTGTTTTGTGTGCTTGCTACGATACCATGCACTTTTGTGTGATTTATTGACTAAAAGACTAAAGCATATTCCTCCGTGTTGTCTCACAGGCAGGAGGCCTTTGCCCAGCAGAAGTACATAATGGCTTAAAATAAATATCATAAAAATATGGGTAGCTCTTTTAAGATTCCTAGAGTATGAGCACAAAGAAGTCTTCTTAATAAAAGTCAAAGCAGTCCATAACTTTCTTGAAAAGCTGAAAACTGCTATCAATCTTATCAGCAAATTAATATGAAACTAACTTTTAACACCCTATGTGTCAATGGCATGAAAGTTGGAGCATAAACCCACTAACTGATATTAATGAGAGGAGAAGGGACCGCTTCCGTTGCTTAAGTGCTATTAATTTGTGTTCAGTAAATATGCTAGGTTAAACTCTTTTAACATTTAACTTTCAAGTTTAAAAATTATAGGTTGGGTTATATTCCAGCAAAATTTCAATACACAGACGTTCAAAAAAAAATGTGCAAATGACTACTTTATTGAAATTCTTATTTTATTGAAACAACATACTCAAATCTCAAATGCACAACAAAAGTGTGATAATCTTAACCTTCCCTTATTATTTATCTAAATTGACTTTTATTTCTGGTGATTGGTGCAAAATGTACAATAAATTATCAATAGGCTCTTTTCTTTTTCAATTCTTAACTTACCCCTTATCCCTAATAGAGTAGAGCTGCTTGGGGGAAAGAGGCTGTGGCTCAATGCCTGCATCGAGTGCTGCTGAATCCAGCTCATCACACGGCGGTGGAATGATAATGTCTTCTGGCTTGTTGCCGGGACCCGTGAATCGAGATGGGGGTAGAACTGCGGTGAACAATCAGATTATTGAATTTAGTTTTTTTTATTATTCACAAGCATCGTACATTTTTGTCTTAGTGAGATTTTGAAGTTTTTATGAACAGAACAGCTGCATTCAGTCAGCACTGGAAGTTTTTTGAGCACTATTAATACAAAGCTATTGCTTGGGAATTCAAATATCGAGCAAATAATGTAACTCGAGTAAAAAAAATATGGTAAATACTAAGAAAGTTGATCACTTACCAATGGGGAAAGTTTTCCAGTGGTATAAGAAGTCTTCAGCCACTTGCTTGATGCTGTTGACGAGTTGTTCGACTTCGGGCGGAGCGCCGATCAGTTGGACATCGAAGCGGAGAGGCTCGCGCTCCGGTGGCGGCGTCTCAAGTTGCAGGGAGCTCGGTCGAGAGGACGTGTGCTCGCCGTCCCCAGACATTTTCACACGATGACCGCTGGCCGCGACCCAGGACGGCTCAGCCAGACAATTCCACTAATCGCATAATGATCCCCGACGCCGCAGTGGGCGGTGATACCACTTGACCGCTTATTATTTTATTATTTACATTCTTTTGATTCGAGTACATACTTATTCCATTGTTATTTATTAGGGTCGACTGTATTGCTTGGGAACCTCGAATAAAACAATAATTTTTGGTTTATTGTGGAACGTATTGATATAAGTTGTTTATTCAAATATTTCGATTTGAAATTCAAATAAATTATAATTGAAAATAAACTTGATATGTATGTATGTACAACAAACACAGCGGCTCCGGGAAAAAGCAAAATCCGTATGCAATAAAGATGCGCGACAGTGAATGATTTCATTCGAATTATTCGACTGGATAAGTCATTCGAACGATTCGAATGACTAGAGCAAATTAGTAACTAATTTGGTTAGTAATCACGAGTCGTTCGTTCGACTGCCTGAGTCGGTTTCGATTCGTTATTCGACGTGGATAGTCGCCCCCGCTCGAAGTTAGAGAGAGATAGTATTATACCTATATTTCATTCTACTCCGGGTTCGTTCGCTGCCGCCACCCAACGCTTCATATGTAAAAGTTTACGAGGAAGGAGGAGATGCGAAAACAACTCGGTTTTCGCATCTCCTCCTTCCTCGTGACTAAAATGACTAAAAAGTGGAACTTCGCATCTCTTCCTAAACTATACCAAATAAAACTATTACAGAGGCATTTGCAAAAAAAGCTTGATAGGTATCACAAACTGGCAAAGGGATTTTTGAAAATTCGTTTATTTAACGCAAGAATACGATAAAATAGGTGGCGGCGCTAGTTTGGGTCAGGGAACCACCTTAACATAAAATATTGGAACAAAGTTAACATATAAAAGGTATTATTTAACTCACAGTGGTAGATAGCTGGTTATCTGTAATAGTAACATTACCGGATTCAACATTAGACTCACCAGCTGTCCACCACACTATAACATTTACACTAAAAGCTAAAATATTATACTTGAAAACTACACATCTTAACAACCGCACAAGAATGATAAAATTAGTTATTAATCTGTTGCATTCAATCCCCGCAAGAGCGACAAATGATTCATTCATCACTCAAAAACATCGGTCGACTAACAAAGTCGAATCGGAGCCATGAATTATCCATTCGGCGAGACATTAGTAATTACTAATTAGTAGTTTCATTCGACTTTGAAAATTAGTATATTACTAATATTCAACTCGAATAAGCAAATTAGTAGTTGTTCATCATTCGACTAGACAGATAATTCGCAGTCGCGCATCTTTAGTATACAACCCATATAAGTGAATGAGTGAATGAAGAACAATAAGTCGCTCTCTGGAATAAAGGAACGAATGATGTGTCAACCAATTAAATTCAAAGTATGCTTGGTGCCATTTGCTGACAGTGCCTCTGATTAGTTAACAGACGAAACAAGATCACTCATTGGTCAAAATAGTATGACCTCGCGGACCATTCGTGGATATTTGTCCTGTTGGACAAATTAGGCTAAAGCCATTCGCGGCAGTTGGCTTACTTGTCATTCGTACAACACGTACACACTACGTAGACAAACTCTTCTTCTTCTTCTTTTAGCTTTGGCTCAAAGCTTGTAGACAAACTCAAATTGCACAATTATGGTCAAATATTTTGACAGCAGTCTGACATCCGCTTGGAAAAGCTGTCAAAGTGGGTGATTTGTGGTGTTGTTTGTTGCAGTTTGTTGTCCAAAAAATACAGGTTCATCTACAAAACACTTGCATTTGGTTTTGTTTAGTTGAATTCTGCAGTTACACAATCTATGAATCGGAACTTTGACACAATTTACTAAACAAGTCTTCTAATTCGAGCGTTCCAGGACTTCTTGACAACCGGATTAGGTATGTCGTCTATCAACAGATAATAGATATTTTTTATTTATTTCCGCCCGCGTAGTGCTTTCCACATTCTTTGCCCATGTCCGTTAACCAAATACGGTAAGTAGTAAGTCAAAATATTGTTTGTTATTATGTAAATGCTTTGCTAGTGTATTAAGAAATGACTATCTACCCTAGCTCTTTTTCTTTTCAGGTAGCGATGGAGGCGATGGACATCCAGGCCGTCGAGTCCAAACTGAGTGATGTCACTGTGACCGCAATTCCCATGAGTGGGAAGAATATGCACAAAGACTTGAGCCATGGTGGGAGCAGTCATGCAACTATATCCACTGTACCAGCTGCTTCACCCTCATCCGTGGGAAAAGACAAAGACAATGGCATGTCGAAATATGCCCAGCTCTTAGCTGTCATTGAAGAGATGGGTAAGGAAGTGAGACCTAGTTACTCAGGCAGCCGCAGCTCTGCAGAGAGGCTCAAGCGTGGCATAGTACATGCCCGCATTCTAGTGCGAGAGTGTCTCATTGAAACGGAAAGGTCTGCACGGCAATAGACTGGAGGCCCTGTCAGGTAAAATACTTGACACCATAAGGCTTACTTTGGAACAGCAACTATGTTTTTACAGTGAACTTGCTGGTGTCATTGATGATTTTGCTTGTGATTTTGGATCTTATGTCACAGTCAATTTTTAGGAGACCTAGAAGTCACCATGGTAAATCAATCAAATTAGTTTACATGAACATTTGTTGCCAGTTATTTTCATTACAATTGGATTTCAAATAAGTTTCTAGAGACAGGGTCTTCAAAATAATATTTAAGCAACCCTACTCATTGTTAATCCTGTTAAAAACCACAACAGGTTATCAGGTTTGATTAAAGATGGAATTTTGTGACATAAAATGCTGATGTAACTTAGAAATGGCTAGCAGTTTATTAAAAGTGTTTTACACCAATGTCCTGATGATGTACAGGCTGTGATTAAATCATTTATTGTGAACATCTACCTCATACTACAAAATATTCTATATTATAATATTTTTAAGCATTTTATGATAAAATGTGGCATAATTTCGATAGTTTTACAATAGTTTATTATACATTGATAAACAATTAGCGCTCTGAGAATAGTACTTTATTAATGTTTGTTATGTCTATGAAAAAAGCTCTTCTGGGCTACAATATTTACGCCAAATAGCAAGATATACTAAAAACAGTGTTAAATAAACTTCCCCAACTTCATTGCACAGTGATGTATTGTCAATATGAAATTGAAAATTTTATTTCCATGGCATTAGAGTCACAAGGGCTGGTGAAAAATATTTGCCATAAAAATTTCAAGATGATATTATTAATTTAAATATAATTTCTGTGTTTCAAGCATTTTTCAGTCATAATGAATGACCTCATTTGTGTGCATAGCTATAAGAAAATGTGCTCACTAACTTTTGGTAATTTTGTTTTTACTGTAGAGTTTAAGTTGTAAATAATTTTATTATTATTGAATTCAAAAAAATTTACAACACATGCTTACCAACCACAGTTTTGAGTAATTTTCTACTTTTTGGAATACAAAAGTGGGCCAAATGTAGTATACAATTTTAGTGTTACAAATTGAACAAACAACTTTTTAGTATTATGGGTCATTATATAAACATTTTGTGTCCTCTAAGGAAAATTTATGAAAAATAATAAAAGCAACATTGTATACTACCTAGAACTGAATAAAATTTGATTTAAAATCACAAATGTGTGCAAGTCTATAAAACAATAGTAAATATTGGCCCTGCAGCCATTGAGTATACTTCTAGTCTACTACTAGAAGTTTACCGGTAAGTAAAGTTTTACGAAATAGTTTTAAACATTTTATTAATCTCGTAAGTTACCATTAACTAATTAAATGTACTTAATAGTTATTATAATTCTAATATTTCCTGCAATCTGCTTCACGTTATTTTTGGATTTTATAGGTGAATAGAAGAATTTGATTACGAAGAAAATGTAGTAATTTTATGAGTTTTTATTAATTATGGCACTATTACAACATATTTATAGTATCAAAAATATCTAAATATTGTTTAAAATTTAAGAGAAACCATTTAACTTTTTATAATACATAATTAAATCTGAGTTTACTATGTTAAGTATGTTTTGAGTAGTAGCACTTCTTGTTTTGTATGCACTGTGGTTTGTGTATTTGTTGATGGTACTAGTAGGTGTTGTAATAATTATGAATTTAACTGGTAGACGCACGAAATAACTATGGCTTTTGCCGTTCAGAAGGCTCACTCAGAAAAATCTGCCGAACCATTATTTCTTTGTTTAATCCAGCGTTCCGTTCTTTCTCATTTCAATGAAAATCCCTCGAATACTCAAATCCAAGGCAACTCAGATTTTACCACACTTAAATCGCGAATATTTGACAGTTTTGAATGAAAATCTGCAAAAAACGAGATGTGCTTTGAGTTGCGTTTGGGTATTCTGAGGTAAGATTTTAGAATAACACTCATTTTTCACCCTACATTGTTTATTAAAATAAATTTAGGTTTGCAAAATCGTTTTTACTTATGCCTGGCGTCACTGGGAGTCTCATATAAACATGATAATATCTCTAATTTTCTTTGTGAGCCTTTGTACAGTTATTTTGTGGTAGAAGGAAGCTCAGGCATGCCAACATGCCTCAGCCATGTGTATACGATTGGAATGAAGGTATACTTACTAAGATTTAAAATATCATTCTATTCTTATTATATGCTTCGTGGTATTGTTATAATTATTAGGACTCGTAAATCTGTTTTTATCCTGTAAGGCTCAATACACACGCGACGCTCAAGCTACACCTTTATATTGCGGAACCGCCCCGCATTTATAATGTATTTCAGACATGCTGACGTATGTATGCTCAGCAGCCACATCAGTGTAGAAAAACGGTATGACAACGATAACCCGTACCCGTTATGATGTTTTGAAGTTTTGAATAAAACGAAGAAACTGTTAGCTCTATTGACTTGACAAATTCTATTATTAAAATGAGCCGTGAGTCGCTGCTATCTTGGTGTGCATTGAGCCAAAGGATGGTTCAGGTGGCTAGTCAAGCAAGATGTTTTTGTATCAAACATAGTTAATTCTTAATATAAATGTTAAGAAGTAGTCAGCATATTCGCTGCTCAACTTCCGAACGCACGTAGCGTTGCACTATGGGATGTAGTGTTAAAATGTCGCAGGCTTGTTGTACCTACCTCGTACGTAACTGTAGGATATTAAACGAACTTTAAAAAGAAAGCCGAGTGGGTTTGAACAATAACGTCTTGCTTTGTCTTAAGTTGAACCATTCGACTAGAATAGAGCTTTTTCCCTCCTTGTCGCAAAGTAAATTTAAGAGGTGAACCACAATACAGTACAAATTTTAGATAAAGTAATTATAAAATGTATTTTACTGAACTGTTTGATGCGTAGCGTAGTCGCCGTATTATTCGTGTATGGACATATTTTTATTATAATAAATGGGTCTAATTAAATGATGTTTTAGTTCTAACCCTCTATGAAAACGCACGTTTCAAAAAAACGTATATTATGTTCATAGTCTTAGGAGTTTAAAAATCTGGTCTATATAAGAATTAGATGAAGCCGCGATTCGTTCGCGATTACCATACCTACTCGTACTTGCAGACTATGCTGTCATCTACAAATTGAAAAAAAAACATACATAATAAGTAGGTTCACACCTTTAAAGGCCTATGTCCAGCCGTGGACGTTCATGGACTGAATGATTGATGAAGATAGGTCACGCCGCCAAATCTTACACACGGTGTTCAAGTAGACTCGCTCAAGGGTGAGTCACCATTAAGGCTTTCTGTTTTACGATCTGGGCGAACAGCCGACCTAGACGAAGGAAGTTACTGGTTTGATTCCCAGCGGGAAAAAATTTACAGGTTTAGGTGAGAAACAATTAAATTATCTAATTAGGACTTTTATCGATAAAGAATACAAACTTGCCTTGTTTGTGGGAAGTGTCTTCTATATTTTATTCTTTCTACTCGGCCACTAGATGTCTCTGTGGCGCACGCGGTGGCGTTGGGACACTGGCTACAGCGCAGATTCCGCAGAGTGGTGTCCTGTGGAGCCCTACAGGGAGGTCCTCGTCGTCGGCACTTACCAGTTACATAAGGATGAAGGTATTTCCACCCATTTCATTTTCACCAAGCTTTAAATACGTTTAGCATGTTCAAAGTCAAGCTCTACCATGCGAAACGGATAGGTACGTCATCTCTATCGGCGTCACGCAGGGGCCGGCGCGGCGTGTGCGTCAGTCGGAGGTATTCATAGTGTTAAGCTGAACGTGGTTATATGTTTGGAAAAAATAGGCCAAGCCTATGCAAACAGGTTTAAAGAAATAATGATAAATAATATATTATTGGCGCGATTCCCGCGGGTCTTGATATCAGATTTGAGTAGGTAAAACTTATTCTCATTTTCAGAAGAAACTACCAAACAGCAGACAAGACTTGGAAAAATCTACCTCTTCACAATCAGTGAAAGCACAACCGAGCTATCTCCCATACAAACCATTGAAACTTCTGGAATACTCGACCAGAAATGGTGCTACCACAAAATTCTAGACCGGCCTACCTTGGCAATAGTTACCTCTGTAGGAACCATACAACTTTACCAACTATGGGACGAGGATGGGAAGATATGCTTGAAGCTATGGCTAGAGCATTCTATTGGTGAAAACTTGCTAGCGCTGTCTGTTGATTGGTCGACGAATAAATTTGAAGATGGCGAAGCTAAGTTAGTCGTCAGTGATTCGTCGGGCAGCGTAACGGTTTTACGGGTAGTGACAGGTTTAGTAGAGATAGGGAGGTGGAAAACCCATGGATTTGAAGCTTGGATTGCTGCGTTTAACTACTGGAACACGGATTTGTTTTATTCAGGTTTGTTATATTCTTATTTCAGTCATAGAAAAGACATGGCGGATGTTTCCGAAAGCAAGAAATAAATAATGATGTTGCGGCAGTTTCGTAAGGCACGCCATTTTCTCTTCTTGGTCATTTGGTAGGTCGTGCGTGTCTAAAACTTGTTTATCGATGAGCTAGATAAAACCTACTTTTACGTTTCTTTGAAGGTGTACCTACCTACGTAGATTCGTAGGTAGTTATGTACCTACTTACCTATGACTAGGTACACTTACCTGTCAATCATCATAGGTAGGCACCTACCTACTTAGATAATGAACGTATCTATTGTAATTATAATCTTGAAAATAACGATCAGGTGGTGACGACTGTCTGTTCAAGAGCTATGATACCAGAGTGCCGGACGCTGTAGTGGCCACAAACAAGAGCCACGAGGCTGGCGTGACCGCGGTGCGGTGTCATACAGACGTGGAGCATTGTTTACTTACTGGCAGGTTGGTACCTTATTATTAAGCAGACTATTTACTATATTTAAGCCAAGTTCGATATGAAATATTTGTAAACAACCACAACTATAAAACAAAGTTTACACGTTTTGCGTCGAGTTTCAGATGTAATGAATTGTTAGCAATATTTACTGAAGGAAAGATCCCATATCGACTAGCAATGTAAATTGTGTTCAAATATATACGGTAATGAATTTTAGGTTCAGTAGATATGTTCTCTTTGCATTTCACATCGAATTTGGCTGGTGTATAGGTACTGCTGACTGTCCCACTGCAGTTTATTTAGCCTCCTTTCCCTGCTCTTTTAGGAAGGTAACTAGAGCGAACGAGTGTGCCATAAGCAATTTAGTGTTAGAAATCGTTATTTATCTCAGAATCTGTGAAAGCTACTACCTTCAAATTTAGGGAAATGATACTTTAAACTTTTATCTTGGATTACGTGTTTTAAAAACACGATTGGTGAAAATTTTCTCGATAAAATATTATTTTGAAAAATACATGTTTTGCACAAATTTTGCTATTTATCTCAGGAACAGCAAATTTTATTTGTTGGGTTTTTGTTTTGTCAAGAAAGCTTGAAGTATTTCTTGAGTTATGTCTTTTATTTTTTCGATTGGTTGTTTAATTAACTAGTAATTAGATAAAAACTCATTTTTTGCGCTTCCGCCTTTCCAAAAACGTATGCTCTGTCCCGCTCCTATAAACGCAACTTCCTATTGCTATCCTTTTTACAAAATAGCGCGCAATGCGCACTCTTAAACCAATTACAAAAGGGTAAACCACAGTGCTTTCTTTGTATAATTTTGAGAATTACTGGCGAGAACACTATTTATTTTTTCATATTTAAAATATACCTGAGAATCCCTTTCTATTCACGAAAAACCATTCTTGAAATGAATTCCTCGACTTTTATTTACAGTTACGACGAAAAAATCCGTCTATGGGACCCTCGCAAACTAAAATCCTGCGTCTCGGAGACAGACGTCGCCGGCGGCGTGTGGCGTCTGAAATGGCACCCATCTCGGTCCGACTTCCTTCTAGCTGCTTGCATGTACGGAGGCTTCAGACTGCTGAAGGATGGTGACATTATACAAGAGTATAGAGAGCATGACAGCATTGCGTATGGCGCGGATTGGAGCCATGGTGGGGATTATGTCGCGACTTGCTCATTTTATGATTGTAAGCTGCATGTTAGTGATGTTGATGTGTCGGCTATCTAATACGACAAGGGAAAATATTGATTGACAAAATCAAGGTGTAAGGTCACGTGGGTGCCCCTTGCTTACGTCATCATCGCCATCGGCGAATGAGAAGACTAATCTGGGGCCTACTCGGAAAAGGAAAATCGAAGTTTCTTTTTCGTGTTCGTGCAAAACCAACCCTTATGTCCATTGCATAAGATTAGCGTTTGCACGAAAAATAATCAGAAACTTCGATTTCGTATTTAAGAGTACGGGCCCTGTTTCCTGGTGTTTGTTACCAGTAGCGTAAAATCGTAACTCCCTGAACTCCATTGTTTTAGAATACCTGCATTAATCTTATAAAAATTGACCCTTATCACATTTGTTTCCCAACTTCTACATTTTGTTGAAGAAGTGGCAACTGGACAGTGATGTAAGCAAGAGACACTCCCGGAGGATTTCTTGGATCATGGACAAAATAATCGAGTCTGCTAACTTACCTACGAAGTTATGTACACTTGAGAGCAATAAAATCGCACATCCGCACATTTTTACTTAAAAGTTCAATTTTTTTTTTATTTGGAGCTTACAGCAAATTAAAATAAAATTAAATTAAAGTGCATAATCTAGGCATTCGCAGAACTGATAAAGGGTTGACATTTACCTTTAAAAACAACTCATTAGCAACAAAACAATAGACCCCCTTATGTCGCTCGATCCAGGTAAGGCCGGCGGCGGGATTTATCGCAGGTATAAAAGAGTGCATATTGAGGGAATGGTCATCATTTGCATACCAACGTACAGTGTGAAAGGTTCTCTATTGATATTGGCTTCAAACGGAACACGAAAATGGATACTACACCAGAAGTAGCCGCTCAAGTGGTTGCCCTTGTTGAATCGGGGCTTAAGCAAAGTCAAGTGGCTCGACAATTGAGTTTGAGCCGATTTACCGTTCGGCGTGTATACCAGAGGTATCAAGAGACGGCGACAAGGATCGGGCCGTCCCCGTGCTACAACAGAGCGTGATAACCGCTTTCTTATAACGACATCTTTAAGAAATCGTCGTTTGAACGCATTTCAACTGGGCCAACGACTTCAAGAAGTTCGTGAAGTAGAAGTTAGCCGGTGGACAGTCAGAAGACGATTGAGAGAAGGTGGCCTGACTGCACACAGGCCAGCAAACGGGCCGAAATTGACCCCAGCCCACCGAGAAGCCCGCCTTCAGTTCGCTCGAGACCATTTGAATTGGACCGAAGAGCAGTGGAGTGCAGTCCTGTTCTCTGATGAGTGCAGGATGTGCTTGCATGGCAACGACGGACGGGGGAAGGTGTATAGAAGATCGGGAGAACGATTTGCCCAATGCTGCATAACAGAACGTGTCGCCTATGGCGGTGGATCAATCATGTTTTGGGGAGGCATGTCTATGGAAGCAAAAACCGAGCTTGCCTTCATCACCGGACCGAATACTGGTCGCCAATCAAGAGGATTGACATCCATACGATACATTGAGGAAGTACTCGAGAGCCACGTCGTACCTTTTGCTGGGTTTATCGGCGAAAACTTTCAGTTTATGCAAGATAATGCAAGACCGCATACTGCTGGCATAGTGATCGAGTACCTTCAAGAGGTGGATGTGACCGTTATGGAGTGGCCAGCTCGAAGCCCAGACCTCAATCCCATCGAACATCTATGGGACGAGCTGAAAAGAAGAGTTCGAGGCCGAGATGCTCCTCCATCGACTCTACAGGAGCTGCAACAGGCGATCGCAGAGGAATGGGAGGCTATTCCTCAAGACTTTATCAAAAGTCTAGTAACATCAATGAAAACACGGATGGAGTCAGTGATTCAGGCTAGGGGAGGGAACACTCGATATTAATAACAAACTTTAAATTAATTTTATCTTTTAATTTCATAACTTTGACACCAATACCTGAATAAAGAATTTTTTACTAAACATGCATTTTTGTTATTGATCCACAAAAGCATTTTTATGTAATGATTGAAAGACAAATCAGATACCACTGGATAGGTATTAAAATAGACTATGAATCTGCATTACAGAAACATAATATTTTTTGTATTTTTTTTAGTTATGTCAAAAAATCATGAATGTGCGATTTTTTTGCTCTCAAGTGTATGTTAAATCAACTGTCGAATCAACCAGATATCCGTTTGTTTTATACTGTATAATTGCACATATATTCTAACTGGCGGCGCCCCGGCTTCGCACGGTTATTTAACGAAAATTTCAAAACTAAAAAGTGTAATATCGCCTATGTCACCCGGGGATAGTGTAGCTTCCTAACAGTATATTTTTTTTCAAATCGGTTCAGTAGTTTCGGATTCTATTCAATGCAAACAAACAAACATCAATCAAATCTTTCCTCTTTATAATATTTTACCGTAAGTTAGCAGTTCTTTATTGACCCAAATATCTTAGATCAGAATATGAGCATTTTATACACGACAGTGACTGGCTTGTAGATGTGTATTTGTAAATAATAATAGATGATTATAATTTTAAACATGTTGTATTTCAATTTGCTTATAATGTCATGATAAATATAATTTATAACAATTACATACTTAATAAAGTAATCATTTTCCGTAAGTGATAAAAATCTTACACCATATACAAATATGAAGGCTTTGGGGTTGCTGTGATCTATTTTTTTCTTGCGTCTTGCTTGTTTACTACTTTTATTAAAAACTCTAGACTGGCCTGGATCTCCCTAAGATAAATTTGTACCTTAACTTTTCTAAATAAAGTTTATTTTCCTAACCACTGGAATTTAAGTAGGTAATTCTGCCACCACGCTTCGAACGAAGCTTCCAACCTGATTCATTGTGAAATTGTTCAAATGTTTGACGCGAGAGGTAGAGAGAACACAGCTCGAGGGGCCAAGGCCCTCTCACCCTTTTGCCTTTGTTCTTTCGAATCCATTTCAAATGCGTGTTTTTCTAATCTTCTTTTTGAATAACAGATAGGAGTAGCAACATTATGCCTAAATTCCAAATGCTAACCGATCCCTTCTGGTACCATTCACTATCTAACGATAAGCCTAGTCGAGCTAGTGCCGTGCTTTACATTATCAAGTACAATCTAAGATCTAACTTATTATGAGAAATATTTAGAAAATTATCTATGGCTGCCGTCGTCGAGGCGCGCAAAACATTTGTACAATCTCACTTATAGTAAGCGTAAGACGGTATACATAACCATTATTATTAGATCTACACACCATTGTGTTATAATTATTTATTATTCCTTTCATCAATTAATGCGGGTGACACTCACTCGTTACAAAGCTAAAATGGTATTTGTAAAATTTTCATAGATCCAAACAATTTTATAAATTTTAAATCACAAGACACTATTAATTAGACTAGTTCATTCTAAGAAAATGGCAACCGATCAGTTGTGTTACACATGAAAATATATACTCAACATCTTACATATATAACGATCTAATAACTGCACTGTTATATCTTCATTGAAATTACATGAAAATATAATGAGTAATATACGTTTCTCTGAAATCATTCTTACAAATAAAGAAAAATATGTTCCAAAATCTGCTAGTAAAATACTGAAAAACTGTCAAGAATACATTGAATTCATTACAACAGCCTCGATTGCGATGTGCCGAGCAAAAGTACTATAGCCTCGCTCGTTACCTTACAAATATGCCATTTCAACTCACTCCCGAGTATATATTTCAAAATTCACTATGAAATACTGAAGTAACATCTATGTCACACGAGAATCTTTCCTTTATTATACACATTGTCCATACTATGTACACTATAGCTATATTTACAGACAAGTTACTCGGATATCAATATACGAGTTGGGTACAACATATTGATAAATTCTTCAATGCATTATACAATATCTATACAACTAAACGAGAGTGATGGGTTATGTAGCTTCGAGTGATATCTACACGGTACACATATGTATATCAACAGGTAATAAAACTATCACGACCTGCACGCCAACAGAATGCATTCTTTGTTGATACTTTTGACTGATTTCGTGAATTTTATCGAAAATATGTATAAAAGCTATGTAATTGATTTGTGTAAATTTAAAATAGTCGACAGAAGTAATATTCATTGTGATGTTTTCATAGTATTGTAACGTGACCTCGACGTTACATTTAAGAGTAAAACGGCAACACGAACGCTACAACGCGCTCGAAACTTCGGGCAAATTCAAGCAAGCTTAACTTTTTTCACATTGTCTACCAGAGTGCCATAAATGTCTCTACATGTAGAATTAGTAGTGGCGCGCTCTTGAAGATTGCATTGCTGAGTCCAGGCATGGAATGCATAAGCCAACATAGCTATGATTATAGGCATTCCATATGTAAAACCGTCAAAAGGTATCACCAAAATTTCCTCCCACTACATGCGTCAGAGATTCATTGTTCATTGGGCACGGGCGAGTGCGCGGGACACAGCGCTCTGAAGGTATCCTCCGGTAGATGCCAGTTGTGATCCCTCGCGCAAGGCAGGTGGCTCCGCGCGGGGCAAGCGCGCGTCGAACAGGCGAGCGGCGCAGCGGGGCGCGTGCAGTGACGGCAGCGTTGCGGCGCGGCGCTCCAGAGGGCCTTGGACAGGCCCCAAAGGCGCGAGCCGCGGGCGATGACCCCAGGCGCCCAGACACCGCATTCCGCGTGCAGCCAGGCTTCTAGTCGTCCGCTGTTCACCGAGACGGAGCAGCAAGCGCGCCGTCGCGTCGCTTCATCTAGCACTCTGGAATTGAGAGGAACTAGTTAGCTACGATGTTTCTTTTTTAGCGAGTTATTGGTATGGCTGACTTCTTCGAAAAATAGCAGTGTGGCTAAAGCTTGGCACCGAATGCTGTCCGCTTTCACAAGATAAGATGCCCACAGAACGCACTGACCAGTGAAACGTTACTTCACACTACTCACCTGTACTCATCTAGGTCCGTCTCCACAACATAGGGCCCGAACAGGTCGCCCAGTCCGCTGGCGTGGGGCGGGCGCGCGCAGAACGCGCACAACCACGTCAGATCGCGCGTGGCCGCGTCGTATCGAAGACCTGCAAGTTCACAACACATTTTGATATAATTATAACAATATAAAAGAGGCAGATTTACTGTAATTTTTCTATTTGTATGCCGTTAAAAAGCTATGCGTCCATTGGGTCAGAATAGGAGTGTACTATTAATGGTTTTTAGGCCCAGATATGCCGATCCACCGTACGATATAAGGTACAGTGGATCAGCATGGGCCAGATACCTGTATTTCTGCCGTCACTATCAACAGGCGAACTCGATTGCTATAAAAAAATCCTTTATTGCCGATGCAAAATCCGAAAGCAGTAGACGCACCCTCATCGGCATATTGTAAATACCGACACTTCATCTTTTATTCGTATTTATCGTACGCTACGATACCGATCCAGTAGACGCGTAGCAATCACGGCACTTGTCCATAGATGTAATAGGCAACACGGGTTCTGTTGCCTTTTCTATTAGATCTATCGACAAGTGTCTCGGAATAGAAATGAATGTAGGAAGCGTTGCGTCGCATCACGTGTGCCAACATTATATCCGCAGCAATAAATAAGAAAGTTCCTACCCGTTTATAGGGGTGGATATAAACTAATGATTTATTTACAGTTATTGCAATGACAATAACGACGGGAAATCACAAGGTTTAGGGTCAAGACTGATTGAAGGCGAATGCGTGCATTACATGGTGGATATAGGCGTTCTAATACTGTGTTTTTTATGCTTTAATTATCTTTGAGTGCGCTTCGACTTCACTCCAGCCAAACAAACATGTTGTACTGAATCTAAAAACCATTTTTGTAGTTGATTTTTAGATAGAATTTACACTATTTCTCACGACTATTATTTCTCAAACTCGACGCCGATAACAGCGTTTTAGTTTTTGTTTTGTGGTTTGATTACAAATATTGTATTCTGAAATTTTGTATTTTTGGCTGGTGTAAAAAAACTCCAGCCATTTAATTTTATTATGAACTTGGTACTAGCATACCAGTTTTGTTCAACTTACCTAATGTAGACGCATGCAGCCCCCGCCTTCTCGTGTCCTGCCGCGCCTCGCGTCGTCGCGGCCACTCTTCCTCTTCGCCCGTCGTAGCGTTCATCACGCACACTGACACAGGCGAGCCATCCACTCGACCACCACGGATCTGGAAATACACATGGTTGCTACATTTTCACACCACGACCACTTTATATATCTGACTGCAATTTTGCATGGATGCATTCAAGACTCGTGCGTGCGAAGCCATGAATAGAAGCCATCAAGTTATACTTACTTAAAAGATGAAGTCTTCTACGGCTGGGGCACAGCAGTGTGTCGAATAAATTTGGACTACCAAGGAATATTCACAACCTTCGACGACATACATAATCCAGTAGGTTTACTATCGACAGTATTGGATGACCTTCTACCTGATAACGACATTGTAGCAGTCGCATGGATTTAACAGCCGAGGTCGCCAGGATTGTGGTATGTGGTATCGTTTGGGCGAGGCCTACAGTTATCGTGGGCGTTTAGGTAAAATTCTAAAAGCACGGCGC
Organism: Eupithecia insigniata; assembly: GCA_947859395.1. Lineage (NCBI taxonomy): Eukaryota > Metazoa > Arthropoda > Insecta > Lepidoptera > Geometridae > Eupithecia > Eupithecia insigniata. The sequence goes on along the minus strand of OX401999.1, from coordinate 2,326,053 downwards.
GATCCCCTTTCATATTTCGTAAAAGTGAATAAACGCACGTACTGGGACTTATTTCGTTGAATGCTCCAAAATGACAGGGCATAATCCAACTGGAGGCCTGGATTCGTGACGTCAGCGTGACAGATTAAAAAACAACAAACCGCCAGCACCAGTTTTTAAAACTAAAACTACCTATATGTGGGTTGATTAACATGATAGTTATTATATATCTAAGTTATTCTAACGGCTTACCTGTATGTAAGGTCCCCTTGACTTGCCGGAGCTGGCGTTGCTTCCCGAGTCGTACTCCTTAGTGTCCTTGGCGTCCTTGTGCTTCCGCGCCTTGGCGTCGGGTTTCTTCCGGGGCCCCTTCCGTCGGGTCTGTGCTTCCGTCCGGGCGCGCGCCGCTGTGGATTTCCGACGTTTGCTTGCTGGGGCGGGGTCTACGGAGATAAAGTTTCATTAGCTAAATAAACCAATATACACTTCAGGTGGCCGAGTCATTAGAGTAATAAAGGTAAAGAGTGGCCTTGGCCTATGGGAATTAGGAAAATATTAGGAACGTCAGTATCCCACTACAGATATGTCCAATCGATCATTAGGTCTTGACTATGAAACTGATTCACTCATGAATGACCATGACTGATTCGGTAAACGTATTGAAGGAAGCCCTGTGGCCAGTGATGACGATCTGCGAATGATTGCAGGGATGCGCTGATGCTGAAGACAGCGCTATGGCGCTCATTAAGAGCAGGCTTATGACCAGCTGTGGACTAGCGAGACTGAAGATGATGATGGAGGCTATTCATCTCACAAACGTATACCTTTCGAGGTCTCAGGAGCCTCCGCCGTTTCCTCCAACCCTGCAAACATCTTCTCTAGCTGGTTCTCAACTTCCACAAAGCTGGCGGCCGCCGGCTCCGTGGGCTGGGACTCGGGCTCGGCAGGCTTGGCCTCCGAGGGCGAGGCCACTGGGACGTTCGTGGCTTCTGTGGTTGTGGAGTTGGCCCGCGCGGTCCGTCGCGGCGCCGCAGCTTGTACTAGGCTTGGTGCTGGAGGGGGAAAATTGATTAATATAAGCAAGTTTCTTTTTGGATGGAATTAAATTACAAAAATCTCCTCAGGATCTAGCAAGATACTCTAGACCTGCAAAGCACGTGATGACGAATCAAGGTAATTATTGTTATTTAGTAGTTAGTTATCCAATGTATGTAATTGTGTATATTGACTATACAATATGTAAGAAAATAAATAGTAAAAAGAAAATTTCTTTGCGTCTCTTCTATAAGTCTTAAAGAAATTATGACGGCTTAGCGGCTTAGTTAGAGAAATCTGGAAGTTATTGCCAGCGTCCAAGTGGGATAACGAATGGCATTATTCCTCTGGCTCAGGCAGGCTAGAAATAAGACTCTGTACAGGAGGCTGCTAGATCCACTAAGTTAGTCTATAATGTAGTATGTTGGCCTGGACACTCACTGGTGGGTTCGCACGTGTCCTCGGGCTCTGGTCGTGCGTCCCTCTCGGGCTCGGGACTCTGCAGCACGCTGGCCAGTTTGTCTACGGAGAGCGGCGCGGGCGCAGGCGGGGGCGGCGCGACACAGCCTGACCCACCGTCCGCTATCATTGCCGCTATGTCCGCTATCGTCTCAGCTGAACCTGGGTAGAATAACGTAAGGCATTTGAATAACACAAATACAAGAAATAAGTTAAACATAATTATTATAACTTCATCGAGTACATAGCTAAAAACGCAAGAACATTGTCGAGCAGACAAAAACAATTCAACACCCTTATTGTGTCGGAACTAACAAATACAGGTTTTCTACTATGGGTGGTGCTCAGTACACGAGTAAAGAAGCGACTGGCGTTGCCTATATAAAATAATGTGGGTGTCAGCAAAAATCATGTTACAGTACATGATTCAAGGTAACAAGAGATTTCCAGTATTGTGAAACATTTACTAAGCTTAATACTCCCACGCTGTATAAGATTTTAGGAGTGTGGTATTCAGATTCATCATCATCATCATCTACACCCAGAATTCATACACTGCCTGCTAGATAGGCCAAACTCTCGTGCCCCGTCAAAGGTCTTACCCAACGGCCCACAGGAACCTGTGTCGGTCTTTCGTTGAACTCTGCAAATATTTTGTAAATGTTACCTGATCGTGTTTTTCTCCTGGTTGTCTGTTCGTCTATACTGGGCTGGTGGGGCTGCGGCGAGGGCGGTTTGTGCGGGGGCGACGCAGGCGGAACGGGCGGCGGGGGCGCCTGCGCGGGTGCGGGGGCGGGGGCGGGGTGCTCCTCGGGCCCGTTGAGTTTAGAGTGCTCGTAATCGCCATTTTCTATAGGTCCTGAGGAAGATAGGTTATTTTTTGTACAAACGTCTCCTTGCATTTGACTTTTTTTAGGCTGAAAGACACTGGAAACATAATCCATTTCCAAAGACAGTGTGGATTTTGGAAAATAGATGGATAGAGGCTGTCCTTAATGCGCCGTTTGCTGGACAAGTTAAAACATATCGAGAATTTGTTTCGAGCACCCAGATTCATCTAGCTAGCACATTGCGCCGTCGACATAGTCCTTTAGCTCCGGTCTTCAGAATTTGCGGTTTCTTTGCGACCATTTGGGGACTTCAGACAGTGTTTTTTTTTAGTTTCCTGACAAAGATTTGGATCTCTATTTTTACCCTTACCCTTTAACAAGCCACTTACCTGTAATGGGAGCCTTCTCTCTCTGAGCTGGCGAAGGCTGCGCTGCGGGCGAGCCAGCACCCGCTAGCTGGTCCGCGGGCGGCGCGCGCGGCTCGGGGCGCGGCGCGGGCGGCACCGCCACGCGCAGGGTGCGCTCCGGCTTGCGCTTGCGTTTGGAGCCGGGGGGCGCACCGCACGAGTCTGCTGAGTCCTGGAACATTTTGTTTATTAGCTTTGTTCGATGTTTATGAATAATAATAATCCATTATGAATTTAATAAGTAATAGTGACAAAGAGTTTACGTATACACTATGCACATCAATATCATTAATTGGCATAGGCTAATGGTACTGATGCGAGCGATAAAGGCGAGCTGATGTCATCAACACCAGGCTTGCAAATAAATGATCTGAAATTCATCATAAACATTGTAGTATACAACTGTAACACAGATAATTTGTTTGCAGAAGATGGATAATAAACGCTGCATTGCCTTCAGAATGCCTTCACCATCTGCTAGCACCAGTTATACAAAAGATGGTGTCTTTTTTACCACTCTAAAGGGGCGGTCCTGTCCTACGTAGCGTTTGCATATTTTTCTGTTCTATTTGCTTGATCATTAGAGTTTACCTCGTTAGACGAAGGCGGCGAGGGAGTGTTTGCCACCCGCGAGTGCACGATCACAGAGTGCGGGGAGGGCACCAAGCGCTCTAACAGAGAGTCCACACGACGCGGCGCCGCGCGGGCTATCAGACTGGAAATATACAAACAACATTGACTCATGTTTGGTGCAGGAAGAGTGCTAGATATTAATGTGGATGACTATAGTACCGTAGCGTAGTAATGTGTTCGACCAGTAGGTCAAAGTAAAGATATATAAATAAATAATGCTGGACAATTCACACAGCATTATCTAGCCCCAAGATAAGCAGAGTGTGTGTTATGGGTACTAGATAACTGATCATCATCATCATCAGCCCATACACGTCCACTGCTAGACACAGGCCTCCCCCGTACGACGCCACAAATAGCGGTCCTCAGCCGCCTCCATCCATCGACTCCCTGCGACCGCTACGATGTCGTCGGTCCATCGGGTGGATGGTCTCCCATGTAAGGGGGGATTTGCCATAATCACCACGCTTGGCAGGCGGATTGGTGATCGCAGTGTTGGTGTTTAAAAAATACTCAGAAGGAAGCTGCTGCCCTTCCTCTGGTAGGTTCCCTTAGTCGGCTTTTACGACATCCACGGGTTGAGTTGGAGGGGTCGATATTCGTACGCCGCGGCCCCAAGGCGGATAACTGATATACTCAATATAATACAAAAGATACATACATAATATATTTTTTATTATATACATAGAAAACATCGAGAACACCCTGAACAAATATCTCCAGATCGTACAAACATTTGTTTTCGGGGCAGGAATCGAACCCGCAACCTCTTGCGTCGCCGGCCTTCGCCCACCGCACCACAGAGGTCGTCGCGAGATGGGCTGTGTGTATGATGATATGGGCTGGGAAGAAGTCCTGCGACAGCTGACAAGAATTTATGAAATAAAATTATTCAGCATAATATAGAAATTATGGTGATGGCTAATGTGTTTCACCAACGCGATCAGTAGGTTGCCTCGGTTGGGAAGTCATTAATCAGTTGTGCCAATGTAAATGGTGCTTTAGTCGCGCTCCGCACGCATACGGAACTATTAATTTACTACCGCGCGCTGTGCTTTAGTATCGATCATGCTAATTATTACTCAGCAGTACATTAATCTATTCGAGCAGGAGATTGGTAGAGTTTACGATTATTTCAGTGAGGTGAACGAAGCGTGCCACGAGAAAAATCGTAAGCGAAGCGAGCCACAAAACCTCAGGGCGGCGCATGGCGTGCTATGTTCTGATGCCTAGCACGCTCGTTTCAACTACTCTGCGGCGCACTGATACAGCCGATGTCATCCCCACTCAAACGATGACATGGCTCTTAAAAACTATAAAATTTGATTTTTTGTGATTATTTGGCTTTATAGACATTGTGTTTATGTATTACTAGCTGCTGCCCGCGCCTTTGCCCGCGTTTTATCGGGATAAAAATAGCCTATATGTTATTCCAGGTCCCAAACTATAACCCTACCAAATTTCAGCCTAATCGGTTCAGTAGTTTTTGCGTGAAAGAGTAACAAATATCCATACATCCATCCATACAAACTTTCTCATTTATAATATTAGTAGGATATTTTCGGATCTTTTTTGTTTCTATGTGTGGAAACTAGCCTAATTTTCTACATGATTTTCATTCATTGATTCAAAAGCTTTTCGTTTCCCATAAATAAATAAATAAACACTAGGTCGTTACCTGTTGATGGTGGGTGCGTCTCTGACAGACAGCGCGGGGGAGGCGGGGTGCGGCGCGGGCGGCGTGGAGCCGTTAGCGCGCGACCCGAGCGACAGGTCCAGCGAGCCTTGCCGCGCGAACGCCAATATGTCATCGGGACGTAGTCGAGTTTCTGCAACAATAAAGGTGGAATTTTAGAGTTCGCTTCACAAAGAGGAACAAAGACAGTACCTACAAACGTTTTAAAAAATAATTGTACACACAGAATAGCTAATATTTTTTTTTCTTTCTTCTTTAGGAAATACTGGGTACTAATTGGCCTGGGGCCACCCATTAGCGCAAATAGGCCATGCACAAAGTCTCCTAACTAAACTGTTTAAGCGGTATCAGTATGGTCAGGCAGCTCAAGCTGGTGCATTATATGTATATTACTAGCTGATCCGTCTGCCATTTCATTCGCGTCGAGTTTAGTACCCAAAGTAAAACTAATGTTGGTTTCCATGTAAACTAAAAACAAAACTTCAGCCACGAGACTAGTTCCTGAGATTTCTTGATATATCAGTGAGTCGCCTAACTTTGACTCCACACCATCCATTGACCTTTATGTGTGTGAATTTCAAAAAACCCTGAAACACGTATCTATTTATTCTGAGTCATCTTTGTACGGTACAAATTTTGACGGACCAACAGTTACGTTTCTGAAGTTATTATAAAAATGACTTTTGACCCCATTAGAGTACGAATTTCCAAAAATCCGTTCTTAGCGGGTGCCTACGTCCTAAAACGAACCTCCATGCAAAATTTCAGCATCGCAGCTCTTATGGTTTCAGGGATCTCTTGATGAGTCACCCAGTTTACTCTTTTATAAATATAGATATGGACCAACTTTAAAAAAAGGACGTGTTTCTATGTTCCGCTGCAGTATGTATGTAGGTTTTTTACTTTTTTTAAGTATGTTTGTTGATTTTTCCGTCAATTATGGACCAATTTTAATAATTCTTTGGATATATAATCCGGATTTGGTGTTATAAAAAAAATATTGCTGAGGGATTCATATTTGTTCCGCAAAACTTAAAAAACCAGTGTACATTATTTATTCAAGTAGCAATCAATACTATCAAATCACGGCTTTGTGCTTACCTCTGCCGGGTCCTAAATGAGGGTAGATATCGACCGGTGGTCCTTTTACATCTCCTGGCGATGGCGTTCCTCTGAAAACAAAGTGTTTTTATTACTTTTTCTTTCAGGTTTCAGGTCAGGTGTAAAAAATTGCGGTTTTCACAGCCATTTCAAATTTTTCCCGTTTTTAAGTTTTACGCCGATACTTCACGGACTTCACTTGCAGGCGGGTTACACATAATACTCTAGTCCCCAGTGGGAAACGCGTGTGTTGTGACGGGCCCAAGAGTACTGTAAGTTCTAAAGGAAATAAAGCACTTTGAGTTTTGTTCACCGTTGACGCCTCTTAGAATTAAAAGGTGCATTTTTGGTCTTTTGTCGCGTTTGTGCCCCATTCTTAAAGCGCTACCCCGACCCAATCAGAGCCACCGCCTATTCTATCGTATTTTTACGATATACAAAGGAATTTTCAAAATCCCTTGGCTTTTTTGTGATATCTATCATAAGCTTATTTTTAATGCTTCTGTAATAGTTTTATCTTGTATAGTTTAGGAGGAGATGCGAAAACCAAGTTTGGTGGCCAAAAAGTGCAACTTTGCATCTCTTCCTAAACTATACAAAATAAAACTATTACAGAGGCATTAAAAAAAGCTTAATAATACGATAAAATAGGCGGTGGCTCTGATTGGGTCTATAATACCTGGCCAAGGGATTTTTGAAAATTCCTTTGTTTAACGTAATAGTTATATAAAATAGGTGGTGGCGCTAGTTTGGGTCTGGGAACCGCCTTAACAAGGTTGGTATTTAGTTTGTAGTGGAAGTCAGCAGTATAACTTGGTCAATAACGAGGTATGTCCTTGAGTCAACGGCATCAATACTAAATTATACATAATTAATGATAATTACCTCATCAAATGCTTCTCTGGAGGCGTGGGCGTGTGTCGATACATGTCCGGCGGAGTCGCCGTATGCCGGAACACGGAGTTACCGCCAGCGCCCTTCATGGCCTGGAATTATGATGTTGTTTTGGGTTTCTCACCACAAGACTTAAAGAACGCATTTACTGCTCAGCCAATGCACGAACGACCCGCAGAACTTTGTGCATTGTGGGCAATTAAAGTGTTAAGAGTGATTTGTTTGTATGTCTTTGAACTACTGAAAACTATTGGCGCAAAACGGGATGATAGAGACTCCTGGGTGAATAGAAATGGACGAAATACTGGACCAAGACATTACCTGGCTTGTAGCAGTCCAGTATCCTTAGTCTGTGACTGGTCACCGCTTGTGTCAGTGGATCTGACCTCTGCAAAAGGATGTCGTCACTTTCCATCAGATGAGATTGTCGTCAAACGGAGGTCAATTGTCCATAAAAATAATAATAAATGTTTTGCTCCAATATTTCGTCCATTTCTTTTAAACCTAAGTCGTTATTCACCCCGTTTCCTACTTGTCTGAGGATGAACAGTTCATAAAAAACAAAGCAGATCAGCTAGCCTTTAAATTTCTCTAAAAACTGTAAGCAAACATTGAAGATTCCATAATTTTTTTGCATAACAAAAGCTATCGAAGTTTTTTAATTGCCCAAGAATTTAATAGTTGGCCTCTCTCTGTCTCTCTACGAGACCCTTTTATTTATAATTGTTATTTAGGTAACTTTCTTAACCTAACCTGGCATGTCAGGGAATTTGTCAAGGTTTTTTTATTAATTTTCTATTAAATCAAACCTGCAAGCCTTGCAGAGGATCCGGTGGCGACGGTGCAGGCAGGTATATGTGAGGCGGGGGCGTCGGGGTGTGCCATGTGACTCCTCGGTCATTCAGGTGTGCGGGAGCCAGCTGCTGACTCCGGGCAAGGAGGTTGGCCATCTGCATCTGGAAATATTCATTCTATTTAATTAATTAAATTATTTTGCCTTCAGAACATGGAGTTGTATAATCTACAAACCACAATATAAAAAAGTTAATGTTATGTGATGTATGAGACAGAAAAGTTATTAAGAGATGTGTATATTTTTTTTATTAAAGTATATTACTTTCTGAGGTTTGCAAATTAAAACATTTTACCTAAAACAAAATTGAAAATTAATTATAAGAATGCCTGTGGTAGGTAAGATGCCTGATGTGTTTTTAAGGTTGTTCAATTTATGTTGGTGCAAGATTTTTGTAATCTCTATTTTTTTCTTAACTTTAAAGTAATACATATAACTATAGCGGAAAAGTAATTTGCAGCAAATAATAAACCATTTTCTATAACCTTATGTAAAAACTTAGATGTTACGATCTAAAAAAAAAATAAGTAATTAAAATCCATAAGTATTTAATCCACCACACAATGATGGATGCCCAAAGACGGGAGACAAAGCCCCCGCGGCAGACCAAAGCGTCGATGAAGAGAACAACTAGACGGAAGTGTGGAAGGAGGGGAGGCCTTTGCTCATTTATGGGTAAGTAAAGGCCAAAACAAAAGGATCTGGGCCTTAATTCCAATAAATTAATCGCTTGAACATAACAATGGTCTCAGAATAACAATACAATTTAAATCATATTAAAAGGTTATTTTTTATTATTGGTTTTTATCTATCTTGGGTTCTGCCCATCATCACAAACACGTTCATGAAGACGCCAGGACGCCAGGGGTGACAAAAAATCTATAACAATAGTATACCCTAAGGTCAGGGCCAGACTCCACCAACAAGGGGGGACGGGACGGTCCGCCCCGCGTACCAAGCTCCAAGGGTTGCACATCGTGCTTGGTAGAAAATCGCCCCGGGTACCAACTCACGCTACGCTCCCACCACTGATGAGCGGAGAAGACAATGTCATGTGTGTGAAACAACCAATAGAACGTCGCTTTTAACACATCTCGGCTCCTCGCTCGGTGGTCTCCACTGAAGCTGCTCTCAGCTTACACCACCGAGCTGAGACGTGTCTCGCTAGTGCATTCCTGTCAAAAAATATTGGACGGTTGCTACACGCAGCTCAGCCGCACTATCCAGCATACATCTCTGCTTTAGCTAGCATCTCCCGCAAATCTTCAGTGTAAACACCCTAGTTGAAAAACTTTCTTCTCGTCTCCACTACATCCATCTCCCTTTTGGTGGAATCTGGGCCTCATGAAGAATTGTAGAACCATTAAGTATGTAATCGGTTTAAGTGCGAAATATTTTGCGATTTCTTTATTAGAACTCTAACCTCAGTTGGTCTGGTCCAATAGGAGTTTTCTATTTTTTTATCAGTATAAGGCGATAGTATCAAAAAAGTTTTCGTGTTACTTAAATGTCCACATTTGTTCGCTCAATGTAATTGTTATAAATTCTCAAAAAATATGAATAGTCACCTAAGATAATTTTCAGGTACACTGGTTAAGGTGGATTTTAGATGGGGCAATAAAGGAAGGTCCCTTACTGCCACATCCAAGAAATCCACCCTGTATGCAGGGTGACTTTCTGGGATGGGAGTGGATGGCCAAATTCGAAATCAGACTAGAGAAGTCGTAAGAGTCATGGGCTCAATTTATGAGAAAATAAAAACAGCATACTTATTTATAGTTTTTAATAAGGATCCTTATTCTGATTTCAGTAACTTAAAATATGTTTTTCAAGGATAAATCCTATTAACATACAGGCTCAGTATCCTTTCTAGCGGCAAGCACACCAGTTGCTCAAAAGTATATTTAAAATTTTACATTGTAAAAATAACAATTTCCATTCATTTTAATTAATGTACTTGTTTGCAAAGATTGATCCTTCTCAGCAACTAAATCTATTAGTACAATATACAAGCGTAATATTTTTTGAAAATTTCAAAAGGATAGATTCCTTAAGTAATTGATTTTATCTAAACTTGCAATTCTTGTTCTCATAAATGGAGGTCATGACTCCTTCACAACTGTTCTCTAACTAACAAACAAAAAGCCACCTTACTTAAAAATAGTATTCTGTATTTTTATATCTCTGATCAGTAGAGTTGATTATAAGAAGCCAATCTTTCAAATAAACATTGCATATTAAATTAAAGGAACACCAAAAATCTGTTGAAAACTGGAACAAGACGGAGCACTTTTCATGCCCCGTTTACACTGCTGCAGGAGACAGATGGAGAATATCAATATTGAATCTATCACTGGTTTTGGCAATCTGTATTAAAAATTTGTCAATTTTAGAAGACAGCAATCACCTTGGTGTACATTTGAGCATAGTTAAGCAGAGAGCGACCAGCTATCAAACAAGTTAGCGGTCACATTTCAAAGTGTTCCTTTAATTATTAACAAAGTAACATGCACAATCAAATAATAGAAACAAATTAGAAATAGTATTTACAATAATTGAAACAATTGAGCTCACTGCAGACTGTTTCAAACAATCTACAGGTAGCTCAACTGGTCCATATCAATACCAGTAGCAAGACACTGGCTGCATTGCATTGTTAATGCGCTACGCGAGATACTCACCAGCTATCGGGTCATGCATCCTTCAATTTTATAAGCAATGTTCTTGTGACACATTTGATTGACTCTACAGATCGGTGTCCTAAATATACAGGTGGTTTTTTTTATTTTAGTGGACCGGACGGTTTTGACTACCGGATAAGGCAACTAATTAAGTAATCTTTAAAAATTCTGATGGAGGATTTTTATTGTGATCATGTTGTATAGAAAGGGCTTACAATTAGGTACAAGCTTCAACATGATATGATAATGGCTCATCAATTTCAAAATCATGATTATTTATGAGCTTTTGACACCCTCAACAGGTGTGTAATGAGGTGGGAACAAAAACTTGTAAAATAGTTACACACCAAAATATGGAACATTTTCGGTAAATAAAGTTATCATGATGTTATATATTCTTTCTTACCTACATAATAGTAGGTGCAGTGTTGACAATCAAACAGCTGATTGGTCTAAGTAGGTAATGCACTCTGATACACATGAGGCAAACCAAACAAAGAATGCGCGTAAATACGCGTCTATTTTCTACACAGCTCTACGCTACTCAGGACACATGCCATAGGTTTGTCGTAAATTTCGTAACACACGACTTGCTAATTTCTGAACATTGCGAAAATGGAATGTAATGAGCGAGTGTGCGCATAGAAAAGGAAAGATAATTACAACCTGCATAGCTGGGTTCCAGCCGGAAGAACCCAGCTGGGATTGGCGACCATTCGGGTTGTGCTGCGAGCCTGACATGGTGCGCGCGCCTTGGATGAGACTGTTTACGAAACTTATTCAGCTTCCTTCCGACAACAAAAGCTCCCTCAGTCCACCATAATGATGCCGGCAACTTTTATCCCGTCGCCCGCGTAAGTGCGCTGCCGTTCGACGTGTACAGATTATCCTAAAACGGTTTCACTTGCACAATCCCAAAAGACCGAATTTTCACTGCATTCCACATAAATATAAGGCAAACCACGATACTCGCAGACTGTTAGGATTCACTTTTACCAAACAAAATCAAAGTTATTTTGTACATGGTATGGTGTTCACGAAACTGATGCTCACTTCGCGTGACATTTTGAAAGCATTCAGGGTTTGATAATAGACACTTCAGCGCGAGTTTTTACATGGCAATAGATTGACTGAATGACACAAAATAATGAAGACTATATAAAATAATCTATAACACCAATAATCAACACGGAAAACAAGAAAACCATCAAACTTTTCCGCAAAATCGCCTTCACAATGGTGGGTGGCCGATTGAATTATTGAAAGCACATGCAGCGCCATCTTTTGATATTCCTATAAAAGCGTGGAACTGTGTCGGTAAAACAGGACACCGGAAGTAGCCATTAAATGACCATAATTTGTCTATGGATCCAATAAAAAAACCAGGCTTAGTATGAAAATGTGCATTCGCCGTGTGCACCCTTCCTTAATTGCTATTCGGAGGAAGTTAACGCTGGAAACACTGATACTGTTGTCATTTGGTTGTCATGGAAACAATTGTTTTGTCCTCGTCAGTATTGTATTCTCTTTGTTGTTTTGTTTGGGAAATTCGCTTAGTATGTTTTGCTAAAATGCAATTTACTTGTATTTTATGAATAAGAGACAGTTTCAATGAGAGAGAGTGATCTTACGAAGTTTTTAGTGTCATTCAGTGGCCAAATAGAGTTCGTTAGATTTCCTAGCGGCGTGTTCGACAAATTTCTATACATACAATACGATGTCGTGTGGGGCCCTGACTGGGAACCTGTCTCGGGCCTCTCTTCTGGGACCAGCCAGATGTCTCGATCCGGAAGCGACCCTGAAAAGGTGTACTTCAATATGCCCGTCGAAATGGTCTTCAGCAGCACGAATGTTTCGGGATGTGAGTAAAAACTTATACTTATGTATAACTTATCATATTTCGTAAATGTATAACTCTTGAATTGAATGAGACGAATGACAAAGTATCATTGTACAGAGTTGTAGGTACTTTACCTAGTTATAAAAAATATAAAACTTAAAAGACTATTACCCTAGGTACATAAGTAATGTACAGTCCTTCAAAATATTTATTTTCACTATCCAGGGCCGCAGCTAGTGCTAACTGTGAGAGCCCAGAACCCTATCACGGGAGATTCTCTCCGCGGCTACGCACTCGCGCTACTGCCCCCTTGCAACGGCCCCCGCACCACGACCGCGTCCTTACTCCGGCCCCAGGCCTCCACTGTACTTGGGGAGTGGCTCGCTTGGCTAACGGGAAGGTATCCTGAGCTCGTTGACCCTAAGATGCTGGCTACTGGGAAGGATAATTATTGTAAGTCTATTACTTTATGTCAGACTAGCTGCTGCCCGCGCCTTCGCCTGCATTTTATCAGGATATAAAATAGCCTATACGTTATTCCAGGTCCCAAACTATACCCATACCAAATTTCAACCCAATCAGTTCATGTACTGTACCTAGTTATTTCCGTGAAAGAGGAACAAACATCCATACTCACAAACTTTTACATTTTTAATATTAGTAGGTGGTCAGATAATAGATTATCTAGCTGCTGGACAATCCACACAGCATCATCTACCCTCAAAGTAAGGAGAGTTTCTTTTCTGTTATGGGTTAGTAACTTTAGTAAGGTATCAGATAACTGGTAGGTAGGTACCCTAAGAGAATAGATCAATATTTTTTTAATTATAAGCACCGACGTAGAACCTGTAACAAATATCTGCAGAACATACAAACATAATTGTCTTGCGACGGGAATCTTACCGGTAACATTATCGTGCCCGTAACCTCCAAATATCGTTAATAAATGGTTGCCGGTGTAATTACTCGCACATGAGGCTTAACATTTTACCCACCAGTCTTAAGATTTTGCCTCAGGGCACGTATCTTCTATGACTTGTGAAGTGAAACGACGTCCTGCTATTAGATCGTTTCTGCATGCCACAGTGAGGCATTTCTGTGTGTGCTTTATGCTATATGTACCTACATCATCACTCGCAGCCGGTTTTGGTACACAGCTGGGTACAGGTATTCTTAAGTCGGGTACTGATCGGTGTTCTATAGCGTAATGTACCATTCGCAACGAGCATGTTACGTTACGCCGCCGCCGCGCCGCACAGTGTGGCCGAAGACAGCTTTTTGCGGCCAAAAGTGGAAAAACGTAGCACGATCCATAAATTGGTATAAAGAGGTTTTTGGGGTCGCTGATTACGAATCCGCTATGTATCAGAATCGTAACATAAAAAAAACTAGATAAAATTTAATATATTTTTATATAAATCGAACACAGTAAGTTACAAATCATGAGTTTATAAGTGCAATAATGCAATATGAGCAAACAATATACCTATAAGTTAGATATTTACATGAAAAAGTTTTCATTGCTCATCTCGTAACAGTCACAATCATCTACATCGCAAAAAAAAAAACTGAACGGGCAGCTACGGTCAGCTGATTTTTATTTTATTTGGTACTCAATACTTTTAATAACTACAATAGCTTTGAGAGTAGAATGTAGCAAGATAAAAAAGTTTTCACTCAAACAAATACATATTTTTTTCTTCAATTAATAGTCTTCACATACATACCTCTTTCTAACAATGTAGTATTTAGGAATTTATATTAAGATGTTTTTTTTTTATTTATTTTACTCTGCATGTTGAATCCATTTTGTTGCGATTGACTTACTTGGCAGTAAAAACTTTTACACGTGTTTAATGGAAGCGTCTATCTTCCGACGCGTGGCTACGGTACCGTAGCTGCCACATTCAGAATGAGATTATGGAGGGGATTTGAGACAACAGACTCCACTGCGAACATTTTTCGTCTCCTAGGGAAACCCTTTAGCCAACCCAATGACAAAAAACCCCTGAAAATTTTTATTTTGGACTTTTTACCTCAAAAAGGTGCCATCGGCCGTATTGTGCGCCGTCTGCAACATCAGTCTCGTTACTCGTTGCGAGCGCCTTACTCACCCGCGACCGCACTACATACGGCAACTACACGAAAGCTCACTGTTAAAAACGTTACATTCTGCTAAGGAATGGAACTCGCTGCCTGCTTCTGTTTTCCCGCCCATTTACAATCTGGGTCTCTTCAAGACAAGAGTGAATAGGTGTCTTCTAGACCTTCGTGATACACCGTCGGCCACATCGTCACATTCCATCAGGTGATATTGAGGTCAAACGATTGTCTATAAAAAAAAACATAACGCACCGTAACAACCGGATTAAGGCTTCCCGAAGTTTGTGGCACCTACCGCGGTTCTGTAAATAGTAATTGTTACATACTAAACGCATAAATAAGTTTTTTTTTTAAATTTCTTATCGCCCCGTTGCGCGCCGCCGTCACTTAAAAGATTGTATTTAGTTACAGGTATATGACCGCTTATTAGTGCTGAACGAAAGGATAACATTTGTTTATATTTTATAAAATAATTTGAAAGACCATTCGTGTACTAAATTAACCGTGAAATTACTTACTTTGGTTCACACGTGAGGCGGTAGGTAGGTGGCGTTCATTGTTACCTGGATACATTGTTATCTAAATAGACTTCAAACGCAGGGGCTGTTACGTACCTACCTATGTACGTTTGTCAATTTCTCAAGTCAATTTCTATGAATAGAGAAGTAGGTATTTAAAAACCAGAATCTTTCCGTAAAAACATAGGGTACCAACCTCATAATCCTCGTCCGTTGGTAGTCGGGTAATGAGGATAACAAGCCATTTTATAATTAGAAAAAAAACAAAACACGACTCTAATTATATCAGTTTTGGTTTTATGTTATTCAATGCGTGTTTTTATATAAAACGACTTGCTAACCTCATTTTACCGAAATATTCTAGTAGTAGGTATTAGCATGTATTTATTGGCACTAAATTAAATAAGTCTCTTATGTCTTGTAAATTACGAGACATGGAACCTGCCAGTGTTGCCAGGTGCTGCCAGGTACCTGTAGGTATCTAAGCTGGACACTGAACTTGAGCGCTTCACACTGAAAGAAAAAACAATTATACATAGAGCATTCCTATTTTTACCGTATAGTATAGAGTGGCATAAACATTAAGAGGGCTATGCCTACTATGCTCAGAATTGAATGAGTTTGTAGATTTATGAGTTGTTTCCTGATTTTAATTGACATTTTAACAAGCTGTAATTAATTGAGTTGATATATTAATATACTGGTGTGCTCATTTATATTCGTTATCGATAAGGTGCATATTAATTTGTATAACAATGGTAATTTGGTAATAGCCGTTTTATTTTCATTATAATGAATTTTGTGCCCTTTGATATTTCTGTTGATTTTAAATAGTTTTATATATCTACTATCTTACAAATAAAACAATAAAATAGAAGTTTATATCCAATTTCTAATTCTGTCTTCTAATAGATATTTAGATAGAAAATTATTTATTGCACACTTATTGGTAAGAAACAGAAATACAAAAAACAACTTTAAAACTAAGTTACACGTGGCGGTCTTATCGCTCGAGAGCGATCTCTACCAGACAACCGTGGATGGATAGGATTGTTGGATAGTACTAGGGTATAGTAGGTTGGATGTTAATGTTACTAATCTGATTGTTCGTACCTACATACGTTATTGATTTTAACAATTTCTTTTTCCAGTGCTAAGAACGGAATCCTACGGCAGCGTGACTCTCCAGCTGTCGATGGTTTCCAAGGACCTGAGAAAACTAGGCTACGACAACCAGCCGCCTATGTGGAAAAGTTAAGATATTATCTTATTGTTCCACATAGGCGTCGTCTATGAGTGGGATCTAGCGGGCTGATTAGATATTATCTATGCAAGACTTCTATTTTTCTACTGCCTTCCCTTCCCTCCTTCCATAGAATTAAGATAAGGTAAAAGAATTCCCTGAATTTGGTCTCCGAAATAGATATATTTTAACCTAAAACGGATCTGTATCATTTTTAATCGACTTCGAAAAAGTGAGAAGGTTCTATGTTGAGTTGTATTTATGTTTTTTAATGTTCCGTACATGAAGAGTGACAAAACGGATTCTATTACTAACCTCCGCTGTTTGTCTGTCTGTCAAATTACCTAGTAGGATTTTTGGAACCCTTGATCATATGAGCAGAAGCGAAATTTTCATCGACCGACGACGACGATCAAAGCGCAGCCTAAAGTTATGCGTCCGCGTACGGAGCGAAACGATTTGTTGCTTTGTATCGATTACTATTGACACAGCGTACACTGAATCGGTATATCTACCGATACCGATGCCAGAGACCGATATTTCTGCCGATGACGCCATCCACAACAATATCCTCGCCACTACACGACGTCTGCAAACTCGAGCGCTTTGAAAATACCTGTTGCCGATGAAAAATCCGCAAGCAGTAGACGCAACCTATCGGCATATTGTAAATACTGACAACGCACTGTACGTACACTGCGTACGCTCCGATTCCGATCTAGTGGACGCGTAACTTAAAGGCCCTTTTCCAACATGCCGTAACCAGCCAGAAGAATCGCTCGATTTTCTTCCTCAAGCGATCCTAAGCCCGGGTTATATAAATTCCTCCGCTCTGTAATTTAGGAAAAGATCCCTTTCTTTACAAGCGGTGTAAAGACGTAAATTTTGCGGGTTCTGTTCATTCTAACCCGGAACGGAACGAAGGCTGCTTGATCTTAGTTTCTAATTGAAAGTGAATGAAAATTTATACATTGACCCTGAAAAGAACCTTGTACGGAATCATTTCAGGACCTTCACGTTTATGAGAGGACATCTCTCATAATTATAATATGCGGGTCGTAATGACCCGACGTTACTGGTATTTTTCTAAATATAGGTAAGACACACGAGTTAAGCAAAGTGTAAGCTTAAATCTAAAATAGCGTTGACAGCGGCACTGTCAAACATTTGGTAGGTATCAAAATGGTGTCATATGGGAAGTATTGTTTATTTTCTGAAATATTGTTATTGATATTTAAAAATTATTATAGATATAAGTATCTAAAAGTGATTTATGTTTTATTTCAGTAGTTAAGATATTGCGAGGATAGTTCTCGCTAGGTATGGACAAAACTATGCGTCAGATTGTAGATTGTCCCCATCATCACACAATTTGATGTCACAGCACCGTCATCGATGCCATGCTGTGACAATTCGTGGTCATTTTCCGACAAGGAAGGTAGCTGTACAAGGTCTCACGTTGTAACCACTACTCGGTATTCCCTTTGGACAAAACAGACCGAGGTTATGGACAACAAATAACCGACAGGAAAAAAAAAATTGCCCTTAAATCCCGAAAGACACAAAAAATAAGTTTTTTGCTGCGGTTTTTATTCATACACGTGCCTAATCGTCACTGGGTAATCACGCGTCATTAGAATAAATATTTTTTTATATATGTTTGCAATATATTATTAATTGTCATGCCTGTTTAGCGTTCCCTCTTATAAATAGGTATGCTCTACCACTCTTGCTCTACTCGTAACGTATAAGATACAAAATAAAAATTAAAAAATTCTAAGAAATGTTAATCATCATCATATCAGCATACACGTCCCGCAGTGGATATATGTAGGCCTCCCCCATACGACGCCACAAATAGCGGTCCTGAGCCGCCTCCATCCATCGACTCCCTGCGACCGCTACGATGTTAATAATATCCCAAAAATTTGGGATATGTGTTCCGCAGTATAATAACAAAAATCTTTTTTATATATAAAAGCCCATACTTACATATATAAGTTACCTACCCAGGCTGTCTGACAGAGATCACTCCTGAGCGATAAGACCGACCATTTTATCAATTCACTACTTTATGTTACACCATTAGTAACAATTTTTATGTTTAATTTGTATATTTTCTTAGTTGTAAGGCTGAAATAAAAGTATTTTCTAATAATGTGTTCAGATCGCGTAAGTTAAAAAAAGTTTAATTACAATATTTTCTATCTTGTGCTTTTGCATAAAAGGTTTTTTAAGTTTGTCAGAGCATGAGACAATTTAAATGTAAGACTCTGGCAAAAGCGGCCACAACTCAACCTGTACTAGGTGGAGCAGATCATACCGTAAACAGGCACTAACATGCGACCAGGCGGCCAATTCTGCGTATCACGTGATACTCATTATCACGGGATAAAACTATCATTTGATAAATATCGAGTACCGCCAAAAACTGCATTCTCGTGCGATTTATCGAGCCACTCATCAAAGTAAAACCCCCCCATCTAAATGGGACTGGAGATTTTGAGAATACACTTGTCTATCACTCGATATTTTGACAGTTTTTGCCATATTTATCGAGTAGATATGGCTAGAATTGCCCTCCTGCGGGCAGAGTATATTTGACGTTATCGTGACGTTGATGGCAAAAACCGCATGAAAATCCGTTAGGTTACAGGGTCCATGTACCTATTGACATAAGCTATATTACCTAGATCTAAGCTGTATAAATGTACATGTAAGCAAAATAGATGAAATAGAGGTCGTTTTTGAGTTTAATGCGAACAGACACACAGACGCAGAAACTTTTTTACACCTTGAGTTACATTATTGGACTTTTAGTAAGGATCCCTAATTTTTTTGATAATATATAATTTATCCAGAATTTATTGCACTCTACCAAAATAGGGCCCTGAAATATTTTAAAATGTCATATAAATGTAGGTACCTACTTTTACATACATTTTAATTTTTTAATTGAAATAGTCATCGATAAAACAATTTGTAACGTTCATACATACATAATTCCTACTTAGCTGTTGATTGTATTTTGCGCTACGACTAAAATAAATATATTTTACTAAACATTCATTTTTGTTATTCAACAAAGCATAAAAACAAATGCAAAAAGTATTTTATAGTTAGTGCCTACCAAGGTACTTTACTGGCCCTTAAAATAAAATTAAAAAGTCACTGATTTGTATACCAGTCCGAGTAAAAAAATATTACAATGTTTGGAGGACAATTTGGACAAATAAAGTCAGTAACCTACTTAAATAATAGGGATGACGACACTAACTAAAAATCTCAAAAATTATGTATTTACCGAATTATACCCGAGCCATATATTACAAAACACGTATTATATTGAATGTTTTGATCGAGTTTAATTATTATTTTGTTAATATAAAACAACAAAATACAGCAATCCGCCATGACAAGTTGAACACCAATCAGAGAATACACAACTGTGACGTCATCCCGTCACAATAATGTAATGTAAAGGCACAGAATAGCTGGTAAAGCTTCTCTTGAAATATTATGATCATCAGATGTTCGTGCATCTATGACGTCATAGACAGCCGCCGTGAGCCGCCACGAGTGTTGTAGCGTTTTTGAGCGAAATTGAAAATGCATTTTTAAAAGCTGTATTTTTCCTTCGAAGTTCATTTTTGCAGAAATATGATTTATTTTGCATTCACTAGATGTCTAAAAATATCACGGTGTAGTTTCTCAAAATCAGTCGTCATGCCTATTATAGATTTTTTACTGAGTTTTTGTTGCAAAACGGCATTACCATGCTAGCTGGGAATTTTTATTGAGGAAAAAAAAAATGGTGTGGACCAGCTGATCCTGTGGTGCCGGTTTAGAATTTGGACCACTCCAACTCTTCACTTATTGTTGTATGTATGTATGTAGGTCTGTTTGCACAAATAAGTTATTTTATTCCTATTCTTATTCTTCCTACGGGTGTCGTAAAGGGGGCGACTACCACCGGGTGGCGAGCAGTCGCTCCTCCAGTATACAATTTTTACCACCGAACTGAGATCACAGCCCGCATTCCCAGCATAGGAATTATGGGCCCCCCAAATGATAAAAGCCAATAAGGCGCTTATTAAGGGGAGCCCTACGATGTATAGATGAAAGCCAGCTAATTAATATCTTTGGGGGAGGTTTATGGCCAGCAAGGAATGTCGTGCGGCTGAGAAAATAATGGCAATGGTAAAATATGATTGCAAAATATTAATTAGATTGAAGGTAATTCACTAATTGAATAGACAAGATTAAAGTTAAAAAAATTATCAAGGCAGTTATCTACCTTTTATTTCCATAGATTTTATTTTGTGCGGGTTTTCATGACGTTATTAATCTAATAGTCAGTATAAATCATTATCTATACTTATAATAAAACTGTAACAGATCCAATTCTGTACATTGAAGATATTTAGAATTTTTTTTTTGACGGCACTCTATTATCGATACTGATGCCGAAAATGTAATTTTTTTCCATCATGTCTGTCTGTCTGTCTGTCTGTATCTTGGCCGCGCATAGCTCCGAAACTACTGAACGTATTGAAATGAAACTTGGCAGGATTTGAGTTCATACTACGAGGAAGGATATAGAATACTTTTTATCCCGGATTTCAATAGGGTTCCCTTGGGAGAGGGGATGAAAGTAAAATCTGTTGGCTGCGCATAGCGCCGGAACTACTGAATGTATTCAAATTAAACTTGGCAGGATTTGAGTTCATACTATGAGGAAGGACATAGAATACTTTTTATCCGCGATTTCAATAGGGTTCCCTTGGGAAAGGGGATGAAAGTAAAATTTCGTGGCTGCGCATAGCACCGAAACTACTGAAGGTATAAGTTCATATTACGAGAAAGGGCATAGGATAGTTTTCATCCCGGATTTTAATAGGGTTCCCTTGGGAGAGGGGATGAAACTAAAATTTGTTGGCTGCGCATAACGCCAAAACTACTGAATGTATTCAAATTAAACTTAGCAGGATTTGAGTTCATACTATGATGAAGGACATGGATACTTTTTATCCCGGATTTCAATGGGGTTCCTTTGGGAGAGGGGATGAAAGTAAAATTTATTGGCTGCGCATAACGCCGAAACTACTGAATGTATTCAAATGAAACTTGGCATGATTTAAGTTCATACTACGAGGAAGGTCATGTAATACTTATTATCCTGGAATTCGTTAAGATTCCCTTGGGAGTGGGGATGGAAGTGACATTTCTCGGCCTAAAATAGCGCAAAAACTACTGAATGGAATCGAATGATACTTAGCATGATTTGAGTTCATACTACGAGGAAGGACATAAAATACGAGTCCATACCCCAAAAGCCAACAAAATGATTACAAAATTGTTATTAGTGCCGATAAACGACCTACTGGACAGCATCCGGTTGGTACAAAGCTCTCGCTACCAATGATGTTGCCGTCGTCCTGGTAGATCAGCACTTTGACAGGCCGGACATTGTGTTGCGTACCCGGGATGACCGCTTGCAATGCATTGGCGAAACGCACCAGGCATTTGATGCTCTTCAGTCTCTACTCGCTTATATACCTACTGTCGTGGCGAAGACGGATACAACTTTGATCTTCGACATGTGAATCCGAAAACTGACGAGACTGGACACTAAAAAGTTTCTGCAATGCAATTCTACGCCTAGATACGTTTTACCTATACCTAAGAGAAGGTTGCATTGCTCACCTGCAAAGGTTTCGAGGTTCGTTTAACCGTTTTCTGGTGGACACTTAAGCCAAAATTAAAACGAAGCGTTTGGTATACATCACAACAGAACTAATGAGAGAAGACTGCGCGCTGAGAATTATGTAGATCTGCAAGACGCCATGAATCAAGATATAAATTGTGAAGATTTAGAACGACTGGTGATTCTTCCTTCCAGTTTTGGAACTTTACAATAGATGTGTAGTGCCCTATTCTCCAGTAGGTACTATCAAAAGCTTTTGAAGCACATAATATACCTAGGTAAATGTGGAGCTGTGTGACGTCCAGTCAATAATAATAATATAGGTATATAGGTATATTTAAATCTATACTATACTACACTAATAAAAATAGGGAAGGTTTGTGTGGTTGTAGGGGGTAATCTCTGAATCTACTGAGCCAATTTTGAAAATTCTTTTACTTATTGAATTTGTTTAAACATAAAAAAAAGATAAAGTTATAATTTGTTGTCGGTTATATGTAATCAAATTTACTTTTTCGAAGAATTAATATCCAGCCACCTGGAAATCGTTCATTAGGTCCAATCTGGTGTAATCCGAGTTTGCGCAATCTCAGGAGGTGTGCATGGGAGCCAAGTTACTAGATTTTTTTTATCTTTTTTCTGTTTTGCTTGTAGCTCGAAAATGTTACGTCCGACGGAAAATGTAATTCCATTCAATATTAAAGAAAGTTAAATTCTGCGTCAAAAGAGCATCCAAAACTTCAAATTCGGTTCAATGGTACTGCCGAAATTAAAAGTTACGAACCTGGCAAATTTACATTACATCGATAAAATATAAATACCCTACATAATATACTTCTTTCTTTATACGCCGACGATTAATTGTTTCTGTGCGTGCCTCGCTTCTAATTAGCACTAAGTTGACTAAATATATACTTAAGATAAAGTGTTTTCATTTCATGAAAAACCCATTTGAACTTAAACCGGTTTGAAGTAAAATACTTTCGTGTGCTTATCTGTTCTTGTATTACTTAGCAAATGGATACATTTTCTAATTGTAGGAATTTTATCCACTTGAGTTCACTCAAGTGCCAATTTCCTTGTGAGCAATTATTCCAGGGGTTTTAATTTTTTTACCGACTTAAAAAAGAGGAGGTTATCAATTCGTCTGTATGTTTTTTTGTATGTGTGTTACGCGACATCTCTCTCATTTATTCGATTTTGAAAATTCTTAAATTCACTATTGTATAGAAAATGATCCCGAAGGGGTCCCATAAATTTTTTATCCCCAGGGGATTAGTATTTATCCCGCAGAAATTAAAATAAGTGCATAAGTAAGGGAATTTGAAGTCGGTTTATAGTTTTTTTTAAAACATGCTATATTATTACTTATTCCACTGGTGGGAAAAAATAATTCAGACAATAGACAAAAGAAAATAATTCAACAAGTTAATTATTATTTGATATCTATAGTTAAAAATTTGGCTTGTCTCAGATCTTATTTTGTAAGGATAAACCATTTGTCGATTTGATCAGAGTCAAATTGTAATTTTATTGGTAAAATAATTCCATTAATTATGATCTTCTTACATAAATATTCTTAACAATAATAATTCCATTCATTATCTTAATTTCTAAAAAATCTCATGTTTGGAAATGAACATGATAAATTTTTTGTTTGGGTTTTTTTGACATTATTTGCAGCTAACTCGACCATAGTTGACATTAAAACTATTGTAAAGACTTTTACGTATCAAGGTTCTAATGAAAACAGATTCACCGCACATCTATTTTGTTACCTTTGTTACGTATTTTATATATTTCAATAAGTGCTACGGGCTGCGTAGAGGGCCGATTGGGCTACGCAGCGGTGCTACGCCGTAGCCCTCGGGCGCGTAGCTCTCCCGAAGGCTGATTCCCTATGTCTATGAACTGTGATACTTTTCATGAATGCGGTATCAGAATACTTATCTGAACTCATATTGCTGAGTCGGAAGCCTTTTCGTAGCATTAAGTTTTATAATTTGTAAGTTGTTTTTGTGTTTTTTTATGTTGTAGGTTAATTTAAGTAATTTTATGCTATGAATAAAAATTTCTTCGTTTCTTTATATGGTTCTTAGCAAGATTGTTCTGTAGAATTTTTGCCCCGCATTTTTTGAAAGAATTTAAAAGCGGGAACCGAGTCGGTTCTGTCTCTTTACTAAAATAAAATGACGCGGCTTTTTCCAGTTATCATTCATATTTTTCTCTATTTATATTATACTAGCTACTGCCCGCGGCTTCGCACGCGCTTTTCAAGTATCCTATGCCCGTCTCCGGGATATCATCTATCTCCCTGCCAAATGTCATTGTGATCCGTTCAGCTGTTTAGGCGTGAAAAAGTAACAAATTGACATATTTTTTTTCGACTTTATAATATACTGGCTACTGCCCGCGCCTTATTCCAGGTCTCGAACTACCCATACCAACTTTCAGCCTAATCGGTTCAGTAGTTTTTGCGTGGAATAGTAACAAATATCCATCCATACATCCATCCTTACAAACTTTGACATTTATAAAATTAGTAGGAGTCGGAAATATGGATTCTAAAAATTTCAGACATAATTACTGAACAAACGTCAACATCACCAACAAACACACAAACAGCCCGCTGAATTTCACCATTACCGTGTTATCAAGGGGTGCGTGCGCGCAGACACCGAGGCTGCATATAGAGCGCCGCTTCAGCCTTAGATACAGTTTAGCACATCGCTCGACGAGTGGTGGACGTACGATGCCTCAGTAAAGGATACTGGTTGTGACTTGACGGTGTGGTGGGGCCTTTATTTTGTTTTCGAAGGACTGCTCCGGGTGGCTTTGGACTCTAAGGTAAAAATCATTTATTTTTAAATTAAAATAAAAAAAATATTATATAATATCTCAAAATCAATTAAAGCTTACCTACTATTGCCAAAACTGAGCTTGAGACGCAATAAAGCCTCCTACGGAAGATTTATTGCGGATGCTTCCGAAACTAGTTTTGAGTTAGGTACTGACTGTTTTTTAACCCTTTTTTTAGAAATATTAACCGTTACTTTAACGTTAAACGAGATTTGTACGATAGTTAGTCATACTAAGTATAACATTGCTTCATCATCATCATCTAATCCGTTCATCTACAAAAAAATATTTATGTAAGCAGCATCCCGATATGGACAATTCCGGCAGTTATGCCCATTTTACTTACTAGCCGTAGAAATCGTAAATCTGACCAAAACACAGGGACCTAGATTCATCATCATCAGCCCGTATGGACGTATACGGGCGGGACTCCTGAATATCCCCCAAACGAGGACACAAATAGCGGTCCTGAGTCGTTTTAATCCATCGACTACTACTATCAATCGACTATTATATATGTAATATTATAAATGTCAAAGTTTGTATGGATGTATGTATGGATATTTATTACTCTTTCACTCAAAAAACTACTGAACTGATTAGGCTGAAATTTGGTATGGGTATAGTTTGGGACCTGGAATAACATAGGCTATTTTTATCCCTATAAAAGGCGGGCAAAGGCGCGGGCAGCAGCTAGTTTTTTATAATTATGTAGATGTTTCAGCTAGTCAGTTCGGTATCCTTTATTTTATAAAAATATATAATATTATTTTATAAAATTTAATATTCATTACATAAAATCTGTATGGAATGGAATATGGATGGAGTACCTTGCTATCAAACATACTAGGATTTACCTATCAGCAATTTTGAGTGTCCCAATTCTGAACAAATCCTTGAGATGAAAGTACTTATATAAAAGATAATAGTTTGAAAAACAACATTGAATGCTACCCGAAAACAAATTATCTTTTATAAGGTAAACTAATAATTTCATATCTTATCACAATATCTGTATTATGCCTTAGCATGTAAGTAGGGACTTAACCATACTCACTTATAATGTGAAAACATAATTACCTATATACTTAAAGGTACCCTTTATCTGTATGTATTGAAATCACATACATAGATATTTCTATGATCATTTAGGTATCTTGGTACATATTGTAAAATAATTTAATTTGTATTTTTAATACAATCTACATAAATAACGTTTTTAGAACGTGGTCATTAAGTTTTTTCGTCAGTTACAAACTAATATTTCCAGACCTCCGCGGCGTTGTGGTGGAATAGCTGTTAAGCTGTAGATTGCGGATTCGATTCTCACCATACAATTATTTTATCGAAGTTCCAGCTACGCTGTCACGTTTTAAAAAATATAATATAAATAATTAAATATTTTTTTAAATAATTAGATAGATAGATAGATAGCTATATAGATGGTTTATTTGGTTCACAAACATAGACAGTACAAGACAAAAAACAAACAGACATTTTAGTAGGTAGGTATCAGTAAAATATACTTATCAATAACATTGGTACATATTTTTAGGTAGGTAAAACATACAAACAATTTAAAAAGAAGAAAGAAACATCAAATATTACAAAAGTACACATAAGCATATAAACTAAATGTTAAACTTAGGGTAAGAGTAGGTACATACCTACCTACACGTAGGCAAGTCTCAAGTAGGTATTGCTGCCAAGGTGAGCCAAAATAGATCAGTCTCAGCTTTATGCTGGTTTGCACCAGGGTACAAAACAGCGCTGGTTTTCAGACTGACCCAATTAACGTTTTCTTTAAAAAAACATATATTGCTATTTATTGCACGAAACCTCTTATCGGTAGTAAACAAAAAATAAGTATTAAATTTTCTGATAACATATTTTCTGAACACATAGTTTAAGCATGAATAATGTTTTCTTTTTACTTAAATCTCTTAGGATAGTACTCCTTTTTTTTTCAAACTGTAAATTTTCGTAAGACAGGTACAATCTAAAAGACAAAAATCGCCGAACAGGTCAGTCTTCCAAAAGCACTGCGCACAGTGCGCACCGGCGGCGGCGGCGCGGCCCTACCTCCGGACCTACCCGTGAGTCCTCCCATGAGTAGGTCCATACCACTGGGAAGCTGGGACTATACCACCATAGTGACTGTCCTAGTAGCATAGGTTTTCCACCACATGATTTTCTTGAATACTAGGGTAGCATAAACGTAAAGGTAACCTAAAGCCTTGTACAGTACTAATATTTTTTTTATAGTCTATAGACCTTCGTTTGATGACACTCTCACCTGATGGAAAGTGACGATATGGCCGTGTATAACGAAGAAGTGAAGACTACTATTCAGTCTTATATTGAAGCGACCCATTATTTTTTGCTTTCCAAAAATATAACATAAATTAAACCTAAAAACCGACTTCTGCGCATCAAGGTCAGCGCTATTAAATCATTGCGTGACCTGTACCTGTTAATGTACTCTGTAAGTATGGCAACAAAAATTAAATCAGGGACTTAAATAAGAAGAAGAAATATGTAAGAAATGTTGGACAATACACACAGCATCATCTAGCCCCAAACTAAATAGAGCTTGTGGTGATGTGATGACTGATATACTACCTATTTAATAGTGACTTCATAGAATAACAATATACAGGGTTTCCCAGAAATGGTGGATAATCCTGCACGTGCGTGTGAGAGGGAGGGGGTGGGGCCCCAAATAAAAAAAAATATATAAATACGTACTTTTTTGTAAAATTTTGAAACTTCCTAGTTTTCCTCACA
Source organism: Eupithecia insigniata (assembly GCA_947859395.1). Classification (NCBI taxonomy): domain Eukaryota; kingdom Metazoa; phylum Arthropoda; class Insecta; order Lepidoptera; family Geometridae; genus Eupithecia; species Eupithecia insigniata. Next base: position 2,298,428 of record OX401999.1, on the reverse strand, counting down.
TTTGTGGGCATCACGTCCGCTATATGAGGTATACTTAGATAGTTTTTTATCATACATAAAAATATAAGAACACTAGGAACAAATATTTGCAGATCGTAGAAACATTTGTCCCATAGCGGGAATGGAACCCGTAACCTTCTGCGTTTCAGACGGACCTTCGCCCGCCTCGCCACATCGGTCGTCAGTACCTACACCTACCCATGTATTTAATTTTAAATACGTAATTAACATGTGAACGCGTTTTGAAAAATGATGTTGCAACAACTTTTGCCGTTCACCAATACATTATAATGAATTCTTAACAAGCTACCCGAAGCTAGGTCAGACATTTTCAGATTGGCGAACCAAAACCAGTTATTATTAATTTCAAATAGATAGGTTTTTATTGTTCAAAGCTTTTTATTTCCTAATCATGAATATTAACTATATGTACGTAATCTTTGATTAATTGGATATCCATAAAACTTGACTAGGTAGCTGGCAGCTAGGTAGGTTTTTACATAAAGTTTAAAATCTAATTAATAACAGGTTTTACATGTCTAGGATTTTTTTGCGAAAGGCGGAATGTTCGAGTTACATAGATAAAGCTTTGGTCATAGCAACAACAAGGAATTGGCACGAAAATACGTATTTTTTTGGGAAATATTTTTTTTTACTTTTTAGGCAACTACCTACCTTAAATTTTTTTTTATACATACTCCTGGAATTCATCTTAATTTTACACAGTTATTTTAAAGTTTTTCGTTAATAAATTGTATGCTCTACAATAACTCATACAGCATTCTCACTCTCAGCTAGCCAGCCTAGAACACAAGCTCTGCTTAATTCTAGGTATTATATTATACTCTAGCAGTCTAGCCCCAAACTAAGCTGAGCTTATGTTATGTTATGAGTTATGACTGAGTAATGGATCCTACTTATTATTATATATTAAAAATATTTATATTATACATACATATATGTATGTATGTATGTTCCTCTTTTACCCAAAAACTACTGAACTAATTGGGTTGAAATTTGGTATGGGTATAGTTTGAGACCTGGATTATCATTAGGCTATTTTTATCCCCATAAACGTGGGCGAAGTCGAGGGAAGCAGCTAGTAACTAATAAATTTGATACATCGTTTGAAATTTTTATAATACTTTGAAAACACCCAGAACTCTACCTGTAGATCGTGAAAATATTTTTCCCGAAGCGAGAATCGAACCCGCAACCTCCTGCATAGCAGGCTTCGGACACTACTCCACAGAGGTCGTCAAATGTGAAAAATTGTTTAAATTAGTAATTCCGTTCCGATTGTTACGATGTAAGGGCGTTGGAAATTGAATGTTTCAAACCGTAGAAATTGAATGAGAAAAGTTGATTTTTCCGTCTTCGAAGTGGGCAAGCGTGTCAAAACAGTAGAAAAATATGCATTTAATTAAGAAATAATGGAGATTTTCATACATCACTAACCCATAAGCCGACAGAGCTTGTAGGGATCATACTCTTCTCTACTGAAATATTTAGAGATACAGTGTACATAACATAAAAATATTATCCGTAAGATGTCATTATCAAAATATTCTCAACAAGTGTCTATCAACGTTACTGCTTTGTCGTTGCCAAGTCCAAGTCCTCACATGGAATACTACAGTCATCTTTCTATCATCAGCAACGCAATCAAGGGGCCCAAGCTGGAATACAGATTCCAGCTTGGGCCCCTTGATTCAATTTAAAGACGTCCTGTGAGAATTGTTGACGATCACTTGCTCATAGACAGCATGCAGGTCTGTGAGACTTAGGTCTCAGTAGAGACTTCTCCTCTCTGTGTGTGTTCTACCGCTTGTACAATTGGTTGTGTTCTGATGACCTGTTTGACATCGTGCCAGCGGCTTCCTTCTGCCGCACCGTTCTTCATTGTATTGTTCATGAGGAATTTCCTCCCGTGAACACTCGGGTTGTGGAATGATCTTCCTTCCGAGGTTTTCCCCCAGGACTATAACATTGGGTTCTTCAAAATGGGTCTTTTAAGACATTAAAAGGGTCAGCAGGGCGCGTGGATTATCCCTGATGTTACAGGCTTCCAGCAATTGGTTTAAAAAAAACCACATTGTAATTAGGAAGGTGGGCAGGCCTTATTGCTCGCAGAACCGCTAAGAAGGTTCTCGGTTGGCAATGCTTGCCATCCACTCGATTGAGCGCAGGAGTCGATGAATGGGGCAGGTCAGAACCGCTATTTGTGGCGTCTTATGGGGGCAGCAATGTCCAGCGGTGAACTTTTGTGGACAGATATAATAGAAAGATACTTTTATTGCACACTTAAAACTAGAAAACAGTTTACAAATTAGACAATAACAACATGAGTGACAATGGGCGGTCTTATCGCTCAAGACGATCTCTGCCAGACAACCCTATAATAATGATACTGTGCGTACTGTTTGATCATACAAATATTTTTACCGCCCTTGGTAATCGTAAGTTTTATGGACCAGCAGTTCTATTTGGTATATTTAAATAATTATTATTATCTAAAAAAAAGGATTAAACAAAGGATGTTAAAATAATGAGAATGACTTAATTTATAGATAGTACTAGCTGACCCGCCAAACGTTGTTTTGCCTTCAACCCTTATCACTTAGGGGTATGGAAAATAGATAGTAGCCGATTCTCAGACCTACTGAATACGCATATAAAATTTGGTAAAAATCGGTAAAGCCGTTTCGGAGTACATGGAAATTTTATATATAAGAAGATTATATTTTGGCATTATCTCGTCGCAAGCGTATTGTACATACAGTAATTAGTTATGTATTTACTTTGTACATGTGACAATAGAACAATTTTACGGTAGGTAGATTCACCGTAGATTACTGTGATGACCATGGAATACCACTTCAAAGATAAAAATATTGTCACCTTACGTCAGATATAAATGAGACGATATTTTTTCTAAGTAACAGTACGGAATAATAATAGGAACTCAGTATTTCTGCATAATTTTTAGCTAGCTTCTGCCGCGGCGTCGCACGCGTTTTTCCGGTATAAAAAGTTTATTTTATACTAGCTGACCCGTGCCCACTTCGTTGAGCGGTAAACATTTTTAGTTGTTAATATATATAGCCTATACACTCGCAAATAACGTGGTTTTCAATAGGTGAAAATTTTTTCAAAATTGGCTCAGTAGATTCAGAGATTACTCCCTACAACCTCACAAACCTTAATTATTTTTATTAATGTAGTATTACATGACCTCGTAGTATGAACTTAAATCATGCCAAGTTTCATTTGAATACATTCTGTAGTTTCAGCGCTATGCGCAGCCAAGAAATTTTACCCTACTGCGGGGGGGCCACAAGGGGGGCTACTGAGAGTCCCACTGCAACTGGGGGCAAACTGCCGGTGCTCTCCACTGTGGGGGCTTACTGAGTGGGTCCCACTGCGGGGCAATGTGGGGGCCACACTGCGGGGGGTGCTGCGGGGGGCTACTCATTATCCTCTCTCCCAAAGGAACCCTTCTGAATTCCGGGATAAAAAGTATTTAATGCCCTTTCTTGTAATATGAACTTATATCATGCTAAGTTTCATTTGAATATCTTCAGTAGTTTCGGGGCTATGCGCAGCCAAGAAATTTTATTTTCATCACCTCTCCCAAGGGAAGCCTATTGAAATCCGGGATGAAAAGTATCCTATGCCCTTTTTCGTAATATGAACTTAAATCATGCTAAGTTTAATTTGAATACCTTCAGTAGTTTTGGCGCTATGCGTAGCCAAGCAATTTTACATTCATCACCTCTCCCAAGGGAACCCTATTGAAATCCGGAATAAAAGTATTCTATGTCTTTCTTTATACTATGTTCTCAAATTCTGTCAAGTTGCATTTGAATACATTTAGTAGGTTCGGCGCTACGCGCAGCCAAACAATTTTACTTTCATCCCCTCTCCCAAGGGAACCCTATTGAAATCCGGAATGAAAAGTATTTAATGCCCTTTCTCGTAATATGAACTTAAATCATGCTAAGTTTCATTAGAATACCTTCAGTAGTTTCGGCGCCTTACGCAGCCAAGCAATTTTACTTTCATCCCTCTCCCAAGGTAACCCTATTGAAATCCGGGATAAAAAGTATTCTATGTCCTTCTTCGTAGTATGAACTTAAATAATGCTAAGTTTCATTTGAATACCTTTAGTAGTTGCGGCGCTATGCGTAGCCAAGCAATTTGAAAAAAATTTCAATATATCTTCAATGTACAGAATTGGACCTGTTACAGTTTTATTATAAGTATAGATATTTTATTCCAAGACCAGAACTACATCTATGAAAAATTCAGTTCAATTCGTTATGTATTCTCGGCATGAAGAGGTAACTAACATTCAAACATACAAAGTATAATAATATGTACATAGGTGTATTAGTGTGATGGGTAATATTATAAGTGTGGTGATAACAGTTATTTGGTTTGCATATAAAGCCTGAATATCTAATCTAATGCTGGGTGGCTACACGTTATTTTAAAAACCCGTTTTTCTTTTTGAAATTCTTATAATTTTGAATATTAATGAATTGGCCTAATTACTATTTAATTTTGCATAACTTCACTAATAAGAAAAAAAAAACGTTTGAAGGATGGTATTGTAATTGTATCATTGGGATGGTTCATATTTTTAACCGACTTAAAAAAGAGGAGTTTTTATGCGAGGCATATGTTTGTTTTTTATGAACCTATGTTCGCAGATTTGTCCATAAATATGGACCGTTTTTAATGATTCTTGTACCATTGTGTATAGAATGATTTTGAGATGGTTCCATTTTGTTCCTGAGGGAATTATACAATTATGTTAGGGGTTTTTAGTTAATAAAATTATAACACAAAGTAAATTTTGTAACTTTTATGTATCGAGAATCTATCATTGAATAATATAAATATATAGGTAATTAAATAGGTACCTAGTGGAAAAGGAAATGCTTTTCCTCGTTCGTGACCTTTAGCCGCTTTGCTTGCCTTAGGTGCACGCCAATGTCAATGGACAATGTTTTGTTTAAGAGAATGAATAATTTAGCCTCAATGTCTTTAACTCGTGTAGTTTAGTTTTTTTACTTTATGGATATGAAAGAATTTATTAGACTTATCACCATCATTATTATATATGTCCACAAACATTCACCGCTGGACATAGCTGCCCCCATACGACGCGACGCCACAAATAGCAGTTCTGTCTGACCTGCCCCATTCATCGACTCCTGCGCTTTAATATACAGTCAGTCAATCGAGTGGATGGCAACCATTGCCACCCGAGAACCTTTGCTCTTAGCGGTTATCGGTTCTGTGAGCAATAAGGCCTGCCCACCTTCCTAATCACAACGTGTTTTTTTTTTTTTAATTTTATGACCAAGTCAATCTCGGTAAATTAAAAAATACCTCTTGCTTACGTTTTTTTGTACGCTACGTAATTTGCTACGCGCCCTCTACGCATGCTACGGCTTTAAAAGAAATTTTGAAAATTTCATGTTTAGCCGTAGCAATTCGGGTTCTCTAAAGATTTTTAACAAATTTTCTTACAGTATTAATGTATCCAAAAAGTGTACAACACTCCAGTTTGTTTTAAAAAGGCCTATATTTACCTTCGATTTGGATAACATCACCGAAAAATAAATATTTAACAGCTGAACAGACATCTAACATTTAATTTTGTGATGTCTACAAGTTAATTCCAACCAGATCTACACGTTATACATATATGTACATATTATGTACATGTATCATATTCTTACGTAACAACTTTTGAATACCTACCAAATCAAAGGGTGATAAAAACTAGAATAATTTTAGTATACATTTACAGAAGGAATCATTCCTATCATAGAATAACGACCCATCATATTTTTTTTTAAATTAAGTGTGATAAAATTAAATGCTTAAGATTAAAGTACCTATATACACTTTAAATTTAAATTACTTGACCTGCCATAAAAATAATTCGAGTATTTGAAAATCTGAAGAATGTCAACTTCGACTTTGTATTTTTATCACATTTTTATGATGGGTTGGCGTTATTCTATGATAAGAATGATTCCTTCCGTAAATGTATACTAAAATTATTCTAGTTTTTATTCTAGTATTCAAAAATTGTTACGTAAGAATATGATACATGTTTAACTTCTGTAGGTCCTCTGTAGCAAATGTACCAATCGATCACAGCCGTCCATGGCCAACTGCTACTTTTTGGGGCAAAAATCGTATTTTCGATAAATTCCCCGAATATTTCCTATACCTACTCTGATTGATGATTCATATTAGGTACCTAGTTTACACTGAATTTTGTTAGTAGGGTTCTTGGGATAGCTCGTTCAAAAATATTGGAGGCGTTGGAAAACCCTTTTTTTATTCAGGGGTCAGTTTCCTATCCGTTCCCAGGAAGATTTTGCTTGTTATGCTAACCACGCTGAATCATAAACCAGTCCAGATAAAAAGTCATCATCATCATCAGCCCATATACGTCCACTTCTGAACATATGCCTCCCCCAAACGACGACGCCACGAATAGCGGTCCTGAGCCGCTTCCATCCAACGACTCTCTGCGACCGCTACGATGTCGTCGTCGGTCCATCGAGTGGGAGGTAAGAAGATAAAAAGTCACTAACCTAATAATATGGCGTGTTTTACAAAACAATATACCGACTTCAAATTCCCTTACTTTTACATTTATTTTAAGTTTTGCGGGTTAAATACTAATCCCCTGGGGATAAAAGAACAGATTTTACCGCTTCGGGATCGTTTTCTATACAATAGTGAAAGAATTTTTAAAATCGGTGTATAATTGGCGGACATATCGCATAACATACATACAAAAACAACGACAGACAGACGAATTGATAACCTCCTTCTATTGAAGTCGGTTAAAATAAATTCGGTTTTTCTGAATGTATCGCAGATATTTCTATTTTATTGCAATGCTTCAAATAGCCGTAGGCAGTGGGGGATGAGCGTTAACGGCATACATAAACAAAGGTAGGTAGCCTGACGTCATCTCTACATTGAGTGAATTCAGGAAAATATGACTTGCCTGGACACACCTCTAAACTTATTTACCTGGTGGTTGCGACGGTGTGGCTAAGGTACAAAGTTCAGCACGGTTATTCTAACTCGATCGAAAAGTTGCCGTGACTCGAAATCTGACACAAATCCGCGCGAAGTTCAAATAATCCGCGCGAAATTAAAATAATTTAGCGCGGATTTTTATTAATTTAGTTTTTAATATTTTCTGCGCTCTACAAGCAATATCAATAGCAGAAAAGGAGCTTACCGAAAATTGTAAAACATTTTCTATGAACCCATATTTTAACTAATTTCGATTCGACTCTACTTTGAGAGAAATTAATAATTTAGTAGATTTATTATTAAAATCAACATTAACTACTAAAAGCTCCATTGATCTGGGTACTCTATTAAGTATATCAGTCATCTAGTACCCACCCATACCTAGACGAGCGCCGACCTAACAATTTCCGGCAGCTAGGCGGCGCGGCGGCGCGCTGCGGCGCCACCGCCTCCCACGGTCAGCGTGGCTTGATTTTTTTGCTCTGGAGGTATTGAAATTTAATTATATTATGGTTTTCTACCTATGAAGATGTCAATATTTTAGTATTGGTTTTGTACGTCGGCATTATACAATTTTATAGTAATCCTTATTTTGAATAGGCGATAAATAAAATATTATTGTAGGTAAGCCTGGGGTTCGAAACGATGATTTAATTTATTGCTGTGTAAATATTTGGTAACCTTTTAGTGCTGTGATGATGAGAGATCATTTGGCAAAATTTTGGTTTGTCACGGCCACTAACTTGAGATTGAGAATACAGTGGTCAGAAATTCGTTGCGTAGGGGGGTCGCCACCAAGGCCGGGAGCCGACAAGCGGAGCTAGTCTCGGAAAATTTGTGATTATTGTCTAATGGTCTACACACAAAGTTGATGACACAATCCGGCGATAGACTGTTATCGGCGAGCGAGTATCGAAGTCACATAAAATCTGCTTTTGTAAGGTTTATGCAAACTTTCATAGTAACAGATTAAAAAGGACCGGGTCACAAAAAAATACTCGTTACTTTCGGGTTGAATTGAATAGAATAAATAAGTAGATAAGCAAAGTATATCAGTAATAACGGCGAACGAAGCGACCGTAACTTTTTTATCGCGATTAGAGACGATTCACCGCCTCACGACGCACCGCTTTTTGCCTATGCCGCTGTCCCGTATCTATCAGTCGGCGCACTAACCAGGAATCAGACTAGATAATTTGTTTCATTAACCTAACGTAACCTTTTAGTGATGTGATGATAAGAAACCATTTGAAAATTTTTTGTTTTGTTACGGCCCGGGGCCTTTAATTTTAACGATAAGCGACATTTCAGTGTATGACTATTGAAGGTAGGTAGCCAACAGTATTTTATCAATTTGGCGGCGGTCATAATGAAGGGATAGATTGTTATCGGTGAAAAAAACTGCTTTCGTATGGTTTTTGCAATCTTTGATAGTAACAGATTGAAACGGACTGGGTCATAAAAATAATTTGTTGCTTTCGAGTTGAATTAAAAAAAAATAGTAGGATATCCAAAGTGCGAACGCACCGAACACACTTTTTTTTATCACGATTGGAGACCACTCACCGACTGCCGCGCCGTCTATCAGTCGGTGCGCCGCCGCCGACCAGCGGTCAGACTAGACAATCTGTTTTATCAAAACTCTCCAAGAAAGATAGCAGTGGCATTTCTAGCTTTGTTTTTGAATCTGACGCGGAGATAGAAAGCAACAATAATCTCCAGCAAACAACAGTGGCACTTCTAGTTTTGTTTATGAATTTGACGCGGAGATACAAGAGTGCTGGCGATTTTTGGCAACCGAAGAAAATCTTGAAGGAGATGACATTTTTCAATACATGAGATGAACAAAGCTAGAAATGCTACTGCTATGAATAAATGATTGATTGATATGTTTCTTGGAGAGTTTTGATAAATCAGATTGTCTAGTCTAGTCTGACCGCTGGTCGGCGGCGGCGGCGCGCCGACTGGATAGACGGCGGTGCCGGCGCCCTGGCGGCAGCGCCCGGTGCACGTCTACCCATACCACAAGCTCTGCTAAGCTTGGGGCTAGATGATGCTGTGCGGGTTGTCCAGCATTATTTATTTATTTTTATTTATTAAATTATGTTAACACATCCACAATAGAAAACATGTTAAATGACTATGTTTTATACCTAACATGTTTGTTACCATAAGAGCTTATTTTGTTGATTTTTTTATTGATTTCAATTGTTAATAATTTGTAAAGCATTTATTTTTGTGTAGATTCTACCCATGATAGGAACCTCGATATCTCTTTCACAACATTGTTATCAGTTGACTGTCGCATCATCAATCTTATCAAACACTCAAGCTAGATAATCTCAATTGCTTTATTTATTGTGTACTTACATTTGTTTTAAACAGTGACTCTACATACAGGATGTAGATACAGTTTTAAGGAAATCTTCTCATATCTTGTATATAAAAATCGCGTGTCGCAAAAACTTAAGAGTCCGGCGAGATTTGAACCAGCGCCCTTCCCCTGAATACGGGACTGCACTAACCAACTGCGCCACGGAGACAAGTACCAAAGATTTTCGTCTCGTCGCGACAAATCTTTGGGACTTCCTTACGGACTCTAGCACCGTAGCTAGTGCGAGGGCTTACGCACTTTAATAAAAATAACCTTAAAATTTGTCTTTTCTAAGATAAACCTTTACTATGTAGATAATAAATAACAATAACACGCTGATGGTCTGGCAGATGAGTTAACATAATAAAACAAAATAGTTTAAAACATAGAGTATCGTTTAAAATCACAAAAGTCGCCTACTATTTACTTTAATTATCTACTCTTATTAAAAAGGTTCTTTCCCTGTTGTAAAAGTATGACGAAGTTATGATATTTATCGTTCCTAAACACTCAGCCTTATGTCACGAAGAATTAATATAGAGCTAAAATATAGGATGTTGTGTCATTATAATTATTATAACAATAGACAGTTAGCGCTCATTGTTTGGAGCTGACGGTCAATTGAGGACTGACCAAGAGAACAACCCGATGATTTATAAGGATCGGGATGATGTACGTCAGGACCTCGGTCGTCAGTCGGTAATTCATCAAAGAGTTGGTCATAGTCATCCCATGTCGATGCTACGTAAGATTTCAATACCGTAAAACGGAGTGAATAGAGACTCCAGGGTGAAAAGAGATGTACAAAATACTAGAGCAAAACATGCTTTTGCAGATCTCAGATCCACAGACACAGGAGGTGATCAGTCACGGTCTAAGGATACTTCCACTGCTGTTACCGGCTGGTAGGTAGCAGTGGGGCAAGCAACTGGAGCAAGACATTAGTACCTGGCTAGGTAATGTCCTGCTCCGGTATTTCGTCCATTTCTATTCGCCCTGGAGTATCTATTCACTCAGTTTTACGGTTACCTGGTTCTAAAAATTTTATGCGTACGTGTGTAATAGGCCTTATAGGTTGAAGACCAACATGAAGCCTGCAGAGGCATATAAATATATGTATAGTTTAAATTCTTAATATCTATGTGACTATTATTGTTATGTTCTGTTACGATCATGCTGTAACCCGGGTAAATCTTGCTTTACACGATCTCCTTCGTGTAAAGCAAGATTTACCCGGGTTACATTAATTTACCCAAGCTTTATGGGTAATGTCCGAATATCAGTTGAATAAATTTTATTTCGGGATTTATACTTTTACTTAGGTCTACCAAAACTGTTTTTAAATGTGTTTATATCTTCTCCTTGTTGGTCCTTGTTTTGACGACCGATGTGGCGCGGCGGGCGAAGGTCCACCAGCGACGCAGGAGGTTGCGAGTTCGATCCTGCCTTGGCACAAATGTTTGTACGATCTGCAAATGTTTGTTCCGGGTTTTCTGGGTATTTTCTATGTATAATAAAAATGTATATTATCTATGTAGGTATGTATTGTATTCTGTCTATTGTATATCAGTCATCTAGCACCCATAACACAAGCTCTGCATAGCTTGAGGCTAGATGATACTGTGTGGATTGTCTAACATTATTTATTTATAATGCCGAAGTGAAAAATACCAGATAGACAGGTTCATTAGTGGGTATAAAAACTAGGTGATCAGAACACGTTATTATTTCAGATTCACGGGCTTGCGTTTTTACCTTAGACTTTTATACATACAACCACACTGCTTTAATTATGTTTTTTGTTTTCTATTTTGCTAGTAGGTGGCCTAAGTAAAGGTTATGATAGGACTGGCATACTTTGCAAAGTAAAAGTCCTTATAAGTTTTATTCAAACATAAAGCTTGCCAAGTTCTCTTCCATAAAAAAAGAGATTGTTTTACCAATAAATAGGATTCTGCCGTTTCGGCAGCATTTACATAGGGTCCGGTGGGGAAATTCGGTATCGCTTAGTTTTGTTTTAATGTTAAAGAACTTTGCCAGCTTTACATAATCTTCAGAAACTACACGGAGCTGCGAGACCCACAAGCTTTTTTTCAATAAGAGCGAGTGATGAAAATATCTAGATTTACCTCTGTTTCCTCCATTTTCCTACCGATGTTTTCCTCCAACGTGTTCGAAAAAGTGTTTATTTCCCACTACAATGTGACAAAATCTTTAAATAGCTTTAATGTGGCTAAACAATAAGAGCATTTCCAACAATGTAGACAAATGAGCATCGTGACGACAAGTCACGGTCGATAGTCTACTATCAGTTGGTACGGAGGTAGGTATTGATAAAAACTAATAGCAATGGCAAGGTCTATGAGTAGGTTGGTTCTAGAGGTGGTCACAGCACGGAGGTAGAAATAAAAATATATATTCTATATATAGAATCAGAATCAGAATCAAAAACTTTATTTCTTTAGGCTTACAAAATAAGCACTTAGACAATAAACGACATATAAAGCAACTAGCTGCTGCCCGCGCCTTCGCCCGCTTTTTATCGGGATAAAAAATTGCCTACATAGTATATACCTATATGGTCCCAAACTAAACCCATACCGTATTTCAGTCCAATTAGTTCAGTAGTTTTTGCGTGAAAGAGGAATAAATATCCAAACTCCCAATAACTTTGACATTTATAATATTAAAAGTATTATATATCAGTATGCACGGTAATTTCCCGTCGTTTCAGCAAGATTATACGCACAGGCACGTAGGGCATACTCAGCAGTGGACGTTTTTGTGATGATGAGGAATCTCCAGTCTGTCTTTACCATGATCATAACTCTACCTATAGTTTTTTGTGAAGGATTGTTAAGGTTGATCGCGTTGTCGTGTTGAAGCTAGATTCGATTTTTTTGAGGTGTAAATTTGTTTCTGCTTTTTGCAAAGAATAAAACTAGCGGAAAAGTAATTATCCGCAAATCATATGCCATTTTCTATTAACTTATGAAAAAACTGATTTCGATTCATTGGCATCTATGGAGCATTTGGGAAATATGGATTGTAGGATCAATCACTTCTTCCACTAGTGGACAAAAAATTGAAGTGAAGAGAATCAATAACACCTTATTTCTTATTTTATAATAATAACTATGTTTATAGTATAAAATTGGACTTGTCTAAGTGCTTATTTTGTAAGCCTAAAGAAATAAATTATTGATTCTGATTCTGAATCAAATGTTCCCAAAATACAATTGAATCGAAGTTGGTTTTATCATGGGTTCAGAGAAAATGGTTTACCAATTGCGGCAAATTACTTTTCAGCTAGTTTTAATTTAAATTAATTTTATTCTTGTAGAAATTAAAAACCACCAAAAAATTGAATCTCGCGCCAACATGAAACGATCAACCCTAAATATATATTGTTCTGTTGTGATCGCGTAAGTAAAACATATCACAAATGACATAATTTCAATTAAATACAGAAAATTAATTAAATGAAATACAAACATAGGCAATCTTCATACAAAAAATATGTGTCCCCAGATTTCTCCACCTTTGTATGGAGATTGCTTATGTTCCGCTGAGTTAACATTGGAAAATCAAAAATTTAGCTATAAACTTTTTTTTTAACGAGATTCGTCGAACATTATTACTAAGATTTTTCTCGAGTCTTCTTGGTTTTTTTTATATTATATAATTATCTATGTTATATATGAATAATTAACACAGCACATACGTGTATTGAATATTCAATACATATCTGCTAACTATACAAAACTATGAAATTACCATGTCAGCAGAGAATCTAAGTTTACGTTAACATTAAAACAATCATATTTTATACTGAAATACAAATTTTATAGGTTTTCTATGACAGGGACACAAAAGGAATTTCATTTACCCATTTACGTAGTTTTAAATTTAACTCTTCTATGACGTTATTTTGTTAGAAATAAGAAATGAACGAAAGGAGAAGGTTAATTTCAATGTCAGGGACCCGTATCTGTGCATAATCTCTTTTATCGTACCTTATCATACCTACTAATGACTTCACCGAGGTATCTAGGTCGAGGACAGAGGGCTCGGAAAAACTCGAGAAAAAAGTTTTAAAGTCATGAAAAAACGCACTAAGTAGGTAGCTACAAAGTAGGTTATAGCTGCAATTTTTTTGGGTTTCGATGAAACTATTGTGAATATGGCATTCATTTTAAGGCGCATAGTGATGAGACTAGAAATATCAATCCGGTTTATTCGAAATTCGAATTAACCGGATAATTTGTCCAAAAAAAATAACCGGTTAGAAGCATCGAAATCCGGTTAATTCGAATAATTATTTGTAGCAATTGATAATATTTTTAACAAAAATCAATTAGCTTGTGATCGTAAATACAATACCTACATAACAATATGATGATTTCAACTTTAATTTTAGACATAATAAATTACAAAGTTTATATTTACACATAAAATAAAAATACAAAATAAGTATATGACACTGGTCAAGAGTGCACAACATGAACTCTTGTCCAGTGAAGAAGAGGCAGTCGGTGTTCAGCCTCTTTGCGATAAGCTGCAGGTAGCTGTTGTTGCACAGCTGGCGCATCAGGGACGACATTCTGTTGCGGATGATCGCGCAGAAGCCGTCTACACGTGCATCCGCAAATATCCCTGACGCGCTACAGAAGCTGCGGCAGCCCCATCACTAACCTGAACCCATTGTTATACTGGACACGCAGGGTATTCCAGCATCGCTGTGTGTAACTGACCCATAGACTAAACGTATAAAATGACTGGCAGTACACTCTAAACAGACTCGTTTTTACGGGCGTACTACATCATACAAATCTACGGGCCAGCATATTGGCTCTAACTGATAATGCTCTGCGTTCCCTTTCCACATATATGTACATCATCCATGAAGATCTCGGAGACCAAGAGGCTGAACTTCGACACTCTTTTGAGTTACTACTACACTACCTGCCAGTGAGATGGGTGGAAAGGTTATATGTTTTTGAACCGGTCTTAAAAACCAGCGCGTTTTACCTAGGCCCACCTCCGCATACGGCTCACAAATGCTCAACAGCTTCCTGCGAGCACTGATCGATGGGCTCAGCAGTACCATGTCATCGGCGTAGCTTATGCTATTTACTAACACACCATCAATAGAACAGCCAATCCCGGTACTGCTAAACCCCTTGATCAGACGGTCCATATACAGGTTGGAAAGCCGGGATAAAGTCAGCCCGCCTGCTGCACCCCACAAACCAACCAGGACATGTCTGAGAGTGACCCTGACCATCTCACACAATTACGTTGGTTACCGTACCAGTGCTTAAAGAGCAGCACCAACTCAGAGGGCAACCCTTTATCGCCCGTCAGCTTCTACCACAACTTGTCAAACGTCACAAGATCAAAGATCGCTTTAGATAAATCTAAGTAGCAGGCGTAGACAGGTGTGCTTCTGCTCGTGTAGTACTGGACGGTGTGCTCAGTAATGCTGATTCAGTGGACAACCCAGATTTGAAACTGAACTGAGCGCCGTGCAAGGTAACATGTTGACTGAGGTGTTCATTAAGTACCACGTCCAGCACCTTCGCTGTCACCGTTGTTAACGACAAATACACTTTAATCATAATTTTTAAGGTACATAAAACCTTGAGCTTGTTTGTTTGTGTAATTCTAAAATAATTTTCTGATCTTACTAGGTTTATTTTAAGGTCATCACTGTTCCGTTGATTTTTTTCCTGTTCTTATAGGATTGTTGATTTTTTTCTTGTTCTTTTTGTTATATTAAAACACACGCTATGTATTATTTTTGTTAAGGTTTCACTGTAATTCTAATAGACACTACTGGCAGATGGATAGTTAGTTGTGTACGTACTTGTAAAGTGTTGGTATTCTCTTGTATGTATTTTACAATATTTTTATTAGTTATATTCTTTACATATTTTCTAGATCTGTTACTGGTTCTGGTGCTGACGATACATTCTGTAGTCTTTCATAATAAATCTCTTCTTTCTTCTCCGACGTTCCAAAGAACCTTTATGTCCTTCACATTAATGCTCAGAGTATCCCTCTACACTAACCTGACTTACTTGCTTCTTTTGATCATAAAAACATTCATGCCTAGTTTGTTACCGAATCGTGGATAAAACCCTGTCTTTCTTCTTCTTATACTCTTCCAGGTTTCAAACTTATCCGAAACAATCGTGTTGGATCAGGTGTTGGGGGGTTGCTTAACATCTCCGAACACATATAATCCATATAACATATAAAATAAGTGTAACAACATCATACTTATATTACAGACTAGCTCTAGCTCTCCAAATAAGTAGCTCACGGCTTCGCCATAATTTTTCCGGGATAAAAAGTAGCATAGAGTAGTATAACTAATCACCTATGCAAAATGACCATCTAATCTGTTCTGTAGCTTTGGCGTGAGGAAGTAATATCCAAACTTTTACTTTTATAATATGAGTGTGATGAGAAAGTTTGTAAATGGATAGATAAATCGTTCGTTACCTTATCACACGAAAAACATTGAAGTAAGACAAAATTTGGTTTAAATATAGTTCTAGATCTGTAATTACATAAAGCCTACTTTTAATCCCGGGAAATTGCTTGCTGAAGCGCAGGCAGAAGTAAGTAAGTAAATCATTTATTTGTCACATAAATACTTAGTTTACTAAAAAGCTAGTTAAAAATTACACTAATAGAATTATATTTTTCTTAAATTCTCGAATTATTCGAATTATCCGGATTAACCGTATTCAAAAATGATTAAAGCTTAATTAACCGGTTAAGAAAATTATCCGGATTATGCAATCCCTAGATGAGACACTAGCCTTCGACACCTTTGTAATAGTTTGTTTCATTAACTATTAGCAGAAAATGGTTTATTGCGTTTGGTGGCAACCAAAAGCATTTCTATTGTCAATGCTCTTGCACGCATTGTCTGCTGCAGGTATCGAAAAATAGTAGAACTTTTCGTAATTCTTTTCCATAACGATAATATAAAAAAAAATAAAGAGTGGCGCTAGTGTCGCACCACTCTGCACCTTAAGGCCGATAGCAGATATATGTGAATTGAAGTCAATTGGGTTACGTTAAAAGATTTTTTCTTCGCGACGACCGATGTGGCGCTGCGGGCGCCTGCGACGCAGGAGGTTGCAGTTTGATTCGCGCCTTGGGACAAATGTTTGTTCTGCAAATAAATGTAATCCGCTCCGGTTCCGCTAGTATGACGCCCCGCGGCATGCAGCGAGCTCGCGGCGGCGGCGGCGGCGGCGGCGGCGGCGGCGTGCGATCTGCATTTTGAACACTGGTATCGATCGCATTAATCGTGTCGAGCTGTATGGCCGCGGCGGCGTGGCGGCGGCGACGCGTCGTCCTCGCAGCGTAATGGCATCACTTTGAAGTCGCTCGCAAATCGCCAGTGTGACAAGGTTGTAACTTCCTAGCACATAATGTAAATAAGATTTATTGACAGGAAGATGTCAAGAGTTTTATTACCCAGGAAATACACAGCAGATAGCCATCTAGTTCTAAATCACTAACACTTAAATTTATTGTATTTAATCGATATTTAATTAGGTACATAACATACCGTGAGTTCCCTATGAAAGTTCCTTTCATGGAAGCTATATAATGTAGACCCTAGCTTAGCTAGCGTTTTATCGGGGTAAAAAATAGCCCATAATGTTATTCCAGGTCTCAAACTAATCCATACCAAATTTCAGCTCAATCTGTTCGGTCGTTTTTTGCGTGAAAGAGGAACAAACATACATACATCCATACTCACAAACTTTGACATATCATATTAGTAGGCTAAATAGAGAATCCAGTAGGTATCTTATAAAATCTTTGGGAGGTAGGCAGTTAGGTACTTGTACATATTTTTTTGCATCTCAATAGAAGAAGACAGCGAGATTTAACAATGCTTTAAGTTAGCAGACCATTATGAATAAGGGGGTAAGGTTCTAAAAATACTCAAATTGAACGAAGGTCAAACCACTTGTATCTTTATATAGATCCGCGGTTAAATCAATGCGTGCTAATCATTTTTTACAGAAACATTGTTTGTTCACTGTAAAATGGTCTTATTGTTAGCATGCAATTTGTTATTAAAATAATATTTTTTCAGTCTCTACGGCGGCGTCAGTTCATAAATTGCTGTCAGTGAATTATGTACTTATTTTATAGATTTCTTATTTTTTTTTCTTTTACCTGCTAATCTAGGAATGGGTCGCATTCTGAAAAGGAGTTTACGATAAAAAAACCGCATAAACAAAACAATTGATTGTTTTGTTTATGCGGTTCTTTTAATGCGTGGCGTGCGTGATCTATCTGAACTGTACCTAGTTATGTGCAGCATACTTACAAAAGTTTCTCAGTTCATCAAAATTAAACTAAATTTAGTTAAATTTATATCAGACTTAGTTTTTATTTTGAGCGTCGTAAAATCACTCCATTTATGACAGATAGCTTTTATTTTCATAAAGGAATGAACTTGACTTTCAAATGATATATTTAGTGACTATTCACCTAGGTCATAGACCACCTTGGTACCTAAGTAAATAAAGAGGCTTCGGCGGACAGGTCAAGGCGTCTCGCAAAAAATATAAAAATGATATTGGATGTCGCGGTATCTACCTACTAGAAACAATAATAAAATTACCAGTCACTAAACTAAACACTAAACTAATACTAAACCTTGGTTCAGGGTCGTGCAAATACCTACACCGAATTATATTTCTACCGTATTGAATCGTGTAGTATTTGAATCGTACCTAATAAAGTAAATAGGTCTAGTAAAGCAAACTACCTCAGTTTGCTTTACTAGACCTACCTATATTTAAAAGCGTGCAATGTCTTTATTAAAATAATCTAGTTATTTAAAAAAAAAAAATATGCGTTGAATTCAGTGCTTTAATAGGATAATCATCATCATTTGCAACCCGTCTTCACCGACCACAGCTGGGTATTAAATAGGCCTCCAAATTATTGTTTCACTCCACACAGACCTGTCTCAATCAGGTTTTTTCCGCGACGTAGTTGGTAATTTTAATAATTTATTATAATTAACACGTTCCCTGAGGTATCAGGTTGATTCGACCCGATGCACGACGCGACAGTCCCGCGGTACAGCGTGAACATTTTAATTCGAACCGCCGCGCCGCCCCCGCCGCGCTGCCTGTTCCGGGACGGATATCTCTGGAGTTTCAAAAGTGAGAGAAATATAGATTTTTCTATCTCCTTAAATGTACGTGGGTACAAAAAATTGTACCGGGTCGATTCGACATGATGCCGACTAGGAGTAAAAAATATTAATTTGGTGTGGTTATCGGGTCGAAGGGACCTAAGACTCGATTATCCGATATCAGCACTGATTTCAAAGTCATTTGCACTAGTGGTTTGCACCGATGTTCTTCTTGGAGGTACGAATTAGTGCAGTAACAGTTAAATTTTGAAATTATGAAGAGGAGTACGAGATTTTTAATGTCACATGGAAAAGATAAAGGAAAAATCTAAACAATAGAGGTAGAGATGATAAAGTTCATTTATGCAAGGGAATATTAATAAGTCCAACCTTAGGACACACTATTCAAGTACTTCAAAATGCAATTCGGAAAATAACGCCTTATCTCCGGGCAATACTAAAAATCGTATAGAAATCATCCATAACATCGTTGTTAAACCCGGCCAAAGTGTTACTCAAACAAATCACCTCTTAATTAAGTAGATTCCAAAAATATGGTTTTCATCCCATCTATTCGAAAAAGACGACTTTGTTCGCCTTTATGTGCACCCAAAGGTGATGTTTTCTTTAAGGAACTTTTAGCGGGCAGAAAAGAACTTTTATTCCTCTTTATAAATTCCTAATTCAAAAAGTGCGCGGAAAAGTGTATTGCCGCGCATTTATTGAATTCGGAACGTCTTAGTTTTCAGCGCCAGCAAAATCGAACGCAAATATTGTTTGAATAAATACTGGCTGGTAAGACGCGACGGACCATATTGCGCCGCCGCCGCCGCGCCGGCTGAATGAAAAATAAATTTTCATAATTGCGAAAATGTCTCAAATGTAAATATAAGCATTTAGTTGATTTATTATTATGTACTATTTAATTTCATTTAGTTGTTATGTACTTACTATTTTATATTAAATAATAATATTAGAATAAAATATGAGGCACCTTTTATTTTCTCATAGAGGGTGATGAAAAGTAGAGTGTACTCGGGCGCAAAATATATTTTTGGCTTGGGCGACATACTTGGAATCCCTCGCTACGTTCTACTAAATCTACTAAAGAATCCCTCGCTCGCTCGGGATTCTACTGTAGAATCCCTCACTTCGCTCTGGACTCAAAAGAGCGCCCTCGCCGTAAAAATATTATTTTGCTCCCTTATGATACAATCTACTATTAAACAATGAATGATGATCAATCGTTTTATCGATTTTTTTTTATTTCATAGCATCACAACACACCCTGTTTATCGATACAATTAATATTCAGTGTGGAGTGCAGACTGCGAAAAGATCCGATTAATAATCCGGATGAGCTACGACCGCAAGAGTACCTATATTTATTAGTAAATTCATGAAACATGTTTAGTTAAGAAAATTAGTAATAGGTTATAATTCAATAAAAAATCACACTGACGCGTATATCGAAGAGATCTATTCGACCCGATAACGCACGGCAAGACCGACATGTAAGTCATCTCTAAAATCGATTGCAGTAAATGTGATAAATTCGGTGTTTAACACTTCCATAGCCCATGTCCATCTAGAGGTGTATGAGGCGGCGGCGCACCCCTGCGGGTCGCACCACCGAGGCTTGGCAGTGCATACGATATTACTAAACTAAAAAAATGTCAGCAGATGCATTTTATGCACAGCTCTTACCTTGGTTCTAGGCTATCTGTTTCTTATTTCTCCTACAAACCATTTTTCTTAATTTCAGATGAAACATCTCCTAATTCTGGTGGTAGCAGCGGCAACGGTGGTGGGCGACGACCTGCCTCCCTCCTGCGAGCGGCCGATCTACTGCGACAGCCAGCTCCTCCACCACGTCCAATTAGCACGCATCTTTAATGACTCTAAAACCTTCGTGGACCTCTCTCTACGCAATGACGAAAACACCACGCTATCAGCCTTCGAAGATCTCCTTAACAAAACGAACAACAAACCAGCCAAGGAGGAACTAGAGGCGTTCGTCAAAGAATACTTCGACGAAGAGTCAGTCGGAGAGCTCATGACGTGGACACCGCCGGATTATCAGGAGCATCCAGAATTTCTTGATGAAATCCGCGACGAAAACTTGAGAGAGTTCGCTAAAGATATCAATAAAATTTGGCCGACTCTCGGCAGGAAAGTGAGACCAGAAGTTGCAGAAAAACCTAATCAGTTCAGCCTTGTACCCGTCCCGAATGGCTTCATCATCCCTGGAGGGCGGTTCAAGGAGCTTTACTACTGGGACGCCTACTGGATCATCGAAGGTCTAATTATTAGCGGAATGAGAGAAACCGCAAAAGGGATGATAGAGAATTTGATTGCGCTTCTAGAGAAGTTCGGAAAGATCCCTAACGGCAGCAGATGGTACTACCAGGAGCGCAGTCAGCCTCCACTTCTAACGGCGATGATCAAACTTTACTATGAGAAGACGAAGGACAAAGCTTTCCTTGCGAAGCATATCGATTCTGTCGAAAAAGAAATGAACTACTGGATGGACACGCAATCTATTGACTTCTCTAAGGATGACAAGGTATACACCCTTCTTCGATACTTCGCCCCCAGTGCTGGGCCGCGTCCCGAGTCTTACTACGAAGATTTTATGGACGCGCAAACGATGGACACGAACGAAGACCATGCAGAATTCTACACCGACATCAAGAGTGCTGCCGAAAGCGGCTGGGACTTTTCCTCGCGCTGGTTCATCAGCCCCCAGGGAGACAACAACGGCACTCTCACCAACATCCGCACAAGGAACATTATCCCTGTCGACCTGAACGCCATCTACGCCGAAGCTCTTGCGAACACCGCCAAATTCTATTGCATTTTGAAATCCCCGCGAAAAGCTGCTTTCTGGGACTTGAAAGCTGAGCAATGGAAATTTCACATTGAGAAAGTTCTGTGGCATGAAGAAGATGGGATCTGGTACGATTACGATATACAGAATGAGAAACACCGAAGGTACTTCTACCCGAGCAACGTGGCTCCCCTCTGGAGAGAAGCGGTGCAGATTAATTCATTGTTGGATCATGGTCCTAAAGTGGTGAAGTACTTGAAAAAGTCGCAAGGGCTGGACTTTCCAGGTGGGATACCCGTGTCCCTGGTTAGGAGCGGAGAGCAATGGGACTACCCCAATGTCTGGCCGCCAGAAGTGAGCATTGTCATCAAAGGCTTGGAGAATACGAAGACCCGAGAGGGTAAAGAGCTGGCTTTCCAACTAGCCCAGGATTGGGTGAGAATTTGCTACAAGGGTTTCAACGAAAGCAAGCAGATGTTTGAGAAGTATGACGCAGAGAATCCTGGACAGTTTGGAGGTGGAGGTGAATATAACGTGCAGGCTGGGTTTGGCTGGTCCAATGGGGTAGTGCTAGAGTTTCTTGAAAAATATGGAGATAAGATGAGGGCATATGAGACTTACAACGGGGATGAACTGGAGAGCGACACGCCTCAGGACAAAGCTGAGCCTGCGGCTGACAACAAAGCTAGCTATTTGGATCATTTGAGCGTGGTTCCCTTGATTTTAGGAGGGAATTATATGGCTAGATCCTAAAGAATTGTGTTAGGTATAAATAAAACTTTCATAGAATACCAAATTTTTGTAGGTACTTACTTGTATGAAATAACGTTCAAATTACCAGAGCTTAGGTAAATCAAACCCAGGGTTAGTTAATTTTATCGATGACATAACATTAATTTAACTGTAGTTTTACCTTTTAAAATAACCAAGGTTGTGAAAATTAAATAGGTACAGTTATAGTATTATATTATCTGTGGTACCGTATATTTAATATAGTGCCATATTCGTCATTGATCATGTTATGTGGGCAACACCTTTATTTATTATAATAATAATTCTTACGTAATTATAGACAATTGACTATCAAAGAAGACAATTTATAAATATAAGTTCCTTCTTTCCACTAAAATTAGCAAAACAATGGTGCAAAAATGACTTACGTACCTTACTTACTGGCGTACCGGACACGAGAGATCACAAGTTGTCCCGGTCCCTTATCTATTAATTAATAACTTTATAAATTATTAATTAACTATCTTTAAAAAATATCTATCTATGTAATGTATTCTATTATGTGTATATCAGTCGTCTAGTACCCATAACACAAGCTCTGCTTAGCTTTGGGGTAGATGATGCTGTGTGGATTATCGAATATTATTTATTTATTTTTATTTTCAATAAACATGCTTACATAATTTGATGATTTTGAAAATACTAAAAACTCCATCTACGTCTACGAATCTCTTAATTCTACCTACACTGAGTCTAAACTATTTTACGTTTTGTTGGATAAATACTAATCCCTGCGGAATATTTTTTTAATGGACCTCCTCGGAATCACATCTTTACAGTAGCTAAAGTATTTTCAAAATTAGTCTCTAATTGACATTTGACGGAGAAATCGACGAACATACATACATAAAAACACATATGCACATACAGCCGAACGGATATATAATATTGTCCTTTTTTTCGAACTCGGTTAAAAAAATATTATTTAAGATTGATAGATAATACAATACAATACATATGTATAGATATTTTTTATAATGCATAGAAAACGTCCACGACACCCGGATCTGCAGATTGTACAAACATTATTTATAATTATAACATTTATAACATATTTTATTTATTCAATAATCCAGGGCATTTATTAAGTTCCTGCATGTTAGTTTAACCAACCCAGTTTTCGGTCGTACCTACAACGTTACTAACTTAGATTTGTAATATATTTCTGCATAGGTTCTGGGTACCAATATGTATTTCCTGTAAAACAAAATGGAGACCCACAACACAAGGTATTATTTATTTTTAAAGTACCTCATTATATTCAATGTTATTTTAAGTTTAAATAAAATTGTTATCTATTCTTATACTTATACATTCCAGTGCAAAAATAAAGGCTGTGTTTAAATATATATATTTGTTTATTACTGTATTTACCTAATAGTAGATTGTTTTACAAGGGACTAAACCATCCCATTATATACGAGGTTGTTATACTCCCGAGCGTAGAGAGGGAGGATGACAAGGTGGTTTTGGCCCGAGTAAAACACTCTACTTTTCACTTCGATTGCGAGAAAATAAAACAATTCAAAATTAGAAATTTTATTAAAAATTAAATGTGCAGTTAGAGCAATCTTGAATGTTTAGTGATATGTTTTTCCCGGGCAATTTTATTTCGGTTCTCTGTGATTGGGATGTGATAATATTTTGATGTTGATGTTGAGTTGATTGTTGTGGAGTAAAAGTTGGAGAGACTCGACTCATGCTTGAGTTTCCTGCATTATTAAGATCTGAGTGCGGCTTTAGCTGAGTTGACATACTCATCCAATCCCAAGATATAGATGCTTGGGGTTCTGTAATGTTTGGTAGAATATTGATTCCTTCCGTAATCCGCTGCGTGACGTGATACTTGTTTTGTATAGAGTCCTCTATATAACCTTCAGCCACTTGATCGGACCTCCATCCACCGTGCCGTTTTAATGTCGTTATATTCGCACCAGAGTCCGCCAACAGAGTCGAGGATGTTCTGCGGGAACAATGGCCCGTGTAGAGTTCCGGATTTGGTAAATTTAGATAAGTGGCAATATCTTTAGGCGTGTTACCAAATTTATTTTTGCCTATGACTTGCCTTGTGCATTTACCATTTTAATAATTTAGAAAAAATCTTCACGTTGAAACATTAGTGGGACGTAACTCCTGATAGGCTTTAACTATATTAAGGTATTCTCCACTGATGACAAATTTACGCTCTTTGTTTGTTTTCGTGTTCGGCAGACTCACAGCTTGTAGGTTTGTATCCGTTTCTACGTCTTCTAGCGTTATATTGGCAAGCTCTATTCCTCTGCATGCACCGCTGATTCCATAAATTAAAGCAACCTGTTGAACAAAAAACTAAGTGTGTTAATAATCGTAATAACCTAGGTACATAATTTAGGTATGTAGGTAGGTATCTATTTATTTTGTTTGCGTAGAGTACATAAGTACATAGGTTACCTTTGTTGCCAAGTATTGTTTATTTGGAGCGTTATTTAAAAATGTTTCGATTTCTTGTGTCGTCAAGACTTTAAATTTTTTTGCCTTGTGTCCAGTGGACAATTTCTTCAGTAAAGCCGTTAAATTTACATATTTTTTAATATCGACGTCGTGTTTCGTTTTTAAGGTCATTCTTAACATTGAATATGTGCTCCAAAGAGTCGATTTTTTCGATAATTCATCAAAATAAGTGAGAAAAACCCCTTCTGTAAAAGAATCCACACGTTTCTCATTTCTCCATTTCATATAATTTTCGTACCTCTTTAAATATATTCCACGTGATTTTGTCGGCAACAGATTCATAATTATTTCTTTGCCCTTTTCTTCCATTTGCATATTAGCATCTTCACTATCACTTGATGACATTTTTCACTTTCACAATTTGGAAGTAAAAGTCAGGAAGTTAGACTTAAAAGTTTGTGATTTGGAATGAAGAAAATTCTAGAGATTTATCGCCAATACCAACTTTTTTTAAAAATCTCTATTTAACCCGCAACGAAACAGTTCGCATTCTACCGTGAAGGGAAGAATCAACCTTCATAAAACATCACCAAGACGGTTCTATTTTCAAAAAAAAATGATTGACGGAGCACCAAGAAGTCGAATTTTTATGTAAGAGAACGAATGCTTTGTACGGGCTGATGATTATAGACAAAAATTAAAAAGAAAAAATACTTTTTAGCCCGAGGTATTAAACTCGAGTTTCAGGCCCGCTAAGCTACACTATTATGATACACTTTTTGAGCAAGAGAAGTGAAAAAAATATTTATTAACCTCACTCCTTTCTATCCTTCATTGTAAAAAGCTTGGGTACCTAAATTTTTGTCTACTTCTTATCCTATTTGTTTATTTCTAGATGCGAGGCATCTAGAGATATGTAGATATAATCTAGATAGGTGCCTAGGTCTTGTACCTATCATGAGCTGTAGATAGTTTAATATGTTATTTCTGGCCTGTTCAACTTTTTCCTCATTGATTGGTAGTGCACTACCGGTAGGCTGTTATTATTAGGTACGTATGTATAATAATAGTTGTTATAATTTTCATTAATTATTGTTTTGCTAGGCAGTCTAGGCACTATATAAAGGCACTTAGGCAATTACCTTGCGTAGGTACCTAGTTACTCTATATAAATAAGCCAGTGACTTAGGCAAAAAGGAACCTTTAAAATACTGTGAATACATAGCAAAATAAACCTACAGCGGATATACACTAATTTAATTTGGTGTAGATTAGAATTAGAAAGCATGTTTCATTGTACGTTGGTATATTTTTATTTATTCCTTAATCGCGTAGATGGAGGATTTATGCTTACGATCGCATTTTTCAATGCTCGTGTTTTGGTTCTCTCACATGGCATGTGTTAGGCACAGTTAACGATGTAGATATTTTGTAATCTGTGGTGTTACCAGTGTTAGGTATTGTGCGGTCGTGGACCGACCAATTAGGTATGAACCACAGCAAAAAAAAAGTATCTTTGACTCTCTATCTAAATAACAATATGTATCTAAGGGTCCAAGGTTTTATATTCCGAGG
Organism: Eupithecia insigniata; assembly: GCA_947859395.1. Lineage (NCBI taxonomy): Eukaryota > Metazoa > Arthropoda > Insecta > Lepidoptera > Geometridae > Eupithecia > Eupithecia insigniata. The sequence continues at coordinate 2,272,160 of OX401999.1, read as the reverse complement.
CGATGGAGAAGCGATAGAGACATCGCATGTTATTAATACCTATCCATAGAGATAAATTAGAGTTGATACAGTTATCATCATCATAGACAATATCGTGAAGTGCGCGGTTTACCGTGGCGCAGTTATCAGCATCAGCTGTGCGTTGTCAGATTGAACTGACAGTTCATCTCTCAGCTCTATGGAGGGGACACGCGCTGCAGAGCGCTGTTTCATCTGTACATTCTTCTAACGAACGAGGTCAGGGCCCTAAGAACTCGTGACACACATTAAGACTATGCGTGAGATAGTGACCCAGTGAATGCGTGCAAAAGCTGTACTACGATTGATGGAGCAGACAGGGCTTGCTCGGTGACGCGGCATGGATCGCGCGTGCCAAGGAAGTGTGTGCGAAGCGGGAAGGGCGCACGGCCACTCGCCCCGCGGCGCTCGACTCCGCCGCGCGTTCAAAGGTTATGATTACCCGTAATTCAATGACAGTGTCGCGATAATGTTTAAATCGTTGAAGCTACGATACGTACCGCTATTGCTGGGAGCGTGTGCGCAGGCGTTCTCCTTCGTCCCAACCTGCAACTCATCGATCTACTGCTCCGGGGATCTGCTCCAAAAAGTTCAGCTCGCTCGTATCTTCCCTGACTCGAAGACCTTTGTGGATCTGAAGCTCTCCCGCTCAGAAAATGAAACGTTAGCAGACTTTGCCGAACTCTTGCGTAGTACTAACCGGAACCCGTCGCGAGAGCAGCTGACCGGCTTTGTTGATGACCATTTCGTGGAAGGCAGGGAGCTGGAAAATTGGCTGCCACCGGACTTCAACCCGGAACCAACAGTGCTTGACCAGATCACAGATCCGAAGCTTAGAGCTTTTGCGAAGAATGTGATTGCTATTTGGGCACGATTGGGTAGAAAAGTGGATACCGATGTTGCCAAAAACCCTGAACGGTACAGCTTTATGTATGTTCCTAATGGATTCATCGTACCTGGAGGTCGATTCAAAGAGCTTTATTACTGGGATTCGTTTTGGGTGATACGTGGACTTCTCATCAGCAATATGACGCAGACGGCCAAGGGAATGATTGAAAACCTTCTTTACCTGGTGGAGAATATTGGATACATCCCGAATGGTAGCCGAAGGTATTATCTTGGAAGGAGTCAGCCACCTCTACTGGCAGCAATGGTCGCCAGCTACTTTGCGGCAACAGGAGACTTGGGGTGGCTTGAGAAACATGTGGCGACGGTTGAAAAAGAAATGAACTACTGGTTACAAAAGAAGAATTTGACAATCACAGTAAAAGGTACAAATTATATGCTACTGCGCTATTTGTCAGATAAGAGTGGCTCTGGTCCCCGTCCGGAGTCGTACTACGAAGACTATACAAGTGCAAAAGTACTCGCGAGCGAGAACTTGAAAGAAGATTTCTATCACGAGATAAAAAGCGCAGCCGAGAGCGGATGGGACTTCTCATCGAGGTGGTTTGTAACCGCTGGCGGCGAAGCCATGGGCAACCTGACCGACGTCCACGCGACACGCATCCTGCCCGTCGATCTCAACGGTATATTCGCCGGTGCTCTAGAGTTAGTCGGTGACTTCCGCAACCGCCTAAAAGACAGGCGAGAGGCTCAGAAATGGTGGAGTCTCGCTAAATACTGGCGGTCCGCCATCGAAAACGTCATGTGGGACCCAGCTGATGGTGTCTGGTACGATTACGACGCGGAAGCTAGAGCTCCGAGGAAATACTTTTACCCGAGCTGCGCGACACCGCTGTGGACTGGAGCAGTCGAGCAGTACGACGCTCCAAAATACGCAGAGAGTTTTGTCAAGTATCTACGATCGTCCGGCGCGTTGGAATTCCCCGGCGGTGTACCAGCATCAGTATTACATTCTGGCGAGCAGTGGGACTACCCTAACGCCTGGCCTCCGCTACAAAGCATTCTGATCGGTGGCTTAGAGAATAGTGGGTACAAAGAAGCGGAGGAACTAGCTAAGGAGCTGGCATCTACGTGGTTGCGGGCGAACTACATCGGATACAGTCTCTGGCAGAAGATGTTTGAGAAGTACAGTGCGGTGCAGCCGGGTCATCAGGGGGGTGGAGGGGAGTACCGCGTGCAGGATGGCTTCGGGTGGACCAATGGCGTGGCTTTGGAGCTGCTGCAGCGATATGGGAGGGAGTTGAGGTTGGTCGAGGAGGAAGCGCCGCCACCACCTGATGTTCGACAAGTGTAGATTTGCCTCGAGTCTGTATAAGTCCATAATACTGATATGGGTAAAACACGCTGAAATCCAGTGACTGTAGCATTTATTGTTAGGTTAGGGTTGTGCAATTTGCTACGTTTGTATTGATAGTACAATGAACTGGGTAGGTAGGTACTATCGTAACTACCTACATTATACGAACGTTACTTACCTACTTATACAGGGTTATATTTTTATGTGAATCTACTTATAATAATAAAAATGATTAACTTATCTAATAAGTGTATAGTATTTCTAAATAAAGATAATACCTATTGCTTGGTTTGTTATAGGATTTTTACATTAATAGGTAAATTAATAAACCTATAAATTTGCATGATTGTATTATTTTGGAATCTACGTACCTACCTCTACCTATGTAAGTACCTAATTGTTGAATGACTTCGTTAAAAAAAGTACCTACCTACTCATAAATATGAAACAAAACTAAATGAGCTAGTATGTGAAGCTTCTGAAAAGAAATTTGAGCCGACTTACCGAGCTAACAGAAAACAATTAAAATACCTAACATATGTATTTATTTGATTGTTTTAAATAACGACATCGTAGCGGTCGCAGGGAGTCGATGGATGGAGGCGGCTCAGGGCCGCTATTTGTGGCGTGTCGTATGGGGGAGATGTCCAGCAGTGGACGTGTATGGGCTGATATGATGATGATGTTTTGAAAAAACTAAAAACCGACTTCGAATTCCATAATTTTACACTGTTTTTAAGTTTTGCGGGATAAATACGAATCCCTCGGGAACACAATTTATCGAACCACCTCGATATGATTATCTTTAATGGCGAACGAAGTTACATAATCAATCTTTAATTAGCGGAGGAAACGACAAACTTATGTATATAAAAACATATATTTCATACAAACGAACATAGAATTTCCTCCTTTTTTAAAATATATAAAAATCAATAAAAATCTTTTATTCCGGACCACAAATGATTTGATAGCACTTAATAAACAGAGAGAACTTATAATTAGGGTTAGTTGTTTTAGCTAACACTAAGCACTTCACTACATATTACTTGTATAAAACAAAGTCCTCTGCCGCGTCTGTCTGTCGCGATAAACTCAAAAAAACTACTGGACGGATTTTCATGCCGTTTTCACCAATCGATAGAGTTGATACGAAAGGTTTAAGTATATAATTTGTCAAGGTTTTGTGTAAATTGGTTGAAATATAACGATAATTGTTGGAAGTGTCGGAAAAAGTCAAGCCGCCGCGCCTGGGAACTTTTTGTCGAAAACCCTACCTAACCCTTTGAGTAATTTATAATGCTCTACTAGTACCCGTGCGAAGCCGGGGAGGGTTGCTAGTAATAATACTAAAAGTTAGATCACCCTCCGTACAAAACAATGCCATGTGAAGAGTTATGTGGGTGATTCTACCAGCTATAGTTTGTAGGATGGCGTCTTTGGATAAACTTCCGTTTAGCCCATACCTCCGACCGATCTGAATATTGGCACAGACATTTCTTTAGGGTTCCTAAGAGTCCCCTTAAAAGGATTTTTGGCGACTCGCAATATTTTTCAAATTATTAAATTTTTTGAGTCTGCTTGTTTAGCACGCTCCGATATACGATACCTATGTATATGACCCGCTACGCGCTGCGGCTCCCCACCGCACTCTCCAGTGATCCCCAGTGTATATCGCGGAAAATAAAAAATATGGCGGGCTAACGGCGCTTCGCGCCGTTAGCCCGCCCGACTATTTACCAGCATACTCAAAAAAATTCAATAACATGAAAAATATTTCGAGTCGCGTAAAATCCTTTTAAGGTGAGTGTTAGGAGCCCTAAAGATATGTGTGTGCCAAATTTGGTGACGAAATTCGGTTTTCCCTTTTCGGAAGTGCACCCAAATTTCTAATGTTTTTTCCATTTTTCTCCCAAACAACTGGGTTTATGCGGAAAACATATGAAACAAAAAATGTTTATCTTTTCACCGTCTACAACTTTTGTTTGAACCATTTTTCTCTAACGTTCATGTTTGTTGCAACAAACGTGAAAAACCATTAAAAAAATCAATTTTTCAGCAATTTGACCTTGAAAATATTATTTGCGGGTACTTTGACTATGATATTCTTAATTAGCGAGCCAAAATCCATATGTGTACCAAAATTCAGATCGATCGGAGGTATGAGCTAAACGGAAGTACACCCTAGGTAGCTGACCCATTGGTCCCGGGTGTAGAAGCTTTGGCAGTAGGTATGCTATAAAAAGCATCATTTTTAAGCGACTTCAAAGAGGAGGTTTTCAATTCGATTGTGTTTTTTGTATGTACATATGTGACGCGATATTTCCGCCAATTATGGACCGATTTTGACTATTGTATAGATATACTATTGTACGAAGATCCCGAGGTGGTCCCATTAAATTGTTATCCTCATGGGATTAGTATTTATACCGCTAAACTTAAAAACAGTGTAAAAGGTAAAGGAAGGTAATTAATAGGTACCTACTTCTTCTGTAACCTACACCGAGAAAACCTACGGATTTTTCGAAGTCGGTTAATTATACTGTTAAAGCAAAACAATACATAAAAATAATGTGCAAAATCATTTCCCACACGTTTATAGGTAGAAAATTATGCAGTAGGTTTGTATCTACCACAATCAGTTAGTGCATAGGTATTATTTACTGCCGCGTCTTCGCTTCGCACGCGTTTTTCTATACTACCAAGGTGACAAACAGGGGGCCAATTCTGCGTATCACGTGATCGTGTGATATTCATTATCACGGGATAAAAAATATCATGTGATAAATATCGAGTAGGTACCGCCAAAAACTGCATTCTCGTGCGACTTCGATAAGTCGTTATCATTGATGAGTTGCTATCGAGCAACTCATCAATGATAAACCCTCGATAAATATCGAATTGCAGATTTTGAGAATACCCCAAGTAGCCACACTGTCACATTGAGCCCACATCGGTAACTTTAGCATTTATGAAGAGTTATTAGAGTACACTCGAACTGCAATATCTCACAATTACGCATTCGCCTGTATATAAACATTATTAGGCGTCACGGAGACGACACTGTAATGTTGCGAAATATAGTGGTACAGTTCAGTGTTATACAGCTTTCAGGAATAAATAGTACTATCAGCTGCAATATAACATTGTAGTGGACTATTACTGAGCTGTATTCTGAATTGAAGGCCACAAGTGTACCCATAAAAGCTTGCATTTTAAAAAAGAACATTTGAACTACTATAATGCAATCCGTTATACTGTGACTGCAATTAACAATGATATAATTCGTCTTGGTGCACGTAGTTGAACTTTAATAGTGTTAATCAGCTTGTATCAGGCAATCTTATAATAGCACTTATATGGCCGACATTATCACTATCGGTGTTTTGCGATCACTTCTACCATGGCAAAAATTGTGTGATCAGGATTTTTTTATCGATTGTACAATTTAGGAAAAATTCCTTACAATTATTTCCGTACAATTATTGTACGAACTGCCCAGGAATGCCGTAAATAGATGTAATAAGTATATAAAGGTAGGTACGTTAGTTATCTTAAGTACCTACCTACTTAACAGACGTTAGATAGGTAGGTACAGTGGGCGTCTCAAATAAGCACATCTCAATGTTTTGTTGGGAGATACTTAATTCTGACGCGCACTGTACCTACATATAATTAATGTTACTACATATCCAACAACGTCTAACGAAAGTGTTGTTTTGACTCTCCTATTGTATGCAAATAACTTTCCTAACAAATGTTTACTAATTTTCTAAGTAGGTAGTACCTACATACGTACCAATATGTGGTTTATGTGCTGACCCCTATTACGTTTGAAGTTAATTTCTATGATACACAGTTAAACAGAACTATTTTCAAACTAGAATCTTTTGGCACAAAAAGATATCAACCCATTTTATAATTATAAGAACAACTCTACCTTATTATAAACTAGCTGACCCGTGCCCACTTCGTTGAGCGGTAAACATTTTTAGTAGTCTATAAAACTCGCAAATAACGTGGTTTAAACGATGCGTGTTTAAACAAATTCAATAGATAAAAGAATTTTCAAAATTGGCTCAGTAGATTCAGAGATTACCCCCTACAACCACACAAACCTTACTTATTTTTATTAGTGTAGTATAGTATAGATTTAAATATACCTAGATTTTATTGACTGGACGTCACACAGCTCCACATTTACTTAGGTATATTATGCGCTTCAAAAGCTTTTGATAGTACCTACTGGAGAATAGGGCACTACACATCTATTGTCCAGTTCTAAAACTGGAAGGAAGAATCACCAGTCGTCCTAAATCTTCACAATTTCTATCTTGATTCATGGCGTCTCGCAGATCTACATAATTCTCAGCGCGCAGTCTTCTCTCATTAGTTGTTCTGATGTATACCAAACGCTAAGTATCATTCCAATCCATTCAGTAGTTTTTGCGCTATTTTAGGCCAAGAAATGTCACTTCCCCACTCCTAAGGGAACCTTAACGAATTCCAGGATAAAAAGTATTACATGACCTTCCTCGTAGTATGAACTTAAATCATGCCAAGTTTCATTTGAATACAGTAGTTTCAGCGCTATGCGCAGCCAATACATTTTACGCGGCACCCCCTCCCCCCCCCAATAGGGTAAAATTTAGTAGCCCCCCCCGTAACCCCCCGTAGTGGTACGGGGGGCTACTGGGCAATGTGGGGGGCCCACTGCGGGGACAAACTGCCGGGTCCCCCCATTGCCAGTGCCCTCCACTGTGGGGGCTTACTGAGTGGGTCCCGCTGCGGGGGGCACTGCGGGGAGTTTCGGCGCTATGCGCAGCCAAGAAATTTTACTTTCATCCCCTCTCCCAAGGGAACCCCATTGAAATCCGGGATAAAAAATATCCATGTCCTTCATCATAGTATGAACTCAAATCCTGCCGAGTTTCATTTGAATACATTCAGTAGTTTCGGCGCTATGCGCAGCCAACAAATTTTACTTTCATCCCCTCTCCCAAGGAAACTCTCCTTTGAAATCCGGGATAAAATGTATCCTATGTCCTTTCTCATAGTATGAACTCAAAACCTGCCAAGTTTCATTTGAATACATTTAGTAGTCTCGGCGCTACGCGCAGCCAAAAAAAATTATTTTCATCCCCTATCCCAAGGGAACCCTATTGAAATCTGGGATAAAACCTATCCTATATCCTACATAATAGTATGATCAAAGATGTAAATCGTTAGATAGGCCCTTACCGTAGTGAGACCGCGCCGTTTTGTGTGCCACGCGAAATGAGATCGCTCACTCATTTGGAATCAGTGTACATCTAAACACGGTGCTAGCTGGACCTGTTTAACTTTGGCATTTTTTGTTGAAAAGTGTCTTAAAGTGCCATCGCGTGCATTTCGCAAATGCATCAATAAATTGTTAAAATACAAATAAATCCAAAGGCGTAACATTTCACTCTTAGGATTGCGATATAATTAAATAACTATTATTTTTCCTTCCGCTGCTGTAGCGTTGCGACCGGACTATAAACAAAGTAAAACTACCAGCTAATCTGTGGTACACGGCACACTTAGACGTGCGACCCGACCTTAAATTTGCCGGCGGCGGCGCGCCGACCTCCACGGTCAACGTGGCGGCGCCGCCGTGCCGGCGTGGTTTGATTTTTTGTCTCTTATAAAATTTCTCTTTAAAATTAAATAGTAGTTAGCCCCTAACCGTAACGTCGTGACTGTTTTAGTTTGAATCGTCTGTTCCGAGTTTTTTTTTATATCTTTATTCATTAAAGAGGGTTTGATCAGAGTGATCATGTCACCCTCATAGTTTACAATAAATTTACTGTTCCGGAGCTACATATTATGACGGTTTGAAATTGCCATTGCAAGACGTAAGGCGCAAAAATAATAAAACCATTTAATCCAATAATTAACCATTTAAAAATGGGTTTCTTATTGTTTTTTGCTTTCTCCTGGATGAACGGTCAAAGAGCTAAGTTTGTTGTAGAAAGCGAAGGACGAATTCATATTTCAAAACAAACAAAATAATTACAGCTCGATCTAGGCTACAAGAGCTTTCATTTGATAGGTTGGTATTTAGTTCAAGGTACACAGTAATAACTAAGGATAGGAGTTATTGGATATTTTGGCTACCGATTATTAGTTGGGTATTTTGTTTCAATTCCGCTAGTACAAACTGGTACCCAATAACGTTATGATACTCTATACCTGTCCTGATTTCTACCCAATATATTTCTAACCGATTTGGTTAGAAATACCGAATACTTGTTGCAGCTACATAACTTTACGGGTGAACGGTCCGCTAGTATCTACGCGTAGATGATAGGTTAGGTAAGTATAGGTATTGAAGTGTTGGGTAGTTATGGCTCACGGTCGGTTAGGCGCGATGCTCGCTTTGCACAGTTATTCCCTAGCGGTATGCGGATTTTACAATAGCGTTAGATATTTTAGGACCATGCTAACAGGTACTGAGTTAGTTATTGAATACCGGACTCATCTCTAGTAATAACAGCGAAAGGAGCGAGCGTTTTTTCGAGACTATCCACTGCCGCGCCGCCGCTGCCCCATGTGTAGTCGATCAGTCAGGGCGCCGACCAGCGACCAGACTGTATAGATAATCCGTTTTATCAAAACTCTCTAAGAAACATAGCAGTGGTGCGCTGAAGATTTCTACTTCTTCTAGCAACCGCAATCACAGAAAACCTTGAAGGAGACTACATTCTTAAGTACTGGAGGGTTAAATGATATGTTTATTGGAGAGTTTTGAACAGATTCTACGGTCTGGTTGCTGGTCGTCGCACCGACGCGACTGATAGACACGGCGGTGGCGGCGTGAGAAAACAGCGGCGCGTGCCGGCGCGGCGTGCACGTCTACATACTTCAAAGACAATGCCACAGTTTTTGGTGTCAGGGCATATTTAACGATTTACATCTTTGAGTATGATCTCAAATCCTGCCAAGTTTCATTTTTAATACGTTTCGGCGCTACGCGCAGCCAAGAAATTTTACTTTCATCCCCTCTCCCAAGGGAACCCTATTGAAATCCGGGATAAAAAGTATCCTATGTCCTTCCTTGTAGTATGAACTCAAATCCTGCCAAGTTTCATTTCAATACGTTCAGTAGTTTCGGAGCTATGCGCGGCCAAGATACAGACAGACAGACAGACATGATGGAAAAAAATTACATTTTTGGCATCAGTATCGATAACAGAGTGCTATCAAAAAAAAAAATTCAAAATATCTTCAATGTACAGAATTGGACCTGTTACAGTTTTTAATAGAGATGAGTCCGGTATTCAATAACTAACTCAGTACCTGTTAGCATGGTCCTAAAATATCTAACGCTATTGTAAAATCCGCATACCGCTAGGGAATAACTGTGCAAAGCGAGCATCGCGCCTAACCGACCGTGAGCCATAACTACCCAACGCTTCAATACCTATACTTACCTAACTATCATCTACGCATAGGTACTAGCGGACCGTTCACCCGTAAAGTTATGTAGCTGCAACAAGTATTTGGTATTTCTAACCAAATCGGTTAGATGGTATTTCTAACCAAATCGGTTAGATGGTATTTCTAACCAAATCGGTTAGATGGTATTTCTAACCAAATCGGTTAGAAATATATTGGGTAGAAATCAGAACAGGTATAGAGAGTATTGTAACGTTATTGGGTACCAGTTGGTACTAGCGGTATTGAAACAAAATACCCAACTAATAACCGGTAGCCAAAATATCCAATAACTCCCATCCTTAGTTTTTAATATAAGTATAGATTACCAAAGATTTATATCGTTAGATAGGCCCTTGCCGCCGTAGTGAGACCGCGCCCGTTTTGGTGCCATATGAAATGAGATTGCTCGCTCATTTGGAATCAGTGTACATCTAAACACAGTGTCAGCCGGACGTGCTGTAACATTGCCATTTTTTGTTGAAAAGTGTCATAAAATGCCATCGTGCGCATTTCGCAAATGCAACATAAATTCTAAACATACAAATAAAGACAAAAGCGTTACATTTCACTCTTAGGTTTTGCGATATAATTAAATAACTATTATTTTTCTTTCCGTTTTATAAATCTGTGTTTCCGTTGTTGCGTTCTGACCGCACTACAAATTAACATTACCAGCTAATCTGTAGTACAACCCAGATTGCACACTTTTTAGACTTTCCGATTTCAGGGCATGATAGGAACTTTATTTTTTCACAAAAGTGTGTGCAGTATGATTGCACAATACGGTTGTAATAACAGTTAGGTACGTGGTTAAGTTTACTGGCAAACACACAATTTTTAACTACTCCTTAGTGTGCGTGCGTCGTCATTTCGTAAAGCAACATTCAAACACAACGGGACCACGGTTTTTGGTGCCAGGGTCTAACGATATAAATCTTTATAAATTACTGAAAATATTCAAAGTTGACTAGAAAGTTAAATAAAATAGAAAGTCCGATAGGTTATGTAGGTATGTATGTAATGATTTAAATTTTCTTTCCACACACGACACACATATAAAAATAACTCCAAAATCACGGATCCACCATTAATGCCAGAAGCGGATTGAGGAAACTTCTTGGGGGTTCAATTACTATGACAGTGAAGGAGTTGCATTAATATTGTGACTACGTGATCTTCTTTTTATAAATTTGCTTACCACACTAACCTTAAATTTACTAAGGATGAGTTTATCTTCTTTTCATAAATCATTATTATAGAGGTAAAGTTTGTTTTTTATGACTTTGCGAGTCTCTGGAACGGTGTTGTTTTTAACAATACTTTCATAGTTTTTTTTTTCCAGGTTACTTTTTCTCAGAATGACGTAGTTTACAAGAAGGGCGTGAGCGAAGCTGCAACCCTAAGGCGGTCAAAAATTAAGAGGCTTTAATAAATATTTTGAGTATATACTCGTAGTTTACAAAAGACAGGGTAGAGAGGCCTTTTCTTGTTGTGTGTCGTTTTCTGGCCTGGGCTGGTCCATGGCCGCTTTACTGCCAAACTCCGACTCGAGGAGGGCCTGCTGAATCTTCAAGCGAGCTACAGCATTCTGCTTAGAATTCAAACGCTTTAGGATAGGGGCGCAGCTTAGCAAGAACAGCTCATCAGGATCATTTCTGGAAGGAGATCATTAATTTCTGTACTACGCGTCATTATGCATTTCTCGCAGCGTAAAAGCTGATCAACACAAACACTTGAGCTGTGTGTCCACTGGATCGAATTGGTGCATACGCAGCTTACGCGGCGGTGCGGCGGCGGCGGCGGCGGCGGGACGGAGCGTCGCGCGTTGTCGTCGGTATTTAGTATATGCGTAGCATTGGTATAGGCAGATACGCCGATCCAGATCACACTTTACTATAGAAATCAATTTTAAAAAAAGAAAAAAAATCAATACAAAGCAACAAATCTTTACGCTGCGTATGCTCCGATTCCAATCCGGTGAACGAACAGCTTTTTATTTGGACTCCATTTACAAAAGTATAAGTTAACTAGCTGCTGCCCGCGCCTTCGTCTGCGTTTTATCGGGATAAAAAATAGCCTATATGTTATTCCAGGTCCCAAACTATACCCATACCAAATTTCAGCCTAATAGGTTCAGTAGTTCTTGCCTGAAAGTGTAAAAAATATCCATACATCCATCCTTACAAACTTTGACATTTATAATATTAGTAGGATATAGTACGAAGGTTAGGTATGTAACTTTTTGTGCAAATCATAGTACCTACAATGAATCATACAATAATGGATATGGAATGGACAATGGACCATGTCGGTTTTTTCCACTGATAAGCTGATTTATTAAAAAAATTGGTTAGTACTATGGGATGTAATGTATGGTATGGTATCTATAGGTAGCGATGTAGGTGAGTGGTGTATTTCAATCATAATGTTGTAACTCAATTCACTAACCTAGTTAGGTATGTATCTACTTTACAAAAAGTATTTACTTATAATCTAGCCAAAAGTTTGTGTTTGAAATCACAACAAAAAGTTTAATACCTACTCACATGTTAGTGTCGAGTTTCAGATTCTTAAATCGACAAGTAATCTGAATTGTGTACTTAAAAATAATTAATAGGTAATAGAGTCAGTTTTAGCATAGATGAAAGTAGTTTATTTCATCCATGGTTTTAGGTTAAGGAGGTTTGTTTGTTTGAAACATTTTACATCCAATTTTGCTGACGTAGGTATAGGTACCGATGCAAAAAATTATGTGTTTTTTTGTAATGCATTAGAAATAGATGCGAAGAAACACTGACTAATTTCCTTCTCCTTAATTTTACCTTTTATCAGGTGGGGTCATGTCATACCTGTTGCATTGACAGCTACTGATCTCCTCCGCACTGGAGTTGGGGCGCTGGCCCATGGGCGAAGTCTGTGGGGAGTCCTTTTCCTCGTTGTTCTCAGCCATGAAAGCCAGATCTGGCTGACACTGGATGGAACGCGGCTTCTCCTCTTCTTGGTCTGAATCTGAGCCAGCTGATTCTTCGTTACATCTGTGAACCGGAAAACACAATGACATAGGCAGTAATGATTATGAGCGCAGTTAGAAAAAACAATGGGAAAAGACAATACAGATCATGCCCAAAGAAGGCTCCAAAGAAGAATTTTCAAGAAAGTCTCGACGGTCGTTTTATTAATTGATTTTGATTCTACAAAAACTAGGGGTTTTGCCAGCAGCGCAAATCGCACTCCAAATAATAACTGTTGCAGCGTTTGGTGGAACAATTGCAGAAGCTCCCGGACGAATGGAAGACCAGATCCTGTCGTTTTGGTGATAATGGGCTTGTTCTATCGAAAATAATTTTTCTTCAGAGAATACGATATTTTCTCAGTTTCATGCTGCTTTGCATAAGAAAACTACATCTCTCAATCCGCACTTTATTGTTCTTGTCCGTAAGCAATTGTGCTTTTCTGAGTTTATATGATACCAATTGTTGATCATGTTTTATGATACGCTGTATGCTAGAGCGAATAATCCCAAGTCTCGTGCTATTTGCCTCACCTTTGTCTATGGATGGATTACGGAGTAATCTTTGTTTGATAATGTGTCGGTCCCTACAAGTTCTAATTATCCTCTTGCGTCCTCTTCCAGTACGGTCCCCGATGTTGACGCGCTCGTTATAACGTTTAATTGCCGAAGAAACTAACTGATGACTAGCACCGAGAATGTTTGCTATCTCAGACTGACTTTTTCCACGCTTATGCAATGAAATTATGGACACGTTGCACGGTCAAAAAAATTACAGTCAAAATATGTTTAAAATGACGCCGAAAAAACAAAAGAAAACACAAATGATTCCATTTCTGAAATTTTTACTATTTAATTTTGTCAATGTTATTTTGGGCCACGGTGTAATCGTACTGTCTCTCCGTGGCAGTATGACATGCGTGCGCATTACCCTCAGGCTATAAAAAAAGATTCATACAATTTTCGCGCGCGACTGACTTTAGGTAAGTAGTATCTATGAAACTATTATAGCACTGATTTTTTTTCAGGTAAGACCTAACTTACTCTTCTTTAGTTTCGATGACATGGGTCTTGAGGAACTTCATGGCGTTTGCGTATGGCCACCGTGTCTTCCCGCCATGCGTCCTCTGCAGCTTTATGTACGAGTCCCGGAGTGAACGCCATCGCTTCTTGCATTCTACTTCTGTAGCAAACGTTGAACCTGAAAATTCCCTTTGGTTTTTAATTTCTAGCTAATGCGTAGATAAGAACCTATTTCATATAAATAATATAAAGTAATTGAAAAAGATTATGATAAATTGAATCGGAACATTTTTTTATTGTATTTTTGAATTGTACCTACTACGTAGGAAAGTTTGTACCTATTGTTTTTTGAAAGTCATCCCTCACTTCATGATATGACATGAATGCCCCTCTAGATAACTAAGTTAGTTTTTGATGCGACCCTGGAAAATAAACACAAAATTGGCGGGCCTTGCTCGACTTTATTCGTAGGTACTATAGGTAAGTATTATTATTGGGAAGAGAGAATTTGTGAGAGAATGTTCGTCTGCTAATTTGTAGTTTTCTTCAAGAATGTGAAAACTTGAATAGGACTCACCGTTGGAGTTCAGTGCTTCCCGAACATACTTCCAAGCATGATCCCGCAATTTAGTCTTGTTGAAGCCCCTTACAGATTTGTTGTATAAAATCGGCCTCTTCTCGACTTCTCTAATTAAATCTAGTTCATTCATTTTGGCTCTTAGCAAGAATACTGTTACCACGGAATGGATCGTTTATTGATGTTGATATATATTTTTGTAAGGTAATTTCATTTATTCAACGTTTTTGCGATGCCGCACTTGCCGGATGTTTCTAGAACACTAGTGGGGTTGCGGGGTGCGGCAACGTACGGGACGCGCGTATCGAGCGGCGCGGCAGAAGCGGCGCTACGGCAAATACTCAAGCTAAAATGAACCGAACACGTAAGGAGGCAAGGTTAAATTTCATAGTTTAAAAGAACTACGGCAACCCCTGCGGCAATTATATGAGCAATAATAAACTGTTGCATGTAGTTTTTAAGGTTGTTTTTCGAATGAATTGGGTGTTGGAGGGTTGTTTATCACAGGCTCACAGCCACCACAACAAAATGTTCATGTGTGGGCATAGACTAAAGTCTATGTGAGTGGGTATTGGTACCCACTTATGGATTGATACTCACACAACTGTGCTGCTACCTACGCCTACGGACTTATCATCTTTGGTTCCATCTGATCTGGAATTCAACATTACTGGGCAAGATCACGGAATCAGTAAACAAGGGCCTACCTAGATGACTCAAAATTAAACAAGCCACAACAGTGGCCACAACCTGTCGTAGTCGAGGCATCAGAGTCAAAAACATGTCAAAGCATTTTGCCCCTGTCCTACCTGCTCCCCTGGACTTAGCTAGACTTTGTTTGTGGGGTAATCCATGATATAATATTAATTCATTAGGTACCTACCTGTATATAATAGCATAGCTAATAGGTACTACAATTAACCAAGCCCACGGAAGTAGGCAGGTAGGTAGTTAGCCGTAAATCGTAAAGTACAATAAATTTAACGAAAGTACAATAAAACGAATCTTTCGAGTGTGGATGGCAACGGATCGCAACTAAACTATTAGTAAGGCCTAGCTCACGCAAGCTCGGAAGTTGAAATGTCTTGTTCTGTGGTTGACATGTGCTTTAGTTGCAGTTTATTCTTTATAGTGTAGACGGTTGCCCTTATATTTTGTTGTTAATTCACAAAAAACTTATTATTATTCTTAGCACATGTAATTTAAACATAAATTAATTGACGAGAAACTAATAACACCTTACTTTAGATTAACATTGAGTTGTATTTAACCATTGTTATTTTAAAGATAAAGTTAAAGATCAATTTATTTGATCTTTAACTTTATCTATACATAATGTGGGTCTTAAATATATTATTTGCTTCACTTATGTTCTATCTTAAAATTAGGCAAATATTTAAAATTATATTTATAGTACGCAAATTGTTCACAAAATTAAATAAATGGTCAAAGTTTTAGATCGTTGACTAAAAGTCATTAATATTGTAATAGCATTTACTTAATAATAATTGGTTTAATTTAGCTTTAAACATAATCTCACTAAGATTCAGAAAAGGACTTCGGTAACTTATTATAAATTTTATGTGCCATCCAGACTACACTTTTTTGTACCAGTGCAGTTTTGCAACTAGGCATACAGACTCTGTTCTTATTACGTCTGTTACGTGCCGTAATGTCACCCACTTGTACAAACAGATGACGGGTTTTTCTTACAAATAACGCAACTTCTAAAATGTATAGCGACGGAAGTGAAAGAATTTTATGCATAATAAATAATGGTTTGCAACTATCAGTCATAGGTTTGCCGAACATGGATCTAATAGTTCGTTTTTGCGCTTTAAATATTATAATATCCTTGTCGGTAGAGTTACCCCAAAATACTATCCCAAATCTGAGTATAGATTCTACTGTCCCGTAATATGCTGTGAGAAATGATTGTATATTTACAGTTGTGGACAGTTTGTATAGAGCATTTGCTGAGCTACTGATTCGTCTACTCAGTAGGTCTATGTGGCATTTCCAATAAGTTTATGGCCAATTTGTTTACCTAAAAATTGGGTAGAGTCAACTTTATTAACATTGGAGTTGTTGATTAATATCCATTGGAATTTTCGCACTTTGACTGAAATTAATTATATATGTTTTAGTAATATTTTAGGCTTTTTTCACAAAAAGCTAATTTTTGAGGGGTTTGGAATAAATAATAATAATAAATTATTTATTTGCAGACACGAGATCCATATACGTACAATACAATTCTACTTACTACTTAAAATAGTACAAAAAAAATATATATATTTAAAAAAAAGCGCTACATAGGGTACCAACGTCAGAACAAATTAAATTAAAAATGTTCTAGGTGGCAACAGCCACCCACCGTTTGCACATGTCTGACAAGATCAAACGATCTGCCATACTCATTATAATAGAGTTCTTACACATGTCAACTCTGAACATAAACGAGGCTATTCTCTTTCTCTGGATGGCATGGAAGGAGTCAACACGAGCTGCTGTATACATTTCTGAAGCACTACAATAGCGCTTCAGTCCCATGAGATGCCTGAAAACATTGTTGTAAGTCACTATGATACCATCGTGTGATTTTTTGGTATACTCTGTCCAAAGTTGACATGTGTAGAAAGACTGACAGTAGGATTTAAAAATGGTGATTTTCACGTCAGACGAGCAGTTAAAAAATTTCCGCGCTATCATGTTGCCAACTACACACAATGATCTTCGCTGCCGCTCTATGTCAGTATCGTCCTTTAGGTTTGATGTTACGATATATCCCAAGTACTTACAGCTCTCTACTAATTTAATAGGTCGCCCGCCAACGCAGACGTCAAGCACGTTCTCCGGCCCCTTCCCTGCTCTGAAGATAACCATTTCTGTCTTTTTGGCATTATAAATAAGATCGTGGTCCTTGGCGTATTCCTCACAGATGGCGAGCAACTTTGTCAGACCTTTGATCGAAGGGATGAGCAGAACCATATCATCCGCGTAGCTCAGATTGTTGACATACCTGCCATCCAATCTGAGCCCTACCCGGGTACCGCTCAGCTCCTCGATCAAACCATTGACGTACCAGTTAAAGAGATCAGGAGAGGAGAGCCCCCCTGTCGCACACCGCAAGATAGCTGGGGAGCTATAAAGTCGGGGTATTTCTACCAATCACGTACAAATTCATTGTTTTACTGATTAGAAAATATATTTATTGTAGCGATGACTGAGTAAGTAGCAGTAGCATGTTGATTAACCGAATAAATTTAAACGGTATTTTCTTCAACAACTTTGTTACATTGCGTTATAGATTTCCAATTTCCAAGTATAAAATACTAAGTGTGTCTCATTCTGACATAGTGATATTATCAAAGAGAGATTAAAGAAGCGATATTATCTAGCAGAAGCGATTTATTGCATGGATCCCTAATAAAATAACAACCATATAATATCGTGCACTCGTGATACTGGCACTGCCTGTGTGACAGTCACAGATATATTTAGTTGCTGTCACTGTGAAATATCGCCAATTTTCTATATCTGTGACTTTTATCAGTGACGATAAATACGCCTCAAGCAAGCCTAACATACATAGTGATCTGGCAACACAACACTGGGTAGGTGCGAATTGGGTGCGAATTAGACATGTGTCGATCGATCATTTTTCAAGACCTGTTCGATCACGATCGAACTTGCAGAAAGATCGAACCAAAAAGACTCGATCGTTTCGCGGGTCGTGGGTCGCGAAGACCCATGACTTGCCACTGCCATGCCGCGCCGGTAGTCTATCGTTCGATCGATCGATCGTTCGTATTTGTCGGGAAAAACTATCTTACCAGTCACGCCATAAAGGTTCACTTTGTTTTGGATTGCATGAATGAATTGATTGACTCACTCAAAGACTCGATCGTTCGTATTTGTCGGGAAACAACTACCTTATCGTTACGTCATAAGGTTCATATTTCTTTTACAAGCAAATTAAGCATGATTCAATATTCAATCAATCGAACGAAAGACCCGATTTTTTTGAAACTCGCGGGTCATGGTTATTTTTCGAGAAAAACTACCATACCTAGTCTCAACATAAGGTTCAGTTTTTTGACTGTCATGCAGTCTGTCATTCATTCAATCAATAGGTCGATCATTCGTATTTGTCGGGGAAAAAACTACCTTAACTTCCACATCATAAGGTTCACTTTTGTTTTACAAGCATCAACGCCAGAATGATCGACTGAACGATCGAATCCTTTTAAAACTAGGGATTCGATCGATCACTCACGGGTCGCGATCGAGTCTTTGTGATACGATCGATCACGATCGACACAGGTCTGGTGCGAATGGAATGGAGGAAATTTTTACATAAACCTTTAGCAGTTTAGCATCCATAAAGTCTGTCTGTGTTACTTATTTCATCGTGATTTCCTCATTAAAGTATTACGTCCAACGCGCTGGCATTAGACGTGTCAATTATTTAATCCAAGGGCTTTATTATAATCGGAGAAACATGAGTGAAATCGACGAATACTTCGAATTTGCACTATGCCTCGTGAAAAAAGCCGGAAACCTTATGACTGATCATGTTGACGGCTGTAAGACATTCGTGGTGAAATCCTGCGACATTGACCTCGTCACAGAAGTGGACAAGAATGTGGAGAATACTTTGATCGGAGGTCTGAAAGCTAAGTTCCCCACACACAAGTTTATTGGCGAAGAGACAGTTTCCGGCGGAGGTAAGTGTGAACTGACTGATGATCCGACGTGGATCATCGATCCTGTCGATGGCACCTTGAATTTTATACATGGCTTCCCTCACAGTTGCATTTCCCTCGGTCTGGCCATCAACAAAGAAGCAGTAGTGGGTATAATCTACAATCCCGCACTTCAACAGCTTTTCACTGCCAAGAAAGGCCAAGGCGCGTACTACAACGACCGGCAGATCCACGTCTCTCAAATTAAGGAGCTTTCTAAGGCATTGGTTGCATTTGAGGCTGGCACAAGTAGAGATACAGAAAAATGCAAGGTTGTGTTTGAGAACTTTAAAATGGTAGTTAATAGAGCTCATGGTGTTAGGTGCCTGGGTTCTGCAGCATTGAACATGGCAATGGTGGCCTTAGGCGGAGCTGATGCCAACTTTGAGTATGGTATTCATGCATGGGATATTGCAGCAGGGGATATATTGGTGAGGGAAGCCGGTGGGGTGTGTTTGGACCCAGATGGTGGGAAGTTAGACTTGCTGGCAAGGAGAGTTCTATGTGCAGCCACACCAGAGCTGGCTCAAGAGCTACAAGCTTCCTTAGTGCAGTTTTATCCAGAGCGTGATTAATTTGGTGATCCCAATGTTTATTGCCTAGAAGATATGTATTTAAATCAGTGTTGTAAGAGTTATTTAAAAAATAAAATCTCCTTGTTATGTTTCTAATGAATCTGACAAATGATCTCAGTTCATGACAGAGATGCAGATGGTAAAACTGTAAGTTAATAGCATATTTCAGTCACCAAAATACTTGACTTGCAAATAAGGATAAAGTCCAGGGATATCAGCCTGATTTCAAAAAGTTTACTTATGTCTGATGGGCATAATGATAAGCAGAAACTTTCTGACAATTTTGTTTGTGATCTAAACTGTGCTTTTAATCTATTTTAGTTGTTCAACCATATACTGTGATTTATTAATAATTGTATTGGGCTAGTGTCTACCTACAGGACCTGTATTTATATTTGTTCAATTTCATAGACATGATTAGGTCTTAAGGCTGCTCCACGTAAAATTGTCCATTTGTCCTAACCATATAAAATGCTTGTCTAAAATGAATCTAATATACCTAATGAGTAACGTAATGCCACAAATTGCAAAACACAACCAATATCATATCAAAATAACCAATACTGACGAAATTGTTTTAGAAAAATATTAAATATTATCCATGAATGATTATAAAACTACACAAATTATTGTAAAATGAAATGTTTATCCTGTAGATCAGGATATGGGTAATATTTTGTGATTTGTTTTATTACTTACTTAGATTAGTTTAGGAGAAATCTTTAAAATAAGTAAGGACTGAATTGGACTATTTTCTGCAGAGCCCTTTTAAACAATTTCTGTTCTGCTTACTTAAGGGCCAGATGATGCTCTGGGAATTATTGTCCAGCATTTTTTTTTTGGATCTATTGGTCTAGACAAAACCATGTAGACTACAGAATGTTACATAACATTAGTATGTACATTACATTTGTTTTATACACAATAGTATAAAAATCAATTATATAACTTTCTTCAGGCTTACAATGAGGTAGGTATACAGGGTTATTGGGAATAAGAACCCTGTATATTTTACCAAAGGGACTTATTATAAAAATAAACTTAATGCAGTACTTATATAATTCATTTATTTATTAAAAAAGTGTAAAATGTACTTATAATAAATGTACCTATGTTGAATGTTATATGGTTATTTAATTTCTCATCACTTTATTTTTGTCATTGTTTATAGGTGGTAATTTTCCTTAAATTCAGACACATATAGGTTG
The DNA here is from genome assembly GCA_947859395.1 of Eupithecia insigniata. NCBI lineage: Eukaryota > Metazoa > Arthropoda > Insecta > Lepidoptera > Geometridae > Eupithecia > Eupithecia insigniata. The sequence goes on along the minus strand of OX401999.1, from coordinate 2,251,334 downwards.
TAGGTAAAAATGTCGAGTAGAGTAGGTATAAATGTACAGACATACATACATACAGGTATACAGACGAGTAGAATGGTACTATAAGTTAATAACTATTTTCAACTTATTTTGCTACTAAATCATCTCATTCATTCTCCTTTGAGATCTATCTATTAATTTATTTTGGTTATGGTCTCTTCAGTTACTACATAATTTTTATGGTACCAACCAAGTATCATACTGTATCCCCAGTCATGCTGATTATATATAACGTAACTAGTCTTAATTTAAATAACATAAATTAGTAGTATTCTTTTTAATATACATAATAGTCATTTAACTTATAATATAAGTCAGTCAGTACCTATGGGTGCCTATGGCGCCATCTCTCAATAGTTTTTTTCGAATCGAGAATTCGAGTTTTTGTCGAATTAAGTAATTGTTGTGTCAGATGTTAGTAACATCATTGTCATTTTGTCGAGCGAGATATTATTGTTCAAATCATGAGTCATTTGTTTTGTCTTGTCAAGACTTTTGTAAGTTGTTTTGTTGATACATGGGTCAAAATATTGGTTTGTTGAGACATAGTTCAGTATGAGTCAGTTGCTTTGTCAAGACATTGGTTAGTATGAGTCAGTTGTTTTGTCAAGATATTGGTCAGTATGAGTCAGTTGTTCTGTCAAGATTTTGATCAATAGGTACGTACCTACAAGTCAGCTGTTTTGCCAAGATATTGGTCAGTATGAGTCAGTTGTACTGTAGAGTCAGTTTGTAAAAGTCAATTGATTTGTCGAGCAGTAGGTAAGAGTTAGTTAAGTAAAGTCAATATAACAAATCAACTGATTGGTACTGACTATTGACTTAAACACAAATCTCGAAAGATTTGTTGAGACATTGGGCAGTAGTTGGTTAGGCGAGTCCTTTGTTTTTTCAAGTAATTGTTTAGTATGCATCAGTTGTATTGCGAAAACATTTTAAAGTGGTACGTAAGAGTCCGTTCTGTCCTGACATTAGCCAGAATCAGTTGTTTTGGTGGGACATCATCGGTACTGACCGATACGGGTCAAGTTGTACAGGCAATGGGCAGTACGAGTCCGTTGCTTGTATCGAATCAGTTGTCAGTTGCAATACGAGTCAGTAATTGTCTGGTGTAGATAGACATTGGTTAGAATTGTCAGTTGTTTTGTTAAATCATTCATTTGTTAGTATTAGTACGTGTCAGTATTTCTGTGAAGACAGTGGTCTGTAAAATACAAGTCAGTAATTCTGTCAAGACAGTTGTCAGTGTGAGTCAGTTCTTTTCTTTTGTCGAGGAATTGGTCAGTTGAAATCAGTACTTCCGAGACAATCGGTCCGTGCTAGTGTAGTGTAGTTCGTATGAGATATTGATAGAATCGGTCAGTTATTATATCAATATTTGAGTCAGTTCAAGTTCTTTCGAAATTTTTGTCGTTTAAGTCAGTTGTTTGCTTGGGAAATGAGTCTGTTCAAGCCAGTTATTTTGTTGAGATATCATCGGTCAGATCAAATCAGTTGTTTTGTCGAGTATGAAGTCGGTATGAGTCAGTAGTTGTATTGAAACATCATATTCGGTCAGATCAATCAGTTGTTTTGTCGAGTATGAAGTCGGTATGAGTCAATTGTTTTATTGAAACATCATCGGTCAGATCAAATCAGTTGTTTTGCTGAGTCATAATTAGGTAAGTCAGTTACCTTTTGGGTCGAGCGAGACTTCCAGTCAATAATTGAACCAGTTATAGCCAGTTGATTTATCGAGACATCGGTCAGTCAAGTCAGTATTTTTCGAGATATATATCATCAGTCCAAGTTAGTTATTTTGTCGAGAATAAAGCCAAAAGGTACCTACGAGTCGTTTGTTTGTTGTTGTTTGATTTCTAATATAGTCGGTTATTTGGTGGAGCGACACTTCTAGCGAAGTAACATTACCTTATATGTGCTTCTAGTGACAAATTCAGTTCTATACCCGAACAACTAATTAGATTCCATCTTTGACACATCGTGGGCTGCCAGTTTTTGGTGAAAAATAAATAGTAATGTGACTAAATCAAGAGCTATCAATCACGTGTAACAAAGCATTTAATATTAAATACGGATTGTAGGTATTTTGCCTTAAAATGATTATTTATTTATATATTCGATAGGCTACAGGAGTTAATCATCAATACAATGCATGTGCAAGACTGACAATTTTGTATTTTTTTATGTAACTACGTAGAGATTTTTTATAATAGGTAGGTATAACATTTTATTTGGTGTCGAAATGTTCGTAATTTAACAAACTACGCGTATAAAATGTGTGCCAATTATCGAACTTATTCCAAAAGGAATGTATCTTTATTAACGTGATTGGTTGATTGGCGTTTTCTTCCGTCCACGGTTTGATTCGTCATTGAGAAACATTATTTCGGGTTTAGACATAAGCTTACGTCATATTGTGTGGAAAATTATTATATCGTATCTGTAAGACTGTAAGAGTCAAAAGATCCTACAAGTCTACGGTATATCTACCTACAATCTTTGGTGCGATAAAGTGACTACCACTTTTTTGTCGAGACAATCATCGGTCAGATGAAGTTAGTGTTTTTTCGAGATATTAATAAGTGCAAGTCCGTTGTTTTCAGTAGCCAGAATGAACTCATTATGTATGAGTCAGTTGTTTTATTAATTCTCAATCGAGTTAGTAGTTAGTTTTGTCTAGCCAGAATGAAGTCAGTATGAGTCAGTTGTTTTGTTACGTCATAATCAAGTCAGTTCCTAGATCAATTATGACTTCGAATGAATAATTAAATCCATTCTAGCCAACGTCCAGTCAATAATATTAACTTTTTCTAATATTTATTCCAGTCAGCCAATGAAGGAGCCAAGCAAATCGAACAGTTTATTTACTTCTTATTTAGTCCATGGCATTGATATCAGTTAACAGTTCGTTTTTCAAGAACGTACCTAGGAAGATACGGCAACAGACGCATCTACCACCAAACGCCTCAGTCTCAGTCAGTCGGACAGAACCATTTAATTCTATCAATCGGTTTATCAAATCTGGTTTGTCAAATCAGGTCACAGTGAGTTACATTTTACATGTCCTTATACTCGTAATAGCTAGTTTTTCTGAGCTTTAGTCAGGTCAAAGTCCAGGTCGTCGTCTCCTCAAACTAAAGGTGGCTATGGGTCTGGGGATCTCCTTGAGGGCGTGCGGGTCAGTCTTGATTGCTGGTGATCGATGAGGTATCTGATCCGAGAGGGTCGAGTCCTCATCGTAAACTGCCCATTGGGAGGGACTGAAACAAATTACAAATTTTAACGATTTCAGATTTCAATAACTTTATTTCTTTAGGCTTACAAAATAAGCACTTAGACACGTCTATACCTAAAGAGCTATAAATATAGTAATTATTATCAAATAAGAAGATGCGCTGCAAAGATTGCGATGGTAATTACCATAAATCACAAAGTAGGTACAATAATTAGCATGCCGTTAGGACAGTATACCTACCGAGCAAGCAGATATTTAAAACTTACCTTATTTCGCTGGGTATGACTTGGAAAGCCACTGAAGGGGTCTCTGCTGGTTTCGTGGGTTTCTTCACTTTAACCCTTAATTTGTTAGCCGCTTTCGATTCTGTTTTCTCTAAGTCGAGCATATTGTCTAAGGATATTCTTTCTTCCAGATCTGTGTTAGGAATACCTATTATAGGGCTATTATAGTTTTCTTTCAAAACGACTTTGTGTATTTTGTCATGGTCTGTCGAATTTGTGTTTGGTGTAGTCGGGATGTCTTGTTTGTCAGTCAATAGAGGATCAGGGTATCTCAATACGTTTCTCATATTATTGGTCTTTTGAATGTTGTCGTGGTCATCATTCCGTCTTGTAGATCTTAAGTTATATGGTTTAGTAGTAGTGTCATACAAGTAAAAAGTAGACAGTTTTAATTTGTCTAATTGTAAGTCGTCTGTCTTTGGTTGTACATCATGAGTAATAAAATCTTTGCTAATAGTATCGTGTTTAGCTTCAACCTTATCAGTTTTTACAGCGAGTTTATCATTCATGTCACCCTTGTAACTACCTACGTAACTAAAAGTCATTAGTTTATACATATTTTCGGTGGTAAAGTCAGGTTTATTAACAATCTTATCTTTGTATGTCTCTTTCGGAGTCATAGAGCGTGTAGTAGTTTGTTCAATGAAGTCATTAGATCTTGCGGATGAACGTAGATAGTCTCCTTCAGTAGTTCGGGTATTTGGTCTGTTGTTTCTGTAATTGTCATTATAGTCAGGTCTGTAATAGAACGGTTTATTCGGTCGTCTGTAGGTGTCGTCATAAGTCTGATATGTCACTTTAACTATATCTCTATCCCTGTCTCTGTCGTAATCATAGCTCTTTCTTGTCGTTCTTCGGTAAGTCTCAGTAGGTCGTGGAACGTAGTTGATCAAATAAGTGAATTTGTTGACATTTTCAGTCACAGTTAGAATAGGTTTTTTGTTATAATGTTGATAATGGTAAGGTCGTTTTCGATGCCCTTGACTTACTACTACAGATTGTACTGCTTGCGTGTCATCGTCATCTTCGTCATAGTCATAGTCATATTGCTTACTCGGCTTGTTACGAGAGTCAGTGTCATCGAAGCGTTTGCTTTTATTTTTGAAGTCAAGCTTATCGTCAATCTGTATAGTCTGATTATCGTCTTTGCCAATATTGAAAGTGAAATTGAGGCTGTCTTTACCCTCTTTACTTGTTAGGTCATCGTCAGTAATGTTTTTAGTCATGTTCATTGTCTTAGCACTGTCATGGTGGGGTCTCTTTGAGTTACTACTAGCTATTTTATCCATTTTGGTAGTCATCGCAGGTTTGTTAGTTATCAGAGGTTTTTCAGTACGGTCCGATTTTCTTATATCATTGTCAAATTCAGAGTCTATTTCGACCCAAGGTGAGAGGTCAAAGTTGTTCATAAGTCCGTTTTGGCAAGGAATTCTGTCGTTATTAGGGTGTTCGGGGGAAAGGAATGCGAAGGGTTGGATGTCATCTATCGTGTCAAGGGTGCGGCAGAGGACTTGAGCGAAGGATATTCGTCGAATCTGCTGGAGCTGGGCTGGTGTCAATGATGAGTCAAAGCCTCCGTTCTCATACCTGGAAAAGAGATATTCTTATTTCTTTGGATACTCCTCAAACCAGTCTGTGAAACCCCGGATTTCACTAAAGCGAAGAGAATTCAAGCGACAGTATTTTCCCACAACGCCAATAGTTTTTTCAACCTTTGCTCTGCTTTGGTGGTACCTACCTACCTAACCATTTCTTAGGTTAGTTAATTATGTCTGACTGAAATTTTATCAAAAATGTATTTTCATAAATGAATTTTGCTGAATTTTGCTTACCAGAATCTGTCCCCCTTTCGTAGATTAGAGAACTGCTGAGCGATGATGCAGGCGAATGTCGGGCCGACCAGACCGCCCACCACCGGCCTCTCTGCCATGCCTCCCGTGAAGAGATCTACGTCATCCACGTGTCTGGAAAATATGGCAGACGAGTTTTGTATCGTAGTTATTTTATACACTCTCTTTACTCGGTGACCCGAACTGTATCTTGGCATCCACACGGTGGTGGTGCAAAGACACAGGTGAATCGACGACGGTGAAACCGCTGTTTGTGTGCGTAATTGCCTAACGTGTTTACAAATTGATATTTTTAGTGAACCCTAGTGTCTATTTAAACTTAAATAAGGATTTAAGGCACTATTATCTAAAAACCATGTAAACTTTATGTCAATATCATATCCAATATAATATCCGATAAGAAATCCCATTATTTTTAAAAATAGGTATAGGTAGGTACTTAGTACCTATACTATATGTACATATTATACCTACCACCTTGTGGATACTATTTATGATTAACTAAGTTAACATGTTGTAGATAAGACTATCGATCAGCAAAAATATAATGATACTAATAAAATACGGCAAAGGCATAATAGAGTTAAGGTTGTAGCAGATCAAAGCCGCTCCCGCTCAGTACAAAAATTTGCATTCAATTATAATGCTTTAACATGCAACATGTGCATTCATGCTGATCTGTGATGCTGATGCATTTCATATTGACGGCACCAGACATAGAGACGGCCACAGCTCGCTTCTTGTTTGAAGCTTGTGGGAAGTCATTTTGTCATTGTAAAATGTGTCTAAAGATAACGGGTTTAATCATATAATTGAATTCTCATTTTCTTATTGTGCTGTGATGTAGTGGCGTTGTATTAATATGCGCAAAGCTTTAGCGACGCAAATGAAACCCAATCACGCTGATTGTTGCCATTGCTGCAATGCTCGTTATTGCAAGTACAGTAGCGAAAGAAAAAAAATTACCTGTATAACACCTTCAGTTTTCTCACGACTCTGGCTGGCATCACTTTGAGCAGGTCTTCGAATCCAGATATGGCGCTGAGTCCGCAAGGCTCGCGCCAGGATGTGTAAGGAGGCACTCCATGATCTCTTCCTCTCTGAAGAAACAATTCATTTTCAACCGGTGGATGTCGTATTATGGGGTTTATATAGGCTTGGAGAATAAACTTAGAGTAAACTGTTGTTGTAGCTAAATTGTGCTTAAGCACTGGGCCAGGTAAATCTTGACTAAATATTATAAATGCGGAAGTGTGTTTGTTTGTCCTTCCTTCACGCCCTGACTAAGCAACCAATCGACTTGATTTTTGGCATAGAGTTAGTTGAAATGTTGGAGAGTAACATAGGCTAATTTCGTTCTGTTAAAAAATCAAATTCTCATGGGAGATTTACAGGAAAAAATACCTTTTTATCCCCCTAGAAATGTGAAATGTGAATTTAACGCGAGTGAAACCACGGAGAACAGCTAGTGCTTAATAACTAGGCAGCAAAGTCTGGCTCTCTTATTGAATCGGACCATTTTGTAATTCTGTAGGTATTTTAAACTAGTTTCTGGCCGCGGCCTCGCACGCGTTGCTTCTATGGAATCCATCCTATCCAATGTTATTTCTATCCCATGGGAAATGATTTATGGGATAAAGGTAAGCATAAAAAGTGAGCCGATCCTGGTTTTGATCTCCATCAATGCAAAATTTCAGCCCGATCCGTTCAGTACCTAGTTTTAGAGTAAAAGAAATAACAAACACAACCATCTATCCATCCATCCATACATTCGTATTTATAATATTATAGTTTGAAATTCTCATCTTCACCTGTATATTAATAGCAGCAAGGTCCATGCCGAAGTGGTTGCTAGCGCCTTGGAACAGGTGATTGGTCAGCTCGTGGGTGATGAATTCGTCTCGGCGCTGGATTGGCTGGTTGGCCATGCCGAGCAGCAGCCGGTCCACCGCGCCCATGCTCCAGATGTTGGAGGGGTTGGTTAGCTCCATGTGGAGGGAAACGTCTGGAATTACAAGATTGTAGGTTCCTTAAATAAATTAAAGGAGGTAAGAAAAAATTACCTTAGGTAAATTTAAGCAGTGACTACCGCTAACTCTTACTTAATGAGGATAAGAATTGACGTGCTGCCTTTATCATAAAAGAACATTTATCATAGCAATTGGTTTTTGTTAACTGTACCTACGTAAATCTCATAGCAACAGGGATTTCCCAAGTTGATTCAAATGATTTAGGGTAATTTATATAAATTATTCTGTAATTATGTCTATAATTAGGTATTGTGGCTTCGAAACGATTCTCTGGCCAGTTGGTAGACCAATAGTGGACAAGACACCCGTAGTAATACCTATCTACTATTAAAATTGAAGTGAAGCAGTTACTATTATGTATCGGACGATGGAAACGGTCATAGCGCATCATGGACGGCTGCACCAGGCTGTGTCCGAAGCGGAAGGCAGCGGAACCGAACGAGCTGGCTGGACTGGAGTTAATCTTGGGGCTGTAGCCTTTGTAGTAGCCTTTCTTTTGAGGCTCCAGCTCGAAGATCTCCATTACGTCAGATCCTAAAAATGAAAATGTTGAGCATCAGTTTCAATTTCTGCTCCATCTCTTTTCTTTTCTGGGACGTGAGTTGATTTTGAACCTTTCCAAGAAACACTTTGCTCTGATAGAAGACCTAGAGTTGTTGTTTTTGTCTGAGAAGTGTTATTGTCAGTGTAGACCTCTAGTTACTTAGTAAGTCTAGATTACTCTACTCTTCAGAAAACATATTAAAAGTTTTGTCTTTAGTAAATTTTGAGGAATAAAAACTCTAAAACCAAAGTCTGTAGGTTGGTAGGTACTCTACACTTATTGATAGTAATTAAATAAATTAAAATATATTTATTTCTGTTACTTAGTATATTGATATATTCGTTACAATAATATGGGTGTATTTGTATACACCCATATTATTGTAACGAATATATCATGATTAAGAGGAAACACCCATCCCACAATATTGTTATTGTGGGATGGGTGTTTCCTCTTAAGCATGATTATGCATGTGTTAGAGAACCCCGCTCTTTTATAACATTACGAGTTTGGTAGGTACATTGAAATTTGGTACTTTAAGAGCACCTAGTATTAAATACATAGTAGGTATATAATACCTAGGACAACGGGCAGGAACTCTCGGTAGGTGATGTGTTGTATCATGGCGCCGACGATCTTACGCGTCTCCTGGTAGATCTTTTCGTCGCTCCAGTGTGGGTTCAGATGGGTCAGCTCCTGTGCCATCCTGTAATGGATATCAACGTCATAGCTAACGCTCGAGTACAGCAAGACAAGCCTCCTAACAAATTTAACGATGGTGCCGAATTATCAGGATTATCAGTTGTGAAGTTGAAATATATTCTGTTTGGTTGGAAGATGCTGCAGCTATCTCCTTGTAAAATTTCTTAGTAGCCTTTGCCTAGTACGACATACACGTTTTGAGTAGGTACAAGGCGTCCAATAACGGGTACTTACAAAATATGTGACATCACTTGGTGCATGACACATGACAGGTAGAGTTTCTTAATACGGACGGAGTAGGATTTCCGACTTAAGGTTATTATTATAATATCAGCCAGGAGTCTCCCACTGCAAGGCAAAGGTCTCCCTCCTCCTTCCATTCAGCTCGGTCCTCACCTCAGCAAGGAGGACCTACCTACTCTTTATTCAATAGGCCGAGCTTATACCACCATTTCCGTATAGGCCTTCCACGTGACCTTTGTCCGCCGAGACATAGACAGTGTCGATCTTCGCTCACTGGTGGTCTGACCAAGGATTACTTTAGGATTGTACCTGTTATGCTGCCTGAGCCAGACGATATGCGCGGCCACCAGCCCCGGATGCTCGTTCACCCTGGCGTCTCCGGACTTGAAGCAGTCGGTTGAGACGGCGCCCCCCCGGCACAGATCGTCGCGGCGCTCTGGTGGTAGGATCGGCCGGCGTTGTTGCACTCGTCCGTATTGGAGCATGCCTGAGGTGGAAAGTTGTCTTGTTTCAAACAAGTTCAGGTAGGTACCTATCATATGACCATGATTAAATAATAAAATATTTAAAGCCTAAGAAAGCAAACAAAGCATTAATATATCAAAGACTATTCATCAGCTTTTATCTCAAAACCGTTTTTTTGAGATAAAAGCTGATGAATAAGATTGAAAATTTTGGGATTTAAACAATGAAAAAGTGTTTTAATTATACTATTATAGTGAGCATGTCATACTGTAAATTGTTCAGCAATATTTATTTTTATATTTACTGTGGATAGCCAAAGCAGAGTTATATTATAATAGAGCCGATTATAATAAACTGCATTAAAAAAAAGTGGATAAACCTTACCATTCCGAAACAGCCTGAGCTTGTCCGACTGCCTCGCCGAGCTGGCATAGAGCGGCGACCCGTCAATATACGCTGACACCTGGTTCAGTTGCTCCCTCCAGCCCAGAGCGCAGTCGTCCCGAGGGGCGGGGGAAGAACGCACGAAGTCCAGGCAGCGCACGCCTTTGGGTCCGTAGAACGGGTCTGATGCTGGCACGGCGATCGGCAGGCATTCTGGGTGCTGGAAGTATGATAACTGATTAGTTTTTTGATTGATAGTAGTTCGTTTTCTGGAACTACTTGATATTTCACACGATGATAATGATGATGACCACGTTTTAAAATCATATTGGTAGTCAGATATGGTAGAAAGGTAGCGTAAAAAAAAACTGGCAGATTTCGCAGCACACGAAAAATTTAATTTTATGCCTCGAGCGTGCATAACTTTTTAGGTTGTGAGATGATTTATTCTTGTAGAACTATACCAGCAATGAGAAACAATTTAGGGGCTCATCGTACCTATAGATGTTTAAAGTCCTCTAGACAGTTCATCAAGCTCCCTTACCATAAACTCCTTAGAAACAAAGTCCTTCCCGCCATCCTTGCAGCATCGCGGCACAGATCCGTTGAACCCCCTCGACTGCGAAGATGACGTCACGTCGTGGTCCACGAACTGTCCCCATTGCATCAGCAGGTGGGTGATCCCGGGGCTTTCTACGTCTTTGCTCTCGTGGATTAAGGCGCTAATTTCTCTCGCTAGATGATAAAGAAAATTATTTGCGTCAAACAAAAGAAACCAAGCTAAACTCAATTTAACGTATTACTGAAGAGGTCTACTCAGTAGGTACTTATTGCCTCGTTAAGTCATGGCTGATCATACTTCTTACCTATCTAAAGTAGACTACAATCTTATGTATCTACCTACAAATTATCAAAATGCTGTCTGGTAGGTATACCAAATCACTGAAGCGCTTACTTCCTGGTTCACTACATGATTGTACCAGGAAGGCAGCTGTATGAGAGAAACGGCAACGGTTGTGAGGCGTGCTACCGACCCCTGATATAACGAACACTTCCACTCTATCAGACGAGTGGAGCGAGCGACTAACAGGGTATGGATAGGTATAAGTACGAAACCTGAAGGTAGCGTAGTGCCAAAGATAGACCGTCTCGGAGCCTGCAGACCGTCAGAGTAGGAGGGGGGAAGGTAGCGCTGCACCGGAGTCATGGTGGAGCCCCAGCGTGGCCGGTTGAAGTTGTTGCATGTTCCGTCGTGGGTGCGGTATCTAGGTAAAGAGTCGAATCTTAGATATATTTATATCTAGGTGAAACCTACTATGGAACAGCAAATTTTATAGTTTGAAATGTCCGATGGGTACTTACCTACTTTGAAACTCGGGTAGAAATCTGATGAAGAATTACCCCTAAAAACTTATTTAGGTACGTACTATGAACACCAGAAAGGCATTTTCGTTAATAATACTAAATTTATCTATTCAAAAAGAAGATACCTCAGTGACCGTTCGGACAGAGTGTCCGAAGATATTGTGTCCGAAACGTCAGCAAGCCAAATGATCTTCAATAAAAAAATATAGGTAAGTAGTTTCAATTGGATTTGCGGGCAGGAAAAGAACACGACAGATTAGATTACCTAATCTTCGTCATAAAAATATATTAATGAAGATTATAATACCTCTTAGAAGCGGGAGGACATTTCGGCGCGCCGCGTAGCGGACAGTGCTGCATCAGCGCCGACTGGCGGAGCACGCTCGCTGTGGGGAACTGCACGTCCTCTGTGCGGCTTTCGAGGCCATCTGTGCCACTGGAAGGAGAAAGGTTTTATTGGTTTTCCCAAGTCTTAGGTAAGTAGGTAGGTACTTAGATCACGGGGTGGCGTCCGGTAGGAGCGATCCAGCCTTGAGTCAGACGACTGCCAAAAAGCTTTTGAACAGATTGCCATCTTCTGATCACATTAGGGATCGTAAATTTCGGGATAAATAAGTAAATTAATGCGATTAATAATCGTGAATATCACCGGCCAGATGGTCGGACGATGACGTGCGTCGGTGGCTGCGTGACCGAATTGTATATGATTATCATAAAAGAGCGTTGAGTTGAAGGCGCTAACGTGATAATGATGATGATGAAAGTCTCATAATAAATAAGATTTTTATGCTCTTATAAGTCCCCCTGACTTATATCCATAAATTACGTGAGGTTATTTTGACGCTCCTCTCCCCATGGTGAGATTTTGCTCGACCCCCCCTAAACTCGGAGGGGAGAGTCGCGGGTTCAAGTCCCGCCGGAGTCGTAAATTTTTGGGATATTATTAAATTCTTTAAGATTACCCCAAGTGCGGGCATAAGCACTATAATAACAAAAACCTCGCGTGAGATTTTCAAAAAGTTTATTTTAAAAGTATGTATGTACATATGTACCTATAAAAAGTTAATAAAAAGATTCGTTTCATGTTGGAACGACATTCAAAGTTATGGTTTTAAATTTTACTGCGTTCTAAAAGGAATAAAATAAACGGAAAATTAATTTTTCGCAAATCGTAAAAAAAAATCTATTCCAAATTTGAATCTCGGGCCAACACGAAAGTGAGACCCCTACGTAGAAATCGCTAAAATTAGAAAAAAAATTACGTAATATTTGCCGAGACGGGAAATATGGAATATGGGGGAGAGTGGGGGGCCCGCTCTCCCCCATGTGAGATTGAGTGAGAGTTGGCTCGACCCCCCAAAAACCTCACGTAATTAATAGACGCTACCTAAATACTAGTACAATAAAGCCGTGGGGTCGTGGCGTACGAATACAAGCCGTGGGGTCGCGGCGTACGAATATCGACCTCTCCAACTCAACCCGTGGATGTCGTAAAAGCCGACTAAGGGAACCTACCAGAGGAAGGGCAGCAGCTTCCTTCTGAGTATTTTTAAACACCAACACTGCGATCACCAATCCGCCTGCCAAGCGTGGTGATTATGGCAACCCTACATGGGAGACCATCCACTCGATGGACCGACGACATCGTAGCGGTCGCAGGGAGTCGATGGATGGAGGCGGCTCAGGACCGCTATTTGTGGCGTCGTACGGGGGAGGCCTATGTCCAGCAGTGGACGTGTATGGGCTAATGATGATGATGATGATGACCTAAATACTTTAGTTAAAGATCAAAATAGTCTCCATCACCAGGGCGCAATTCAAGGAGTATTTGACTCTCAATTCCTAAAAAAGAAATCACAAAGGCATGGACATTTTTGATACTAGATTATTTCCTTCTATTGTGTGCCTATGTCAAGACAGGACTAAGGAAAGTCTATGTATCTATGTCTTGTCTAGGCTATTATCAATTAGCTTCCAATCTATTCAGTGTACCTGCTAGCAAAGTAAACGACCTTATCTGTATCCTTAAAGCTGCCAATTGCGGTCTACAATCACTGAATGTGAAATTGGAACGTCTTCGTAATGTCACGACCGGCTGCCGACCTTGGCTTTGTTATTCAACTAACGTTATTTGCATTAAAATTCAATTTATTCGTTTTAATTATAAAGTAATAATCACATTTTGAAAAAAGAGGTACTACAGCTGTTCTTTTGAATTTGATTGTTATTTGGAAAAATAAATAATGCTGGAAAATCCACACAGCACCATCTAGCCCCGAGCTAAGCAGAGCTTGTGTTATGGGTACTATACTAGATAACTGATATACTTATATAATAGTGTATTATATATTATTACATAGATATACACTATTACATAGATAGATAGTTTTTATTATAGTTTATAGAAAAAAACCGCCTCTTTTTGGCTGAACCCGAAACTGCGGCCGAACCTTGATTTTTTGGCCACTAATTCAACTTAATAAATTCTAAAATAATAAAAATTAAACAAAGTGAGAGTTAGAATTTTATATCGCAACCAGCTGTTAGAAACTCTACCCAACTAAAAACTATTAAAAACATACATACTTTCTACAATTTTGAAAGGCATTATACCGGATGGTTGAAAGTAAACTGATTCTAATGAGTGCAGCCGTTAAATAAAAAAAAAGTCATTTTTTACTTTTTTTTTACTTAACGATCGGTGGATTCATAAGACAAACGCGCTCCCTATACTTTTGTTTATATACAATACATATGTTCGACTTATTATGTTCTTTCTAGGGGTTTTTCTAGCAATGTAACTGTGCTGTATCACTACATGTAGTACATATAAAACAAAGTTGCTTCCTGCTGTCTGTCTGTCTCTATATATACTTAGATCTTTAAACCTACGCAACGGATTTTCGGTTTTTTTAATAGATAGAGTGATTCAAGAGGAAGGTTTATATGTATAATTTAGTATAAGCATTTATAATTTTGTATCAGCACCCTTGCGAAGCTGGGGCGGGTGGCTAGTGTTTTATATTTAGAAAATTTTTGCTACAAGCTAAGAGAACCGACCAGAGGAGCAGCTTCCTTTTGTGTAGTTTTAATTTAACACCTCCACTGTGGTCCCCTGTGGTCGCTCACTATAGGCTTTGTGCATAAGCTCAAAGTTACCCAGCGAGCTATGGAGAGAGCTATGCACGGAGTTTCTCTACGCGATAGGGTCCGGAATACGGAAATCCGTAGCAGAACCAAAGTTACCGACATAGCTCTCAGAAGCTGAAGTGGCAATGCGCAGGCTCGTAGAACCGATAACCGTTAGGGAGCAAAGGTTCTCGAGTGGCGACCGCGATGCAGTGCGAAACGGAGTGTGGGAAGACCTCCCACTCGATGGACCGACGACATCGTAGCGGTCGCAGGGAGTCGTTGGATGGAGGCGGCTCAGGACCGCTATTCGTGGCGTCGTCGTTTGGGGGAGGCCTATGTTCAGCAATGGACGTACGGGCTGGTGATGATGATGATGAAAACCCCCACTGCCACTGATCCGCCTGCCAAGCGTGGTGATTAGAAGTCTGTTACTGAAAATGTAGAGTTGAATAAACTCTACCTAATGGGTCTGAAGATTTTTGCTCTAACATAACCTATCAATTTTGTTATTTTTAAATCGCTGCGCATTAGTAAAGTTGTAAATGCATTTGGATAGTCACATAAACAAATAAAAAATGTCATGTTATGTGACATTTTTTATAATGTCCTAAAGCGTTAAATTACAAAAAATTCAAATCACCTATTTAATAATTTGATAGACCTAACTTAAACAAGCAGATTGTAGAAGTTGAATATCACTGTGAATTATCGGAAATCGAAAATATTAAAATAATAGTGATAGGTTAAAATAATAGTGACAGAGCAGGCAAGGGTTCCTTCCTACATTAACGAATATAATCGAAATTTGGCAGAGATACCTAATAATGAGACAATTGCTAGCTGGTGACTGGAATAGACTTTTAGCAGCTTATAATTAAACTGCGATAATTTAATTTAGTTTAATTTTAAGAATTTGACTATTTCTAAGTATTATTATTATATATTATTATAGTAATAATATATATATATATACTAGTATATATATATATATATTATTATTATAAGTATTTATTGTATTTATGGAAATAAATGATTTTGATTTGATTCGTCAGGTTTCTGAGATATTCACATAGTTATTTTCATCTTTGAATATCTTAGAAATCTGATGTTTTCGGTCATTTTTCTTGTTATTTATTTATTTGGAACATAAAAATCCACACAATATTACAATAAGTTAGATTTCTTTATTTGTATAAGTGCCCTATATCGATTTAGAAAAAAACAAAGTGATTACAGGTAGGTAAATTTTTTACTGGTAACAGTGGTAACTAATGTTAGTCTCCATACAAAAACATTATACCCTTTTAACAAACGTAAAGTAAAAATAACGGCACTTCAGTATCAATTTAATGTTCCATTAATTAAAGGAGATCGGTGGGAAATTGTGCATGAATGGGATATTTAGGAGACTCCTTAGATTTTTCGTAAATTTCACCAATTATGTGACTTAATTTACCTCATGTGATAAATTAATTAGGCTATTAATTATCGTAAACTTTTGAAAAACAACATGGAACTTCCAAAAAAAGTAAAAAATATGTAGCTTCCAATCCTTAATCTAAAAGTACATCGAGAAAGTACGTAAATTTCACCAATTATGTGATGTTATTTACCTCGGGGTAAATTAAGTAGGCTATTAATTATCGTAAACTTTTGAAAAACAACATGGAACTTCCAAAAAAAAGTAAAAAAACTATGTAGCTTCCAATCCTTAGTCTTAAAGTACACCGACAAAGTACCGTAAAGGTACCTACATATTTTAATGAACCCATAATTATGTCAATTTCTACCATAATTATAATTGACATTTAACCCTTACTCTCAACTTTTCAAATCCGCTCATAAATTACACGTCTAGCCACTCACTCGCGACCTCCAGAGAAAGTGCTTTCACCAGCGGCACATCACTAGCGCCGTATCTATTCGGCAGTTACGTAGTGTTGTGACACAGTTATGCGCACGTATTGGCACCTCGGATAATACGGAGTGTCATAATCATGATGCAAATAAATTGCGCAAGGGACGCGCCATTGTTTTGAAAGTTTTTAGTTTTGGTAAAATTATCGCAGGTTGACGATTTTTTTGGCTTCGTTATTTTTGTCACATTAAAACATCTATGTATCTATGTAAGTTAGATAGAAAAGTCTCCCTGGACACACGTGAAAGTTTTTGAAGTTTATGTCTCCGCACGTAAATTTTGAAAAGAAAGAAACTAAAATTTTCTAAATTTTTTATAAAAATTATCGGTAACTCTGGATCAGCAAGACATCACCCCGCCTGTTGAACATAATTATGGCTGAAGGGTTAATTCAGTTCTAAATAAATTAAATTGCTATAAAATTATTATTTTCGAACTTTCGGTAGAGCACCTAAAGATTACCTAAAGTTAATAATATTGTTGAAAAATACTTAAAACATATGTTTTTTTTTCTTTTACTTTTTATAGTACCTACATAGTTTGATTCGTATAAAATACTGATATCTGTTCGAGAACCGGAAACGGAAATAACTCGTAATAATTCGTAAATTAACGAATAATATGAATATTTTCTGCGTTTTACAAGGAAGAACCATTTCCTATTGACCCATGTATTATGAAACTTTTATTCAATGTTTTTTTGAAGCTTATGTAATGTGAAATTTTCTACGATTATCAGTAAATTACTTTCCCGTTAGCCCTTTTTTCTGATAGAAAATATCTAATTTCTAAAATATTTGAATTATGTGCCATGTAAAAAATTAAAAAAATGTGGGTACTATAAAAAATAAAAATATTCACCTGCATCTCCCGCTCTCGAACAGTCAATCTGTCAAAGTCAATCCAAGTCATGTCAAGTCACAGTCACAAGTCACTACAGTCACATGTCAGATAGGCGCCAGTTTCAGTCTTAAAAATAGAATGACTAGTGTTTTGTTTTTGGCGCAAGTCGCACGGTCGACCGCCATAGCGTCGCCGCGGTACTAAGCAGCAGGGTGAGAGACCTGCCTACAAATACTGCCACTACTCTTCGTCGACGTGTCGTAACGCTACTGATTTATAGAATGAAACTTCTTTAGGTTGTTCTGTTGGTTGGTTTATCAAATAAGTGTATTATTAAACCACACAAATAATATGAAGAATAGAAAAAAAATTATGGTTTGCAAAGCATTTATTATTAGCACTTTCACCGGGATTTGTTATTAACCGATAATTTGTATGTTTTCGAAAAATAGTTTCGCAGTTAGTTTCGTTAGGTTGGTTTCGTAAAAATACAAGTTGGCTTTAAAAGGTTTCTCTCTCACTTCTTTTTTTTTAACAGATTTTCATTGAAAACTGAAAAAAAAAAAATGCAACTTGAGTTCTGCTTCAATCAGAGGTTAGCTTGAGTCCTGATTCTTACTTATATATACACAAAGTAAAAGCATTAATTAAATAATAGGGCATCATAAGGACGCAATATTCGACGGTTTAAAAGAAAATCTGTTAAAAAAATTGCGACTTGAGACATGCTTACAAATCTGAGGCAAGTATTATTATAAAAGCTTGCTCAGTCATCTATGCTTGAGTAACGATTTTCTATGGCAGAAACTTTACTCAAGTATAGATCGATGAATGAGCAAGTTTTTATAATAATACGGGCCATTTCTTAACGTGCCTAAGATTCATTTGAGTATTCAAGTTAAGTCGAAATTCTTTATTTCTGTAAATACAATAAAGGTCAAATTCTTAAAATTAAACACTGTTAGGTATAGAAATGAAGTGCTATTTTTGATTACGGTCGCTTCGGTATGTAGGCTAAAGTACGAAGCGACGAAGAAACCTTTAGTCTGTTAGGTGTTATTTTTCGAGTTGGAGCAAAATCCATCCCAAGCTTATTCGGGGGTAAAAACCCTCTGGAACAAGAATACTACTCCCGTGTATCAACTAGATTGTTTTTTTATTAAAACGATCACTAAAGCCACTATTAAAAGTTACTTAGAAGGCTACTTCCCACTGCATCCAAACTTATTGCTCTCGGAAACGAAATCTTACATACATACATACATAGTTCCCAAACACATCCAACGAGCATTTCAATAATAATTTTTAAAAATACTTTCGTTCATACTTTAGTTCCCACTCGCATCCATGCATAAGTTGAGGTACAGTCAGCACGAGAATCTTCTGATCTTCAGACCATTGTAACCATTGTAATAGAATAGAGGATCGTTGACAAACCTTTGTCACGGAAGGCTGAGCACTCAACTATTAGATTCGGAACAGATTGATTTCGGTATCCATCTGCATTGCAAACATTGGGTGATTTCGTCAAATTCGGAGGAAATGCCTTTTTTTACGAGGTTACCTGCTACCTGCTTTTTATGGGTGAAAAAGGGTCTGTTAAATTATTATTGAAAGGGCGTTTGAAGATTGTTTGTCGCTGAAAATATTTCACTCAGGTATTGAACAATCTTCATTGATCAAGAGGCCAAGTCAGAACGTTTTTGAAAAAAAAAACTTCCTTAGGTATACCTATCTTTCGAGCTATGGCTGAAACCTTTCCTGACAATTTTAAGAAAAAAGATGGAAAAAGCTATATATTCGCGATTAGTATTAAAACAAACGAATTGCTGCAGGTGTTTAGAAAATCTTGAAAATAGTTTAGGATTAGGTAATTTCGCTTTGTATGATTTTTTATAAAGTCATGTAAAATAATGACCATTATGTAATTCACCGACGTTTGTGAGCTTGTTCACTCCTAATGTGTCAAAATACACTCATTAAATAATAATTTAAAGCATAAACTTATAAGTTACGAGAACCGGTAGATCTAACGCAAGAATACAGTGCTTGCAAGATTTCTGTGCCAGCCACAGCCAGCCTCGCTAGCTAAGCACATTTAACAAGAAAAAACTCTCATAAATGCTGGATAATCCACACAGCATCATCTAGCCACAAGCTAAGCGGTGCTTGTGGTATGGGTACTAGATGACTGATTTACATACTAGATAGATTCGTAGATAGACATATTTTTTAATTTTACATAAAAAAATACCCAGAACATCCAACCACACATTTGTCCCAAGGCGGTAACCGAACCTCCTGCGTCGCAGGCGGACCTTCGCCCGACGCGCCATCGGTCGTCAAGTCTCTATAACAGTGAACCTGTTCTATTATAATTTTTAAGGTCTGTACGTACCTATTTCCCTTCATCATCATCATCATCAGCCCATACACGTCCACTGCTGGACATAGCCCTCCCCCGTACGACGCCACAAATAGCGGTCCTGAGCCGCCTCCATCCATCGACTCCCTGCGACCGCTACGATGTCGTCGGTCCATCGAGTGGATGGTCTCCCATGTAGGGGGGGATTTGCCATAATCACCACGCTTGGCAGGCGGATTGGTGATCGCAGTGTTGGTGTTTAAAAATACTCAGAAGGAAGCTGCTGCCCTTCCTCTGGTAGGTTCCCTTAGTCGGCTTTTACGACATCCACGGGTTGAGTTGGATTTTATTTCCCTTATTAATGATTATTTATCGGGTGGGTATTTAGCTTTCCTGTGGTTCCTTTGTTATTATTTCCTTTAACGTTTCAATCGCATTCCAGCGATCGTGGTCCCGGAGCGACTGGATGTTCTCGGAGTAGGTTCCATCTACATATTCGCAGTTTTAAAATAGTGGTTGGCGACTGTACAAATTCAAGCTGAGTTTTATAGCAAACGACGATACTAGAAATATTGATTTTGTTTGAATTTTCATTTGGGTTCGCGCGATTCAACTATTTGTGGTCCGAAGTGAAACTTAGTCCTTACCCAATTTTGTCCAACGAAACAGATAAAAACTGGACACACTATAATTTAATTAAGTTATTTTCATTGAAATTTCATGTACCGATAAAAAACCGAGATAATTGACCTGAATGCAATATCGCGACGAATTCAGCAGAATCATTGTTGATTGCTGATTTTGATTCTGATGATGCAAAATTACGTTCGTGCACTCATCCGTTCAGATCTATTCATTCCGTTTTTTTCGGTTAATTGTTTACTTATTAAAATTATATTTAAAAATAATTTATATGCGCTTTTAAGTACTTTTTCTTTTGAGCTATTTAGGTAATAGCTAGCACGAGCCGTCGGGGTTGAAGGCAAAAACTTCGGGAGGCCTAAATGCCCATATAAGTGGCTAGAATCTGGGTACTACACATTGATGATGGATGATGGACCAGAACGTATTAAGGTAATGATGATGAGTGAAGTTCTTTGCAATATTGTAGAAATAGCAAACCAGTAATAGGAATTATGCAGAAGCAATGGAAACCGGATAGAAAGCGAGGGTTAATACGCAGCTTAATAAATTGATGTGCGAATAACTAATGAAGGCAACCTTTAGCTTCGTGCGTCCGGCCCATTGCAGATATGCTATCAAAGAACAACATACACGGTCGCTTTAATCCATCTCACTCCCCGCTAAAATTCAATCAAAAAACTAGAGTCATGATTGCGTAATGCGTTTCAACAATTATGAAACCTATGTGCATAGGACTGACCGTGTATGGTAGAGCATTTTGAGTGTCCTTAGAATATTAGATAGTTACCTACCATAAAGCGATTCTATGATTCCAGTCTCCCAATGCAAGTCTCCCAATGGTGTAGACAAGCAATCCATAGTAAAAATGTTCCTTATTGAATCTTTTAATATGGCTTGAAGCTCTTTTGTTTGTTGACGGTTCTCCCTTTATAAATCGCACTGTACGGTAGAGCAGAACGAGCTCTATCTATTCATTCGGGTACCTTATATGCATTGTTATACTGAGTATAAACGAAGATTAAAACAAAAACAAAAGACGGCTATGATGCGATCATGGCATTAAAAATTATCACAATAAATGGAAGCACTAGTATCAAGAATACATAGGTACGACCGATTGAGAATATTCTCCATTTTTGAAGTCGTATAATGAGTTTTGCGTTAGGGGGGTTTGTCCGAATACTAGAGGTCGGTACATAGATACATATTTGCTAAATAGGTACCATGGTATAAGAAAACAAGGTATGCTCTTCCGAGACACGATAGTCACGTGGGTTTCTCCAGGCTACGTCATCGACGCCATCGGCCAATAAGAAGATGAATCTGTTTCCTGGTGATACCAGTAGCGTAAAATCGTAACTCCCGAGCTCCTGTATGAATCTGATAAAACTATGTGGTTTTGTATTTATCAATGATTTATCACATTGACTCGTGTTCAATTAACGCTGTTTTGACTCATCTAACAAACATAATTTACGATTGACATTTTTTTATTGATTTTTCTTTTGACCCTTATCACATTGTTTCCCAATTTCTACATTTCGTTGAAAAAACTGGCAACTGAACAGTGCCGTCACCTGGCGACGCTCCCGGAAGAGCAGACCTGTTTTCTTAGATCATGCTAAATACTTAATGCATGTCGTGCTCATATTGTTTTTGTGAGCGACTTGTGTTGCGTGCTCACAAGCTTCCTAGTTTCTCATACTGTGATTAACAACTTCTTGTTTGATCATAAATCTATTATTATTATAAGTCAGTCGTGGGGGGTTTTTGATCTAGTAATTCCAGGATTAATAGAATTAAAAACTGACTTGTACAATTATTTGAAATTTGTAAGTACCTACATATTCATTCGCGGAAAAACCTCAAAAGCAAAAGAAAAAAATCTTCAAAAAAATTGCTAAAACTGCAGGTAGTAAATATTTTTTCTAAAAAATATACCTATAAAAATGCAGTTTTAGCAAATTTTTTAAGATTTGCTTTTGAGTAAATATTTTTTTATTAGATCAATTAAATAGTGAGTACGGTGTGCTTATAAATATACAACATAATATAGCGAAAGACATCACACGCGACAGAGAAAGTGAAGGCAATATTTTGTGAAAGCGAGTTCAACGCCCAAAATCTGATAAATTCACATCTCTTATGCAACAAATTGGTTTTAAATTAGCAAAGAATATGAAAGAGAAACTTTATGAGAAATAAACCAGAATTTATTCGTGTCTGCCATGAATAAGTTCTGGATAAACCTTTTTGTAAAATGAAATTACAGACAACACATTACCAACCTTTTTTTTTACCACCAAGGTGGCAAACAGAGGCTATGAAAGCGACCACGGCCTTTGGACGCCTCGAACATCAGGGACTCATACGCGTTGCGGACCCTTTAAATGACTTAGAAGCACCTACCTACTCCAAATGGCATGGGTGCCTCGTAGGCTGATAATGTTCAAACCCGATAGTTAGTTCATGGTAGCCATATTGTCGGGCACCTCGTAGAGACAGTTCACGATGTTCAGCTAGACCTAATGCATAATCATCTTAGCCCCTTTGACATTAAGCATTAATTATTATGGCTCATCTAATAATAATCAGATGGGCCATAATAATCCACTACCTGAAATAGTATTTTTTCAAAACTCTTTCAAGGTAAACGATTGAACATTAGCAATGAAAAAATTGATATCTGACGAGTGCCTTAGCACCGTCCTCATTAAAATTTATGCTTTTGGTGCCTATAACAAAAGGTAAACTCTAGTTACAAAAGATACTCCATACCAATAGTAAGTAAAATCAGGCTGTTTATATAGGAAAACACTAAGGAAAGCAAACACCTAGGTGAACCAATGCAGGCCCAGGCCATTAGGTGTATGCACATATTTGGCGAAACATGTGTAGAGAAACTCGTCTGAAAGCTCACGTGAAAGCCCTGTTGTTTGACTCGTTCTTGACTGCGTAACCAGTAGGGCGGGATTGATATACAATATATAAGTACTGTATCAACTTTCTTTGTAAGTAGATATTCTTTGTACTATGGCCATTAAGCCTGAACAATAATTGATTATAGTAGTACCTTCATCATCATCATCATCATCAGCCTATACACGTCCACTGCTGGACATAGGCGTACGACGCCAGAAATAGCGGTCCTGAGCCGCCTCCATCCATCGATTCCCTGCGACCGCTACGATGTCGTCGGTCCATCCGAGTGGATGGTCTCCCATGTAGGGGGGGATTTGCCATAATCACCACGCTTGGCAGGCGGATTGGTGATCGCAGTGTAGTAGTACCTTACTCATTGCCAATTAGTCTACTATGTATTCTGAAAATTACTTCCCGATTTGAAAGTTACATTGTTCATTCTTGTCTTTCATAAAATCTGTACACAAATTATATAGTGAAACTTAACGTAAAGATTCTAGTCTAGGTGGTCATTACCAGTTTATTACCTAGGTTCACCAGCTCTCTTGTACTCTCACTTGATTGCACCTTGCCGCGGCATCATCATGCCATTTCACCTTAACTTTCTTAAGGCACTCGCTTTTACTAAATGATTGCTACCTAAGTACTGATTACTTATCTTAGTTGGTCATGGTCAATTAGAGCTGGTATTAACCTATAGATATTACCTACAGGTAACATATCAGATTATTTAGCTGGGGGATAAAATGGCTTAAGACGGATTTTGCTCCACCTGGAAACCTTACAATTGAACAAGGTAAAGCTAAATTGTTCACTTCTTTTCTTTACCATAAAGATTGAAATTCATTAAAGAGACCACTTTATTTCCTAGTTTTATTTATGTCATCTAAAAGATCTGACGTTTACAAACAAGTCTCCAATAGCCCCGTATGTACCTAAATAAATAAATAGTTTGTTTATTCACACGTAATTGTCCATAATTAAGTAGGTTCATACACCAAATATTACAACTAAATTCGAGAATAAAATAAAATCAAAATTAGAATAAAAATAAAAATTTATATTGTAATAAAATAAAATAAAAGTTACAAGTCACAATTAAGGCTTCTGCAGCCATTCAACAAAATCCCAATCCAAGGAGTCTAAAGAGTTAGGACCCTGTTGAAAGACTGCATGATGGGCGAAGCAAACTTGCTACCTACAACCAGTTGGATGGTGTTGGCAGTACCAACACTAGAGCAGTCTCTAGGTTTGCGTAGTAGCGAGGCGGTTTTCTTCCGGATGGTGTCATTAAAGCCTGGGCATCCGCAAACATGAGGGATGCGCTGCAGAAGCGGGGCAGTCCCAACAACATCCTGAAAGCTTTATTATATTGCCCAAAGGCTCCCCGTGTAGAATTTATGACAGAAGGCTTTTAAGAGTAAGAGAAAAGATCTAAGTAAGGTCTAAAGAAGCGCTTGAGTTCAGAGTTTTGACGGAGACAAAAGTTTGTGTGAGACAAACTATTATTTTGTTAACTTTTCGCGCCATGACGGCTGAAGAGATCTTAATGATATTACACAAAGATAAAGATCGAAGTCGGGGGAAGGTCATCGTGCTACGATTTTATCCTGGAAATGCGTGAAACAGCACGTATTGCTGTTTCACGCATGTCCACAGAAATACACCTTCAGGCATGTCGCTAAGACGTCAGGCCTTACAATAACTAACCTAAGCTAAAGCTAATATGGTTTATTATAATATTTTTTCACACTCCATGCTCAAAAATTTGTATTAGTTTATGTACCGAGTGCGTAATGCTTTATGCACGAGGAAAATACTCTTCTTTCACACTTTTTGCAAGAAATGCCTTTGTCGTGATTTTCCTTTCGCACTCAGGATTCTAGTAATTTCCTCGCTGGCTCGTGATTCAATGACACCCCTGACGTAAGACACGGTTTATACCCTCGGTGCATAATTTAGTATTACTTACGTTAAGCAATATATTAGAATGAAGAAATATTTAGTAACAATTCCGCGTATAACCTTCTCTGATAGTATTCATCAAAGTAAGTTGTCTACTAGTTTCGTCTCTCCACGAGACATCTTCAGGACACCACAATACTCGACCTTGACATTGAGATTGGTAAGCACAGCAACACCGACAGAGTCCCGCCAGTGATGTTGCCTCTCCGAGCTCCGCGCGCCAAGCGGAATTGTTACTAAATATTTCTTCATTCTAATATTGTGCAATGGATTTCCGCAAAGTAACGCCTGAATCTATTATTTAACTTACGTTAAGTTTTAAACTTACCCTTACCCTACCCGTCATACACCTACTGTCTCGTCTCTATGCTCTCTGCTCTATCGGTCGCACTTCATCTTATCTAACACATACTGTGCTGTGTTGTTGACGTGACAAATCATACATAACACATCGGACGTAATTACTGACTAATGAACACTTTCACTGCGCGGTTGCTGGCGAATTTATAGGCCGCTTGCACACTGGGTTTCAATTCAGCAGGCGTAAGTCTGTAGGCTTAGACAATATAACCCCGTTGTAAGATAAATGGAGATAACGTTTTCGCTGAAGAGTGGTGGAATCATGAGCTGATTAAAGGATGATTTATGCTAGACCAAAGCGGGCGCGAGCCGAACCTTTAGCCGCTGGCACACTGCCGTGGTCAACGTGCACAGCGAGCGCTGCAGTGGGCCAGTGCCTCTATGCTATATCGTGCGGGTTCCACGCCAAAAAGACCGAAGTGTACCTCTTCCGTCTAGTATAATTTTCTATTATATATTCTATTCAAAACTGTCAGAAATCTACTCCGGTCATGCTGTCTACCGTTTAACTCTGGATCTAACTGGATCTGCTCTTACTATAGATTTTGAGCCAGATATGACGATGATAACCTCCTAGCCGAATTTCAGCGCGACCAGTCTCAACGTCCACTAGCCATGTGCGCAGTAGGTACATTACATATTATAGCGCAGCAAACAAACACAGGTTTGGGTAATCTCTATTACCGCACGCGAATAATTCGGGACGTCAGACTGACAGGACCGGGGAGAGGCTCATGAACAATGACTTTCAGGGGCACGAAGATCCGTGCCTAGTCCGGCGTGTGCTACTCCCGCGGGCGTTTTGTAGATTTCAGTTTTCAATAACTTTATTTCATGATCACGAGTTCGCGATTCGTTCTGATTAGCATTACTTACAATTTTGTAACAAAAGCTTACCTTAGGTAGTTAGGAAGATAAGTGTTTATTGAATCGCGGGTTATATTAATTTTAAAGTTATATATCTCGAAGAGAAACGAAAGAAGTGTACAAATTTAAGATCTTTATGAAATCGTAAAGTTTTAAGTTTGAAAACAATACCTATAAATAGGTCCCTAATAATAAAGGAATGGTTTGAGTTCATCCTGAGTCTTTTGCAGTCATTAGGCTTCTAAAATAAGCTGATAAAGCTAAAGGCTAAGGCTTATAAAGTCAAATTTGCACACGCCAGACAGTACCACAGATTTTGATGAAGTCTATTGTACAAATTCTCTTGCTGTATTCCAGCTTATACTATTACACTAGCACACCTACGACCAGACGCATTTCCGTAGAGACAACTTGACAAGTCAATAATTACGCAAGTATGTACTTATGTGTTTAAGGTATATGTTAGTTCTTAATTACCAACTTCATGTTGTCTTATTAACAAAGAAAATTGCAGTCAAATAATAGAAACAAATTAGAACTAGTATTTACAATAGAAACAATTGAGCAACTACAGAGTGTTAAAAACAATCTACAGGTAGCTCAAGTGATCCATATAAATACCAGTTAGAAGCGTTCCCAAGGCTGCATTGCCCCGCTTTATGGCAATGCTGATGCGCTGCGCCAGATACTCGCCATACCTACTCAAAGTATAATATAATATATAAGTATAATATAATTTTCATTAGTTATTTGCTAAAGAAGAACTCTTGAGCTGGCATCAAGGTCGACAGTTTGCCAAATATTTGATATGCTGATGCTCTATGGCGCATAGATTTTCGCAATAAGTATTTTGTTTACCTTTTTTTTTTAGTGATTTCCTTTAAGTGATTTCCTAATTTAGGTAAAAGCCCTACCGAAGAAGCCTTGAAGATTTTTGTAAATGAAAAGTGATTGACGACCTTAAAATACCTAAGATAAAAAATAGTCTTCGAACAGTTTTCAAAAAGGTCCATACTCATTAAATCTTTTGCGGCTGTCATTAGAGGCGACTTAGGTTTATTCACTGGGGGTTGCAAGCAGCAGTCCTGCAGAACAATTTTACCACCGAACTGTTGATCTCCAACCCCCAAGCCCAGCTCGGAGATTAAATGTTAATTTTAAATGATTAGGAGATTTTTAAAATATTTTTATCAGGGGAGGCCTGTGTCCAGCACTGGTCAACTAATAGGCTGAAGTTATTGGTATGTACTAGAAGTTTATCAAACTCCGTATCAAATTAAAGTGCACAATTTGCTTTCCCCGTAGCTTCCATCGATTTCCAATCCCACTATTGTAAGCATAAAACGAACAGACATACGTTTTTATAACCTTTGTATGCATACGAACAGATACGAACGTTTCACTTGGAAAATATTAGAAATTGATAGTATTGTTTTGAGCTGGAGCTACCTATTCAAATGACAATGGAAGTAGGGCATCTTTCAGAAACAACACATTGAATCTGAAACTCTCTAGTTTGCCTTAGATTTTTAACTAACCAATAGGCTTGCTTTAGCCACCAATCAAACGATACTTTTATGAAGATCAAATAATTATTAAAAACTTCTCCTGGCGGGAGCTTTCAAAATAAAAAAATCTAATCGACCCCGCTAAAATAAAAATCGACTCCCGCTGTTCACTGTTAGTGAAAGGCCCATTCATAGCCCTTTCGTCAAATTACTGGATGGAACGACTCACAAAAGTTTTGACAACCGATTATACCGTAGCATGGAGTTATTTCCAACGTCTCTCGAGAGACTTGCTCAGTCGCAACATCTCGCGTAAAGTGTTCCCAACGTTTCACGAATACGCACCTATAGCCGCATGTATCGTTCCAATTAGTACCTAGGTTAACGTAACCTAGGTCCAACGTCAAAATCAAGAAAAAGGCCCCCTAAGAGCACCAAGTAATACAAAGGTATGTATTTTTGTTCAAATTACATACAGGGTGAAACTTTGCTAAAGGTCATTGAAACTAAAACAGCACAGTCACAGGTGGTGGTGCAAAATTAATTAGCAATACATTTTCACTCTAACTTAGTATTTGGTGTTTTACTGCAAATCTAAACATGGGAACAGTTTCAATTAGGTAACGGTAATTTGTACTTTGTCATGTCAACACTTCTGGATTGCTCAAGAAGTGTTGAGTCAATCAAATTGTCTATCGTAACGGACGGATGATTGTTTTATAGATTTACCAAAGTTTTATTGCTTTTGAGTTGGCATTGCACTTTGAGGTTGTGGTCAGTTGGGC
Organism: Eupithecia insigniata; assembly: GCA_947859395.1. NCBI lineage: Eukaryota > Metazoa > Arthropoda > Insecta > Lepidoptera > Geometridae > Eupithecia > Eupithecia insigniata. Next base: position 2,222,904 of record OX401999.1, on the reverse strand, counting down.
AAGCGTTGGCAAAATATTATGGGACATCCGTTATCTAACTTGTTGGTTATACAAGTCAGAGGATACTACAAATCGTTTAAGTTTCGGAACAAAAATATAAATAGATAATTTAGATATTTTTTCAGTAGACTACTTAAGATTCTGATTCAACTGTAGGAAGTTATTAAAATTATTCTTCATGTTTCAAGAAAACAATAAAAAACCGATGTTCTTAAGAAATTATTAGACGCAATTTTTTGCATTATGCTTAAACTTACTTAAACGCTATTCTTTAGCTTTTTCTTTTATCTGTTCTTAATAAAATAATTTTTCTAAAACAAATGGGAACTCGGTTATAATTCATGGTTACAATACATCAAACATAAAGGTGAAATGGAAAGTGCACACATCGACGCAAGCGCAGAGAAAGTCGGACCTTGGTCATGAAAGCGAAAGGAAACATACATACATATTGCGCATACTTACGGGGTGTTCCATACTTGGTGGATCAATCAAAGGGGTTTCTCTCGTGTTGTGTAGCTAATCACTTCAAAGATGAATTAAATTACATGAGTAAAGATTAACGTAATTTTAGAAAATACACTTACTTTTTAATACAAATTAAAACAACGGGTTCTTATCCCTTGTTCAAATCCCTGAAATTTGTATTGTCCAGTTAGATGTTTTTTAGAGATGTAATTTTTCAAGAGTTTCTTTGGAAAATACAAAAACTGGTCTTACTTCTGCTCAATTCTTTCAATTGTAAATACTAGTTATAATTTGTGTCTATTATTTGATTGTTATTTTCTTTGTTATTAAAGAATCCATGCCAACTTCAAAAAATTATCAAATCACACAACTTTATTGAGACTCAAGCCACAAGATACGGCGGCCATTGAATCAACTTCATTCGATCTTAATAAATCGAAGCACCCTGTACCTACATAAGTAGTAAATAATAGAGGTTGTTGCACTTTGAAAGTTGATTGCAGCCTAGGTTTGTAGATGAATGATAAATCGTTCTAGATAAGGGACTACCTCCACAGGCGAGTGCATTGTTTAAATCTAAAGACCGTATTCTTGAGATTAAGGTTCATTCATTAATATACGACCATAGTGGCTTGCGACGTAGAAGGCTTCAGGTTCGATTTCCACCGCGGGAAAAATATTTGTACGATGTGCAGATATTTGTTCCGGTTCTGGGGTTTACTTTGTATATTAAAACAATTTTATCTATTGTAATAAGTACCTACTTCATATCAATTAGCTATACTATACTATTTAGTACCTATTCATTTAGAGCCTGTCCATAACACAGGTCCTGCTGACTTTAGGCAGAGAATATACAATAATAATTCATTGGGCTAATTATGTTGTGTTGACTGCCTAGCACGAGGTTTACCTATGTACGATATTTATTTATCTACCTTATATGTATCTAATAGTTTTGGCTATTTACAGTCAAATATTGACACATTAATTTATATGGCCAGCCCAGAGACAGTTCTCTTCAGAATAATAACATCTCAAAATAACAGCAACGATACTTTTTATGACTCGCCGCGTGCGCTAGTAATGGCGGTGAACCTTTGATAATGCTATTGCCATGGTTTTCTTTGTTATAAGCAAAGAAGTTAAGTGATCGAGACAAAAGCTAAATCTTGAGAGGCAGACATATTAATCAAATACTAGATTTCTTCCAATTTAAACTTGCACGAGGCTAATAGAACCACATTTTGAATGTGATTTTGAGGTGACCGTGATTAGCAGGTTAGACTAATCTTCTTTTTATCTTTTACTGAGGGAGGGTTGCGGGGAGGGTGGGAGGGAAGTCGAAAAATTTAGGGGTCTTATTTTTCTTAGAAATTATCTCCAGTGTGAGGCTTACGCACTATAATAGCAAACACCTTAACCATCTTGTACTTTATGTAAAGCAGATAATGCGCACTAAGCAGGTTTATTTTCGTTATACTCTAACATTCAATGTAAAGTAACTACCTAAACAAACTGTCATATTGTTTATTTAAATATTAGAATCTTTATTGACAAAGAAAATAACAATCAAATTATATAAAGAAATTAAACTAGTATTTACAATTGAAACAATTGAGCTAACTGCAGACTGTTGCAAACAATCAATTATTAGAATTAATTATGACTAGCTGACCCGTGCCCACTTCGTTGGGCGGTTGAACAATTTTTCCATAATTTCTCACCGTTTAAACCTTCCCTAGACCTCCACGAACATTTCAAGACTAAGATAAGATAAATCCGTTCAGCCGTTCTCGAGTTTTAGTGAGACTAACGAACAGCAATTCATTTTTATATATATATATATATATAGAGATATATACATATATAGACAATGCCCTCTTACAGCAGCACTACTGACTTACTATATTCTTATTTTTGAACATAACATAAACGATGCCCTTTTACAGCGGATCCAATTTAATTTATCCTACTAATATTATAAATTGTAATGTGAAAGTTTGTATGGATGGATGTATGGATATTTGTTACTCTTTCACGCAAAAACTACTGAACCGATTATGTTGTATAGTTTGGGACCTGGAATAACATATAGGCTAGTTTTTATCCCGATAAAACGCGAGCGAAGGCACGGGCAGCAGCTAGATTTACATATTTATCTAAAATCCTAAGTTATTTAATTGTAGGTATTTCTGTTTGCCTGTTTTATGGCTTTGAATTAAGCATAATATTAAGCACATTCATTGTAAATTGACTTATCCAAGTGTGCCCAGTGATCCTACGGCGAAGTATGAGGAATTTAATGGCCGGTGATTAGATGCATTTTCATTGACATGTCAAAAAAAGCCGCGTGCAACTTTAGTTAGGTACCGATGTACTCTAACCTAAAACTCTACCATGGAAAAGAAAACTAACTCTAGCTTTAGGCAAGATCAAGTTTCTTCCTTCCTATACAAAACCTACACTGCTCGGCGGAACAATTTACGTGTAGGCAATAACCGCCATCTTGGCTAAATACATAGACAAGACATAGATAAATTCTATGATCTATTATTACGTGAAGCATGGAAGTCGAGTCAACGGAGCGTTACATCCTGTGAGAGACAAGTAATTCCGTTGGCATAACATAACATAGGTAAAATGTGGTTGAACAGTTAGAGATATGACAGGTTTTCCTGACGGGGTGTTCGCGTTGATGTTAAAGAGCCTTGATCTGTGTGATGACATGAATCAGATTTTTTAATATTAATTTATATAATTACTTGTAAATGTGACGTGTTATTCTTGTAATTTATGAAGCAAATGATTATTGATTTTATTATGACTATAATGATGAGCATGAGTCTGTGTAGATGTATTGTGTTGTTTTTGGGTTCCTCCAAATAATGATGTGAAAATGAGATACTTTCGTTTCGATCAAAAAAAAAATGATATGTATTGAAGAACGAAAATAAATGTTTAAATTTTCATAAAATAACAATTGCTTTTAATAACACCATTTTAGAAAAAAAAACTGCCCTCTGCCTCCACATTATCCTGTATAGAGATTACTTACAGATATTTATTAATATTATTTACAAAAAATTAACGAGATATCAAAATCAAAACAACGAGGAACGTTGTAAAGTTGGGCTTAGGTGCGCTTATTACATAGGTACCTAATTGTACCTTCTAAACATAACACAGATTAGAATAATAAAATCATGATGACGTTGGTGTTAAATACAAAGTCATTGACGAGAGTGCAGATCTCACAGGTTTGTGTGAACATTAGTTTTTGCTGAATGCAACTGGTTTGAGCTTTCTACGGCTTTCGCGACTAGATAATCAGATATGGATATGGTTTCTCATTTTATACAGTTTTCTAGAAAAACTTCATCAATTGGCAAGTTGCCTAACTTGACTCATTAAGGAAACTCGAGAGTTAGCTTAAACTTACCATCGCATTATCTTGCATAACTAATTAAAACTGGGAAAGCGTATAGGTATGTACATAATCTCTTTCGTGTATACATACGTCGTATCATATTATTATGTAGTAGACAATGGAAGTGAAAGACGAATTAGATTTTTTGAGCAGCTGTCAAAGGAAGTCCTAAATATCTATCGCTCGTGACTTCAAATGATTAATTGAAAACTTGTTTATTTCATGGAATCCCTTTTGTTATGACCATGTGTGAATAATCCGCTCCCGCGTTAAGCACTCGCTGGCTACCGTAATCGCACCTTATAGGAACCTTTTGGATCATTTCATGTAGTAGATATTTAATGTTTAACGGTGACCATGATCACCATGACCTGTCAGTACATAATATCTACTTACATATGTATGTAGTGGAATGAAGAACTGACTAAATACATATAATAGAAAAAAATCTTATCCAAGAAATATCTAAAAGGGCACGTATATTGATCTGATTTTACTAGACGTGTAGTTTTAACAAACCAGCCCCCCTAGCACGGGGATTGTTTTCTAGTGTAGAAAAGAGAAAAATTACGTCACTTTGTCATCGAATGCATAAATTATTTGAAATTCATTCCTTCAACTCAATAACGTACGCAATGTATGGTGATGCGATGTCATTATTGTCTATTCTACCCTAGAGATAAATCCCCGTGCTAGGGGGGCAGGTACAAACTTCTTTGCTGTAACTTGCTATATTATTACGCTTATTATTTTGTCCGACTACAACTTTTGTCTCAGTGGTCCTGTACAGAACAAGTGCACAAGACAATTGGGGAATAAGCGTATTATTAACAGTGAGTTTGTTGAGATTGATCCGGGCAGCCTATTGGGGCGATCTCTTCCAGACAACTTCAAGCGGCACGACGACTCTACCGCCACGGTACTCTCGCTCATAGAGACAATAACTGCACGGCACATGCAATGTAATTCGATAATAGCTGTTACTGACACCGCCGTTATGATACAGCACAATTAAATAATAACGGTATGGATGCGAGCCGAAGGCAAGCGGGTTTCAGGAATCCCGTTACTGGATTTGGCACAATGAGCTTTGAGTGCAAGCCTTCTTTAATACGAAGCGATAAAGCAACGTGTGTGACTGATTTAAAAAAAAAACAAAGTCGTTCGTGGTCGGTCTGGATAACAGATAAACTGCCCATGTCGCACACGTCCGCTTACGTGGGAGCAGCAGGCGCGGGGCGGGATGGCATGGCGGTGCGCCGTAGCAAATCGCACGCACTTCTAGGTCTGGGCAATGAATGTGCTAACCAATGAATGGTGAAGATTAATTTCAATCTTCAGTCTTAATGTTCGTTTTTCGGACGACTTTTGAACTCACATGAGCGATCCCTCCCTCCGCTAAACTTTTCACCTGCGATTAATGGGCTGCAGCATATGCCGCTGACCAACCAGCTAGTTAGCGTAGACGTTTGTCAATACAGCGGGCGCATGTGTGCCTTCAGTATAGGCTTTACATAGTCATCTACGTAAGTGCCGATTAAAGGAACACTACCTAGGTACATAAACCACTCTTTATGGATGTTAAAGCCAATGATGATGATGAATCTAGTGACTGAAGTTGTGAATGCACAGTCTGTCTGAATGAAATACTATTTTATATAAGCACTTTCCTATGTATCTCATAAAAAATAATATATAATAAAATTTACATACATACATCTTTGAGTCACCGTACTCTCAAAGGTACACAAATTATATTTTAATGTAAAACGGGGCTGCCTGGTCACTGGATCTTTCGATTTCATTCAGCTTTGGCATTGGTTGCGCCATGCGAACGGAAACGGAAACGCGTAATCATTAGAAACTAAATAACCTGCTGAGGTGCAAGTTGGAGATAAAAGGATCGAAAGACATCGATATTGAACGTAGATCATCTTCATCATCATATCAGCCCATACACGTCCACAGCTGGACATAGGCCTCCTCCATAGGACGCTACAAATAGCGGTCCTGAGCCGCCTATACATCCATCGACTCCCTGCGAGCGCTATACGATGTCGTCGGTCCATGACTGTCCGGTCGGATGGTCTCCCATGTAGGGGGGGGTTTTGCCATAAACACCACGCTTGGCAGGCGGATTGGTGATCGCAGTGTTGGTGTTGAAAAATACTCAGAAGGAAGCTGCTGCCCTTCCTCTGGTAGGTTCCCTTAGTCGGCTCTTACGACATCCACGGGTTGAATTGGAGGGGTCGATATTCGTACGCCGCGGCCCCACGGTCACTTGAACGAAGATAACTCATATCAATCAAGCAATTTTTGGTGTTGCGATTCGAATGATTCGCTCGACAAAATTCTATTTTTGATGGCCACATCCCTAGTCGGATGACTGATAGATTTCTGGACGTTTGGTTTGCTCTGTAAAAGACAACAAGTTATTAAACTTGTGCCTTGCGATCCCCAACTCGCATTCCAGCGTAGGGATTATGGCATTACCCCAGGCCTAGTTCCGACAGTGACAATTTATTCTGATATACATATGTATGGCGTACGAATATCGACCCCTCCAACTCAACCCGTGGATGTCGTAAGAGCCGACTAAGGGAACTTACCAGAGGATGAGCAGCAGCTTCCTTCTGAGTATTTTTAAACACCAACACTGCGATCATCAATCCGCCTGCCAAGCGTGGTGATTATGGCAAATCCCCCCCTACATGGGAGATCATCCACTCGGATGGACCGACGACATCGTAGCGGTCGCAGGGAGTCGATGGATGGAGGCGGCTCAGGACCGCTATTTGTGGCGTCGTACGGGGGAGGCCTATGTCCAGCAGTGGACATGTATAGGCTGATGATGATGATGATGATGATACATATGTACATCAAAGTTAATATTATTATGTATAATAGAATATAATTAAACCTAGATATACATACATATTCATACGCCCGGGAAAGATACAGTGCTACTATAATATTTTTAATAAGACCATAAATTGTAACTGATATCTTTATAAATAAATGATTCTGAGTCTGGCCTTTATTGGTTTTATGTTGGTGTTACAAGCAATTTTAATAAAATGGAGTTTTGGCGGTGGGATCGCCCAGGCAAGAACCAATATCTGCCAGGTTGTTTTTTTTTTTTTTGTCTTTTTTTTATTTTGCAAAATCTGTTTGCAGACCTATAGTTAAGCTAACTTAGTTTATCTCAAGTAGCATCGCGCTTTGTAGTCGTGGTTTGCGGTCTGCACGAATGTATGAAAAACTGCGTCAGCTATGCGAGCTAAGCCAAAACTAAGTTAGCTTTCGGTGTAATGTTTCTCTCTGAATTCTGAGCCCAAATTACAGGGCTATTAGTCATGTTCCTGAAGTAGATTGTTCTATATGCTAACATTTAATTATTTCCTAACTGTATCAAAATATAGAGACTGTTTCACATAGAGTGCTTGAGTTTACCTACCTTATGTAAGTACCTCCTTGTAATTATCCTGTAATCATCAGAAACTCGTTGAACCGCCGCCATTTCTTGAGTTCCTTACAAGGATGGCCGGACATACCTAGATATCATGTTCACAGAAAACAACTTAATCATCGTTTTAGATAATTTTATGAGCTTAGATTTTGTAACATCCTGTCTTAAAAGTTTAATTGGTTTGCCTTATAAAATGGAAATAGTTATAAGCAATCCTAGCTAATATTATAAATGGGAAAATGTGTTTGTTTGTTTGTCTTTTCTTCACGCTCTAACTAGGCAACCAATCGACTAGATTTTTGGTATAAAGTTAGTTGAAAGGATGGAGAGTAACATAGGCTACTTTTTGACCTGATAGTTAAAACAAATTCCCATGTGACATTAACGGAAAAAGGACCTTTATACGACACATGCTCTTGCCTATTACTTTTCCAAATATAAGATAGAAAGTAAGTCATTGCAGGCGTATAGGAATCCGCGAGGAAAAACTCAATAGAATTTCATTTCTCATGCGTTTTAGCGGGAGGGAAAAGTGTATGGAAATCCATTTCTAATGAGTTCTTTTTTTTAATTTGCTAAAAGATCGGCCGCTAGCTATGGTCATTTTCACTATAGGCCAAACGACAAAAAGTTTTTACTCCAAGTCCGCTTATGCCTCTTCCGATTTCCGAACAATATTTTGAAAAAGCAACCCAAGTGATAAAGGTTGGCGCGGGAATTTCCTCTAAATTTGAATTTGGTGTAGGCAATTTTATTAATCCTACAGAATGTCGTCGAGTGATAGTGAAAGTTTTATGACACCGCCAGTAATAAAAGATTTTTTCTGCTTTTTATTTTCCTCGAAGGTGTAGTATGAAGCACTATGTATCACTCGTCGTGTTTTAAGGCCTCGGGTCTCAAATGACACACTTGCTAGGAATTGGGCACATTCTTGTCTAGGTGTACAATGTACTATTTATTCCTCTAGAAATGTGAAATTCGAATCTAACGCGGGTTAAACCGCAGGGAACAGCTAGTGATGAAATAAAGGCTCGTCTTCTGAATAACATGCACACCAATTTTGGAAAATTGTGTGTTCAAAATTGTGCATACTATGGAATCCGTCATGTGTCATTCATAGAACGCTTACATATTTTTATACTCCTAAGATACCCCAAAATATTTATTATATATTTTTGTCAAATTTTTTTTTATTATTTTTCATTACAAATACTTTGAACCCTCAATTTTCACCTTTCTAACACTAACCCCATTTTTTAATAGCGATTATAGTTAGTATTGTAATAATCTTCAACCCTCAGTGGTCGATGGAAAAACAACGTTTGCCGGATCAGCTAGTACTGTTATATAATTCACTTGATATTAATACTAAAATTGTGTTTATCCCCTCTCTTTACTGTCAGTATAGTAACTATTGGTTATTAATTCTAATTGATGGAGTAAAGCCGACTTACCTGATAAGCTCCTTCAGCTTAGCAGCAGCCTGGAGCGAGGCGTAGCCGTATCTGGTGAAGTTGGCCGCGTCTTCCGAGGGAGCGTTGAAAGCAGCCACGTATCGGGCTGGATTGTCGCTGTCCAGCCAGAAACCTGAACAATCATCACATTACACTAAATATGCGTTTGGCTACTTGAATATCTATTGCCATATCTTACATGACAGGGTTATGCAGTAAGATATTGAATAAATAAATAATAATAATAAATAATGCAAGACAATGCACACAACATTATCTAGCCCCAAGCTAAGCAGAGCTTGTGTTATGGGTACTAGATGACTGATATACATAATATTGCATAATTTTAAAGATATTTCTTATTATACATAGAAAACGATCAGAACACCCTGAACAAATATCTGCAGATCGAATCAGAATCCATATTTACAAATAATATTACTTACTAGTTGCCAGCGCCTTCGCCCACATGCGTTTTAGTTATTTCAGATCCCAAACTATACCCATACCAAAAAGCCCAATCAGTTCAGTAGTTTTTGCGGAAAGAGGAATAAACTTCCATACATCCATACGCACAAACTTTGATATTGGAATAACATATAGGCAATTTTTTTATCCCGATAAAACGCGGGTGAAGGCGCGGGCAGCAACTAGTAGACAAATAATTAAAAATAATGTATTAATGTTTTTTTTTTTATAAAATTATTAAGTACTTGTAGTTTATACTTGATTGTTTAACACGAGAATAGCGGGTTGGCCAGGATAACTTACCCATTGAATACAATTTCGGTTCTACAACACTGTACAGTTCATGCATTTTCATCATTCCGTATTCAGCTGCTTCGAGAATCTCCCTCTTATCTCCTTCTGAAACCACGTCTTCCTCTTCTTCATCATCAGAGTCGTCTATATCCGCATAATAATCATATTCATCGTTATTTTCTGTTACTTTATCATTCTTTAAAGTATTGTTCGATTTTGTTTTGTTATCATGGTCGCAGTATGTTACAATGATCGTGGAAACATTTCTTGTTGTTGAGTACGAATGGTTCCTGTTTATATTCTTCTCTATTATTGTTATGTTGTGTAGTGTTTTTGTTGTGTTCAATATTGGCATCAGATGTTTTAACACTTCGATGATATTGCTTGATGAAACATTAGTTTTCTGTGTATTGTTTGGTTCTATAGTAAGTATTTCAACGTAATTGATTTTTTCACTTGACGTTCCATTCTTTCTAGGAAATATTGTTTCGTTTGCAGTATTATTCTTATTTGTTACATCTGATTTCTCTTCCATACCGCTTTTAATCTGAGTTATAATTTTAGTGTTTTCTTTATTGTTATCTGTATTTAAAATGATAGCTTCATTCAATTTCATTTCAGTATCGCTTTCTTTTGTCATGTTGTTTTTAATTCTATTTATAGCTGCTATTATATCATCCACAAGCTTTTCTTGACTAACATCATCTTTTTTGCTTGTTATATTTGCTATTGAATGTAGGAAAAGCTTTGCTCTTTCACTGCTATTCACTTGTCCGGAGCTTTTGTTGACTCTGAATATTTCTTCGAGTATTTTAGTAATGGGGCAGGATTCTTTATGGGTACCTTTGTTTACATTTTCATTGTTCACAACTGTTGTTATCAATAGCAGTGTTATAAAAATGTATTTATATCTGAAATAGCAAATTTATCCAATTTAATCAAATTAAATGGAATCTTTTGCAGATGCAAAAGGTGCCTTTTCTAAAATGAGTTGGTAAACAGTTATCTATAGGATGTGTCTCGAATAGTATGCAAATAATTTATGATAATATACAGTTATTTTCAAAGCAAATCGCTTCGAATCCAGTTAAACCGGTAAATAAACCAATTTAGTATTTATCCCACATGCAAATATTGTCACAGTACCTTGACCTTTCTGTACGGTTAGCCTAGTCAAGTTTCTACAAGATTTCAAAAGGTTAAGAAACTGCATTCTTTTAATTATAAGAATTGCATCGAATGTCTCAGAAATACTTGTAATGTAAACTATATTTGGTCTCGCTTTCGAAAAAAATGTTTTACAAACCTGATGATTTCCATTATAAGCACGTTATCATCCCACTATTGGAAAATTCCACAAATTCACTAAAAATAAGTTTTCGCTTTTATCAGAAGATCTCTTATCAGATCAAACACATTTAAAATTAGAACGTTGTAAGAACGGATCTGATTCACAAACAAGAGAATCACATTTAATTTTGGAATAGGTTCAAATTAACTGAAATGCCGATACACTTTCCGCGCGCAAAAAGGTTGCATTCTCTGTAATCTATTTTTATTTTATGAAGGGTTCGTTGGCACTCCCGGCGTGATGGTATGATGGCATCCACGGTAGGACTAGCTCTTACATAATGTCTGGAGGCTGTGATTAAAGTACTGTTACGAGACCCCACGGTGTCTTGACCACATCAATCTACAGCTCGTCGTATTTTACACTCTAATCCATTTGCTGTTAGATTCAATTTAGATCGAGATGTTGGTTAAATCTTCGACCAAAAGCCTGAAGCGCCGACGATGATCGTTTTGCTTTCAACAGTTTAAATCGAGCTGTCTGTCCTTACTTTAGGTTTCTTTTTCCAATGAAGAATAGGAACAGTTGGTTGTGGTCAGAGATTCTACAGGGATGTTAGCAGCTTTTGCGTATTCTGTGGTGATGGAGCGATGATCTTCGTTGTTTTGTTGGGAAAATGAGCTTTTTTGACGCCTCCATATTGGATATTCGTCGCGCGTGAAAATTCCATTGCAAGTCTCGAATGTTGTTTTGCGTTTATACGTACTTGGTCGGTTATTCGATTATACATGTTGTCTCATAAAACGATTCCTATAATATTTTGCTCTAAGAATGTCTTGTTTATATTACTGTAGGTAATGTAGGTTGGTATTTTTGTACTGCATCATCATCGTAACGACCACAGTGTTCAAAATGACCAAAAAAAATTCCCTATGCGGTTTATAGCATTAATCGATCAACGAATGCGTTTTCAATGCAAGAGTAGAACACCCACGTGTCTATGTCAAATGCTTTTTGTTATAAAAAATTATGAACTTTGGGTGACTTTGACTGAGAATTTTTTTAAATAAATTCTGTAAACGTAACTGTCCATGATATTTTTTTAAATTGAATATGCTCTATTAAAAGGTCTTTAGCCACACCTTTTACAGTTTTTAATTTGGAAAAATCTCCTCTGGATACCGAGTAATTTTTTTTTTCTTTGACGACCTCTGTGGCGCAGCGGGCGAAGGTCCGCCTGCGACGCAGGAGGTTGTGGGTTCGATTCCCGCCTCGGGACAAATGTTTGTACGATCTGCAAATATTTGTTCAGGGTGTTCTGGATGTATTCTATGTATAATAAAAAAATATCTATCTATGTATCGTATTATATTAAGTATATCAGTTATCTAGTACCCATAACACAAGCTCTGCTTAGCTTGGGGCTAGATGATGCTGTGTGGATTGTCCAGCATTATTTATTTATTTATTTTTCTCCCAAAAGACAGAAAAGTGCGACTTGTGACTACCACAAACATATAGCTCTTATTTTACCAATACTATTGCGGCTTTTATAATAATAATAATAAATTCTTTATTTGCAGACATGAGATCCATATATGTACAATACAATTCTACTAACTACTTAAAATAGTTAAAACTAATATACAAAAAATTATGTGTCTAAAGACCCTTCATCAGAGAATATTTAATTTAAAAAAAATTCTCAGTCAAAGTCACCCAAAGTTCATAATTTTTTATAACAAAAAGTATTTGACATAGACACGTGGGTGTTCTACTCTTGCATTTAAAATGCATTCGTTGATCGATTAATGCTATAAACCGCATACGGAAATTTTTTTGGTCATTTTGAACACTGTGTGATCTTATTGTGATCCAGTCTTGAATGTGGGCCATTCTATTCTTTACATAAGGCCTGCCTGTCCACACAAAGTATTTATTAGATTTTTTCTGTTTACCACCACTAACTAGGTAGGTACTACATAAGGATAAGGTACTTATTCATTCATGAGGTGGAATGACGGCTTACTGGTTCAGATTAAGGGAGACTAGTTCGAGTGCTTTATTTAGGAGTTTTTGACAAATTTAATTAAATAATTTTTTTTATTTTATGCGCAGAAGTAACAGTTTTATACACTGTCTAAATAGAATTAAATACCTAATACGTATACCATTTATGTGTCCTCGCATATAAAAGCTAAAAGACTGCTTGCATGTGGAGGAGAAATGGAGAACAGTCTGGTAACAAATAGGTATGAAGTAAACTAACGTAAGAGTTACTAACAATTTCAAGACTTATAAAGCTACCAATAAATATCAAGAAGAAATAAAATTATACAAGACATCGACGACTGATAGATGAGGAAAAATTATAATGACAGAAAAAGAAGTTTTGCCTCTAATTCGTGAAGCTGAACGGTATGTCAAAAAGAATAGGATGCTTAGTAGGTCTATTGGGACTTTGATTTTAATGTTTTCAAGAAGCTGTGGAGAGTTAATTTCTCCTTGTGCAAAGTTTTGCAAAGGAGTACAACGTCGTCGGCAATAAGACATCTCTCTTGTAATGGGAAGATTATGAATACGGGGAAGTTAAGTCCCTCCCTACTTAAAACTCCATAATTATTTAACAAGATTTTTGTGCGATAATAACTTTTTTGTAAGATCCTTCTCACTGATTCCCATAAGATGAACTTTTTGCACGTTTGCCAATCAAAAATACTATAAAAAACGTAAATTAAAAGTCTAATGCTAAATGGACGTGTTCTGGTCACGTCCCAGGTTAGAGACCCCTGTGACAATGGTTCTGAACTAACAATAAAAAAGCCAGAACTATTTGTTTGTAATGGTTTCTTGGATCCCACGGAAGAACCGAAACAATCTGATCTTATATATGAAGAGGTCGTTGACAGTATAAATGTGGTGTGACAACTTAGACATTATAACAATTTTCTTTTATGAGTAGTAAATTTAGACAAATATTGTTGAACATTTGAAAGCCTAATTTTACAAGCTTTTAGTTTACTTGCCCTGTTAGTTTGTGTGGGACAATTGGAACTGTATTTTAGACCACTTATCATCCACCGATTGAGCTGAAATTTGGTATACTTACGTATGTATACTTATTTAAATTCGGTGACAATGCAATACTATTGAGCTGGTCTGCTGATGGAGACCAAAAGTGGTCATAGGAACTCCTAAAGGAAACGACTTAATCACGTCGAGTTTGGGTTCGTTGGATTTGTAGACAGAGAGAGAGAGTTGAGATTGGTTTGTACCCAAGCATTTTGGTCCTAGATAATAATCAAGAATGTTATTAAACAAGATGATCTATGTTAAAGTTTGTTTTTAATTTAAAAAAATTATTTAGTGAGTACGTTGGTTAACTAATCGATGGTAAAATCTCTTGCTGAATTGACGTTGAGAATAGATTTGATTACATAATATTTAACGTATAAACAAACTGCTATGAAAATTTAAAAATAGGTGAGTACTGAAGGTGGTACTAAGGTACCGTACCTAAGCCAAGTAAATACAATGCTTTTTTATAAAGTCAGATTATGAAAGTGAGGGAATTGAGAGTGCACCTTTGTTTGCGCACACACTTGTGCACCATACCAAAAATTAGGTAATGTTACTTCGTTCTAATAAGACCTCACATAAGGCTAGTTTGGGGGAGGCCTATGTTCAGCAGAGGACGTATACCTATGGGCTGATGATGATGATGATATGTGTGAGATTTGCCGTAGGAGCCGAAAACGGCTAAGACAACATTACCACCCTCAGTAAGTAGTTGATACACGATGTTGTAAATAGCCATCATAAATTTGTCATGACATTAAAACTCTGCCGTCTGTTAACTATAAGACCATTAACCCTCAAATGGCAATTTTTGACTTTTTAGTGGACACGGACTCAGTTCAAAATTATCTATCTTTTCGTTTAACAACCATTCCAAAATTCTAAATAGATCCAGAGATTTTACTATAAAAACTTTAGTAGTTTTACAAATTCATTATGAATGTAAGCGGGTTAAGAGGAAGATACAGAGATTTAAAAATTTCGTAGGCAGTTAAGTGACCTAATTTTTGAATTATCCTTAACTTAAAAGCAACTAAACTAATCCACAGTATGTACATCACTAATACATGAGTTATATTATAATACTTTAACTGCTTATTGCAATGAGGGTTTTTTATTAACCCTAGAGTTGTCTCGCGGATTACATAACGTAATTTACATTTTGTAATAACTAAAATTTTACAAACACTATAATTGCAATTTTATTGCGGCTCCTTTTACTTTCAATTAGATTTCTACAAAACGCTCTCAGATCTTGTTTAGGCATGAGTCTGTCACGGTTAAGTCACAGGAAGTCTGCAAAGGTTGCAAGTGTGGATTACATATGTAATCCGTGCGACCACTCTAGGGTTATATAGGACATAAAATAAGTGACATAAATAAATCTCAACCGATTGTGTTCAAACGTTTTTTGTCGATTTCTCGAATACCACTTTTCGGGGTTAACGGCCTTCTAGTTAATAGACGGCAGAACTGAAGCCTATTTTCGTTCTCCAGATTTGCAAGTAGTGTCACCATACCAAGCCATCATAAATCTAAGTACCTCGCTGTGATTTGGGTGATGGTCAACAGTTCTTCTTCCATGTCACGTAGTGCACAATGCGTTTCACAACACGCCTTGAGCTATCAATGAGCACGCCACTCGCATTGCTGATGTTTTTGAATTATATCCTTCAGTAGGTACAGGTTACAGGTGATAGGGTGCTAGGTTACTCTTGAATTTTACGAATAAATTCTGGATTTTTTGGTTTATGAGGCTACGATATCACACACGGACACATATACGCGCGCTAAACATAAAATTATAACACCGCCGTTAAAAATTGTCTTGAAACTTAGAGTTAACTGGGTCTTAAACACTGTAACTACATAAGTTACTGAACCTATCACAAATAAATATTTATTTATTTATTTAACAGTTTTTACAGTTGTTTAGGAATGGGAACTTTCTTGCATGTCACCTGAAGCTAGAGAGGCTGGGTCGATTTTAGGAAGATTTTGAGCTTTTTGTAGATGTTAGGTGGACAAATTAATATCGACATGTTTGGTTGAACGTATTTAATTTACAAAAGTATGACACTTGACATTGACACTTCATTATTGTGCAGCACCATCTAGTGTCAATATAAATCGTGTTTCTTTTAGAGATTACCTATTCTTTGAAGTCTTCATTACGGATTTTTTTGGTAAAATCAAAATATATCATAGTAAAAAAAGTTTTATTTTAATACTACGTTGTACAAAAATACTATAACTTATAGCATAATTATTATTTTTAAACCTGACCACGATCTCTCTCGAGTCTTTCGACTCTCTACATTGATAATATTCTACATATTATGTACTCTGTACCGATGTATAGAAAGCCTATTATCATGTATTTCCTTAGTAAATAACGTAAATATACAACAACAAATCACAGATAAGTGTTGACTTAAATCTATGAAATTCAGGAGGTCAGACCTCAGTAATTACGACTTAGGTACTGAGTTGTCCTTAGCTGTCAAATTTTAAAAGTAAAAAGTAAAGTAAAAAAGTAAAAATATTTTAATTTGCCAGAACAAATGAGTAATGTACAGCAAATTAACCTTAATTTTACATCGCTATCAGTTGATAGCGATGCAAAATTAAGGTTAATTTAACTGTCCGTAAGGTTTTACTGAAACCAAGTAGTTAGGTAGGTACCTGGAATTAATATTGAAATGAAAATAATTATTTTTTTATACCTAAGTAGTACTTACATAATAATCTAGTTACCTTAACCTATTGTTAGGTATTTGTATTTTATAAATCTCTTTTATAAACTAACTAAGAACTAAATTATTACAACTTTATTAAGCTTAATAAGTAATTATTATTCTGGACATTACACTCTGTTCGAGATCACACCATAGCTTCCATATTCTTTCACTCGTTCATTAGGTACCTGAAAACAAATAAAAGCAATATTACTTTTTATTACATCTAGCGGCTTCAAACGTAACTTAATTTATATTCACCGAGCAACGACCAATCGCTAGGTTCTTTTCAACTCGTTACGCAGCCTTTCAGCGCCATCTTTGTAAAAGGATATACACTACGTACTGACAAAGCTGTAAAGCGCCATCTACGCAAACCGCTGCACACTACACATCAAAGTGTTAAAATAGAAAACTACAGACTTACTTGTTCGCCGACAGATGCCGCTAGTGCGTCCGCCGCGCCTCGCGCTCGTCTTTGTCGTGCCTCTTGAGGTCATTGATCGTGGTGACGCTGCCAAATAGAACTTTCGCCGTCACTTGCTGCAACAAACGTTGATTGGTCGTTAGCTGATGAATAGCCGCCTGATTGGCAATATCTCGCGCATCAATGCTTATAGGTTATGGCGGTACAACCTGACACAGGCTTTCTACATGGCTTCGTTGATTTTGTTTTTCACCGCAGATCGATTGAATCCTGCTAATCGCTAATTTCTAATGAGTCATGTACAGTACACCATAATACACCATAATAACACAGTACACCATAATAAAATTATTCCTAAACTTATTCATAGATCTTAAAATTCTTGTGGTTCTATAAAACTACGAGAAGGTATCTACTATGTTGAAACCTTAAAAAAAATTGAGGTTATTTCTAAGGACTAACAGAAACTAAATAAAACAATACAAAATACTCAAGACTAAATCAAAATATAACAATTCGAACCACTACCTCTACCTAATAATTGTGATAGAAAATTATTACATCAAGGGTGAAAAGTTTACAAGTACGATGATTTTGCAAAAGCCCTATGTTATACTACTTGTAGGCTATATGTAGAGCAACCAATACGTTTTTTATACAGGTTGTAAATACGCCTATTTGCGTCCCACAAGTATAAATCATCACGGTGCACTAAATGCTGAATATTAAACCTCAGTTCTTAGATATTTCAATAAAATCCTTCAGGAGATTTATGAAAAAAGGTCTCCTGTTTTGAAAATGGCGATCCCTTTTCTATAAATCTTTTATTTTGCGTTTCCTCTGAATATTTTAAGGTGGCCTGATTTCTGAACTACCGGACCTAATGTACCTAGTTGTCGGTCTCTATAATATAGCAAGGGATCAACAGAAAAATAAACGTATGAAACCAACAATTTAATAGGTATGTAATGTACTGAAGTGAGTGAATCTTCAACTTCTTCTTTTATGGCTTTTCGCAGTGTCTGTGTCATAAACTTCGAAAATAGAATATGATCGATAACGAAATAAAAACTATTATGCTTGGTAAGCAGAAGTGGATTTGAAAGGTGTAAAAATCTGCAAAGTCAAACACAACAATTAAACGAAAATCTAGCATTTTCGATATCAGCAGTCATTTTAAATTAACTGTCATCTTGACATAAACAGTAATTTATAACATTAGCTGTCATATTTGACATAAGCAGTCATTGTTGTGGCGAGTTGGATGAAAAGTAAGATAGACGAAATGGGTGTTGGAGGAAACGCGTTTAAATTATAATTGGACAAATCGCGTTTTGGACGAAATGCTGAGTGTATCACTCATAAGTCATAATATTTTCGGTGCTCATCACTGTCATGGCTGCATACTGATAACGAATAAGAAAAAAAGAAACTGAACTGTGCATCGACGAACTCCAATCAAGGAATTTATATACTAACGTTATTATTATAAATTCCTTAACTCCAATAGAGTTTTTGATTAATTTTGAGTCATTTGTGATATCTGACGGTAACCACGAATTTGACAGTTCATCATACTGCTTAGGTACATAATGAAGTTCTCGAAAACTTTTCCGTTTTCTTGTTGTATAAGCAAACTCATAGTAACCACTCTGATTGATTTCCTCTCTAACGTAACAACAATATCGTAACGAAGAAGCTGACTAATTATGTCGAACAAGCTGTTGTTCGCGGCTTTGCACGCTCTTTTTCCAGATTAAAACTTGCCTAAGTTCGCCCCTGCGATACCTCTATCTCCATGCCAAATTTGATTAAGATCTGTTCAGCTGTCTAACATAAATATAATATAAAAATAAATAATAAATAAACCATTTATTTTCTACTCACAAAAGGCCTTATAAAATATATGTATATAATATATTATTAGGATCTATAACATCGTTTACCTGTTTTGTGAGAGTACCTAACAGAAATACAGACAGAGATCGAATTTATAATATTAGAGGAGATGTAAGTATATATTTATAAGATATTTGTCCATGGTTTTCTGGATGTTTTCTATGTATAATAAAAAAAAATATATCTATGTAGTGTATTATATTATGTATGTATATCAGTTATCTGATAACACAAACTCTGCTTAGATTGGGGCTAGATGATGCTGTGTGGATTGTCCAGCAATATTTAAATATTTATTTATTTTAAGTATGGATGTCAGATACAAATAACCAATAGATCAGTTGTTCGCCGTTCACTGAAGATCAGATTGAACAGATGCATATCCATTGCGAAATCCTCGATAATTCGATACGTTGGCAAACCTGTCGTAGAAATTGGATCGGTAGCCCTGACGAAATTAACGAGTTGCTCCAATTAGGAGGGCCATTACTGTTTATGGAGAAAGGCTTTTTAAGGCCCAGAATGTGGAGCGAAATAATTGTGTTTTTAAGCTTTTTAATGTTTGCGTCTTTATTTGGTAAGATGTGATGAGGTTTTGGGTAAATATTGGAATTACAGCCTTTAAGGTAAGTTGAATTTGTTAATATTTAGTTGCTTTTCTTTTTTTTTTTATAGTATATAGACCTTTGTTTGACCACAATCTCACCTGATGGAAAGTGATGATGTGGCCGATCTTGTATCACGAAGGTCTAGAAGACACCTGTTCACTCTTGTCTTGAAGAGACCCAGATTGTAATTCAACGGAAAAACTGAAGCAGGCAGCGAGTTCCATTCCTCAGCGGTGTGAATGATGAAGGTGGATGGAAGGTGGAAGTGGTCGTGGAGATTTCAGAATTCAGGATATCTAAGTGATATAACCAGTTTTATGGACATACATACATAGATTAGGTATTCTGTCTTGTATTTCGTATGAACCTAGGATATGGAATATTTATGACTTTTCTATTTTAGTTCTAAATTCAGGTCCCAAATTATACCTATACAAAATTTCAGCCTAATATGTTCAGTAATTTTTGCGTGAATGAGTAACAAATATCCATACATCCATCCATACAAACTTTGACTTTTATAATATTAGTAGGATTTAGTTACAGTCTATCTAATTATGGATGATAATTTTGACAGCTCTAAGTAGGGATGGGGTAGTATATGATTTTCGAATATACGAGTATGTGCTAATTTACGTTAACGTGTCGTAAAAATACACGTCACGATGGCGCAATGTTACACGTTTTCGTGCCTTGTAAAATTCCGGTGCATTTTTCACTCAGGAACCTGTGAAATAGCGGTCATTTTCTAGCCTTTATACAAACTACCTTATAATTAGCCCAGATTCCAAAAGCAACTCAATAACTAGATATCCATATAAACGACCTCAGTGGCGAAGCGGGAGAATATCCGCCTGCGACGAAAAAGGTCGAGGATTCGATTCCCGCCTTGAGACAAATGTTTATACCTTTTGCAGTTATTTGTTACGGTTGTTCTGGATAGTTTTTTGTGTAAGTAAACTAAAAAAATACATTTATTTATATAGTGTTTTGCATTTAGTTATCTAGTACATATAACAAAAGCTCTGCTTAGCTTGCTTTTATTGTGTCATTTACGCCACCTTCAATTTGTTTACTAACCGATCCTGTCCATCCAAAGGTTTTCTGGAAGAGATCGCTTTCAGCGGTAAGGCCGCCGATTGTACCACACTAGATTTATTAGTAGTAGATTAGAGAGATTAGATGTTACTCTTTGTTCAATTATTTTATAAGGTGCAAAAAAGTTACTTATCTACATATTTATTTTGGGTCTAGATGATGCTGTGTGTAGGTACTGTCATATTATTTATTTACTTCTTATCTTACGCAACGTATACATAATTTATTTATTTCTTAAAGTTTTGTCTCCTTACGCAACATATTTAAATGCAGACTGCCCCTTAACAGACATGTTTTAAGGTAGTACGAGTGCTCTACATTTTATAATTATAATCTCAGGACGTCGGCGAGAGTGACAGAATCAAGGCAAAACTCACCGAACCACTTGAATAAGGTCGTTTTTTGGCAGGGACGTACTTAGGTTAGGAAACAATGAAGGTCGGGGCAACTGTTGAACCATTTATAAGTAGTTCATAAGACCAACTATGTAACACAGTTGAAACAATAAAAGATTCTTATTCTTATTCTAGTGAAAAGTACAAGGGAAGTTGCAGAATTAAAACGAAATAACTATGTTATTGATTAAATTACCATAGTTGAAATCGTGAATTATAAATTGTCTTATGTTATACGACGATTTTTTATTTGTGTTTACAAATAAATACTCGTAAAATTAGAAAGCAGTCATGTTCCAAATTAAATCGAGGTTCACAGAAATACTTAATGAACGATCATGATAGATCGTCCTGATCTATTGTTATTGTTAGATAATAAGCATCAAAAACTTTAATTACTAATATAATTTTATTATAGTCATCTATCATAAAGTTCAAAATTATCTTATACGAAGTAAATCTATCAAAAAAACTTCGATTCACCCCCCATGGTATCATCCTAGTTCCGCCACTTTATGAATACTTTAATATTGAGCGGTTTTGGAAGACTCTTATCTCAACAGATTAAGGTCGATTTTCTGCATACACAGGGAATCCATTTTTGGTAATAACCGATTTCGCTACATTTCCTCGTTCGCGGAAATGAATGGGCTTCTATTTTAGGCAGGTTCTGTCATTGATTTTATTAATACATTTACAGTCTTGTGTCTTCAGAAGCCTGAATTTTCATTATAAAGGACTAGCTTTCGTCAACGGCCTGGCACGCGTTTTTCCGGGGTAAAAAGTACGCAATATTTTATTCTAGGTACTTCTATGCATAATTTCAGCCCGATCCGTTCAGTAGTTTCGGTGTGGAGAGATAACAAACATATAAACTTTTTAACATCCAGTCTTTCGTATTTTTATTATTGTGTGTGAAACTGAGTATACCTACTTACCTACCCTTTACACTTTGCCTACTCATTAAATAATTAATTTTGTGAAGAGGGATAATCCATGTAATCTCGGCGTCTAGAAATTCCTTTGAACTTATTCGTTGTTTTGAGGATTTACTTAACACCTGGCAACCAGGAGTGAACTGAATTTGTGAACTGACTTTGAACTTAGGAATTTTTAGGGTTCATAGTTCATAGTATTACAAGTTACAGGTCAATTACATAGGTACCTTACACATCATAAGGATTATAAAATAACCATTTCTATGACATTGCATAGATTGAATTAATAAAACTAGATTTAAATTAAGTAATAAAAAAAAATTGATAAGTATAGGTAAATAATCCGAGTTAACATATTCCGTACGTACCTACCCAATAAACGGTTATAAAAATGTGTTACGCATGGAACTTTAGCGCAACAATCTGACTTGCACTTGGCTCGTTTATTTATTTGTTACCCCAAAGAGCTGGTTTTTACCAATGGAATGATAAGTGGCTGAAACGTCCCCATTTCTTCTCTTCTTTTCTTCTCTTAGTTTTAAGTTATTTTGTTGTATTATTTTTATCTTCGTTTTATGTGTGCAATGAAGTCTTTTCTATTCTATTCTCTCGTTCATACACACATCACAGTCTATACGAGTCTAGCGCCTTCCCGATAACCACCTTAATACCTCTCCCCCTTTTTCGATGTCCAAAACTTAATAAAAAATATAACCCCTGAAAGTTACCTGAAAATTTCCATTAGTGGTAACAGCAGCAGGGGGGTACCTGCTCCCGTACCCTGGCGCCGGCCCCCCGTGATACAGGGTGTTGTTGTTGGCATCCCTCGTGGTTGCCGCTGTGTACGTCGACTTGCAGTTTTGGGACATCTTGTAGCTCTGAAAATAAACGGGCTTTGATTTATTGGTAATTTATGGTTTATTATAATTTATGTAAATTCCTCATAAATGTGAATGAATTAAATCACAATGTTTTGTTTTTTTAAGCATGTAGATTATATACATCTTGGCATGGAACCTTGGAATCAAATAATGTCAATAATTCTCGATAGGTCGTGTCATATCCATATACTGTTTGTTTTTGTTTTTTTGTAGAGTTTAAAGATTGAATGCAAAAAAATTAAGCAACGAAATCTTAAAAAAATAATGTAACTTATCCACCATATGGATCAGAAGAATGGAAAAAAGTAGAATCATTCCATTAATGGACTAACTCAGTGGATCAGAATGGACTGCACTAAAATACAATGTTGATGTAGGTATCATCTAGGAATAGATAACCACTTCATCTACATAATAAAATCATTATAGATACAGCCAAATTTATAGCTATATTTTAGTGAATTTAAATATGTATGCTAGAAAATAATAAAAAAAAACAACAAGAAAAAATGTATACAAAAAAAAGATATATAAAAAGTTGTAAAGTTGGTAAATGTTCATAAAATAAATTCGGGCTACCTCCCAAAACGTCTGTCGGGTCAGATAATAAATCCAGATATGTCAACCATCTTGCCACCGTACTTATATTTTAAACTGTGCACGAAGCTTCGATGTCGATAAAAAAATAAAAAATAAACGCCTCGCAAACGAGGTAATTAAAAAAAATCGACCTGTCTGAATCTGTAGCAGTAGTACAGTTAGTAACAGTTACAAGAAACATACAATTAAAGAGACCACAGATGGTCTGGGTAATGAGGTGAGACGATTTTGTGATAAAAATTGAGGTTATGTTGGTTTAAAGATGTTTCTGAATTGCTTGCAGATGATTTTAATCTTTTCGTTTGTGACTGTCTCGAAAAATTGTTTACCTCCTGCATTGGAGCGCGAGCATGCACTGCGATAAAATATATAACCTTATAAAACAGATTGTTAAATATATGCCTAGATATATACTATCAGAAGATTCTGCTGTACGTGCTGACTGTACTTCAAATTATGCATGGTTGCGAGTGTGAACTAATGTACGAACAAAAGTATTTTTGAAAATTATTATTGAAATGCTCGTTGGATGTGTTTGGGAACTAATGTATGAAAGATTTCGTTTCCGAGAACAATAGGTTTGGATGCAATGGGAAGTAGCCTCTTAAAGAACCGAACTTGTCTTTGATTATGAAACAATTCGGTTCTTCCAACACAAATAAGTTGCATGCGTAATAAAATTCGGTAACTGTTTGTTTTCATTTTATTTTATCGGCATCACTGACAAAATCGGAAATTGCCGATTCTTAATAAATAAATAAATCTTTTATTTCTGGTGTTGCCAGAAATAAAAGATTTATTTATTTATGGTAGTCAAGTATATGATGTAAAGAAAACTTAAAAACTACGGCCCATATAAAAATATGTACCTTAGTCTAACATACATTAAATAAACTTATTTACTAACACGTATTATCGGCGACGTGTGACACGCAATATTACGTAGTATGTGCTGTGACCAGTAATGTCCGTGCTAGTGCTCCAGGGCCTTACTCCAGGCCATGTAGTAGAAAACCTTCTTAGCCTTCTCCGTATGTAGCTCATAGAGAAATGTTTTTTTATGAAATCAAAGAATTATTTTCATATTCAATAAACCTAGTCAGGGCAACTGTTTCTACCTCATTCTTTAAGATCTCTTTGTTCTCTCTTCGTTTCTCTTTGCAGTTTCGACAGTAAATAATCATTATCTTTAAGCAATGTTTTGCAGATTTATGTAAGAACATGTCTTCTTACTTTATAAACATCTGAGTTTGATAAACAAACATAATAGGAGCTTTTCTCAAAGCTCAAAGAAGACGAGAGAGGGACTTCACTTTGTTGGATTTTAATATCTTTTGTCCATCAACTTGGATTACTATGCCATCCTACGATACTGATTAAATTGCAATAAATATATCTACACATTTTTTTACGCACAGAGAAAAACCTCGCTGCTTACTAATTATATGTTTTTACGTTTATAAGGTGAATTTAGTTTTTAAAGAGTGTGTTCAATAACCATTAAGTACAACAAATAAAAAATGAAAACTTTGAAAGATAAAGAACTCCCGAAAAGCTATTTGAAAATGTAAACTCTACACTAGAGTAAAAAGTACTAAGTAAAGAAAATATAAAAAAAAAAACCAAAATAACCCCTGCTGAATTTATGTATTTTATGCATTTTTACTTAATTATATGTATTTCAAAGAGTTTTTGTATAAGACAATTTGTCGTACGAGTAAAAGTATTATGTACCTCTAAAGTAAAGACTGTGAATAATCATTTCATTCGAATTATTCGACTTGACAAGTCATTCGAATTATTCAACTTGACAAGTCATTCGAACGATTCGAATGACTAGAGCAAATTAGTTGGTTAGTAATCGCGAGTCGTTCGTTCGACTGCCTGAGTCGGTTTCGATTCGTTATTCGACGTAGATAGTCGCCCCCGCACGAAGTTAGAGAGAGATAGTATTATATCTATATTTCATTCGACTCCGGGTTTGTTCGCTGCCGCCACCCAACGCTTCACATGTAAAAGTTTACGAGGAAGGAGGAGATGCGAAAACCGAGTTTGATGGCCAAAAAGTGGAACTTCGCATCTCTTCCTAAACAAAAATATTACAGAGGAATTAAAAAATCATATAAAAGGTATTGAACTCACAGTGGTAGATAGCTGGTTATCTGTAATAGTTACATTACCGGAATCAACATTAGACTCACCGGCTGTCCATCACACTATATCATTTACACTAAAACCATATTTACACTAAAAACTAAAATATTATACTTGAAAAACTACACATCTTATCAACCGCACAAGAATGATAAAATTAGTTACTAATCTGTTACATTCAATCACCGCGGGAGCGACGAATAATTCATTCATCACTCAAAACGATCGGTCGACTAACAAAGTCGAATCGGAGCCATGAATGATCCATTCGTAGACACATTAGTAATTACTAATTAGTAGTTTCATTCGACTTTGAAGATAAGTATATTACTAATATTCAAGTCGAATAAGGAAATTAGTAGTTGTTCGTCATTCGACTAGACAGATAATTCGCAGTCGCGCATCTTTACTCTAAAGTTCCAATTTGTTTCTATTCATTGTAATTTCCTTTGTTAGTTGATTATATAAATAGATAATTCTGCAAAACTTCACCCAAAAGCAACCAATAAGAACTCTCGTTATGTTATAATAAATAACGGTTCGTTTTGATGAGCAGCTCTAGCTGTTAATTCGAGGGTTTCCCCGATTGATGCTCCGAATACGTTTCATGAACCCGGAAGTGATCACCGTTACAGCATCACTGTTCTACAGCTTATGACGTCATACACTTCGTAGAGACCTGTTACAGGTCTGTAGGCCAAGCATAGCGATTGTTGTCTAGGGTAGAATCCTAACTAGTATTATAAATGCGAAAGTGTGTTTGTTTGTTTGTCTTTCTTTCACGCCCTAACTAAGCAATCAATTGACTAGATTTTTGGCTTAGAGGTCATTGAAAAGATGGAGAGTACCATACGCTTGACTTTTATATTCGAATGCGGATCCTTAATAGCAGAGCTTCCGACAGCTTATCACTGGCGGAAACGATTCCGCCGGTTAGTTTTTGTTCGTGTTTGCTGTTAGGAGACAGAGGAGATAGAGCTCAACGACATACCTATTCACAGTTCAACGCGTCTGCCGTCTGCGAGTTCCAACACCGATTACAAATTTTTGTAATTAGGACTCTACGTACATAAGTTATTCTTGTAAATAAAAAATAATAATTTAAATGGCGATTTTTGAAATTACCTCTTCATGACACTTCTACTAATTTAAACGACAGTCATTCAACAAACAGTCTCCGTAAATGCACTATTTCTTTCAACCCGCGGATTCGCTTCGGATACTTTCGATCATCAATCCGAAACTAAATCAAAATAGATCGATCGATTAGAGTACGAATTCGAATCCGACGTTTTGTATAGGAAACGAATTGAATGAATTAAAATACCCCCTTGGTCCCCCTACTGGTCTTGTACATCCGTAATTCTACAAATCTAAACACGCGCTTAATGGATCCGTAAAAAATTGGTCAATTCTGTCCTCACCGTTTTAAAGATTTCCCTAAAACTATTCTAATATTCCCTCTCCCTCCCTAATTCCTCCCTAATTCCTACTATCCTACTATATAAATGTCAAAGTTTGTATGGATAGATGTGTGGATATTTGTTACTCTTTCACGCAAAAACTACAGAGCCGAATAGGCAGAAATTTGGTATGGGTATAGTTTTGGATCTGGAATAACATATGTAGAGGCTATTTTTATCCTTATAAAACGCGGGTGAAGACGCGGGCAGCAGCTAGTAGATAATGAAACTAATCATAATCACAAAATGACCATAAGGGTTATCAAGCCCGCGTTTGAATTTTTCAACGTGCGTTACCAAATCTTGCGATTGCAAACGCCTAATAGTAGGTTCTCCGTTCATAGATGTATACGCCATAGTTGGATTTCCAGTAAAGTATTATCATTACTACTACATCTATGCATACTACATCTAGTATGCATAGATGTAGTATCACTAGACCGGTCGCATTCAGAGCATTGGGTCATCGTAAGTCCGGAACCACTGCCGTTATGCACTCCAATTACTAGTGTACTGCCAACTCGTTTGTTTCTCTCTATTTTTATTACAATTTATTGATTTCTAGTCATAGCTTGTATTTTAAGTCCGGGATTTTCAACGGGAAAAACTTTCTATTTGATTTTGTTTCTTGGAGTTATGATACGACACGAATGGAATTATTGAATTACTAGCTGCTGCCCGTGCATTCACCCGCGTTTTATCGGGGTAAAAAATAGTCTAAATGTTATTTTAAGGTCGCAAACTATACCCATACCAAATTTCAGCCCACTCAGTTCAGTAGTTTTTATTTATTTATTTATTAAATACATAGTTATGCTTTACTCATCATATCAGCCCATACACGTCCACTACTGGACGTAGGCTTCCCCCATCCGACGCCACAAATAGTGGTCCTGAGCCGCCACCATCCATCGACTCCCTGCGACCGCTACGATGTCGTCGGTCCATCGAGTGGATGGTCTCCCATGTAGGGGAGGTTTTGCCATGATCACCACGCTTGGCAGGCGGATTGGTGATCTCAGTGTTGGTGTTGAAAAATACTCAGAAGGAAGCTGCTGCCCTTCCTCTGGTAGGTTCCCTTAGTCGGCTCTTACGACATCCACGGGTTGAGTTGGAGGAGTCAATATTCGTACGCCGCGGCCTCACGGCCATATACTATATGCTACTTATAGTGCTGCATAAAGTTTTTGCGTATAAGAGGAGCAAATATCTATACATCCATACATCCATCCTTACAAACTTTGACATTTATAATATTAGTAGGGTACTCAGTGAGTGATTTTCAGAATCGGAATTGATATTACAAAATATCAAACATTTATTCTAATTGAGTCATATTGCGACTTAATCTTCTAGTCATTTTCGAGATGTAGATTTCAATAACTAGTTCAATCGGGGTTTAGTCGTATCGACATCAAGGCGTACCATACTAGCTAGCTGGTCTCGTATCCTAATAAACTAATATTATGAATGCGAAAGTGTTTGTGTGTGAAGGAAGCTGCTGCCCTTCCTCTGGTAGGTTCCCTTAGTCGGCTCTTACGACATCCACGGGTTGAGTTGGAGCACCAGCTAGTATATTTATAAATTGTAGCTTATGTGTTATTCTGATGTCTAAGCTATAATATTGTAAAGTTTTATTAAAATCGGTTCTTTAGTTTTTCGTGAAAGAGTTTCCTCTTCATCAGGTTTGTAATATTAGTCAGGATTGCACATTTTTGTATCTTCAGACCATGGTAAAAACCTGCCGCGGGACTCGAATCTCTCTCAGTCACTTAATACAAAAGTCTCCAATACGCCAAAGAAGCCGTTAATAAGCGTCACCCGGCTTATAACACACATTTTGGACTCTACCTACGTAATGAAAAAGCTAACTTTCATTTACGGCGTCATAAATTTTTATATCAAGGCTCTCCTCTAAAGCCGGATATACACCGGTAGTGACGTGCTTTCCGAGAATGTTTCTATAGTTAAAATACTAAAGTAAAAGTATCTGTGAACCTACAACAAAAGGACAAACAAAAAAACTGTCTGCGGGCACGGAGCCGGAAAACTCATCATAATTTTCTAGATCTTTTGTTGGTGTCGAAAATCGGATTGTTTGGTCAACTCAGCCCACACCTCACTCAGCCCGCGGGCCGAAACGTCCACTACGAATATATTTTTCTATAATCTACTCAGCCCGCGGGCCATATCGTCCCCTTCGAAATGTTTTTTTTTTTCAATTTTTGGTCATCTCAGCCCGTGAACCAATATATCTACTATGAATCGAACACAGTCGAGTATTTTGGTGACGAGAGTTTCCAGTTTCCACCCTCTAGGACATTTGAGGATTGGTAATCCGATCTTGATCGTCACTCTATGCTTGTCCACCGTCAGACACCGACTTCCTTAAATAAGTGTCATAGCGCATGTCTTCAGCTTGCCATATTCAGCTATTGCCAACTGCCAGATAAAGATAAAGATACAGTTATTGCCAGTTATTTTTCCTTTAATCTACACGCTTTCTAAGTCTTGGTATCCAAAATAAACCGAATAGGGTCAAATTCAAATCAAATTTTTATCTTCCCGTATGAACTACCCCTTATTAAATGCTGTCCTGATTACGTATGCATACCCCCTGCCATTCTATCAGTAATACCACTTATTATCTAGTCCATCCCTTTTATCATAAATTAAAATTAATTAATTAATTTCCTTCTAGCAAGCATCCTAATTAATTAATATTTAAATACCACTGCATTGTGACATGTTACAAATATATTTAATCAGAATTATAAACTTTGATCTTTGCAAAAACTAAGGGCCAGACTCCACCAAAGCTAAGCGAAGATGAGCGGGGAAAGATATTTTAAACAACCAATAGAACGTTGTTATGCACACATCTCGTTTCCGCTTAGCTTTAGTGGAGACCACCGAGACAGCGGAGGTGGATAAACCATTTTGTATGCGAAGAAACAAAGAAAGATTGAAACGAAGCAGTGAGCTGTGTCTCGCAAACTGGCGAAGTCATGCAGCGGAGACGAGAAGAAATAAGCGGAGATATGAGTTCTCGCTAGTGCATTCATCTCAACAAACATGCGACGCAGCTCATTGCAGCCCCCTAGTTAGCACACTTCTCCGTTTTAGGGCCTCTTCACATTCGATCGCGAGCATTAAGGCAATCGCGCGACTTGTTTCGATTAGGGTGGCGCACGCGGCTGCCGAAGCTGCGCTTCTGTCCGCTATGACAATCACATGTCGTGCTGCTACTGCCACGTTGCTTGCGACTTAGAGTCTCTTAGCCAGCAGACTGCACTCCAGTCTAGTTTGTACGCATCTCCGCACAGCTTCGGCGGAGACATCCTAGTTGAGAAGCTACGGACATCTCCGCGCATCTCCGCTTTGGTGGAGTATGTGCCTAATGTAGTTGCCTATTTAAGTTGCCTTTTAAAGTTAATAGTACTATTTTTATTAATAAAGTAAACAATATTTTCGGTATCAAAGTTTTAGCTCATGGAACATGATCCGTGCAGCCGATTGTGGGTCCATGGGAAGAGACCAAAGAAGAAATAGATAAACATGATCAGAAACGATCTAATAGACTGCAATGTTTTCGATACTTTTGCGCTGGATAGAGCAAAGTGGAAGGAGAAGACGAGAAAAGCGGGAAACACCTCCAGAAGTGTATGAGAAAGAGCGAGTTAGAGGTTTAAGTTGAAGCTTTGGCGACTCTTCTTGGCTCTATTTCAAGATAGATTATTTTAAGCTTACGTATCTAGTAAGCTTAAAATAATCTAGATCTCTCAAGATAGAAAGGTAAGATATTAATTACCTTGCAGTAGGTTGATATAAATTGATAAATAAATGAGGCTGGACAATTGACACATCATCATTGAGCCCCAACCTAAGCAGAGCTTGTGTTAGATGACTGATATTCTTAATACAATACATAGTTTTTTTATTGAATATGTAGAAAAGTGAAAACACCCAGAACTCCCGTAACAAATATCTACAGATCTTACAAACATTTGTCCTAAGACGTGAGTCGAACCCGCAACCTCCTGCGTCGTAGGCGAACTTTGGCACGCTTTGTCACAGAGCTCTTCTTATAAATCTAAAACTCTGTGACCTATAAGTTGATGATGATGATTGGCCTGGCATGCCGAAGGATGTCCGTGTCGCGGTCACAACGAATAAATTAGACAAGAATTTAGATTTATGTCCACTGACTCACCAGGACCTAGGTCTTGTCTAATCCTGTTGGGCTACCATCGACACTCGATTTTGATCATAATCTCGATTCTAGGTCACTGTCACTTGTCCTAACTTCCAAATATTATGCGAAAGTGTGTTTGTTTGTTTGTTTGTGCTTCCTTCACGCCCTAACTAATAGCCCAGCGACACGCTCAAAAATTTGTGCATGCATGATTGCACAAACCAGTTTGCGCAAGCAAGATGAGCCCATCCACACGCTCCATCTTGCTTGCGCAAACTGTATTTGTGCATGCACAAATGTTTGAGCATGTAGCCGGGCTATAAGCAACCAATCGGTTGATTTTTGGCATAGAGTTAGTTGAAAGGATGAAGAGTTTATTTCGTCTTTTTGTTCTGGTAAAACGTCAAATTCCCATGGAAGATTTACGGGAAAAAAATACTTTTTTATCCCCCTAGAAATGTGAAACTCGTATTTACTGACGCTGGCGTTATGTAGGGTGTACCACTTCTTTGTGGTTTTTAATTCATTCTGCATTCTACAAGAAATAAAACTAGCGGAAAAATAATTTGCCGCAAATCTTAAACCATTTTCCTATTAACTTATGAAAAACTAACTTCGGTTCATTGGTATTTTTGGCGCATTTGGGAAGATAAGATATTTTAGGCGAAAATCAACATTTTCCCATATGCTCTCCAAAATAAAACTGAATCGAAGTTGGGTTTATGATGGGTTTATAGAAGATATGTAGTTCACGATTTGCGGCAAATTACTTTACCGTTACTTTTATTCTTTGAAGCAAAACAAAAATCGAGCCCACAAAAAAATTTAAATCTCGCATCAACACGGAACGATCTTCTCTTTATTTTGAGATGAGACCTTGTCAGCAGATGTCGCCAATACTAACTAACTAAAACTGATGCCATCCTTTTTAATTCGATTGTTTTTTAGTGCTGTAAAATTATTTTAGCTTATCTTTCGAAATCTGGCGGCCTATTTGATGTTAGGTAACGAGACGTGATCGTGACGTCTCCTTTTTCCTTATAATTTGGTACAGCGCCTCTATCGTGGGGACGTGGAACTACGCAAAACCTAAATTCCTAATCATAACTAATATTATGCGAAAGTGTGTTCGTTGATTTGTTTGTCCTTCCTTTACACAAAGCAACCAATCGACTTGATTTTGGCATAGAGTTAGTTGAATAGACGAAAAGTAATATAGGTTTTACTTTTTGTCCTGGAAAAACATATAATTTCCATGAGAGATTTACGGGAATTTTACCTTTTTATCCCCCTAGAAATGTGAAATTCAAATTTAATGCGGATGAAACCGCGGGTCACAGCTAGACATATAAAAATGAGACGTCACAATCACGTCCCGTTACTGCCGTCAAAAAGACTCACCTCCTAAATTGATATTAAAAAGCGTTGAAAATAGTATGAGTCAAACACTCACAAATGCCTTTGAATCGTCGAGCAGAACCTCCATTTGGACTTCTTTTAACTGATGATGATGACTTATTTTTAATCTCTTTTATTTCCTGTCACCTTGAAAGGCAATATGACCAATTACACAAGTAGGTTCTTAAACCTTATTTTCATATGCTTACGAGCTAAATTAAGTGTCAATAATTGTACGATATTTTTATCATTGAAATTTCTACATTCTGTGGGTATAAGCTTTTAAAAGTTAACGCAATTATTTAATTACATACAATATTTTTTTATGAACAGTGGCTTTGGTTCATGTTTTAATAGAATAAGGGCTTATTCCAATAATCCCCTGCCATAAAACCCTGCGAAGGGGATTTCTGGGATTTTGTCCAGAAATCCCCTGAAACAGAGAGAAGATGCACAGGGGATTTGTACCTACGTACTAGTGCGTTTTTCCTGATGGCGTGGCGTCGTTTGGGGGAGGCCTATGTTCAGCAGTGGACGTATACGGGCTGATGATGATGACGATGATGATTCTGTGGTTATACCCATAGTCGAGATACTTTTGTAGTTAATAAAATAAATAAAAATAAAAAAGCCTTTTATTTCTTGAACCTTAATTATAAAAAAACTTGAAAAAACATGAACCTATTATCTAAGGTCTGTCTATTTAAGTGGCTAGTATGGGATTGCACAATGGCACTATAAATCCTACTAATATTATAAATATCAAAGTTTGTGAGTATGGATGTATGGATGTTTGTTCCTCCTTCACGCAAAAACTAATGAACTGATTAGGCTGTAATTTGGTATGGGTATAGTTTGAGACATCGAATAACATTATAGACTATTTTTTATTCCAATAAAACGCGGGCGAAGGCGCGGGCAGCAGCTAGTACAGTATACATTCTTGCTATATGTTACTAACGTACAATACCAAAACTAAAAAGTTTACTACCGCTGACTTGCTGAAGTTTTTGTAAAAGTTATAACTGCTAAAATGCAACGAATCACTCAAAATCATTCGAAATCTACAGTAGAATGGCAGCGAATAGTCGCAAAAGCCATGAAATAAGAGTTAGAGAAACTATTGGATTGCTGTCAGTCTCCGAAAACTAGTTCCTCTCGAACAGGGGTACTGCAAAGTGCAAGGTACTAATACAAGAGAAGGAAACGAATATACTCAACCTTAAGGTCTCTGTTACGCCTTATAACCACTGAATGGATTAAAATGTTTAGTTGAAGAAAAATATAATCAAATAATAGAAACAAATTAGAAATAGTATTTACAACAGAAACAAATTAGAAATAGCTAACTGCAGATTGTTGCAAACAATCAACAGATAGCTCAACTGGTCCATATCAATACCAATCGGAAGCGTCCCCAAGACAAGGCTGCATGGATATTGCAAAACAAGAGTTGAGCTACAAAACGAGTGCAAAACCGCGGGCAAAAGCTGGTGTCTATATAAAATAGCTGGGTGATATCAGTCTCTACAACTCTGGTTAAACTCACTCTTGTCAGTTTTAATTAAAAATGCCAACGTGCTTTGCCGCGGTAGAGTCGACGTTACGTTTATGTTAGCACTTGTCGACGTTGTCAGAATTATGAAACGAACTTGTTCCGCAGAATACGGAATTCGTTACAGTACATATGTTGTTACTAGCTTTCGTTCGCAGGTTCGTGCGCATTTTTCATAGATTAAAAATAGCTTATGTCTTTCTTATAATTCAGCCACGAAAACCAATCTCAACGAAGCTTACCATATAAGCAAGACATATTTTAGTGCACAACACAGGTGTACTCTTTATTCCCTCCTAGACAGTAGTAGGTATGTAAGAAATACAATGTTCTGTTTAGCTTTATAGAAATATTGACATGTATCTAAATCGCATTAAATTTATATTTAGATAGGCAAAATAAACATGTATTAGACATATAAGTGATATATAAATGTGCTAGTGGTTTTTTTCACTTTTTCCACTTGTGGACAAAAAAATTAAGTGAAGAGTATATCAATAACACCTTATTTCTAAAAAAAAAAAAAAACTGTCACCTTGCTAATTGATTTTTGCTTGTATTTTTTCAGAAAGAGTTTTCTACGGCCTTTGGGAAGCTTTAGAGCTCTGGGGCCGGCGGTCCACCATCTAGCGCGCATCAGGTATTGTTTTCCAGGCCCGGGACAACCTTAGCGCAACATAAATTGAAAAGGTGGATTCTCTCTTTGTAGTTTGTTTCCGTTGATTTTGACAGAAGTTTCGTCTTTGTTATTTTTCTGTTCACAGTAAGGAGGGCGTTTGCCGTGGAGCCCGGCGCCGGGCTACCACGCGTGCGCCAGCCGCTGTCATCCCGTTAGGTTATTTAGATTTGTAAAAATTTTTATTTACATTCGTAAGTTCATATTGTGATGATACAATGCACGCAATCGTTAGATGCAATTAGGAATGCTACGGGAATCAATCCCATCGTGTCTGTGCAGCCTCTCTTAGAGTGCACACAATGTCCCCAGGCTCGTTTTTTCAAGGCCTCAAAATTCACCATGCAAGAATTCATAAGGATCCCATTATCCCGCTGTCTGTTCCGGTTGCAGGAGCGGTAGATATTTCGATGATGAAAAATTCTAATAGTGTGGCTGACACATCCCCGTTTTGGAAAGTTCTGAGTGAGTACAAAGCTACAACCCCTGTTTTTAAACGTATTCCTAGAGGTGCCCGCATCTCTGTCGCTTCTGCTCTCTCAGAGGCCATTAGGAATACTGTATCAAAAAACACCAAACGAGCTTGGGAGCATTTACTAGTTTTCCCTTACAGAGTACTACATGTAAAAAAAGATTTGGCCAACAAAGCTTCTATCACGGTTAGAATCAAACAAAATTGCGTTAGGTACACTGCGTGCGAAGGGCAGCCTATTTCAATTGTTGATCAGGTCACACAACAAAATTCCAAATCAAATAAACCATTGTCTGAGTCTACTATCTATAGACTTGTAGAGAGTAAACTCAGTGATGGTGACATAAAAGGTGCCTCTCGCATACTTTTTTCAAATGACACGATGGCGCCAAATAACGATGATACTCTCATATCTCTTGAGAGTAAGCATCCAGCTGCAAGGGCCAATATCCAACTCCCCGATCCACCGCAAGAGAGTGATGTCGCTGTGGACACGATCAGCCAGGATGTGCTTAAAGCTGTCATGTCTTTCCAGAGTGGCTCCGCTGGCGGCCTGGATGCTGTGACTCCACAGCATCTAAAAGATCTTCTTTCTGGTGGGTCTGGCCATGCAGGTGAAGTCCTTCTCGAAAACTTGACATCTTTAATCAACCTGATGTTGTCAGGTCGAGTCAACAGCGAGATCACAGAACTCTTGTACGGTGCGAATCTTTGCGCACTAAAAAAGAAGGATGGCGGAATAAGACCCATAGCCGTGGGCACCACCTACCGCCGCCTCGCGTCTAAAGTCTGCTGTCGGAAAGAAGCCGACTATCTAGGCGATTATTTTCGACCAATTCAGCTAGGCTTTGGTTCGCGAGGCGGATGTGAGGCCGCAGTACATTCCCTTCGTACATTTTTGGACAAAAATGATGGAGAGGTAATTCTGAAGGTAGACGTCAAAAACGCCTTCAATTCCGTAGACAGGGGCGCCTTGCTAAAAGAAATTAAAGACAAAATTCCAGAAATTTATCCCTATCTCTGGCAATGCTACGGTTCACCGTCAAAATTAATTTACAGAAACAATGTCATTTCGTCCGCGGTTGGTTGTCAGCAGGGCGACCCTCTTGGTCCGGCCATTTTTAGCCTTGCTATCCAACCAGTAATTCAACGTCTTAAATCCAAACTTAATGTTTGGTATTTAGATGACGGAACGATAGGGGGAGACGTGGACACAGTTTTTAATGACCTAAAAATCATCACAGATGAATTTCGGCAAATAGGTTTAGAACTAAATTTTTCAAAGTGCGAGCTTTTTATTTCGGACTCTTGTGTAGACAAAAACAATATCATAATAAAATTCAATAGTTTGGCTCCCAACATTACAGTTGTAGATAAATGTTCACTTCGCCTCCTTGGTTCACCAATTTTTGATGAGTCTTTTCAGTCATTTGTAGATGAGAAAATTCAAAATTTCAACAAAACCTCGAACAGACTTCTCAAAATTAATAGCCATATGGCTTTTACAATTATTCGGTTTTGCTTGTTTGTACCTAAATTTACGTATTCTTTGAGATGTTGTCAACTGTGGAAACACAGCGAGCTCTTGGAAGGCTTAGACAACATAATAAAGAATACTTTATCATCGGTTTTGAATATCTGTTTCGATGACAAGGCATGGTCGCAGGCCTCCCTGCCTGTCAAATTGGGAGGCTTAGGTATCCGCAAAATTTCAAGTGTAGCCCTGCCAGCGTTCTTGTCTTCCGTCTACAGCACTAGTTCTTTAGTGGAAAGAATTTTAAATCCGTCTTTGGTCTCACCTGGAAATTCATTCGAAATTTCGTTCTTAGACGAGGCTCGAATGGCTTGGCATAGTGCTTGCCCTGATGCTGCTCCCCCAAAATCTCTTTTGTCCCAACGGCAATGGGACGGGCCTCTGTGTGAGTTGACACGGAATTGTTTGTTACAAACGTGCTCCAGCTCTGCAGATCGTGCCCGTCTCCTGGCCGTTTCTAAATGGGAGTCAGGACATTGGTTGCAAGCACTTCCTTCATATAATACTGGCACTCTATTGGATCCCGTAACTTTCCGTATAGCAACATGTCTTCGGTTGGGTGCAAGGTGTTGCGCGCCTCATCAATGCCAGTGCGGTACTGTTGTCGAACAGCTTGGTCATCACGGATTATCATGTACTAGGGCTGCCGGTCGGATATCTCGCCATGCCAGCCTTAACGATATCATCCGGCGGGCCTTTGTCACCGCTAACGTACCAGCTATTCTCGAACCGAATGGTCTGTTGCGTGACGATGGTAAGAGGCCCGACGGCATGACTTTAGTCCCTTGGGAGCTGGGCAGGCCTATTGTGTGGGACGCTACATGTGTCGACACACTTGCGCCTTCCCATCTTTCAAGGACATCCGTGAGGGCTGGTTCGGCGGCAGATTTGGCCGAGGATCTCAAGAGGCGCAAATATGCAGGTCTCGACAGAGCCTACGCATTTGCTCCCCTTGGAGTCGAGACCCTAGGTCCGTGGGGTACCGAGGCTCTCCGGGTTTTCAAAAAATTATCTGAGCGCCTGGTCGAAGCGACGCGTGACCCGAGAGCTGGTGAGTATCTGGCGCAGCGCATTAGCATTGCCATACAGCGGGGCAATGCAGCCAGCGTCTTGGGGACGCTTCCGACTGGTATTGATATGGACCAGTTGAGCTATCTGTAGATTGTTTGCAACAGTCTGCAGTTAGCTCAATTGTTTCAATTGTAAATACTAGTTTAATTTCTTTATATTATTTGATTGTTATTTTCTTTGTCAATAAAGATACCTTATTTCTTATTTGATAATAATAACTACATATGTTTATAGTTTAAAATTTTACTTGTCGCTTGTGTGCTAATTTTGTAAGCCTAAAGAAATAAAGTTATTGATTCTGATTCCTCGCGGAGCTCTCAGGCGCACAGATCAACACAACTGAAGAGAGGTGAGGCGCAGGACCAACGGCTTAACGTGCTTTCCGAGGCAAGCACGTTAAGCCATTGGCCGAGGGATGGTAGTACCACCAACTTCCTGACCCGGGCTGCTACTGTGCATGTTTATTGCTCGAAAACCCTAGTAAAAATATTTGCCCCGACCCGGGATTCGAACCCCGGTACTTCATCATCTACGGTTATCTTGTAATGTGACAATTCAAAATGCTCGCTATGAGGGAGGGTCCAGGAGTCATTCAAAGTTGATGTACGAATAATTTGAAGTCGACTGTACATTGTGGTCTAACTTATACCTTAACTTTAATATGTTTTTCTACGAGCTTTGAATTTAATAACTTGAACCTGACATTGTAAAGCAATTTTTACTAAGCTTATTTTGCACCCTGGCAAGAAAGAACAATGAGACGCAGGTTCGATTTTGCTGGTTTTAAAATAGTTAGATGTTTTGAGAGCAGCTGGGGAGCGGCTGGTCAACTTCTCGGCGGAGACTTTTCAAAATGGGCACTATCTTCGGTAATGAAGATTACGATGAAGAAGGTGTTACTATCAACAAATTGTTTGCTGGCAGATCGGCAGAGAATTCATAGACCACAATCTATGAGGCTAGTAGTAAAAGACAGACACCTAAAACTCGTTGTGGTTCTTTGATAGGTACCTAGCCAAATAGTACGGTGCTTAATAGTTTCAAAGTTAGTTTAGTTTCTGAGCGCCTGGTCGAAGCGACGCGTGACCCGAGAGCTGGTGAGTATCTGGCGCAGCGCATTAGCATTGCCATACAGCGGGGCAATGCAGCCAGCGTCTTGGGGACGCTTCCGACTGGTATTGATATGGACCAGTTGAGCTATCTGTAGATTGTTTGCAACAGTCTGCAGTTAGCTCGATTGTAAATACTAGTTTAATTTTTTTATATTATTTGATTGTTATTTTCTTTGTAAATAATATTTAAAAGTACGTATCTAATAATACCCTGTGTCATTTGATCAAAATTAACATAATTTGGCGTGTTTTAAAAAAGGATAAACTGACTTCAAATTATTTTTTCAAAGTAAACTTCTTGTTTACGCCCGTTGCCATGGAAATTATTTGTTACCAGTCATTGTGATAGTTTGATTGTTTTCAAAACCTAATAACCGACTTCGAATCCCTTACTTTTACATTGTTTTTAAGATTTGCGGGTTATATACTAATTCCCTGGCGATACAACTTTTATGATACCACCTCGGAAATCATTTTCTATACAATAGTGAAAGAATTTTCAAAATCGGTCCATAATTGGCGGAATTATCGCGTACACATATAAAAAAAATACAGTCGACTTGAGAACCTCCTCCTTGAAGTCGGTTAAAAATTACAGTCATTTCTTTCATACTGCCCATCAAATAAAAACATGATAAGGTTTTTGTAATTAAAGTGCGTAAGCCCCTTCACACTCAAGGTAATTTCATAAAAATAAAAATAATATACAAAAAAACGTTCTACTTCGACGGGACTTGAAACCACAACCTTCCTTATGAACGGGAATGCACTATACCTATTGCACCACGAGGTCAAGTCGATTTTGTTTGGATATTATTTCATTTCTTACGAAACACGTTATTATTTTTACTTTTAAGACATAGTAATTTTTTACTGCCCGCGCCTTCGCCCGCGTTTTCATAGGGATAAAAAAAGCCTATTATGTTATTTCAGGTCCCAAACTATACCCTAACACATGTCAGCTCAATCAGTTCAGTAGTTTCTGCGTGAAAGAGGAACAAACATTCATACATCCATACTCACAAACTTTGATATAGTAGGATTATGTATGGCTTATCCTGAATTATATATAGCTGGATTACCACTGACTCACTCACTCACTGACATAATTGTTCTCCTTGATGGTGGATGGGGAGGTATGTTTTTTTTTGCGGAAACGTATAGGGGGTGTTTATGGGACCTGGGGAAAATTCCGACTTTTTGAAATTTCCCCCCCCTTCCCCCCCACCCCCAGGGGGGCTCGCAAGGGGAGCCATATTGAATGATAATTTTTTAGGGGCTGTATAGAGGGTGTCAAATAGTTTCGAATGCAAAAAAAATTTAGCCCCCCTTGCCCCCAAAAAAGCCCCCCCTTATTAGGTTGCTCCCGGATGCCGTTGTCGTAGGGGAGTTTCGATTGCGGGAACGTATAGAGGGTTTCTTCTCAAATGAGGGAAAAACAATTTTAGCCCCCCTTCCCCCCCAAAAAAACTCCCCCCCTTTTTGTATCTCCCAAGTGAGGGGACTTGAAAGAAATTTTTTTTTTGCCTCTTGTAGAGGATCAAAAATCATTTTGAAAACAAAAAAAAATTTGGCTCCCCTCCCCCTCTAGACCCCCCTTTTTCATAAAAAACCGAAATTTGGCCAAATTTTGTCCTTTTTTTTCGGGTGGAGCATTGCGGCGAGCGAAGCGAGCCGCAATGCGACGATGGGGAACAGCACGGCGAGCGAAGCGAGCCGTGCTGTGACCCCCCGACCCCCCCTTCTTCCCCCCCTCTAGGGGGGCTCCCGAACGAAGCCATATTGAATAAAAATGTTTGTGGGGCTGTATAGAGGATGTCAAGTAGTTTCGAATGCAAAAAAAATTTAGCCCCCCTTGCCCCCAAAATAGCCCCCCCTTTTTTGGTTGCTCCCGGATGCCGTCGTCGTAGGGGGGTTTCGATTGCGGGATCGTATAGAGGGTTTCTTCTCGAATGGGGAAAAAAATTTTAGCCCCCCTTCCCCCCCAGAAAAACTCCCCCCCTTTTTGTATCTCCCAAGTGGGGGGACTAGAAGGAAATTT
The DNA here is from genome assembly GCA_947859395.1 of Eupithecia insigniata. Classification (NCBI taxonomy): domain Eukaryota; kingdom Metazoa; phylum Arthropoda; class Insecta; order Lepidoptera; family Geometridae; genus Eupithecia; species Eupithecia insigniata. The sequence continues at coordinate 2,181,697 of OX401999.1, read as the reverse complement.
TTTTTTTACGTCTTGTAGAGGATAAAAAATCATTTTGAAAACATAAAAAAATTTGGCCCCCCTCCCCCTCTAGACCCCCTTTTTAATAAAAAACCGAAATTTGGCCTAATTTTGGCCTTTTTTTTCGGGTGGAGCATTGCGGCGAGCGAAGCGAGCCGCATTGCGACTGCGGGAAACAGCACGGCGAGCGAAGCGAGCCGTGCTGTGACCCCCTGACCCCCCCCTTCTTCCCCCCCTCTAGGGGGGCTCGCAAGGGGAGCCATATTGAATAATAATTTTTATGGGGCTGTATAGAGGATGTCAAATAGTTTCGAAAACAAAAATTATTTAGCCCCCCTTGCCCCCAAAATAGCCCCCCTTTTTAGATTGCTCCCAGATGCCGTCGTCGTAGGGGGGTTTTGATTGCGGGAACGTATAGAGGGTTTCTTCTCGAGTAAAGGAAAAAAAATTTAGCCCCCCTCCCCCCCCAAAAAAACTCCCCCCCTTTTGTATCTCCCAAGTGAGGGGACTTGAAAGATTTTTTTTTTTGCGTCATGTAGAGGATAAAAAATCATTTTGAAAACATAAAAAAATTTGGCCCCCCTCCCCCTCTAGACCCCCCTTTTTAATAAAAAACCGAAATTTGGCCTAATTTTGACCTTTTTTTTTCGGGTGGAGCATTGCGGTGAGCGAAGCGAGCCGCAATGCGACGACGGGGAACAGCACGGCGAGCGAAGCGAGCCGTGCGGTGACCCCCCCACCCCCCCTTCTTCCCCCCCTCTAGGGGGGCTCACGAGCAAAGCCATATTTACTAACATTTTTTAAAGGGCTCTATAGAGGATGTCAGGTGAATTTAAATGAAATAAAAAATTAGCCCCCCTTGCCCCCAAACTAGCCCCCCATTTTTAGGTTCCTTCCAGATGCCGTCGCCGTAGGGGGGTTTCGATTGCGGGATCGTATAGAGGGTTTCTTCTCAAATGGGGAAATAAAAATTCAACCCCCCCTTCCTTCCCAAAAAACTCCCCCCCTTTTTGTATCTCCCAAGTGGGGGGACTTGCAAAAATTTTCTTTTATGGGTCATGTAGAGGATAAAAAATCATTTTGAAAACATAACTAAAAAATCATTTTGAAAACACTGATTGACATAATTGTTCTCCTTGATGGTGGAGGGGGAGGTATGTTTTTTTTTACGGAAACGTGTAGGGGGTGTTTAGAGGACCTAGGGAAAATTCCGACTTTTTGAGATTTCCCCCCCCTTCCCCCCCGCCCCCAGGGGGGCTCGCAAGGGGAGCCATATTGAATAATAATTTTTGTGGGGCTGTATAGAGGATGAGAAATAGTTTCGAATGCAAAAAAAATTTAGCCCCCCTTGCCCCCAAAATAGCCCCCCCTTTTTAGGTTGCTCCCGGATGCCGTCGTCGTAGGGGAGTTTCGATTGCGGGAACGTATAGAGGGTTTCTTCTCGAATGAAGGTAAAAAAAATTTAGCCCCCCTCCCCCCCCAAAAAAAACTCCCCCCTTTTTGTATCTCCCAATTGGGGGGACTTGAAAGAATTTTTTTTTTTGCGTCTTGTAGAGGATAAAAAATCATTTTGAAAACATAAAAAAATTTGGCCCCCCTCCCCCTCTAGACCCCCCTTTTTAATAAAAAACCGAAATTTGGCCTAATTTTGACCTTTTTTTTCGGGTGGAGCATTGCGGCGAGCGAAGCGAGCCGCAATGCGACGATGGGGAACAGCACGGCGAGCGAAGCGAGCCGTGCTGTGACCCCCCGACCCCCCCTTCTTCCCCCCCTCCAGGGGGGCTCCCGAGCGAAGCCATATTGAATAAAAATGTTTGTGGGGCTGTATAGAGAATATCAAATAGTTTTGAATGCAAAAAAAAATTAGCCCCCTTTGCCCCCAAAATAGCCCCCCTTTTTAGGTTGCTCCCAGATGCCGTCGTCGTAGGGGGGTTTCGATTGCGGGAACGTATAGAGGGTTTCTTATTAAATGGGGAAAAAAAAATTCAACCCCCCCTTCCCCCCCAAAAAACTCCCCCCCTTTTTGTATCTCCCAAGTGGGGAGAGTTGAAAGAAAATTTTTTTTTGCGTCATGTAGAGGATAAAAAATCATTTTGAAAACATAAAAAAATTTGGCCCCCCTCCCCCTCTAGACCCCCCTTTTTAATAAAAAACCGAAATTTGGCCTAATTTTGACCTTTTTTGTTCGGGTGGAGCATTGCGGCGAGCGAAGCGAGCCGCAATGCGACGACGGGGAACAGGACGGCGAGCGAAGCGAGCTGTGCTGTGACCCCCACGACCCCCCCTTCTTCCCCCCCTCTAGGGGGGCTCCCGAGCGAAGCCATACTGATAAAAAAAAATTTAAGGCTGTATAGAGAATGTCAAATAGTTTCGAATGCAAAAAAAAATTAGCCCCCCTTGCCCCCAAAATAGCCCCCCTTTTTAGGTTGCTCCCAGATGCCGTCGTCGTAGGGGGGTTTCGATTGCGGGAACGTATAGAGGGTTTCTTCTCGAATGAAGGTAAAAAAAATTTAGCCCCCCTCCCCCCCCAAAAAACTCCCCCCCTTTTTGTATCTCCCAAGTGGGGAGACTTGAAAGAAACTTTTTTCTTGCGTCATGTAGAGGATATAAAATCATTTTGAAAACATAAAAAAATTTGGCCACCCTCCTCCTCTAGACCCCCCTTTTTAAAAAAAAACCGAAATTTGGCCTAATTTTGACCTTTTTTTTCGGGTGGAGCATTGCGGCGAGCGAAGCGAGCCGCAATGCGACGACGGGGAACAGCACGGCGAGCGAAGCGAGCCGTGCTGTGACCCCCTGACCCCCCCTTCTTCCCCCCCTCTAGGGGGGCTCCCGAGCGAAGCCATATTGATTTACTAATTTTGTGGGGCTGTATAGAGCATGTCAGGTGATTTTGAATGAAATATAAATTTTGCCCCCCTTGCCCCCAAAATAGCCCCCCTTTTTAGGTTGCTCTCGGATGCTGTCGTCGTAGGGGGGTTTCGATTGCGGGATCGTATAGAGGGTTTCTTCTCAAATGGGGAAAAAAAATTCAACCCCCCTCCCCCCCCAAAAAACTCCCCCCCTTTTTGTATCTCCCAAGTGGGGAGACAAGAAAGAATTTTTTTTTTTGCGTCATTTAGAGGACAAAGAAACATTTTGAAAACATAAAAAAATTCGGCCCCCCTCTCCCTCTAGACCCCCCTTTTTATAAAAAAACCGAAATTTGGCCTAATTTTGACCTTTTTTTTCGGGTGGAGCATTGCGGCGAGCGAAGCGAGCCGCAATGCGACGACGGGGAACAGCACGGCGAGCGAAGCGAGCCGTGCTTTGACCCCTTGACCCCCCCTTCTTCCCCCCCTCTAGGGGGGCTCCCGAGCGAATCCATATCTATTAAAAATTTTTGTAGGGCTGTATAGAGGATGTCAGGTGATTTTAAGTGAAATAAAAATTTTGCCCCCCTTGCCCCCAAACTAGCCCCCCTTTTTAGATTGCTCCAAGATGCCGTCGTCGTAGGGGGGTTTAGATTGCGGGAACGTATAGAGGGTATATTCTTGTATGTGGAAAAATAATTACCTACCCTTCCCCCCAGTCCCACCCAGTCCCCTTGAACCCCTCTCCCACCAAAACATCTGATATGGGTATCGTTTTCGACTAACTAAAACTCGTAGATTACGAAAAAGATGTCCATTTCTAAATCCAAGATGGCTGACATTTTTTAATCGCAAATCTTCCTTTTGGATATCGATTTCAACAAAATCTTAAACGTAGGTTACGAAAAGGGGAACTAAATAAATAAACCAACAGTCTACACAACCGCCGCGAGCTGCTTGCAGCTCGCGCACTCCTAAAAAACTAGTTCCTTTATATAATTTAAATTAAGTTCTTGGCACAGTTTTGGTCAATTTTAATTTACTTTACTCATAAACATGAGTAATAAACAGCTGGTACTACCTACCTAAGTGTAGGTTACGAATGTTAAAATCGACCTTCAGTTTGGTATGACAAAGAAAGCTATATTAAAAAGATTAGTCATGTTTTATACTTGAATGCAATCTGCGGTTTTTCAGAGAATAATTGATTAAAGCTAAATAATATAGTGTTGCCAGCAATCAATTTGTTTACAAAAAGTTTGTAGGTAAGTTAAAAGTAAATTACTGTTCAGCAAGGAAGGTAAGCTGCTACGATCTTTGTTTGGCTCCTAAATAATAGACAATTAATAAATAATAGAATTTTTAACGTAAGTGTTAAAAAATTTAATGCATTGTCTTAAACACAAGCGCATTAGCAAAAGAAAACTACTAAATTTGTTCTTGATAAATACAACGAGGTGGCCATTCTCGCAATAGTCCAGTCAATGAGTGTTCAAAAGATGGGGTTAAGTGGAAAAGACAAAGCAAAAGTTTGACTTCGGAACTTTTTTACGACTAGTTAGGAGACAAACATACTAAAATACTCATGTAAGATGAGACCTAGGAAAGGGGGCACAAGAAAGTGCCATTTCTTTCTTTTGGCTTACATCTCGTAAACGATGCGTCATAGGAAATTTTGTTATACGAGTACTAGGTATATACTGATAAAATTCTCTACAAACTTGGTTCTATACACTTCTTACCTATTCCTAATCGTTATCATTAGTACCTCGAATGTTACGATGGCATAAAAGCTACTACTTCTGCTACATCATCGCCACCGTCGTCATCGTCATTGTCTTCCATTATGTGGATGCCATTTATGCACAGATGTGCAGTAGATTGCAGTAGAGCTAGTAGATACTAGCTCTACTGCAATCAGTGGTGCACCGGCTAAATATTTAGCCTCGTTATTTCTTCCGCTGCAGCTGGATCTTTGGTTTGGGCGGGAATCAAGAGGTTGCTTTCATTCCGTGTCCGCCCCTGTCCATCCCCATAGTTCAGGAGAAAGATCATCTCCAAGCCAAACCTGAACCTGGTGGTAAGTAGGAAAATAGTGCTCTATCGTTGCTCCCTTAGTTGGTCAGGGTGGAACTGTTTTGTTTGACGTTTGATACTGACCGAGGGAACGCTGGTAGCGATAATTCAGTAAGGCATTAAAAATCGACCTGTTTTCAGAGTTCATTTCTAAACAACGATTGGGAATAGGTAAAAAGTTCCAAAGTTGTATTTTTTTATCAGCTTCTATTAAATGGTGTTTCTAAATCACTATTTAAGTGAAACTAAATTACTTATCACGCAACTCTTAGATGATGTAAAAAATGGGACCTTCTTTGTGCTCCACTCCTTAGGGCTCACCTCACAGTGATGGGGGCTTTTAGTATGTTCTAGAGATGAGTCCGGTATTCAATAACTAACTCAGTACCTTTTAGCATGGTCCTAAAATATCTAACGCTATTGTAAAATCCGCATACCGCTAGGGAATAACTGTGCAAAGCGAGCGTCGCGCTTAACCGACCGTGAGCCAGAGCCACCCAACGCTTCAATACCTATACTTACCTAACTATCATCTACGCATGGGTACTAGCGGACCGTTCACCCGTAAAGTTATGTAGCTGCAACCAGTATTTGGTATTTCTAACCAAATCGGTTAGAAATATATTGGGTAGAAATCAGGACAGGTATATAGTATTTTAACGTTATTGGCTACCAGTTGGTACTAGCGCTATTGAAACAAAATACCCAACTAATAACCGTTAGCCAAAATATCCAATAACTCCCATCCTTAGTATGTTCGTCTCCTAACTAGTCCAAAGAAAATTCCGAAGTCAAACTTTCTGCTTTCTACCTTTCCAACCACAATCCTTCGGTGACTAGACTTGAATGACAAGGTTTGATTATGCTTTCTATGATAGATCTTGGGAATGTAAGCAAAATAACTTTATCAACAAATTAAATTGCAATGAAATAATACATAAAGTTAGAATTAGTATTTGCAATTGAAACAATTGTCATAACTGCAGACTGTTACAAATAATCTACAGGTAGCTCAACTGGTCCATATCGATACCAGTCGGAAGCGACCCCAAGACGCTGCTGGCTGCATTGTCTCGCTGTATGGCAATGCTAATGCGCTGCGCCAGATACTACCTAAAAAACTAGTTCCTTTATATAATTTAAATTAAGTTCTTGGCACAGTTTTGGTCAATTTTAATTTACTTTACTCATAAACATGAGTAATAAACAGCTGGTACTACCTACCTAAGTGTAGGTTACGAATGTTAAAATCGACCTTCAGTTTGGTATGACAAAGAAAGCTATATTAAAAAGATTAGTCATGTTTTATACTTGAATGCAATCTGCGGTTTTTCAGAGAATAATTGATTAAAGCTAAATAATATAGTGTTGCCAGCAATCAATTTGTTTACAAAAAGTTTGTAGGTAAGTTAAAAGTAAATTACTGTTCAGCAAGGAAGGTAAGCTGCTACGATCTTTGTTTGGCTCCTAAATAATAGACAATTAATAAATAATAGAATTTTTAACGTAAGTGTTAAAAAATTTAATGCATTGTCTTAAACACAAGCGCATTAGCAAAAGAAAACTACTAAATTTGTTCTTGATAAATACAACGAGGTGGCCATTCTCGCAATAGTCCAGTCAATGAGTGTTCAAAAGATGGGGTTAAGTGGAAAAGACAAAGCAAAAGTTTGACTTCGGAACTTTTTTACGACTAGTTAGGAGACAAACATACTAAAATACTCATGTAAGATGAGACCTAGGAAAGGGGGCACAAGAAAGTGCCATTTCTTTCTTTTGGCTTACATCTCGTAAACGATGCGTCATAGGAAATTTTGTTATACGAGTACTAGGTATATACTGATAAAATTCTCTACAAACTTGGTTCTATACACTTCTTACCTATTCCTAATCGTTATCATTAGTACCTCGAATGTTACGATGGCATAAAAGCTACTACTTCTGCTACATCATCGCCACCGTCGTCATCGTCATTGTCTTCCATTATGTGGATGCCATTTATGCACAGATGTGCAGTAGATTGCAGTAGAGCTAGTAGATACTAGCTCTACTGCAATCAGTGGTGCACCGGCTAAATATTTAGCCTCGTTATTTCTTCCGCTGCAGCTGGATCTTTGGTTTGGGCGGGAATCAAGAGGTTGCTTTCATTCCGTGTCCGCCCCTGTCCATCCCCATAGTTCAGGAGAAAGATCATCTCCAAGCCAAACCTGAACCTGGTGGTAAGTAGGAAAATAGTGCTCTATCGTTGCTCCCTTAGTTGGTCAGGGTGGAACTGTTTTGTTTGACGTTTGATACTGACCGAGGGAACGCTGGTAGCGATAATTCAGTAAGGCATTAAAAATCGACCTGTTTTCAGAGTTCATTTCTAAACAACGATTGGGAATAGGTAAAAAGTTCCAAAGTTGTATTTTTTTATCAGCTTCTATTAAATGGTGTTTCTAAATCACTATTTAAGTGAAACTAAATTACTTATCACGCAACTCTTAGATGATGTAAAAAATGGGACCTTCTTTGTGCTCCACTCCTTAGGGCTCACCTCACAGTGATGGGGGCTTTTAGTATGTTCTAGAGATGAGTCCGGTATTCAATAACTAACTCAGTACCTTTTAGCATGGTCCTAAAATATCTAACGCTATTGTAAAATCCGCATACCGCTAGGGAATAACTGTGCAAAGCGAGCGTCGCGCTTAACCGACCGTGAGCCAGAGCCACCCAACGCTTCAATACCTATACTTACCTAACTATCATCTACGCATGGGTACTAGCGGACCGTTCACCCGTAAAGTTATGTAGCTGCAACCAGTATTTGGTATTTCTAACCAAATCGGTTAGAAATATATTGGGTAGAAATCAGGACAGGTATATAGTATTTTAACGTTATTGGCTACCAGTTGGTACTAGCGCTATTGAAACAAAATACCCAACTAATAACCGTTAGCCAAAATATCCAATAACTCCCATCCTTAGTATGTTCGTCTCCTAACTAGTCCAAAGAAAATTCCGAAGTCAAACTTTCTGCTTTCTACCTTTCCAACCACAATCCTTCGGTGACTAGACTTGAATGACAAGGTTTGATTATGCTTTCTATGATAGATCTTGGGAATGTAAGAAAATAACTTTATCAACAAATTAAATTGCAATGAAATAATACATAAAGTTAGAATTAGTATTTGCAATTGAAACAATTGTCATAACTGCAGACTGTTACAAATAATCTACAGGTAGCTCAACTGGTCCATATCGATACCAGTCGGAAGCGACCCCAAGACGCTGCTGGCTGCATTGTCTCGCTGTATGGCAATGCTAATGCGCTGCGCCAGATACTACCTAAAAAACTAGTTCCTTTATATAATTTAAATTAAGTTCTTGGCACAGTTTTGGTCAATTTTAATTTACTTTACTCATAAACATGAGTAATAAACAGCTGGTACTACCTACCTAAGTGTAGGTTACGAATGTTAAAATCGACCTTCAGTTTGGTATGACAAAGAAAGCTATATTAAAAAGATTAGTCATGTTTTATACTTGAATGCAATCTGCGGTTTTTCAGAGAATAATTGATTAAAGCTAAATAATATAGTGTTGCCAGCAATCAATTTGTTTACAAAAAGTTTGTAGGTAAGTTAAAAGTAAATTACTGTTCAGCAAGGAAGGTAAGCTGCTACGATCTTTGTTTGGCTCCTAAATAATAGACAATTAATAAATAATAGAATTTTTAACGTAAGTGTTAAAAAATTTAATGCATTGTCTTAAACACAAGCGCATTAGCAAAAGAAAACTACTAAATTTGTTCTTGATAAATACAACGAGGTGGCCATTCTCGCAATAGTCCAGTCAATGAGTGTTCAAAAGATGGGGTTAAGTGGAAAAGACAAAGCAAAAGTTTGACTTCGGAACTTTTTTACGACTAGTTAGGAGACAAACATACTAAAATACTCATGTAAGATGAGACCTAGGAAAGGGGGCACAAGAAAGTGCCATTTCTTTCTTTTGGCTTACATCTCGTAAACGATGCGTCATAGGAAATTTTGTTATACGAGTACTAGGTATATACTGATAAAATTCTCTACAAACTTGGTTCTATACACTTCTTACCTATTCCTAATCGTTATCATTAGTACCTCGAATGTTACGATGGCATAAAAGCTACTACTTCTGCTACATCATCGCCACCGTCGTCATCGTCATTGTCTTCCATTATGTGGATGCCATTTATGCACAGATGTGCAGTAGATTGCAGTAGAGCTAGTAGATACTAGCTCTACTGCAATCAGTGGTGCACCGGCTAAATATTTAGCCTCGTTATTTCTTCCGCTGCAGCTGGATCTTTGGTTTGGGCGGGAATCAAGAGGTTGCTTTCATTCCGTGTCCGCCCCTGTCCATCCCCATAGTTCAGGAGAAAGATCATCTCCAAGCCAAACCTGAACCTGGTGGTAAGTAGGAAAATAGTGCTCTATCGTTGCTCCCTTAGTTGGTCAGGGTGGAACTGTTTTGTTTGACGTTTGATACTGACCGAGGGAACGCTGGTAGCGATAATTCAGTAAGGCATTAAAAATCGACCTGTTTTCAGAGTTCATTTCTAAACAACGATTGGGAATAGGTAAAAAGTTCCAAAGTTGTATTTTTTTATCAGCTTCTATTAAATGGTGTTTCTAAATCACTATTTAAGTGAAACTAAATTACTTATCACGCAACTCTTAGATGATGTAAAAAATGGGACCTTCTTTGTGCTCCACTCCTTAGGGCTCACCTCACAGTGATGGGGGCTTTTAGTATGTTCTAGAGATGAGTCCGGTATTCAATAACTAACTCAGTACCTTTTAGCATGGTCCTAAAATATCTATCGCTATTGTAAAATCCGCATACCGCTAGGGAATAACTGTGCAAAGCGAGCGTCGCGCTTAACCGACCGTGAGCCAGAGCCACCCAACGCTTCAATACCTATACTTACCTAACTATCATCTACGCATGGGTACTAGCGGACCGTTCACCCGTAAAGTTATGTAGCTGCAACCAGTATTTGGTATTTCTAACCAAATCGGTTAGAAATATATTGGGTAGAAATCAGGACAGGTATATAGTATTTTAACGTTATTGGCTACCAGTTGGTACTAGCGCTATTGAAACAAAATACCCAACTAATAACCGTTAGCCAAAATATCCAATAACTCCCATCCTTAGTATGTTCGTCTCCTAACTAGTCCAAAGAAAATTCCGAAGTCAAACTTTCTGCTTTCTACCTTTCCAACCACAATCCTTCGGTGACTAGACTTGAATGACAAGGTTTGATTATGCTTTCTATGATAGATCTTGGGAATGTAAGCAAAATAACTTTATCAACAAATTAAATTGCAATGAAATAATACATAAAGTTAGAATTAGTATTTGCAATTGAAACAATTGTCATAACTGCAGACTGTTACAAATAATCTACAGGTAGCTCAACTGGTCCATATCGATACCAGTCGGAAGCGACCCCAAGACGCTGCTGGCTGCATTGTCTCGCTGTATGGCAATGCTAATGCGCTGCGCCAGATACTCACCAGCTCTCGGGTCACGCGTTGCTTCGGCCAGATTTTAAGCTACGTAAGTTCCCTGCATAATTAGTTAAACAGAGAAATACCTATCATTTAGACTTGTCATTTTGTTACATAGATTCAATATCAAACCTGGAAAAACTGTCGCTATTATATACAATCACGCAAAATCCTTTTCTTATCCTCTGTCTCTTTAAAATGAAATGGATTATCAAGCACGATCGATAACTATTTAACCGATAATCTGATAATTTGAATGTATTTTGCATGAAATCGTTCAGCTAAATGGCTTAGTCGTATAAAAAAACCTATAATGATGAAATTGTTTATCATAATAATGTTTAATAGCTTTCGTTTATAAATGGCTCACTTTTATGTACTTACTTGCTTATTATGAAGATTTAATGCAATGGGTAATCGCTGAAAGGGTTATCATTAGGCAGGTAGCTATATTATACTAGATATTAATATTATATATAAAATTTCCATGTCACAATCTAAGTGCTCCTCCGAAACGGCTTTACCGATTTTTACCAAATTTTATATGCGTATTCAGTAGGTCTGAGAATCGGCTACTATCTATTTTCCATACCCCTAAGTGATAAGGGTTGAAGGCAAAACAACGTTTGGCGGGTCAGCTAGTATTATTAAAGAATTGTATGCACAAAACCGGGCCATACTCTATTTCCACAATCTCACAATCCGATAGGACGGCAGATCGTCAATCGTCACGACCGAGGAGAGTTCAGGCGCAGGACCAACGACTTAACTTGCGCACAGAGGTACGGGGGTGTAACATGGCCTAATTTTTGACTCCAGTCTGCTACTTTGTTTTTTTTTTTGTCTCCGATTTGATCCTGGCCTCGGGACGTAATGTTTGCGCGTTCAACAAATATTTGTTCCGTGTCTGGGTTGTTATCTTTACATATTATTAATATTATGAAAGCAAAAGTAATTCTGTCCGTCTGTCTGTTACCTTTTTAAGCCTAAACGGCTGAACAGATCTAAATTAAAATTGGCAGGGAGGTAGACGGTATCACAGGGATTTGACTTTTTATCAAGGAAAAGTGCATGCTAAGCCGCAGGCTGGAGCTAGATTGTATTAAAATAAAAATATCTATCGTATTAAGTACATCAGTTATCTTTTTTAGTTCCCATAACACAAGCTCTGCTTAATTTGGGACTAGATAATGCTGTGTGGATTGTTTTCACCAAATTAATATTATTATTATTTTCTAGTCAGACGCATTAAACTGGGTTATTCCCAACGTCTCACGTCAGACGTTGCCGGTTCCCAACGTCTCATGAAAAGTATCCCCAACGTCTCACGTGACGTTGCCTAGCGTCTCACGAAAAATCAGAGAGCTTCTTATTACAATCTAAAACTTCATGTTTCTCAATAATGGCCATCCTACTAACGTAAAAAATGTGAAAGTCCGTGTGAATGTTTCTTACCACGTATCTCCGTAACGACTTAACTTATTTAACGCTGACGAAACCGCGGGGCGCAGCTAGTCCTACTAATATTATAAATGTCAAAGTTTGTATGGATGTATGGATATTTTTATTACTCTTTCACGCTAAAAGTACAGAACCGATTAGGCTAAAATTTGGTATGGGTATAGTTCAGGACCTGAAATAACATATAGGCTATTTTTTATCCCGATAAAACGCGGGCGAAGGCGCGGGGCGCAGTTAGTAAACAATAAATCAGTTGTGCTACCTCTAGTCAACATAAACCAGAGGTAATCAGTACCAGACACCGCAACTTTCTTCGGTCAAAGACCATAGACTAGCTAGACTCTCTCTAATGTTGATGCACTACAATAGGCGAGAAGAGTTCCATAATAAGTATTTTATACCATAGATTTGTACCGTAGACAATAGTAAACTCGTAATATTAAGGCTAACCAATTTCGAAAAACTTACATACCTACTCTATTGACCACCGATGTGGCGCAGCCGGCGAAGGTCCGACTGCGACGCAGGAGGTTGCGGGTTTGATCCCACCTCGGGTCAAAAGTATACATGTACTTACATATATCAATCAAGTTCCTATTTAAATATCTTTATTATTTATAATATATTTACTCGATAACGTTTTACACACATTTATACACAAATGTCTGTATTTATACTTACACCTATAATTGTAATTGTACTGTATAATTGTACTAGTTTTAATCATTTATTATAATGTATAAAATAAGAACTTATATACCTGCTCTTTGTATAAAAAATAAACTAGGTACTAATCGTTTGCCAAATATAAATAAAAACTAGTATCTATACCTACATAAATATCAAACGTTTGACCCTTTAAGATATTACCAACTAAGTATAGACAAGTTAAGTGCACAAAACTACAACTCTTATAATAATAATTAAGATTATTAATATAATAAAATAGTAACTACTTTTGTGATGAAGCTGTTCTCCTGTAACATAGCTACATTGTAGCTGCCACAGGAGACAGTGTACCAAGACCATTGTCAAACATAATTTTGAAATAAACGTTTTTTGTATTTTGTATTTGTATATACGATACGATCTGCAGATATTTATTATAGGGGTTTTCTATGGAAATAACAATCAGATAATATAAAGAAATTAAACTAGTATTTACAATTGAAACAATTGAGCTAACTGCAGATTGTTGCAAACAATCTACAGGTAGCTGAACTGGTCCATATTAATACCAGTCGGAAGCGTCCCTAAGACGCTGGCTGCATTGCCTCGCTGTATATGTTTTCTATGTATAATAAAATGGATGTATGGATGTATGGATTATTGTTACCCTTTCACGCAAAAACTACTGAACCGATTGAGCTGAAATTTGGTATGGGTATAGTTTGGGACCCAGAATAACATAAAGGTAATTATTATCCCGATAAAACGCGGGCGAAAGCGCGGGCAACAGCTAGAATTTAACAAAATATTAAAAACCAAACGCAAGTTAATGATCAGCCTAGTGTTCCCAATCTTCCTATACGGAGCAGACACTTGGATCTTAAAAGATGCAGGCCAAGCATCTTTCAAGGTTAAGGAGAGGACCTCAACATCAAAATCAGACTCTCCACCATTATATCTTCACAGAGTCCTTGAGTTCTACTGACACATTGCCAGGGAAGACGGACACAACCTGGTAAGGTCCGTGGTCTCCGGCAAGGATGACGGAAAACGATGCCGAGGACGAAGCCCTATGCGTTGTTCTGACCAAATCCGCTCAATGCTGGAAGCCAGGATGAGCTACGCTATCCGCGCTGCCGAAGACCGTCCGCGTTGGAGACACATCGTGCATTCGAAGGTCCTACACAAAGGTTCAGACTCTCAGCACTGAGGATATCGACGCAAAGACGAGGATAATGTATTAATTATCTTTATATAGTTTCGGAAGAATACCAGCGCCTCTCTACTGCTGAGTGGTAAGGCATTTATGCTGAGCCGAGACCTTTTTCCTGCTGTAACAGTCTCTCTTTTTCTCAATTTCATGCAACACTTTGTGCAATTGTTTTTCTGGTATATAAGTTACTATGTCCGCGATGCAATGTGAGTGTGGGAAGACCTCCCATTCGATGGACCAAAGACATCGTAGCGGTCGCAGGGAGTCGTTGGATGGAGGCGGCTCAGGACCGCCTTTCGTGGCGTCGTTTGGGTGAGGCCTATGTTCAGCAGTGGACGTGTACGGGCTGCTGCTGCTGATGATGATGATTAAGTTACTATGTTATTTTAAAAAGTATACTATGTCTGTTTTGTACTGCAGCAGCAAATAAATGAGTGTCTATGTCTAAGTATATCAGTATACTAGCGGGACGCCCCAGCTTCGCACGGGTATTTAAGAAAAAAACAATTTCTCTATTTTTTTAAATATAATATAGCCTATGTCACCCGGGTATAGTGTAGCTTCCCAACAGAGCAAGAATTTTTCAAATCGGTTCAGTAGTTTCGGAGCATATTCAATGCAAACAAACAATCAAATCTTTCCTCTTTATAATATTAGTATAGATAACACTAAAGTTAATAACGGAATATTTACCATGATTTGAGTTTTGAGTTCTCCAAGAGTTCGTCACAGTTACATGCGCCATGATCACGGAATAACTGAAGTCACTGTGAGTTAGTTTTTATTGGTAGATATATCGATCTACCCTCATTATTTGTAACTTTATTGTTGTAAATAACCATGTTTTTTTTATAGTATATAGACCTTCGTTTGACCACCATCTCACCTGATGGAAAGTGATGATGTGGCCGATGTTGTATCACGAAGGTCTAGAAGACACCTGTTCACTCTTGTCTTGAAGAGACCCAGATTGTAATTCACCGGAAAAACTGAAGCAAGCAGCGAATTCTATTCCTTAGCGGTGCGAATGATGAAGGTGGACGGAAACCGCTTTGTACGAGTGGATGGTATATCCACCTGATAAGGATGGTATTGTGCCGTCCGTCTGCTTGTCCTGGAGTGGAAGGGAGATGGTGGAATCAGGTCATGAAGTTCCTGGGAGCATTCTCCGAAATGTATCCTATAAAAGATCGAGAGACAAGCAACCTTGCGGCGGTGTTCGAGACTTTGAATCTTAGTCTCTGCAAGGTACTGCTCGTCTATGAGTCTGAAGGCTCTTCGTTCGCAAGCTGGTATTTGGCCGAGCCATCCCAAACATGGCAGCAATACTCCAAAACAGACCGGACCTGTGCTTTATAAAGGGATAGAAGCTGTCCCGGTTTGAAGTATCGCTTAACCTTGGTAAGGATTCCTAGCTTCATGGCTGCTGTTTTAGCCTTTGACTCGATGAAGGTTCCGAAGTTGAGAGTTGGTGTAAGAGTGACACAGAGGAGTTCCAGTTGATCCTTTATAGGTACCGGTACATTCCGGAAAACGGGAACCTGGATAAATGAACTCTTTTTTGCAGAGAAGAGGCAAGCTTGCGTTAAATTCAAAAGTTTTATTAGTATTATAGTACACGTAAAGCTCTCCTTAGCTTGGGGCTAGATGAATTGTCCAGCATTATATTGTTATTATTCTTATAATTAGTACATACTCATTTACTATCTGTTATTTTTTTTTAATGTTTTAATTTAAAGTTATCATTTTAGTTTTACATATTTTTTGTTGCATAGAAGTTATAATATTAGAGGGGAAGAACTGTCAGGTAAACATATTATGTTGGATACTTAAAAAGATACCTTTTGGAAGTTCGACCTAGTTCTCCCAGAGAGGCTTTTCTGACCGGCAGATGACCCACTCTTGTGTAAAAGAGTTTCGTAGGCACCGTTTTCCCACAGAACCCTAAAAGCTCTAGTAGGTACCTATCTACTATAACTTACCAGTGAGTGCTCGCAAAGTGCCGCAGACTCGTAAAACGTCAAGTTTTCAGAAATGTCAGATATTTTACACAGATCCGATTGTGCATTTTATTTGCAACACCAAGGCTGTTTACTTACCTACCGTCATACAGTGTAGGTTTTATGTATGTACAATACATATTTGTTGGGTTTATTTTAATAGGTTTTCAGTCTTTAATTATTAAAGACTAAAGACAGTGTTTCATTTTAAGAATTTGGCCTTTTCTAACTGTACATTTACGGAAATAAAGAAACTTTGAATTGACTGAAAATATAATTTGGCTTGCAGTTACATTGTTTTTTGGGAATTACTTTACTTAGAAAAACTAGGCCATAATTTCACCTCAGCCTAGAGTGTAGACTCAAAGAAAAATCTAAAATAATCAACACATCTTCCTAATCCTCGAAATATTTATATTGAACAGTTTAAACAAATTCATCATCATCATCATCATCATCAGCCTGTACACGTCCACAGCTGAACACAGGCCTCCCCCGAACGACGCCACGAATAGCGGTCCTGAGCCGCCTCCATCCAACGACTCCCTGCGACCGCTACGATGTCGTCGGTCCATCGAGTGGGAGGTCTTCCCACACTCCGTTTCGCATTGCATCGCGGTCGCCACTCGAGAACCTTTACTCCCCAACGGTTATCGGTTCTACGAGCTATATGGCCTGCCCATCGCCACTTCAGCCTGCTGAGTCTGAGAGCTATGTCGGACAAATTGTAAACAAATTAACCTAAGTTTAATTATTGGAACTACTGTTGCCAAGTGAAGATGACTTTTATAGAAGATAATGAAATTCGAAAAGATAATTATAGTTTATCTAAATAATTTATTCATGAAAATTCTAAACAAGTTTTTATTGATTAAAATTATGCATATAGAGCAGATATGTATGTATTTTTTTATAATTCAAGTAGGTACGTTTCTAAATATGCAGGTTTAACAGTGCTTTCTAGTACTCTCCCACTAGTGGACAAAAAATAGAAGTGAACGGAAAATCAATAACACCTTATTTCTTATTTGTTAATAATTAATTGATATAAAGCTTTATATATATAAAGCTTTATATCAAAGTATAGTATAAGATATGACTTGTCTAAGTTCTTATTTTGTATGTCTAAAGAAATAAAGTTAATAAAACTAAAATATTTAGGTAGAATATGGAAAACAGTTAATGCGATTACGACTCACTCTTGACCGGTGGTGCTTAATCATAATAAAAAAAGAAGAACCACAATCAACGGTCTCTTGAATTTTGTCTAAACTGAAATTCTAACAGACTAGCTGCTGCCCGCGCCTTCGCCCACGTTTGGATAAAAAGTAGCCTGTATGTTATTCCAGGTCCCAAACTATATCCATACCAAATGTCAGCCTAATCGGTTCAGTATTTTTTGCGTGAAAGAGTAACAAATATCCATACATACATGCATACATGAAATGTTTTCATTTCATAAAAATTAATAAGTGATAATCATGTTCTGACTTCAAAACTCATTATCTACTACCAATTATGTAAATAATTATGATACTTCATAGTCTACTACCCTCTCTCTCTTAGAGAAAATACCTACTGCGAGAAAAGTCTAGGTGAGAACCAATTATCGTTTTTCTCACAGACCTCCATGGTTTTCTAATAAAGGAGGTGAAATAACATTTTCAACAGTATCCATTGTGTTTGTTTACAATCCAATAAAAAAAGACTCACCTTTTATTCAGCCCGGAAAAAACAGCAAATCAACCTTGGTGCACGAAAAAAACAAAGCACTGGCCAAATAAACAACAAAACAAATTACGAAAATGGCGAACTGACAGCTTGTCAAAGTGACAAAGAAAATTCCGCGCGGGAAATTCGGGAACTCGGGTTAGGGAAATAAATGAATTTCAAATTTGGAACGGCTAGTGTCGTACCGGGTGCATCGCCGGTGCCGGTGTAATGAATGGCCGTAGTGAGGTGCTCGGTGGACGGCTTTGTCGGTAAATGTGTGCCTTCGAGATTGTAGGAGGTCGTATGCTGCTAGATACTTTTGAATGCACTCTCGCAAGTCTCGCACTCACTGCAATAATAACAAAACAAACTCGCCTTTCTGATTGTATAATACGAGTAAGTTATCCGTAGAACAAAGTAACAAAACAAATTTTGTGATTTATTTTCACGTAACAAAATAACACTTTTTATAGAGTAACAGCTGAATACATAAATGCAATTCCAATTAAAGCATTACTCAAGGCTCAAGATTTCTTGAAAGTTTTACATTGAAAACTGTCAAAGTGTCGAGACTTGAGACAGGCTTAAATTTGAGTTGCTTTTGAGTATTCGGGGTGAGTTAAATAAATTAACGTTTTCTAACTCTAGTGTCAAGTATCAAGAGGTTATTTCTCGGTACAGTGTAGCGGTCCGTAGTAGATTCGCACCGCGTCGACCTGGCATTTCGGCTGACAAAATACTCGCGGATGCTGCATTGTGTAGAATAGGCTTTTTAAACCTTTGTGTTTTCCTAGTTTTACTTTTGTAATTTGAAATGTATGACAGCATGTTGTCAAAAGTACTGTAAGGTCTCAAGCTTCTAAAGCTAGACGCTATGCTAGCGACTTTGAGTTTTGAGTTTTGTCACGATAATTGAACATGTAAAAGAAACGGTGTTTTTATTTCAATAGGGTAATTTTTTTCTAATCATTTTTAATTATTATTGAACAAAGATTACTTTATTGGGATTATTGGGGGAGGCCTATGTTTGGGGGAGGCCTATGTGCAGCAGTAGACGTGTACGGGCTGATGATGATGATGATGATTACGTAAGAGTATCATAATGATGAAAAACTTAAATTTCTTACTAAATACTAGCTTCTGCCTACATGTTTTTCAGTATAAAAATTTGTCTATGTACATTCCCGTTATACTATCTACCTCTCTGCCAAATTTTACTAAAATCTGTTCAGGCGTTCGGGCGAGAAAAGGTTACAGACAGTCAGACTTACTTTCGATTTTATAACAATAATATTTATATGTAGTATGGATTTTGTAGTTATAATATTTGTGCGTGATTATGATGCTCTAATAAAGATTATATTCGCAGACCTGTTATGTTAATGTCCTTGACTTGATAGATGAAAACTATTTCGAAAATAATTAGAATAACAAATGCAAAGCGGATGCATAAACTTTGCATTTCAATGAAACAAGTCCTCAAATCAAGATTAAACATAATTCAGCACAGTTTTGACCTTTTTAATTTTACTGCTGTTTGTTTCTGACAGTGTGAATAATTATTGTATTACTAAGTATGTTATTAAGAAAACTATGACGAAGAAAATTGTTATTATAAAAAAATATCTTATGAAGCAATTATTTTCTCATAACATTATTTAATAGCATTTTATTTGCTTGAGAGTTGACTATACATAGGTCCGTGGGGTACCGAGGCACTCCGGGTTTTTATAAATTATCTGAGCGTCTGATCAAAGTGACGCGTCACCCGAGAGCTGGTATCTGGCGCAGCGCTTTAGCATTGCCATACAGCGGGTCAATGCAGCCACCGTCTTGGGGACGCTTCCGACTGTTATTGATATGGACCAGTTACCTCAATCATTTCAATTGTATAATAATAATACCAGGTCTAATGTGTTAATATTATTTGAAAATATTTTTTTATATTTGCTGGATTCAAAAACACATTCTAATTTAGTTCTAGCTCCAGCTGTCTGGGTCGAGATGCGCAGAAGGACCGGGGGAAGGCCTAATCCCAGCAGTGGGACACCACGCTTATAATTTTTGATAAGATCTAAGTTCGTTAATGTTATTCAGTAACTATTATAATTTTATTTCTTAATTGCAATTTTCTTAATTGCAGAGAAATAAACTCTAGACTGTCTGACTCTGATTTTACTCACTAAGACGAACACCCCAAAAAAATACCTGTATGCATAAAAACACAATAAATGAAATTAATTATAAATTAAAAGATGATGTGTGAAAATGTCCTAACTATTCTGCTTAAAAAGCCGTTTCCATGTTTATCTAGCGGCAGTTCTGTGCGCCTATAGTCTATAGCACCATAGGTAAGCTTCCCACGGATCACACCAGCTCTGATGCAATTCCAGTGTCTAATGTCAGAGGTGTAGGTTTTTTACACCGTTAGGCTCTGTACTGTGTGGGATAAGGGATAGGCGGCAGCGATCAGAAGGTACCCATTCTGAGGCTGTATGCACCAATGGTTAAAAGGCGAAGCAATGACGATGATGATGACTTTTATTTCTGTGGCTCAGCCATTAAAAGTGGATCTTGATCTCAGATGCTAGATTTAATTAGGTATTTCGGTTCTCAGCTGTCTCGAGCGTGTTGCCAAGTGAAAGACTGGTTTGGCGATTGGTAGCTGACGTCGCACCGTCGATTTCAAATTCTAACAATAACTGATTTTTGAATTTAATTGTTCTAGTATAAAATTTTATTTTTATCTGAACATTCTATCAATACCTACATTGTAATTTATTTTTAGAGGGACTTATAAGCTCGAAATATGTAGCTATTTGCTTGTTTTTTTTTTTCAGTAAATTTTAAGTTACTATGATTTTGTGTTGACATAATTTACTGATATTATAAGCTGGAGATGCCACTGGACCCTGAAAAACAGTTTTAAACTAGTTTAGGAGCCTATGGACTCACAACCGTTTGCGTAACTATAATAATTATTAACAGTTTTTACTTTTAGGATTACCATCTGGTCTATCTATACATATATTTGCCCTAGCTAAGGGGCTGACTTAGTTATTCCAATGACTCAAAGTCCCTTAAAAATTAAGAATAAATAAAATAGCGTTTATTTGTCTGGGCTAGAATATAGAAAATGTTATAAGTAAATAATTCAATGTACCTAATTACGCTAATCTTGATCGAGGTTACCTGTTTGAGCCGTTTGGGGTGGAAACCCTTGGTCCTTGGGGTCCTGTGCATGTAATTTATAAAGAACTTACCAACCTTCTCCTAAAGTCCACTGGTAATCTGGATGGAATGGGAATAATGGCTTCTATTCCGGTCAACGCATTAGCATTGCCATTCAACGTGGCAATCTACCATCATTCTGGGCACTCTGCCTTTTGGCTGCATAATAATTTTTGGCATTTCAACCCTCACAAGTTTTACACTATTATTTCAACCCACCCGGAAGAAAACAAGCGTTAATCAGCAAAAATATGGCAAAAGTACCGTCAGATCAAAAACCATGATATGTATTTACATATCACTGCGCTTAGCATAGAGTGATAGTTTTTCTTGATGCATTTTCTTGATAACGATCTCAAGCTTACATAAAATATATTTTGTTTTAGATTTATTACAAAAATAATAAAGCATCATCAAAATCTTATTAAAAACTGACGTGCCCGTTTTTTTTTGGTTTACATTTCAATAAAAAAACAGAAACAAGACCGCGTTTTAAAAATACAAAAATATACGCAGAGGCTTAGCACTAATCAATATTTCAATAAAGTGTGTTCAGTAAAGTGACAAAATGTGCACAAAATGTTTGATTTGATTTTATTGTACAGGGTTATACTGCTAGATCTGCGCATCTCATCCATCACGACTACGTTCTATTTATTTTCATTAGACCTGGAATAGTATATAGGCTACATTTAAAGAATTTAATAATATCCCAAAAATCTATGACTCCCGCGGGACTTGAACCCGCGACCTTCCCCTGAATACGCCAAGATTACCCCAAGTGCGGGCATAAGCACTATAATAACAAAAAACCTTAGACTACATTTATCCCGGAAATTGCGTAACAAAAAAGAAACTTACATTTGTCCGCAGGCGGACCTTCGCCCGCCGTGCCACATCGGTCGTAACATTATACACAAGGAAAGGGAACTAACTGATGAGCTTCGTCCATAGCTTATACCACACACCAAGAGCGAAGCTTGGCTTAGATCGTAGCGATAAGTCCTTTGTGTCTTCAGGACAAAGGTCGCAGCCGCGAGGATGGGCCGTGCGATTGGAAACGCTAAATTCTCCAGCGTAATCTATTGTGGAAACTATCAGCGGACTTTCTAGTTGGGGCTTTTAAGGTTATCCGGATTTCATTATACCAATTATTACATCTTTTTTAATTTTAATTCGAGAACAAAGTCTAGTTTGCTTCTATGTATATATAAGCGAGCAGAGAGAGACCGGAAAAAAATGCTGGCAGCTTACGGAGCCTTAGGAAAATTAATGCACGATCGATGAACTTCTTTTTGTGAAGTCGAAGGCTCATAGTTTTATTTTATGTCAGAACTTAGTAAATAAAAGGTTTTTATTACAGCTTTAAACTAAAAACAAAAAGGAATCGAATTTGACACATTCATGCCAGGCATTTATTGTTTTATTTAACTAACTACTAGACTAATTGGTAGCGAATTAATTAATTCCATAATTAATTTTCAAAAGAATTAAAACTAAAATAATCATCGTTGTTCTGTACAACATCGTCGACCGTCTCATAATTAGACAGATCTATCTTATCAGCCAAAAACGTGTCGGGCGCGTACTCCTGCGCTTTTTCTGTTGAAAAGAAACTGTCTACTTTATAAACAGTTTTTACCGTAGTAGGAACTTCCTCTGTAGTAGCTTTCGTTGACGCCTTATCTGTAGTGGTTTTCCCTGCTATATTTTGTTTTTCTTCATTGATGTTTATAGTTTCTGCCTTAGGTTCCTCAGGGCGGCAAAAACCGCCCCAGAAGAACCATCCGTGTGGGCACATGAAGATTTGTGGGCGGAGATAGCCTTCCTGCATCAGGCATACGTAGTAGTGGTTGAGAGAGGATCTGACAGACCCTGAGTCTCCGACTTTCAGGCATGAAGGAACAGGGGTTTCTTTGCATTGTCCGTGAGGTAGCGGCATCTGGAATTATAAAAATATTTTTCGTACACTCGTTATTTATACCAGACTATCAAAACAAACCGGGACACCAGTGACAGAGAGATGATTTATGTACCCAAAAAACATATAAATATATTAATAACTTGGCAGAAAAAAAATGAGACGGTTATTATGAGTAAAAAGGGCCCCTGCCTCAGCATGTTGTAACATTTGGCCAATACTGCGCTGGTTTTCAGGCAGGACCGTGAGAAGCAAGGGTGAGAAGTGACACCTGTGGGAGGATACAGACAGAGTCATGAGATAACCAGTCTGCTTATTTAGTGGGTTTGTTTCTCAAAACTATATAGTAAAATATTTTATAAAATACTAAATAAACTCTGTCTAGGTATACATGTCTGTTAATATGGCATGTTATTCCGGGACAAACTTTGTATCCAAGGCAGGCGTGCCAAACCTCGGACAGGTGCATAATTGTATTTGTATTGTATTTGTATTTATTTATTTATAAAAACTTATTCTAGATTTTACATTTTAACATTCTCTAAACCCGACAGGATTTGTGTAGAATGTTGCATTCCTCAGTTTAAATACAATTTTAGAAGTGTACGTTTCTTTTTGCGATTACGTATGTACCTATTACAAATAGTTTAAAAATAGAAGTACCTCCCTAAACTTACACATGCTTTACGTAAACATAACACAACAAGATAAAAAAAAGCGAGATAAGTAAGGTAGGTGCTAAACGCGATACAAGGTGTGCAAATTATCAACGCAGTGTTCGGGATTCCTCGGGTGGCCGAGCCTCCCGAAGTACTCGGAACACTGTGGATTGCAATGATTGCGCTTCGATACAGGGTGTACATACATTAATTCCAATAAAATTTATTTTATCATAGTTTATTAATAGGTACTTACATAATTACTGTTTTGTTTAGTAAATAATAATTTCTTTGATTGGTTATGTCTTATTGATTTTTCAGTTTTTGTATATAGTGATTTTTTAGTTGATATCTTATATTCGTTTGCGTTAATTATAATGAGCGATCAAAACAAATTAATTTTGACGATTGGTCTTGGCTGACTCGACACCATGGACCTAGTAAGTAGGTACTTACTTCTACGTACCTACAAGTTCTTTGCTCGACATTGACGGGAATTTTCCTAGGTTTTACTTTTTCACGCAGTTAATTCTCATATTCAACTCTTTTGGCTCAGGCAGCGCGTTCGGCTCGACAACATGGTATAGGACGGCATTAACTTATATCAAATCCTAGGCAAAATAAAATATGCTTGTTTTTGAAACAATAATTCTAATTATTATTTGATCTAGTATCTCACCGAGCACTGTGCAGTCTGGGGGTTGTACCCATAGTTTCTGGGACACAAAGCAACGCCATGATGCGCTGGTCTCCCATCAGGCAGGTTCTGAGGCGGCGAACAGAGGTGGAACCGCCTGCAATCGTGGGCGTCAGGGAAGATACCGACCTGTGGGTAAATAGTGATAAGAGAGATTTGATAATATTCTCTTTGGTCTGTGTGCAACAGGTTTTTTTGGATCTAACGTCCATTATAGACGTTAGGATAAAAGTTAATATGTACTTAAAGCGCCTGAAGGAATTGAATAACAATCACTGCAGTCTGCTCCGCTTTGATATTTAAAAAATGTATTAAGTACCTTGGAAAAATAGCTTTTCGCAACCGAACAAATAAAATAAAATAAATAAATTAATTGTGCTGGACAATTCACACAGCATTATCTAGCCCCAAGCTAAGCAGAGCTTGTGTTATGGGTACTAGATAACTGATATACATAATATAATACGATACATAGATAGATATTTTTTATTATACATAGAAAACATCCAGAACACCCTGAACAATTATTTTCAGATCGTACAAACATTTGTCCCGAGGCGGGAATCGAACCCACAACCTCCTGCGTCACAGGCGGACCTTAGCCCGCTGCGCCGCAGAGGTCGTCTGTTCTAATGTTCTATAATAATTAATTGCTCGAATCTTAGAAGTGGTTAATTTTCTTTATCTCAAGGTGCCTTGAGATAAATGCAAGTCAAGGCAATCTCAAGGCAGCTGTATGAGGACCAAAATTAAGAGGTTCAGACAAACCTGTTCACAGCTATGTTGATACGCCGGCGCGCCGTCGCACTCTGGGACCGGAGTGGAGGAACATCCTCCGATGTGCGCATTGCAGGACTGGTTCTCTTTGCACTTCTCTAATGGAACCTGGAAGAAGAAACATCATAATCCAGAAACGTCCCCAAAGGTCTCCCCTGACAAATTCTATTAATTATTTCGTTTCTCTTTCCCGTTATGTCAGATCAGAAAGGGAACTGGTCTTTTGAAATGCATGCGGGAGGACAAAGCCAACAGCATAGACGCAGGAGGTTGCGGGTTCGATTGCCGCCTCGGGATAAATATTTATACGAACTGCAAATATTTGTTCAGGGTGTTCTGGTCGTTTCTCTATGTATAATAAAAATATCTATCTATGTAATATATTGTATTATGTATATCAGTTTTCTAGTACCCATAACACAAGTAACCCAAGCCCCAAGCTAAGCAGAACTAATAATTTACACAGCATTATATATAATGCTGTGTAAATAGTTCAGCATTATTTATTTATTAATAGAGATATTCTAGGAGAGTTTATCGCTATACTATACAAGAGCTGCATATTGTTATTAATTTCAAGTATTGGTGTCTCACCGCGCTGATCCACGCGATTCAACTCGGTAACGAACCGTCACGCACGAGTTGGTTACGCTCGGATATATTCGGTTCCAGTTGGCCACTTATAAAAGTTTAAAGATTTTACTCCTACTCCACACATCCTCATTTGATTTTGTAACGCTTGTGTTGTATTAAAAATTCACATTATAATCTGTTTGAAATTCATGACGCAGGTAAAGCAAATTCACCTTCAGCCAGCCGACCGGAAGCGGTATGCAAGTGACAGCCAGGCTGCAGTTCTGGCACGCCATGCCGGTGGTGCTGCAGATGCCTTCCACGTCCACCTCGCCTGCTCCAAGCGACGAGCCGAGGGGGACGCCGCCCATGCGGTCCCCATGGATCACTCCTCCCAAGTCGAAGGTGGTTGTCAACTGGGAACGTAGAGTGGATCATACATACCTAACCATTATTCTGTGGCCTAACTGGGAATGCTTACAATTTTTGTTATACATATGTAGGTATCTCGTTTATTTCAAGCCGGCGCGCGATGCGATGTTCTATTGTTTTTTAGATACTGTGTTTTTAAATTCTCATTATCTTCATCACTAATTGTTAGAGCTACCGAGGAACAGAAATGATACCTCTAACGCTGTTTGATCGCAACTGTATATTTATTAAACTTGGGTTAAAATGAAAGGTTAATACGGAAAAACATACATACATCACGTATTAAACGTAGGTAGACATTCCTTAGCAAATGTAGGAGTGACGGTGAACTACATAGGTATTATTGGTCATTTATTAATTTTATTATTCTATTTAAGTACATATCTGCGGAAACTTTTTAATTGGCCCTCAGCACACATGCGCTGGTATATATACCGGCATCATCATCATCATCATCAGCCCATACACGTCCACTGCTGGACATAGGCCTCCCCCATACGACGCCACAAATAGCGGTCCTGAGCCGCCTCCATCCATCGACTCCCTGCGACCGCTACAATGTCGTCGGTCCATCGAGTGGATGGTCTCCCATGTAGGGGGGATTTGCCATAATCACCACGCTTGGCAGGCGGATTGGTGATCACAGTGTTGGTGTTTAAAGATACTCAGAAGGAAGCTGCTGCCCTTCCTCTGGTAGGTTCCCTAGTCGGCTCTTACGACATCCACGGGTTGAGTTGGAGGGGACGATATTCGTACGCCGCTGCCCCACGGCATGTATTATGTAAATTACTATTGTGTAAGTTTGCCTAAAATTTTGAAAATAAATAAAAATAAAATTAGATTAAAGATACAAGTACTTCCTGAATCACTTTGTACCTTGTACACTAATATTATAAAGAAATTTGTTTGTTTGTTTGCATTCAATAGGCTCCGAAACTACTGAACCTATTTGAAAATTCTTTCACTTTTGGGAAGCTACGCTATCCCCGGGTCACATACTCGTATGTATGTCTGTAAGCTATAATTTATTTTAAAAAAATAGGATCTTGATTTTTTTTATTATACCCGTGCGAAGCCGGGGTGGCCTGCTAGTTCTACTAATATCATAAATGTGAAAGCTTGGATGTATGGATGTTTGTTACTCTTTCACGCAAAAACTACTGAACCGATTAGGCTAAAATTTGGTATGGGTATACTTTGGACCGCTATTTGTGGCGTCGTATGGGGGAGGCCTATGTCCAGCTGTGGACGTGTATGGGCTGATATGATGATGATGATACTTTGGGACCTGGAATAGATAGATAGATAGATAGAAAATGCTTTATTGCACACTTAGGTAACAAAACAGTTTACAAACAATTTGATACAAAAAAGAAATGTGACAATTGGCGGTCTTATCGCTCACGAGCGATCTCTACCAGACAACCTTGGATGGATAGGATCGTTGGATTGAATACGGGGATCTGTGTGCATTATTTTAAGAAGCTAATAGAAATTACAAAACTCTAATCATTTACAAATCCTACATACGAATACCTATATAAATAATCAAAAATACCTAAATACGTAAACCTATTTATACATACTTATATATATATATATATATACATACGTACATACATACATTTTATTAATGGAAACTAGGTTTCGCTTTGCTCCACGGGAGTCCCATCAAAGACCACAGTTGGAAGACTACCCCAGTTTACCCGGGCTATCATCCGCGAGCTTCCTACACTGATCACCTGCGTTCTTGCAGGATTGACTTTGAGACCAAAGCTTTTGCTCCCGTCAAGTATGCGATCTAGGTCTTCATTAATTGCGGAGATAGCATTAGGTAGTTGATCTACCGGGCCTGCGTATAAATTTGGAGATCATCTGCATAGAGGTGGTACGATGAAATTATTTTATGAGATATTGAGTTTAAGACAATAGCGAAAAGGAGAGGTGAAAGGAATAATATATAGACTATCTATATTTTTTATCCCGATAGAACGCGGGCGAAGGCGCGGGCAGCAGCTAGTCATCAATATGTTTATCATACCATCCCAGTCAAAAGACATCCACTGCTTTACAAAGATTACCCCAAAGCACTTCACAAAGACCGTTCCTGTGCAACTTCAGATTTCGAAATGAAATTAGAAATAATCTTCCACAAATATGTAGGCACAGGTAAAAATATTTAATTGGGGTTCGTGGAAGTAAAAAACAAAAAACTTACAGAACCAGTAAATCCAAAAATTGAGAACAGCGCAATTTTTAACCACATGTTGACAGTATTTATGCAGATTAAAGACTGTTTGATACTAAAATCGTAAAAATACGAGATATTTGGTTTTTGCTCTTTAACCCCCATATCAGTAAGATGATTAGTGTGCTAAGTACTACTTTTTGCAGTTTTAATAACACAATAAGGTATGGTTACGTTATATTTTAGTAAAAACAATAGTGTGAAAATATACATTATGTGACGGGACTCCTGAAGACACCAGTCTTATAAGAGTCTGGGCGACAGGAGACACCATGAGTGCGTGTGTGTTACGTGTGTGTGTTGTGCGCGTGTAAGGTGTGAGTATTTGTGAGTTGTGCTTCTGAGAACACCGAACTCTTAAGAATCAGAATCAGAATCAATAACTTTATTTCTTTAGGCTTACAAAATAAGCACTTAGACAAGTCAAATTTTATACTATAAACATAGTTATTATTATCAAATAAGAAATAAGGTGTTATCTATATTTTCTTCACTTAAATTTTTTTGCCCACAAGTGGAAGAAGTGAAAAAGAAACCACTAGCACATTATAATTTCGCTTATGTGTCTAGTACATGTTTATTTTGCCTATCTAAATCTAAATTTAATGCGATTTAGATACATGTCAATATTTCTTTAAAGCTAAACAGAACATTGAATTTCCTACATACTACTGACAGTGCGAAACGGAGCGACATCTGGCCAAGCATTAACATCAGCGAATCCTGAATACGATGTACATATTTACGGATGCATGTAGACTACTGACCGCAAACTGCCTGACTTTTTGCGAGTTAGGTACTAGATAGACATGCTAAATTTGTGATCTCTATTTTATTTTATTTCTGGTTTGAATTTAAGTTTTAATTTTTTATTGTTTTTCATCCTTAATTATTATTTTTATTAGATAATATATTATTACTATTATATAAATTGACTATGTAGGGTAGGTTTTTATTCTTTTGACATGAAATTTTTTGCTTATTATTATTATCACCTTGAATTGTATCCATTTTATTGTAATTCATGTATTGTGTTAGTGGTGTTATTGGAAAGCTATTTCTGTACTAGATCAAATAAATAAATCAGATTCCATTATCTGTGTTATAGATTTGTTACGTAGTAAAAGTGTGATAAAGTGAATAATACGTACAAATTAAATGCGAAATAAATCATGTGCATCATCAATACTCAACAAATATAATAAAAAACTCATGCCAAATGTTGTCTCACAATTGATTTTCCGTACAGTCAAAACATGGGTTTTGGGACCCACTTCCCACCTTAAGAACTATAATGCTAAAATCTGAGACTGTCCACTCACCATCTCCAAAAATATACATCATCTTGCTTTGTGGTTCGGTAAAGTGTTCAAAATACTCAACGCCAGCACCATGTCTATCCGTACCATACCAACACAAATTGAACTTTGTGTTTGTGTCAGCATTTTCGACGAAATTTAAAGTTCTCAAATGCAGAGTGTTACACGATTCCGGATTTCACGATACAAAGTCACAGACTACCTCGTGCTTTTGTGCAGACGAGTGATTAGTCGCTCCGGTATCAAACACATTGTGTGCACGAAGTTGCTGGCAACTGCTACTGCTGTCGATTCTGTTGATCAACAAAAATAGCATAGACACCAAATTGGGACCATGATCCAAGAAAATAGGTCTGCTCTTCCGGGACCGTCTCCAGGTGACGTCACTACCCAGTTACCACTTTATTTCAACAAAATGTAGAAGTTGCGAAACAAACGTGATAAGGGTCAATAGAAAAGTCAATAAAAAATTACAATCGTCAATTATGTTAACCATCGTAACCTATGCTCTCATTCTCTCAAGACGATGCAGATTGTAAATCATGGTGCTTTGACTCTCGTGAGACGTTGGTAATAGGTGCATCTCACGTGAGACGTTGGGAACAAATCTGATCCCGATTGTGTGTGCTTCTACAAGAATATACCTACGCTCTTATACTCTCCGATCTACTATCGATCTTGGTGAATTTAATAAGACAAGTGGCTCGTCTGAATCGACCCATTGCTTGGCGGATCAAAGTCCCCAGCGTATTTCCGTTTCCGCTCTGCTGGACATCGTTCGTGACCAGGGATAGGTACCCTTGTAGAGAAAGGAACATGTGGAGAGGTAGGTAGGTACTTGGTATAAACTTGTGACTGACTATTCGAGACTTAGTGCGACGCGACGGTTTTCTTACATGAACTGGTCGAAACGACAGTTCGGCTACAGTGACTTGTACTTTGGTCTCAATATACAAAATAATTGATCCTACTAATACTATAAATGTCAAAGTTTGTATGGATGGATGTATGTATGTATGTATGGATATTTGTTACTATTTCACGCAAAAATTACTGAACCGATTAAGCTGAAATTTGGTATGGATATAGTTTGGGACCTGGAATAACATATAGGCTATTTTTTATCCCGATAAAAGCGGGTGAAGGCGCCGGCAACAGCTAGTAATAAATAACGCTGGACAATCCACACAGCATCATCTAGCTCCAAGCTAAGCAGAGCTTGTGTTATGAGTACTAGAGACTGATATACTTAATACAATATATTGATACTTCTTATTATTTATAGAAAATACCCAGAACACCCGAGACAAATATTTCCAGATCGTACAAATATTTGTACCAAGGCGGCAATCGAACCCGCAACCTCCTGCATCGCAAGCCACCGCAAGCTCCTGCATTACCCCGCCCCGCACCACATCGGTCGTCAAGTCGATTTTTACTTTATGTGACTGACGTATCTGATTTTTGCAGTGAGCGTGAAGTTGTGATAGTACTGTAGCAATGTTGTGTTACTTCACCAATTCAGTGTCTTTTGTGAGTTTGTATGTAATTATGGTTTGCTCAGGCAAGTGCCGCTTTCTGCGGCCGAGCAGCATTACTATGTTCCAGTTTGTCGGTGTAATTATAGGCACTGTTAGGTATAGGCAGCAGAACTAGGGGGCGGTGGTCACTATGTCTTAACATCGGTTTGTTCCAGAAAACAAAACTAGACAATTGGTTGAGTGCTTTCCCGTTCAACCCACACATTTTTCTATCCAATATTATTTTTCTCCTTTCAACCCAAAACATATGCCCTATTCAACCCATTCCAAAAATCTAAGTCCCAGTGTATTCTAAACAGTACAGACACCGTAATATTTATAAGAAATCTAACTTGATGAAATTATTACGTACAGTAACTTTAAAGGGTTTAGCCGTCCTTCCTTAGGCAAACTGCCCCAGATAGGAACCTATATAATATTGTAGGGGGTACTAATACTAGTTCATCGAGTAGATATTAGCTCTATATTTTTGTTAATTGAGGAGCTGTTTTATTAATTTCTATCAAAAGAATTTGCCGCGGGGACAACCAGGTACCTGGACAGAATCAGGGCTTATCGTCTAGGTTTATTACAGTAAAATAGACGTCTCTATTTTACTCTAAACGAAACATTATCCAGCGTGATCAATGTGATCATGCTTGAGGCTGGTGGGCCATCCAATGATAAAGTAAAATCGTCTCAAAAATACAAAATTGTTTGCACAAATCCGGCATCAGAGCGTGACTGCCGTCCCATTGTACGGTCGAATGGAGGCTGTTTTTGCAAAACTGCTAATGGAGTGCACGGCTTTGAAGTATTGATCGTGTGTGTGGGAGTTCCTGAAATGTTTTTTCACGGATTAAAATATTATGTAGTTACGTATGTATGTAGGTAGGATATGTATGGAGGCCGTGGGGCCGCGGCGTACGAATATCGACCCCTCCAACTCAACCCGTGGATGTCGTAAGAGCCGACTAAGGGAACCCACCAGAGGAGAGGTAGCAGCTTTTTCTGAGTATTTTTCAACACCAATACTGCGATCACCAATCCGCCTGCCAAGCGTGGTGATTATGGCAAAACCCCTCCTACATGGGAGACCATCCACTCGATGGACCGACGACATCGTAGCGGTCGCAGGGAGTCGATGGATGGAGGCGGCTCAGGTCCGCTATTTGCGGCGTCGTATGGGCGAGGCCTATGTCCAGCAGTGGACGTGTATGGGTTGATATGAAGATGATTATGTATGTAGGTACATATTTTATGTTTTTAAGCGTGTGGGTACAGGTTTGAGCAGGACATCCTGGCACAAGTATTATAAGGATGTCCTAACAACTGTCTAGTATGTAGAGTAACAAATATATTTTTTACAAATAAACAATTTTAGATGAGCAGCAAATCCTTTCGCTCAAAACGGTTCGGTAGCAATCGCTACCTTTACCAGGCTATACAACGCTAAAATACTCACATTGGCCAAATCATTCGTAAGTCAGGGTAATGTGACCCATAAGTTTTATTCTTCGGCGCGAAGGGTGAATTGAATTTGAGAGAAGTAGTTCTGAAAGTCCTTTCTCGTTACAGATACGTGACTCCTTAGGTGCTCTTATTCCAGGGTGCGTATACACACACACACACACATATATATATATAATACATATATCATATAATACATATATCAATACAATACAACTATTATTTATTACACACCAAATAATACAAAAACATAGAACACAAAAACACATACATACTAACCCATGCTGAGATTGGGACCGTTTTGTGACTCTAGCAAACTGTTTTCTTTTCTATGTTCATTTCTTTATAATTTTTGTATCTATACAGATAATGCAAAATGGGCGGCCTTATCGCTAAGCGCGATCTCTTCCGGGCAGCCTTAGGATGGACGAAAAGTGATCGAAAAAGTAAAGACGGTGGCGTGGAAACAGAAAAATATATATCATTATCATCATCATAACAGTCCATACACGTCCAGTGCTGGACATAGGCCTCCCCCATACGACACCGTATGTATATAGTTCTGATCTCGATAATAATATTCATAGTTTAAATTGTTACCTCACGAATAATGTTTTGTGGGATGTGGTTTCGGAGCATTATGGGCACCTTTGCACCAGGAACGGTCAGGGGTTGTTTATTTAATGACTAATTTTTCTATTGTATTTTTAATACATATGTGCTGGGACGAAATTTTACCTTGAATAAATTAAATGATATTAAAATATATACATATGAATATTGCCGTAAGCAAGTATATAAATATAGTAGTACTAGCTGACCCGTGCCCACTGCGTTGGGCGGTAAACATTTATAGTGAACCGAACCGAACCGTGAGACCGAGTCGAAGATCAAAGTTGTATCCGCCTTCGTCACCCCAGTAGGTATATAAGCGAGTAGAGACTGAAGAGCATCAAATGCCTGGTGCGTTTCGCCAATGCATTGCGGTCATCCCGGGTACGCAGCGCAATGTCCCGCCTGTCACAGTGCTGATCTACCAGGACGACGGCAACATCATTGGTAGCGAGAGCTTTGTACAAACCGGATGCTGTCCAGTAGGTCGTTTATCGGCACTAATAACAATTTTGTAATCATTTTGTTGGCTTTGGGGTATTGACTCGTATTTTACGTCCTTCCTCGTAGTATGAACTCAAATCATGCTAAGTATCATTCGAATCCATTCAGTAGTTTTTGCGCTATTTTAGGCCGAGAAATGTCACTTCCATCCCCACTCCCAAAGGAACCTTAACGAATTCCAGGATAAAAAGTATTACATGACCTTCCTCGTAGTATGAACTTAAATCATGCCAAGTTTTATTTGAATACCTTCAGTAGTTTCGGTGCTATGTGCAGCCAAAATATTTTATTTCATCCCCTCTCCCAAGGGAACCCTATTGAAATCTGGGATAAAAAGTATCTTATGTCCTTCATCATAGTATGATCTCAAATCCTGCTAAGTTTCATTTGAATACATTCAGTAGTTCCGGCGCTATGCGCAGCCAACAAATTTTACTTTCATCCCCTCTCCCAAGGGAACCCTATTCAAATCCAGGATAAAAAGTATCCTATGTTCTTCCTTGTAGTATGAACTCAAATCCTGCCATGTTTCATTTCAATACGTTCAGTAGTTTCGGAGCTATGCGCGGCCAAGATACAGACAGACAGACAGACAGACATGATGGAAAAAAAATGCATTTTTGGCATCAGTGTCGATAATAGAGAGCCATCCAAAAAAAAAAATTCAATATATCTTCAATGTACAGAATTGGACCTGTTACAGTTTTATTATAAGTATAGATTGGCAGAAGGTACCAGGTATATAAAGATGTAGAAGTTGAAAATCATAAAGGTGTTTACATAAAGGTATTTACGTAAATTATATAAAAACTTAATACCATACTCAGTAAAAACTGTTGTTAAAAAGGAAAACCCCCTCAGCCCCTTTTGAATCTCCTTTAGTTTTGAAAAGTTCTTCACCGCTAACCACTGCTGCAATACAAAACCCGAAAACACAAAATGCCAGACATTTTGCGTTTCTCATGAAAAGGCTCTTTCAAACGAAACTAAAAACCTTTATACCTACTACTCGAAATATTTTCGTTGGTAAGTTTTTTAGTGGTCCTATACAGAAACTGAGTAAACCACTTTTACATAGTTGGACGGCGGTGGTGATTTTCCTTTTATGGTGGTGGTATTGGTGTGGTCTTATTAGTGGTTTACTTATGCATGATATAATGCTATAATCAGTTTTACAGTTATATAGGAAACCATCAAAACATAACCTATGTCGAATTCCAGTTATTCCACAAAAAAAATCCATCTCGGACTTAATTTTTATAAGCTTACAGTAACCTACCTTCATTAAGACCTACAAGGAAACGAAATAAAAAAAAATCTGACATAATGTGACGACGGCAGATGTATCTACTATTTTCTGACGTCAGAAAAAACAGGAGTCCAGGCAACAGGAGCTATCAAAAGAAGTGTGTGTGAGATAGTGTGTGTTGTGTGATTGTGTGTGGTAAAAAGTACCTAAAATAAACGCAAGAAATAGTGTGAAAAGTCAAATTGAAACATCAACACAAGGAGGGTGTTTCCATAATCACCACGTTTGGCAGGCGAATAGGTGGCTATTGAGGTGTTCAAAATACACAGAAGGTAACTGCCCTTCCTTTCGTAGATTCCCTTAGTCAACTCTTACGACTTCTACGGGTTCAGTTGGGCTGAGTAATTCAGTAATTCATTTATTGTTTGTGAATCAGTTAAACACAGTCAGTTATTGGGACTTCGATATCGCTAGTAAATTGCCTGGAAGCGATCGCTTCTAAGCGATAAGGTTATGTTTTTGTAATGTCTCTTTTTAATGAATTCTTGTTGCTGTACAAAAAGTATTTGGTATCGTATGGTAAAGTTATTGGTAAAAACATATGTACGTACATAGTTCTTTGTCGTATGTATTTGAGGTGCCGTGTCATGGACTAGCTTTATATTAAAACGCTCATTGGGTCATGCAGCATGCCAGGAAGCTTTCTCCGTCGTGTACTCTCCAAGTTTCGCCCACAACCCGCCCGTTGGCAACCATGTGCCCTGTGTTGTTGCCAAAACTGATTCGCTTTAAATTCCAACGGATTTCGGCATAGCACAAAATACTGCGTGCTGCCTTTGCCATTGCCACGTTGCTGTCACCTTTGGCACTCTGTAAAACTCTAGGATATATCTATTTGGGGTTTGGCACCATCGATCATGGTATTTGCCAGTTTGGCACTCAATACATTTTTGAGGTAACGTTCTGGGTCTGGATGAATTCTATGTAAAACCATAAGATACCCATTTTGGGTCTGGGTGCATTCTACTGTAAGTATAATTATTTACTAGCTGACTCATGATAAAAGAGAAAAAATATGTTGATGTAGTCATTGATTGATTCTGTCATTTGTGATATTTCATGTTTGCATAATTTGATAATACTGTTTAGTAGGTACTATAGCTTTTATTGTCTGGTTTTCTTCTCTCAAGGGGGTAAACTGAATGAAAAATCAATGAGGGGGAATTCTAGACTTTTTAAAATTAAATTTCCAGTTTTCTCCCTTGAACAAATTTTCTCAGAAAACTGGAACAATAAAAACGGTAAGGGACTGGACTTAAATAAAGTTTCCAGTTTTCCCAACCTAAGGGGGATTTATCAAAGGGCAAAACTGATAACCCCTATTAGATACCTTCTGCATGCGGCTTCGCACGTACTTTTAGGGTTCCGTACCCAAAGGGTGAACGCGGGATCCTATTACTAAGCCTCCGCTGTCTATCTGTCTATACGCCCGGCGCCCGTCCTTCAGTGGGCAGTATCTCATGAACCGTACATGATAGACTGTTGAAATTTTCACAGAATCTATGAATATATATCTCCCAGACCTCTGTGGTGCGGTGGACGAAGGTCCGCCTGCGACGCAGGAGGTTGCGGGTTCGATTCCCGCCTCGGGACAAATGTTTGTACGATCTGCAGATATTTGTTCTGGGTGTTCTGGATGTTTTCTATGTATAATAATATAAAAAATATCTATCTATGTAGTGTATTATATTAAGTATATCAGTTATCTAGTACCCATAACACATGCTCTGCTTAGCTTGCGGCTAGATAATGCTGTGTGAATTGTCCAGCATTATTTATTTATTAATGGACTTTATTGACAAAGAAAATAAAAATTAAATAATATAATGAAATTAAATTAGTATTTACAATTGAGCTACCTGCAGACAATCTACAGATAGCTCAACTGGTATTTTTTATTTTTATTTATTTCTCTGGCGGATTGATAAAAAAATGTTTATATACTTACAAAAAACGTGATGTTTTTTGTGTATTTTTGATCTACTTTTGCCAAGGCTCTTGAACCGTTATCTAATAAGTAGACAAATGACATTTAGTTATATAAATATAAGATACACAGTAGTACAATAAAACTATAATAAAATTTTATTTAAAATAATTAAGGGGTCCAACGTCCATACCAAGTTGATCACCGATCTCAGAAGTTAAGCAACGTTGGGCGCAGTCATTGCTTGGATGGGTGACAGCGTCATCATGGTATTAGCTTTTTAAATTTTTGTAAAAATGTTCATTTTGTAAAATAGTTATGTACGATGGTACGGAACCCTAAGTGTACCAGTTAACACGCTTTTGGCCGGTTTTATCCTACTTACTATTATTATACTACTTACTATTATTATATATAATATTATAAACGTCAAAGTTTGTTTGGATATTTGTTACTCTTTCACATAAAAACTATTGAACCGATTGAGCTAAGATTTGGTATGAGTATAGTTTGGGACCTGGAATAACATTTCTTTTATAAATAACTAGCTGCTGCCCGCGCCTTGGCCGTGTTTTATTGGGATAAAAAATAGCCTATATATTATCATCAGTCATCACCATCAGACTATGGTAATCATATTATAAATTTCCATGGAGTTTACACTTCCGGGCTATTGAGAGATAGTGTTGTGTGTTCAAAGCGCGTTCAAAAGCTAGTTAGTCCTGAAAGTGGATTGAATTGATAAATTACTGTGCAGCATTATACCAAATCCCATTGTTTGAACTAAACAGCACTGCTAAATCATACCGCAATGGTATTAGGTAATGGTATAGTTTCTGCCCATGGCTTTCTTCGCAGCTATGTACATATATAGTATATAGTATTTACATAGCTAGAAGGTATATTTTGATCAGATCAAAATACCTTCTTTATTAACAAAGAAAATTAGAATTGAAGAATAGAAACAAATTAGAACTATTAGGTATTGGTACCTATACAAACCAAAATATTAAAACTATTACCTTGGCTTGGCATAGTGCTTGATGCTGCTCCCCCAAAATCTCTTTTGTCCCAACGGCAATGGGACGGGCCTCTGTGTGAGTTGACACGGAATTGTTTGTTACAAACGTGCTCCAGCTCTGCAGATCGTGCCCGTCTCCTGGCCGTTTCTAAATGGGAGTCAGGACATTGGTTGCAAGCACTTCCTTCATATAATACTGGCACTCTATTGGATCCCGTAAATTTCCGTATAGCAACATGTCTTCGGTTGGGTGCAAGGTGTTGCGCGCCTCATCAATGCCAGTGCGGTACTGTTGTCGAACAGCTTGGTCAACACGGATTATCGTGTACTAGGGCTGCCGGTCGGATATCTCGCCATGCCAGCCTTAACGACATCATCCGACGGGCCTTTGTCACCGCTAACGTACCAGCTATTCTCGAACCGAATGGTCTGTTGCGTGACGATGGTAAGAGGCCCGACGGCATGACTTTAGTCCCTTGGGAGCTGGGGAGGCCTATTGTGTGGGACGCTACATGTGTCGACACACTTGCGCCTTCCCATCTTTCAAGGACATCCGTGAGGGCTGGTTCGGTGGCAGATTTGGCCGAGGATCTCAAGAGGCGCAAATATGCAGGTCTCGACAGAGCCTACGCATTTGCTCCCCTTGGAGTCGAGACCCTAGGTCCGTGGGGTACCGAGGCTCTCCGGGTTTTCAAAAAATTATCTGAGCGCCTGGTCGAAGCGACGCGTGACCCGAGAGCTGGTGAGTATCTGGCGCAGCGCATTAGCATTGCCATACAGCGGGGCAATGCAGCCAGCGTCTTGGGGACGCTTCCGACTGGTATTGATATGGACCAGTTGAGCTATCTGTAGATTGTTTGCAACAGTCTGCAGTTAGCTCAATTGTTTCAATTGTAAATACTAGTTTAATTTCTTTATATTATTTGATTGTTATTTTCTTTGTCAATAAAGACTTTAAATTACCTACAAATACTCATTATAGTAATTACAATTGAAACAGTCGAGCTAACTGCGGACGGTTGCAAACCATCTAGAGGTACCTACGTAAACTGATCAATACCAATCCGAAGCGTCTCGTTATTTTGATCAATTGAATTTAACTTTAGATTGTTCGGAACAGTTTGCAGTACGCTCAATTAATTTAATTTCTATGTTTTCATACAAATCCTCTTTATTATTAGTAGATGCGTTGTTTGCGGGTAGGTATGTTATCAATGTAGCCTGCATTCCGTGGCCAACGTCATATTGGTCGCATTCCTACCTTACATAATGTGCCTGCATTCATCCTATTGTATGCATTAGCTTTGGTTAGGTTAACGCATTCACTGTCCAGCCTTAGTCTATACTAACGTGTCTATACTAACGTGTGAGTCATGGACAGGAAGAATACTAATTTTTCTGTGGGCATGGACATTTTAGCCATGTACAATACTTGTAGAGCATAATCCGCAAATTTTTAACAGGTATATCGCGTTTCAAACCGAGTGCAGAAGCAGAACCGTGTCCGCGCTGACAGTAGTATGTAAGAAATTCAATGTTCTTTTTAGCTTTACAGAAATATTGAGATATATCTAAATCGCATTAAATTTAGATTTAGATAGGCAAAATAAACATGTATTAGACACATAAGTGATATATAAATGTGCTAATATTTTATTTTATATTATTAATAATGCCTTTATCTATTCCTAAATAAATACATCATAGTATTACAATCTAGTCTAAGACTAATAAGTTGTTTAAATTTGACCTAAACTGCTAAAATACTTAAGTAAATAATAAAAATGTGTCCATTAATAACACTCTTCTTAATGTCTTAATAAATGTGCTAATGGGTTCTTTTTGACTTCTTCCACAAGTGGACAAAAAATTTAAGTGAAGAGAATATCAATAACACCTTATTTCTTATTTGATAATAATAACTATTTATATGTATAGTGTAAAATTTGACTTGTCTAAGTGCTTATTTTGTAAGCCTAAAGAAATAATGTTATTGATTCTGATTCTGTGATACTTTTACTTAAGAATGGCATGAATGTTTCCTGCTTTTCCTTTCTTCACATTATTCACCATTCTATGCCTTATCGTGATAACGCAGCGTTCATTTTTCATGTCTCGAAAAAATAAAGCTTTTTGTTACATGGGAGAGATCATATTTTACGGCGAAACCCTTTTTGTAATGGTCTTGAATGTGGGCACGTACGAATAATCGGTATTCACAAAGAAATGACGTGATTGAGAAGTGAATTCAGTCAGACAAACCTTTTCAAGTAGGATAGAAGTTTTCATAAAATATGTGTAGAATCTTTTCACATAATTATGTAGTTTGCATAGAAATTGTACTTATGCCTAGATATACAGGATGTTTACTTGTCCCATTACCAAACACACTGTCTAGAATACTTTATTGCACACTTAACTCAGAAACAATTTACAAAATAAATATTATCTGATAAGCGACAATTGGCGGTCTTATCAGAATCAGAATCAGAATCAATAACTTTATTTCTTTAGGCTTACAAAATAAGCACTTAGACAGGTCAAATTGTATACTATAAACATAGTTATTATTATCAAATAAGAAATAAGGTGTTATTGATATTCTCTTTACTTCAATTTTTTGTCCACAATTTATCGCTCAAGAGCTCTTCCAGACAACCTTGAATCATTGGATTGTACTGGATGTAATGGATAATTGGATTGTACATGGGGTAATACCTGTGTGCAAATTAATATAGGATGCAAGTTACGACAGAGCCTACGCATTTGCTCCCCTTGGAGTCGAGACCCTAGGACCCTTGGGTACCGAGGCACTGCGGGTTTTTAAAAAATTCTCTGTGAAGCTGGTCGAAGCGTGACCCGAGAGCTGGTGAGTATCTGGCGCAGCGCATTAGCATTGTCATACAGCGGGGCAATGCAGTCAGCGTCTTTAGGACGCTTCCGACTGGTTTTGATATGGATCAGTTGAGCTACCAGTAGATTGTTTAACAGTCTGCAGTTAGATTAACTGTTTAAATGGTAAATAGCAGGTCTAATTTGTTTAAGTTATTTGATTGTAATTTTCTTTATTAATAATAGTAGATTGTTTTACAAGGGACTAAACCATCCCATTATATACGAGGTTGTTATACTCCCGAGCGTAGCGAGGGAGGATGACAAGACCGAGTTATAATGGGTGGTTATGGCCCGAGTAAAACACTCTACTTTTCACTTCGATTGCGAGAAAATAAAACAATTCAAAATTAGACAATTTTCAGAAATTAAATGTGCAGTTAGAGCAATTTTGAATGTTTAGTGATATGTTTTTCCCGGGCAATTTTATTTCGGTTCTCTGTGATTGGGATGTGATAATATTTTGAGTTGATTGTTGTGGAGTAAAAGTTGGAGAGACTCGACTCATGCTTGAGTTTCCTGCATTATTAAGATCTGAGTGCGGCTTCAGCTGAGTTGACATATTCATCCAATCCCGCGATGTAGATGCTTGGGGTACTGTAATGTTTGGTAGAATATTGATTCCTTCCGTAATCCGCTGCGTGACGTGATACTTGTTTTGTATAGAGTCCTCTATATAACCTTCAGCCACTTGATTGGACCTCCATCCACCGTGCCGTTTTAATGTCGTTATTTTCGCACCAGAGTCCGCCAACAGAGTCGCGGATGTTCTGCGGAAACAATGGCCCGTGTATAGTTCCGGATTTGGTAAATTTAGATAAGTGGCAATATCTTTAGGCATGTTACCAAATTTATTTTTGCCTATGACTTGCCTTGTGCATTTATCATTTTGATAATTTAGAAAAAATCTTCTCGTTGAAACATTAGTGGGACGTAACTCCTGATAGGCTTTAACTATATTAAGGTATTCTCCACTGATGACAAATTTACGTTCTTTGTTTGTTTTCGTGTTCGGCAGACTCACAGCTGTAGGTTTGTATCCGTTTCTACGTCTTCTAGCGTTATATTGGCAAGCTCTATTCCTCTGCATGCACCGCTGATTCCATAAATTAAATCAACCTGTTGAACAAAAAAATAAGTGTGTTAATAATCGTAATAACCTAGGTACATAATTTACGTATGTAGGTAGGTATCTATTTATTTAGTTTGAGTAGAGTACATAAGTAGGTTACCTTTGTTGCCAAGTATTGTTTATTTGGAGCGTTATTTAAAAATGTTTCGATTTCTTGTGTCGTCAAGACTTTAGATTTTTTTTCCTTGTATCCAGTGGACAATTTCTTCAGTAAAGCCGTTAAATTTACATATTTTTTAATATCGACGTCGTGTTTCGTTTGTAAGGTCATTCTTAACATTGAATATGTGGTCCAAAGAGTCGACGATTTGAATTTTTTCGATAATTCATCAAAATAAGTGAGAAAAACTCCTTCTGTAAAAGAATCCACACGTTTCTCATCTCTCCATTTCATAAAATTTTCGTAACTCTTTAAATATATTCCACGTGATTTTGTCGGCAACAGATTCATAATTATTTCTTTGCCCGTTTCTTCCATTTGCATATTAGCATCTTCACTATCACTTGATGACATTTTTCACGTTCACAATTTGGAAGTAAAAGTCAGGAAGTTAAACGTAAAAGTTTGTGATTTGGAATGAAGACAATTCTAGAGATTTAGCGCCAATACTATCTTTTTTTTTAAAGATTAAAAAAAAAGATCTCTCTCTATTTAACCCGCAACGAAACAGTTCGCATTCTACCGTGAAGGGAAGAATCAACCTTCATAAAACATCACCAAGACGGTTCTATTTTCAAAAAACGGAGCACCAAGAAGTCGAGTTTTTATGTAAGAGAACGAATGCTTTGTACGGGCTGATGATTTCAGACAAAAATTAAAAAGAAAAAATACTTGTTAGCCCGAGGTGTTAAACTCGAGTTTTAGGCCCGCTAAGCTACACTATTATGATACACTTTTTGAGCAAGAGAAGTGAAAATACATTTTATAGATATTTGCCTACTGTATTGTATAACAGTAAAAATCTGTACCTACCTAATTGGACCCAAATAGAATAAGTAGGTACAGAAATAAATGAAATGAGAAAATATCAGAAGGACTGAAATGAACTCATGATTCACTCTATCGATTACTGAAAACCGCATGAAAATCCGTTCGGTAGTTTTTGAGTTTATCGCGAATAGACAGACAGACATCAATAATATAATGGTATTTTTAGGTCTGAAATGTTTACATATTACAAGAGAGAAATAGAGGTGACCTAGGGGCAGACTTTTCGACGCTGAAAATGCGAGCGTAGTCGCGAGTCAAATTATACCTAGCTAGTCAAATTGTAATTTCATGAATTTATGAATCTGCTATTACAATATGATGATCCATTTGTAAGCACGGCGCGCCAATTCCATTACCATTCCATTCCATTAGCCATTATTGAATCCATTGCGATGTTGTTAAAGTGGATTGCGTAACTAGTATCGGGGGAGTGGCGTAGTTGGTGGCTTGTCTTTACACGTAGGTTTGATAATAAATGAATTTCCTTACACAATAACTGTCGACAAAGAAAATAATATAAACAAATTAAACAAGGATTTACAATTGAAACAATTGAGCTAACTGCAGACTGTTGCAAACATCAACAACCAGTCAATAAAACTAGCTGCAAGAAAGTATAACGGTCCTTTTAAACTGTGTCGAGAAATAATTTACTTTAAAACCTAAGTAAATTATTTAGTACACTTCCGACTGGAATTGATATGGACCAGTTGAGCTACCTATGGGTTGTTTGTAACAGTCTGCAGTTAGATCAATTGTTTCAATTGTACATACTAGTTCTAATTTGATTCTATTATTTGATTGTAATTTTCGTTGTTAATAAAGATATAGTACACTAAAAATCTTTTATCGTCACTGTTAAAAGACACAGATATATAAAAATTGGCAGTATTTCACAGTGACAGAAACTAAATATATCTATGACTGTCACACAGGCAGTGTCAGTGTCACGAGTGCACGATATTATATCGTTGTTATTTTATAGGGTACCTATGCAATAAATCACTTCAGATAGATAATAACGCTTCTATATTTTCTCTTTGATAATATCACTAAGTCAGAATGAGACACACCTAGTATTTTATACTTGGAAATTTGAAATGT
Organism: Eupithecia insigniata; assembly: GCA_947859395.1. Classification (NCBI taxonomy): domain Eukaryota; kingdom Metazoa; phylum Arthropoda; class Insecta; order Lepidoptera; family Geometridae; genus Eupithecia; species Eupithecia insigniata. The sequence continues at coordinate 2,137,837 of OX401999.1, read as the reverse complement.
ATACAACAATGTAACGAAAGTTGTTGAAGAAAATGCCGTTTAAATGTATTCGGTTAATCAACATGCTACTGCTACTTACTCAGTCATCGCTACAATAAATATGTATATTATTCAATCAGTAAAACACTACCTGCTAGATCTGGCTAGCGCAATTCACCGCACGAATAGATTCGTGACTGGAGCGTGGCCTATGGTCTTCGGGTTAACCCCGCCAAAACGCAGGCTATAATCATTGGTAGCTCGCGTACTTCTGCTAAAATTGACTGGTCCACACTCCCTAACATCGAATTTAGCAACGTAACAGTTCCTTTTAGCAGAAGTGTTAAAAACTTGGGAATTCTGATTGATAGCGATATGAGTTGGGTTCCACAAATGGATGCGATGAGTCGTAAGATCTTTGCCTCCGCCGCCTCACTTAGAAGACTTCGTAACTTCCTGCCGACTGCCACTAAAATTGTACTCGCTCAATCTCTTATCCTTCCCATTCTTGACTATGCCGACGTCTGCCATCTTGATCTTACAGAGGAGCAGCTTAACAAGGGAGAATGACTCCAAAACCTATGTATCCGTTTTGTTTTTAGCTTACGGAAATATGACCATATTTCGGAGTTCCGCACTAAACTTAAATGGCTTCCTGTTCGTCTCCGCAGAAATTCCCATATCCTTTATCTTCTTCATAACATTCTCTTTAACCCGGTCACTCCCGTCTATTTAAAGGAACGCTTTCTTTGAATTCCTCCACAATTCTCATCCTAATCCTTCCCGTGTCCTCCGGTCGTCAGAAAATCTTGTATTAAATATACCACCTCACTGAACCAGTTTTTATGACAAATCCTTCTCTATCCAGGCCATAAGGTTGTGGAATGCACTGCCTGAATCCATTCAAAAATCAGCATCATTACCGTTTTCAAAGCTCGTGTCAAGGAAATTTTCCTCTTAGAAATATGAATAGGTATTTATTTATGTATATTGCGCCTACATTTATATATTTAGTAAAGTTGCTATAGAAGATATATTATATATTATCCTCTGTTGTTAGATATTTATAATGTTATTTATTGCTGACAACTTTAGATACACCCATGCCTTTATTAAATTCGTATAATTCTTTCCATCCAGAGGTTGCCTGGAAGATATCGCTTCTAAGTGATAAGGCCGCCCATTGTACATGTTTTATGTAATGTCTATCTTTAATGTTTTCTTTGTGGTGTACACTGAAGAATTTTGTAATTGTAATTGTAAAACAATGAATTTGTATAAATACTTGCTAGTATTTTGTCACAGGTATTTGGTACAGATATTTTGAAGTCACAGGTATCGGATTTTGCCTAGTATAACCCAAGACCCCAGCAAAATCGGAAGTGAAAGCACGAACCGTATAAAAGAGCCTAAGTGTGTTTAAATTCTGTGTCCATCTGACGTTTAAACTCTCATTGGACCTTTTAACAGCTCATAAAGCAAACAAGCGTTTATAGGACCTTATCTTTTTGTGACGACTACTAAACACCCATTTAAAAGTAAACACAGGAGATAGGGGTAAAAAGTCACGATGAAAAGGGACAACCCCCTGCTACCCCTACGATTTACGAGCCAATGGAAGGCAGAATTAAAACGATTCAGCTTACTACCCTTGATTTATTGCCGATGATGTTAATGGGGGTCGAGGCTTTTTAGGGGATGTAATTTGCTTAGTTCGAGTAATCGCTGGATAAGGTTTTTTGGAGGGGCTATAAAATTTTCTATTAGTTCTACAGATATAAATAAATGTTGTCGAGCATAGAGTTAGCAGAGTAATTTTTTGTACCACGGGATTCTATGTATGTATTTTATGTGGAAGTAGTTGCTGCCCGCGCCTTCGCCCGGGTTTTAATTATGTTATTCCAGGTCCCAAACTATACCCATACCAAATTTCAACCTAATCGTAAAAGTAACAAATATCCATATAACTATAAAAACTTTGACATTTATAATATTAGTAGGATAGGATGTAATAAAAAAACGAGCTAAGCGTTTATCTTTTACTCTTGATCACGATCCAAGAAAACAAGGTCTGCTCCTCCGGTTGTGACACTTGCCACGTCACTGTTGAAATAAAGTGGCAACAGGACGTTGCCACTTTATTTCAACAAAACGTAGAAGTTCGGAAACAAATGTGATAAGGGTCAATTGAAAAATCACTAACAAAAGTCAATCGTCCATTATATTTGTTAGATCAGTCAAAACAGCGTTAGTTAAACACGAGTCTATGTGATAAATAATGAGTAAATACACCATACCACATAGTGTTATCAGATTTACAAGGAGCTCGGGGAGTTGCGATTTTAAGCTACTGGTAACACCAGGAAACAGATTCGTCTTCTCATTTGCCGATTGCTCTTGAGTACCTAGGTTCGGTTCACCGTATCTTAGTTCTTCAAGGAGGCTTTATTTATTTATTTATTTTTGACGTAATTAGAAGGCCTTCGACCAATAATTATACTGAGGTGCGCTGGCTAAGAGAGAGGAATAACGCACAATACAGGATGAGATGTTAATACAGATCGCAGATTTCCCACTTATAATTTGACATCAAATAATTGTAAGTACTGTCTGTAAATTACAGACAAAACCAGTTAGTATTACAGACTGTAATGCTTGCCAATTCAGGTACATTTGTGTGATGTATTACATACTAGCTGCTGCCCGCGGCTTCGCACGCGCTTTTCATGTACCCTATGTCCGTCCCCGGGATACCATCTACCTGCCTAATTTCATTAAGCTCCGTTCAGCCGTTTAGTCGTGAAAAGGTAACAGACAGAGTTACTTTCATAATACCTATTACCTACTTACCGGTGAGAACTGTGTGTCTAGTTAAACCTAACATAGGCTTTAAGGCACTTCTAACATAAATGTATTGTTGATTTTTTTATCTGGATAAATAATTATATTCTATTCTATAAGTAGGATAAGAAACTTGTTTCTGCTCTTCGGACGCGCTTTCCAAGTGGCCTCTGTTCGTCCTCGAGATATCGTTTACCTCTCTGCCGAATTGAGAAATTCATTTAGAAATTAGATATGTTTATTTGTTACTCAGACAGATACAACAATTTAAAAGAAAGGAACATTCATTGCGTTTAATCTAGTTGGTGGCCCTAAATAAATATACATAGAGAAAAAAACAGTCACAAAACGGTCCCTGTCTCAGTATGGGCTAGTTATATTTGCGTACAACCAACGCTGATCTTTGGCCGTGGGGTCGCGGCGTACGAATATCGACCCCTCCAACTCAACCCGTGGATGTCGTAAGAGCCGACTAAGGGAACCTGCCAGAGGAAGGGCAGCAGCTAGGCGTGCAAAGGTAACATACAGACCGACAGAAAAACTTACGCTTTTATGAAAATAGTATAGGAATCTGAGTTCAGCCGGTTATTTCAAGTGTAGTCAAGACTTCATCAAGCATTTTATTTTCTCCGTTCATTGTTTATTTTTCTTTGTAATAATTATAATTTTGAAAAGTCATTGTTATTTTTCTTTTCAAGAATAGAATGCGTGTTTACTAACCTGAATGCATCTGATTTATCTATCAGCGATGGACTTAATCCTGAACTGACAATTTTTCAGCAAAACTTCGCCGGTAACTTAGGAACTAGCTAAAACTAGCTCGCTTAAACGGTTACTGGCAAGAAAAGGGTCATAAATTTATGTTTCAGCTGTCGTGGCGCGATTTATGTCGCTTAAGATACGTGGCCCATGGAAATAGGAACATCTCCACCACTCTATATTATTACTTGGTAGATATTCACTTGTTCCGGTTCCGGTGTCACAACAGTTAACAGTCGTAGTTATTGCTCCCAATAATATTATCAAAAAACACTACAATACCCAAGTAAAAGTCAACAAAAGTGCTACAAACATCGAAACAAGTGCTAAACCGAAGTTTTCAAATAATAAACGTCGCAGAAAATCGAACATCCAAGGAATTTACCACATCACAAAACTGGGAATTGAGGTTAGAACAACAATCTGAAATTAGCCAATAATTATTACCGCACTGACAACATAACAAAACCGAAACATCCGTAGACAGGAAATACCCAACCGAGTGTCAAAGTCATCTTCAACCGCACACTGACAGCGCGCCCTGCCCGCCAAGCAAAAGTTGTGTTGCCACATGGAATCTAGTGGTGCCAGTTCGGGAAAACTCCCCACAAATATGGAAAATTCAATGGAAATGTTTTTTGAAAAAATTAAGGAGCAATTGGCCTTTCAAACTATAACAATAACAGAATCTGTAACCAAAAGCGTCTTGGAAAGTATGGACGAGAAAATGACCATAATATTAGAAGAAAATAAAAGCTTAAAAACAAAATTAGAAACCATGAAACAAAAAATTAATTTTTTGGAAGATGAAAAGAGGAAAAACAATTTGATATTATTTGGAATAGCGGAGACTGAACAAAATGACTTTCTTATTGATTTGTTGATTAAATTACTAAACAAAGAAGCCAAAATAATATTGCAACCATCTGACATAAACAAAGCCCATCGGCTAGGGCCAAAAGGAAACAAAACCCGCCCAATACTTATTAGCTTCACTACCTTGTGGATGAGAAATCTAGTATTCAAAAGTAAAAATAAATTTAGTTCAGACATTTACATCAAAGAAGACTTTTCGAAGGAAGTTCTAGAAAAAAGGAGAGAACTAACACCCCAGATGCTACAAGAAAGACAGAGAGGCAAGATAGCTTACATTAAAAAGGATAAGTTGATAGTAAAAGAACCCAGCGACGACACGAAGACAAAGAGGAAGAGGGATCAAAACGAATCCCCAAACAATTCCCCAGGCCAAGTCATCAAAAGTGCACCAAAGAAGAATAAAATAAATCTAGATAACTTCATAATAAAGAACAGATCAGCATCTCTATCAGAGACAAAAAACTAACAAGTAGCACCGACCGGATAACAAAACAATGCAAAAACAAACAAACTACAGAAACAACAACAAACACCCCAAACTGGCCGGTCACCGTGGGGGAAGAAGACTACAACCTTCCAACTTTAACAGTAACAAAAACCCAACTCCCAACAACATTACAAAAACTAAACAAGCAATCGTACTATATTGCGACGTACAACACCCTTACCCTAAGAACAGATGAAAGCCTAACAGAACTTATCTCTGCGTTAGAAAATATAAAATGGACTATTATTGGGCTCAGTGAGGTGAGAAGATATGGAGAAAAGATAGAAGAGTCAGATAAATATATATTTTACTACAAAGGAGAAACACCTGGAAAATATGGAGTGGGGTTCCTAATCAAAACAGAAATGAGAGATCAAATACAAGAGTTGATCGGTATATCGGAACGTATAGCCATACTGAATATCACAATCGGCGAGGAATATTGGTCCATAGTACAGACTTACTCCCCCACAGAACAAGCGAACGCTAAAGAAATTGACTCATTCTACTCAAAACTGAACTCTTCTATAATTGAACATGCACATAAAAATTTAATTGTAATGGGAGACTTTAATGCAAGAATAGGAGAGAGACGAAAAGGAGAAGATAAGACCCTAGGACACTATTGCTACGGACAAAGAACACGGAATGGTGGGATACTAATGGAACTAGCCTTCGAAAACAACCTAAAAATCCTAAACACTGATTACAAAAACCGCAGTAGATGGACATGGGAATCACCAGATGGAGTTTATAAAAACGAGATAGACTATATCCTTACCAACAAGAGCAAACTATTCGAAGATTGCAGAAATGTCAAACACATTAATTTTAACACTAACCATAGAATGGTTCGAGCAAAGCTAATATTAAAACGACAAAATAAACGAAGAATATTCAATATACAAACACGTGCTATAGACGGAAACATAAACATAGATCAACTGAACGTTAAACTAATCGACTTCTTGGAAACAATGGAAAATTTTGATCTACAAGACAAATACGATAAATTCTACGAAATACTCAATGACACGGCAAAACAAAATATGGATAGCGTAGAAAGAAACAAAAATTCTATGACAGACAAAGTAAAACAACTACTAGAAAAAAGATTTAAACTGATAAATAACAGAGACAAGACCAAAGAGACAAGGAAAGAGATAGCAAACCTAAGCAAACAGATAAAAGAAACTATGAGGAAGGACCGAAAAACATACAGATTAAAAACATTCGAAGAACATATAAAGCGAACTGGCGGTATTAAGAAAGCTGTAAAAATCCTAACAGACAACAGAGAATGGATACCACAGATTAAAAACAAAAGAGGAAACTGCATAACCAAACGACCAGATATACTCGCCACTGCTACAGAATTCTACCGCGATCTTTACACGAGCCAAAAGAATATACTAGAGACAAAGCTACCTGGAGAAGATGAGGTATCGGTAATACTTCCTAGAGAGGTAGAAAAAGCTATCGATACACAAAAAAAAGACAAAGCACCCGGACCCGACAGCATAACAAATGAATTCTTAATAGCTACCAAAGATACTATCGTCAGATTCCTCACAATGATATTCAATGAAGTATTAAAAACTGAAATAATCCCGAAACAATGGCTATCATCTACTATTATACTCATGCACAAAAAAGGGGATAAGAATGATATAGGCAACTATCGGCCAATCAGCCTGATGTCAAACATATATAAAATCTTTTCCAAAATAATTCTTAACCGTATTACAAAGCTCCTCGACGAGAATCAACCAATGGAGCAAGCTGGCTTCAGAAGGGGTTACTCCACACTCGACCACATCCATGTCATCAAACAGCTCATAGAAAAAAGCAATGAATATAATATGCCTTTATACTGCTGTTTCGTAGACTACTCCAAGGCCTTCGATTCCCTGGAACACGAAAAAATATGGCAAGCACTTAGCAATCAAGGGATCGAAGATAAATATACAAGGATAATTAGAAACATCTACAAAAATAGCACTGCAAGCGTCAAACTGGAAAAAGAGGGGAAAGAAATAGGAATAAAAAGAGGAGTACGCCAAGGAGACCCTCTATCTCCAAAGCTATTTTCTGCAGTTCTTGAGGAAATATTTCGACACCTAGATTGGGAGAATTATGGCCTAAACATAAACGGAGAAAAACTTACACATCTTAGATTTGCTGATGATCTGATAATCCTGTCCAACACACCTGATGAACTAGCTAAAATGCTACAAGACCTTGACAAAGAAAGTGGAAAAGCAGGGCTATCGATGAATACTCAGAAAACTAAAGTTATGACAAATAGTAATATAAAACCAATAACACTTAATGGCAACCCAATAGAGTATGTTAAGGAATACACTTATCTCGGACAAATAATTTCACCAAACGATCTAACTACAAAAGAAATAGAAACAAGAATAGGGAATGCTTGGAAGAGATACTGGACTTTCAAAGAAATCATGAAAAACAAAGAGGTTAGTATGAAAATTAAAAGAAAACTATATAACACATGTATTCTTCCGGTGTTAACATATGGATGCCAAACATGGGCTTTGACGAAAGCGCATAACAAAAAGTTGGAAGTTTGCCAGAGGTCTATGGAGAGAAGTATGCTTAGTATAAGAAAATCAGACAGAGTAAGAAACACAGAGATCAGGGAAGCAACGAAAATAGAGAATGTGACATTAGTAATTAGAAAAAACAAATGGAGATGGACGGGTCACACCCTAAGAGGAAAGGAAAGGTGGAGCAAAACAATTACCAGCTGGCAACCCAGACACCAAAAGAGGAAATGTGGAAGGCCGTTCAAGAGGTGGGAGGATGACTTAAAAGCTATCGCTGGAAAGCTATGGCCAAGAACGGCAAGAGATAGAAGCGAGTGGAAGAAGCTGGAAGAGGCCTATGCCAAACTAGGGCAAACAGATGACACGTGCTCGAATAAGTTATATTTAAGGAAAACAATTGTAAGTTATCTGAATAAAGGCTTATATTATATTATTATTATTAGATATTCACTTGACTGTGCAGTAGGTACATATATTTATGTATATACAAAAATTTTGGTATTTCTTTCAACATTATAACACATTTACTTCAAAAACTTTCGTAGTTTGACGAATTCATTATAATTTAAGCGGGTTAACTACGAACCTAGTTTGCGTTGGAAGAACACCAACGTTGTTCTCGCCCGCAGTTTGCGCCGCGACGCTGAACGAGGTGAGCTGCACTCACCCTGATGAAGTCTCTCGTTATGGGATGAAGCGTTGGTGTTCTTCCAACACAAACTAGGTTCGTAGTTAATCCGCTTAAATTATAATAAATCACATCTTCACCATCGGTGGACTTTGCTCTCGCGGGCTGTGTATCGATGGCACAGCTGGTTTTGCACTGCCGACGCAGGTGCCCATTGACGGCCAGGGGATTCAGCTGTCACTGCATAGGTGCTATTATCATTCATCTGAGGCTGTGCTTTACCGCAATCAGCCGGTCCGGAGAAAATATATATATTATTTATTTTGCTTACATGTATGTACATACATTTATACACCTTAGATCTAGGTAATATAGCTTATCTCAATAGGTATGTACATGCACCCTGTAAGGGCACTGCAAAAGAGTTCATAATAATAATATCATAATAACTTACTTATTATAATGTATTAATGTTGTATAAACCCTAAACTGTAAATTTTCTATCCATCCAAAGGTTGCCTTTTTTTTTATTCGGCGAGGAAATTCGTTTACGAATAAACTCGGTCTCGGACTCGACGCCCTGACAAGGACGTAATACCCACTAAAACTTCTCCGATGATCCTCTCTCGCCATTTTCGCCGAACCACGGGAAGATTTAAACCTTCCGCGGTCCGACTGGACATCCAAAGGTTGCCTGGAAGATTATTGACTCGTCGGGTACTTGATTTTGTGGCGCAGTGGTTAGCGCAGTCCCGTATTTAGGGGAAGGTTGCAACGTAAATTTTGGGGATATCATTCAATTTCATGAATTTAAAAGTCCAGAATTCACCGCCCCCTCCCCCACCCCCCAACGATTTGTCTTGTTCCAGTTTTCCCCCTTTTTCAAACACTTTTTCTCCGTAAGTCCGTAACGATATAAGAAAGCAAGTTATCAGTTATCATATCGTCGGTCAATAGGATAGGAAGTTGAATAATGAACTCGCCCAAACTAATCCAAACTTGTCTAACAAGATCCTTGGCGTAATCGCCGGCATTTATCAGACGTTATGATCGAGTGGTACTTTGATGATGATGATATTAGTTTGTCTTGCTCAATTTTGTTTTACTTCAAGGAGTTTTCACGTGAATGCAGTCGAGCTTAATAAAAGTTTTCGAGGCGAACGCGCTGAAGAAATATTATAAATATTAGAATTATTTAAGAATTCGATTTAAATAATTGTGTGAAAATATAGAAAATATAAACGCGATTCTCTCAATTATACACATTTCTCGTCAATCATGCATCCGTCCTGCAGACGGAATCAGATGAATTAAGATAAAATCAGAGCAGAATGCATGATTGACGAGAAATGTGTATAATTGGGAGAATCGCGTTTATGTTTTCTATATTTTCACACAATTATTTAAATCGAATTCTTAAATTAAATCGAATTCTTAAACTTAACTTAAGGCTTACAAATCAATAAAATTTACTTTTAGGCACTTCAGAGTGCGTCGACACGCCCCGTGCGTGCTCATTCCGAAAATTCCCCACGATATCGCTTTTCTTATGTAATTACAACAGAAAATAGGTGAGGGGAATTTTTCTTTCTACACATCGGGCTCTTTCTTCAGGTACCCTTTGTCCTACCACAGTGTGTTACGGGTTTTTTTTTTTTAATAATACCGTGCTTTTGCGCCCGAGTGGACATTGGACAGTGGCACGTTTATATAATATATTATGTGGAAAAGCAATAGATAATGTTGGTCCTTTTCTCAAGCCCTTTGCAAATATTATTTATTTCACCGCTTAAACCTTACAACCATTTGTAAAAATCCTATTTATACATGCAAAACAGGACTTTGAGGTATATTTCAACTACCGTGCACTACATTCTGTTTAGCTAGTTTGCTATTTTAACGAACATTATAAATATTAACAAAATATATATGTACATACATACATACCTAGACAAAAAACTAACGAATATTTTTATCTACAGCTCTCGAACTCGAATATTTTTATTAAAACGTAGTGATTAAATAATCATATCTTTGAAAAAGCCTCTGTTCAGATTTCACTGGACAGATTCGTCAGAAAATTACCATTTTTTTCGTACATAAGAATAAACTCGTCTCGTCCATGCCCGCGTCGCGTCGTCTCGTATATTTTACTGCTGTACTTATGTAACGATAATTTTTATAAATTGTACCGTTCCGTCTGGGAGGAATAAAATCACGTTACGTATGCAGAGAGTTTGATCTTTTTATTTCACTGGTATACGTTCACTTTCTTTTCTTTTTTATTTTCACCAAAACGTAGCTAACGAGCGAAGAAAATAGTATGAGTGATACACTCACGAATACATCTGAATTGACCAGCAGGTTTACTTAAGTATGAATTGTACGTGCGCCGCAGTCGATAAGCGGCTTAAAGCCCAGCGTTTATGTCTGAAATCAGTAACGACGCTGCGCTCATTTTTCACTCTGGACCGGCCAAACACAAAGCCTGGAAGCCTAATGTGTGGCCGCAAAACACGATTGATGAAATCTATTAGAGAAAGAGTACATAAAATAAACTAAACTAACAAAGTTCTAGCTTGATCGTAACTAAGACCAATACAATAAAATATAAATGTTTTTAGAGTCCGGACATACAATACAAAATACAAAAATATTATTGATTTATTTTCTAGTCAACCTTTACTATGTAGACTCATCATCAACAGCCTTTACCAGTTCACTGCTGGGCATAAGCTCTGATAAGCACCTTTTGGTTTTACTAGACAGATCACTATGTATGATCTACGACCAAAATTTCTTTAATAATAATATTTAACATAGTATTTATTAATATTATGTCTTTATATACAAACCATTGATATTACGTAAATATTATAGATATTTTGAAGGTAAAACCATTGATACTTTAAGTCGTCTTTATATTAAGACATAAAACGCCATTCTTATAGCTCGAGGTAGGATAATCATAATATATGTGAAGCTTCAGTTTACCTCGGCTTATGGAATCTTGCGATATATTACACGTCCGCGTGTAGGTACGTCTGGCTTCGTTGGCAAGCAGCTTTACTACATGTAATTTTGGCACTTTCAAGTTCTTACTTAAAACTAAGAGAATAAAAAAAATTAAAACGATTTACGGAGTATATAAAAACTGAATCTAAAACCTTTGTTATGTGATGACAATATGTTATATGATATTCTTCTAGCAATAACCACAGCCAACAGTCAGCGTCTTGGGGACGCTTCCGTTAGTATCGATATGGATCAGTTGAGCTACCTGTAGATTGTTTAACAGTATGCATTAGCTCAAATGTCTCAATTGTTAATACTAGTTCTAATTTGTTGTTGTAATTTTCTTTGTTATTAAAGACATTATGTTAGTAAAAATAAATTGGATTATCATTTCTGCACGCCAAAACTGCTGAACGGATCAGGCAGAAATTTTGCATAGATGTACCTAGAAATGGACCTAGAATGAAATAGAAAAAACCAAAAACACAAAAAACTTCTCCATGGATCAAAATTAGTTTATTGACTTCCCAGGCAGAAATTTGTCTTAATCTTTGTCTCACGATGTTTCACGCAATAAATAATTCCAGGGAAAACCACTGACACGAGCATGTCAATGAAATATTCCTTCAGTAACAAAATTATGATTGAGTCGGTCACCTTCCCCGCTGGGAAATCACACGGCACTCAAAGGGATGGGTAGTAGGCAAGTAGAGTAGGTACCCACTAAACATATGTATAATATAGGTATGTTCCTAAATATTTCTCGAGGTTGATCGTTCGGGTTGGCGCGAGATTCAAGTTTCTTTTGTGTTCTACAAATAATAAAATTAGCAGACAAGTAATTTGCCGAAAATCATAAACCATTTTCTACTAACCTATGAAAAGACTAATTTCGGCTCATTGGTATTTTTGAAGCATTTGAGAAAATAAAGATTGGGGTCAAAAACCAATATGTTCCCAAAATACAATTGAATCAAAGTTGATTTTATAATAGGCTCATATAGATTTCACGATGAATATCGTAAAAAAGTTGTAGTTTTCAAAAAAAATTTCAAAAAGCTTCTTAACGCTGCTTTATAGTATAAAATTTGACTTGTCTAAGTGCTTATTTCGTGAGCCTAAAGAAATAAAGTTATTGGAATCTGAAATTCTATGTAGCATAAAAACAAAAATTGAGTCTCGCGGCAACACGAAAACAACGAAACGATTTCTCTCAGTTAATTATTCAAATAAAAATTCTAGGTTTATTTTATAACTATATGAGTAGATACCTACTAATACCGGTAGGTAATGTAAATGAAAATAAACATTTAAGACCTTTCGTTTTTATTTTACGTTTAATTATCTTATATTAAATATATTATTAAATATCTAGAATAATTGATTTATCACTAGATTGTTTGCAACAGTCTGCAGTTAACTCAGTTGTTTCAATTGTAAATACTAGTTTAATCTGTTGATATTATTTGATTGTTATTTTGTTTGTCAATAATACACACATCAACATCGTCTAGGGATATTTTGTATAAAGTTCTTGAACTCTAAAAATACTGGCCGGTTTTAAAATCTTTTGAAGAAACCTTATTTTTTAGGCCTTTTTGAATGATTCCAAATTTGAATTTGAACAAATGAATAAAAAACAAAAGATTTGCGCGGCATTGCTATAGCGAAGGTCGAAAGTTACAATTTATCTTCCATAGTTTATGGTAATTTTTTGTGTCAAATTGAAGTTTTAAAACACGTTATTAATTAATTTCGATTTTATACTACTAAATGCATCACGCGGCGGCGCCATTTAACTAGAGATAAAATGTTAAGGGCAGTAGGTATGCTCCAAGCTGGGGCTACTCAGCTGAGTGTTGCTGAGGAGATTGGAACAAAACAAAACGTGATCTCAAGGTTATGGTCACGTTATCGTGCTACCGGTGAAGTGGCTGAAAGACATCCAGGCGGGAAGCGCATAACCACCCAGCGACAAGACCGATTTTTGCAAGTTTCCGCTAGAAGACAAACAAATGTTACGGCAATGCAGTTGGTTCAAAGTCTCCAGTCAGAGCACCAGTTGCTGGTGAGTGACCAAACTGTGAGGAGAAGACTGCATGAAGCCAACCTTCATGCTCGCAGACCGCTTCGTACTCCAGCACTACGCCGAGGAAATCGTGGACGAAGATTAGAGTGGGCTCGTGAACATTTGCTCTGGGAAGAGAACCAGTGGTCTGCGGTGCTGTTTACCGATGAGTCCCGATTCGGTTTCCATCCTGATTCAAGAAGAGTACGTGTATGGCGAGTTCCTGGTCGTGAGAGCCGTCTGCAACACCCTCAGGAAGTCCATCCATACCGCGATGGGACAGTTATGGTTTGGGTGGGAATACGTATTGGTGGAAGAACAGATCTCGTTTGGATCAAAAACACCATGACCGCTGAAAAATACCGTAACCAGGTGCTAGTACCAATAGTCTACCCCCATCGACTACAAATGGGCCAAGAATTCACGCTCATGCACGACAATGCCCGTCCGCACACAGCGCGAGTGGTGACCAGCTGGCTGCAGGAGCACGACGTGTCGGTCTTAAACTGGCCTGCGCAATCGCCAGACCTAAACCCCATAGAGCATGCATGGGACATGCTCCAAAGAAGGGCTATGAACCATTTTCCTGCAAACATCTCGACTGAAGAGCAACTTTTTTTGCATCTTAGCAGGACCTGGGACAATATCCCGCAGCAAGACTTTGATAACTTGATTCAAAGCATGAAAACCCGTTGCAGGACCGTTTGTAACGTCATGGGTGGTTTTACTGACTACTGATTTTTCGTATAATTGCAAAAAACAGGAAATTTCGCATAATTTTGCATTTATTTTTTAAAAACACAACATCCTAATTGTAAAATTTTTTCATATTTTGTTTTTTATTGTATAAAATTTTATTTACACAATAAAGATATTTCTATTGTATTCGAAGGTCTAGTCTACTAAACGGGCTTTTCAAAAATATATACATGTTGCATGTTATTTATAACAAATTTTGAGTAAATTGAGAAAATATGAAATATCCCTAGACGATGTTGATGTGTTTATATTATGTCTGGAATAAACAAATCTTCATACCTTCGTAAAATTTTTAATATCACAAATAAATTCACCTTAAATACTACTTTTATCTTATTTTATTCCAAGAGTATTCAGTAGACAAGGCCTATGGAAATCACATTAACGTTAGCAAGGAAACAAAAGGTTGATCTTTTTCATTAAATCGTACCTTTTCTATTGGATTTAAAAACAACTGAACCATACAAAGGATATTTTTCCCTCAATGTTTCCTCTAAAAGTTATGGTAATTCCGGTTAAAAGCACCATAGCAACCTGTCTTCAGGTTGCCACATCCTGAATTTGCGTGCAGTGTTTCGAAGGTACCTTTACTTTCTCTAAACATAAAATTCTTGACCTCAATAATGAAAATAATTTGGCGACGATGATCTTGGCGACTATCAATTATTAAGTATCAATCAAAAAAATCTTGAAATAAAAGCAGGTATAGCTTAAGGTGGTCTAAGTGAGTAATTTAATTTTGACAACTAGATAACAACATTTTCTACAGTTTTGACTTACTAAATGCTGTGGACAGCATCCATAGAAATCTTTAACAAATCTGAACAGATAATGAAAGCAATTAAAAGATTAGATAAGATTTATTAGTCACAAAGTGACAAATCGTTTTCCAAGTTCCTAATCTTTTGCATTATTTTTTCACAATGTTTTGTGAAGATAATTTATAGTACAACCCAAGTAATTGTTTATAATAAAGATAGTCGTTAAGTTTTATAAGTTTCTGCGTAATTTCCTTAATTTTTTTTTAATGTACACGAAGTATAAGAAATCATTAAAAAAAAATATGAACGAAATCAGTAAAGCCGTTCTCAGTTATAGCCGGACCAAGATAATTAGGGTTTATTTTTACATAAATATAGATTTGTATTAGCCAGTAGTAAAATACTTTAGTAACAAATAATTACCTTAAGGCGGTTCCCAGGCCCAAACTAGCGCCGCCACCTATTATATCGTATTATTACGATCAAACGTACCGGATCCATTAGTTTTTTTCTTATTCCGGTCAATCAAGTTATCAACCGAACCTATTTGGCGTGATCATGTGACGCGTGATCAGTTTCCGTGTGATCAACTGGGACATACTCTTCGTATCTTTGACCCTTCTTGTAAAAAATGTTCTGAACAAATGTTTCTTTTTAATTGAATGAATAAGTCAACTCCCACTTTTACACTAACAGCCTTATTCAAACCTCAGCGTCTTTCTCATAGTCTTCATTTCCTACTGATTCTTCTCCCATCACTTCCCAGTAAGACGGCGGCGCATCTACTAACTTGGATGATGTCTCTGCATCAATTTTTTCTTCATCTATCATTCTTTCTCCTATAAGCACTGGCATTTCTACATATTCATTTCTGTGTGGCATAGGAAGCTTAACCGAAACCCTCAGCTTGTACTCCTTCCGCATAACTTTAGAGTTGACGGAGTATAAATCTATGGTCGTAGGGATACTTTGTGATAGATTGGCTGCACCTTGCGGTGGAATGCTGGTTATGTCCAAGCTGCATTCCCGGATTTTTTCAAAAGATGATTTAGTTCTCCCACAGTTGGCCGTGTAGACTTTATAACAGTAAAGACTTGTTCTAACGTTTGCTGTCAGATCAGTGTTATTTGTTATAAGTAGCGATGTATTGATATTTTCCCCCGGCTTACAATACGTCTTCTCTACTTCTACCTTTACGTTGATCACAGGTTTGCTAAGCGCGAATAGATCTGTGAGTGTTTTATCGAGACCAAAAATAACAGGTCCTTCTGTTGTTGGTTCTATGTATCCTTTCACAGGGATTTCAGTGCTGAACAGTTTGTTGAAGCTGAACACTTTTGGTCTCTTAAATTTCAGTATGATGCGATAGCATATAGTGCAGACAGTGTCGTTATGTGATGATGGTATATCTTCTGGCAAAACAAACTCAAATGGAAACTCATAGATGCCTTCCAGGATGTCAGTGTCCGCTTTTGTTTGCAGAAGGTCAATTTTGTTTTTTACGTATTCTACAGTTCCTGTATACCTGGTGGACTTATTATTACTGCTTTCTGTCCAGCTGCATATTCCAGTCCCGAGAAATGAGAGAGTTACTGCTTTGTACTCCGTTGGCTTGTCGATGATGTATTTCACGATTCCTGTAACACTTGCACCAGGTTTATAGACTCCTTCTTTTGTTTTATTTATTAGAATTTGACACACAACACCCATGATGAATATTGCGATGTAGTTTGTTTGGCAAATGGTTGACTCATGTGTTTATAAAAGGGTTATCGGTTTTATCTACCGATAAGGCTCAACCAGTGATTTGATTGTGGCTTCGATGTTTCGTATGTCAGTCGTTGATTTCAGTGGCCAGTCACCTATCATTGTATTTTGGTAGTCGTTGCCCCTAGGGAGTTATGTCCACAAGCTCCCACCATGGTATAAGAAAACAAGGTATGCTCTTCCGAGACACGATGGTCACGTGGGTGATGAATCTGTTTCCTGGTGATACTAGTAGCGTTAAATCGTAACCTCCGAACTCCTGTATGAATCTGATAAAACTATGTGCTTTTGTATATACCAATTATTTGACTCGTGTTTAATTAACGCTGTTTTGACTAATGATGACTAATGATAGATGACTAATTGGCAATTGTCATTTTTTTATTTTTCAATTGACTCTCATCACATTTCATTTGTTTCCCAACTTCTACACTTTGTTGAAATAAAGTGGCAACTGGACATTGACGTCACCTTGAGCCACAACCAGAGGAGCAGACCTTGTTTTCTTGGTCATGTGTCACCACATGGTGTCCTATACTCGGATATAATCTATGATATTTTTGGACACAAAAACATTTATGTATGAGAAGTTTATAAAAACTAATAACAATTAAATAAAACAACAAGTAACAGCAAAGTGTCACAAAATCTTCAAAATCGCTTAATTGCGATAACCATAAACACGTGCACAGAGGAAAAATTCGACTTCACAAATGGACAAGAGAGACGAAAGAAATGGAGAATGAAAGCTGTCAAATCCTAAAATTTTCGCGAACTTCCACATTTTGTTTCGATGATAAATGTCAAAACTTTTCTTACCAATATTTCGGGTTAGGGTAAAAATGTCATCGGGTAAAATTGTCATCGTAAAAATCTAGTGTAACTTTGTCATCGCTCAAATTATTTTTATATTTTTACGTAAGTTTTTCTAGTTTTACCTGCCAAGCATGGTGATTATGGCAAATGCCCCCCTACATGGGAGACCATGATGGATGGAGGCGGCTCAGGATCGCTACTTGTGGCGTCATCGTATAGGGGAGGCCTATGACCAGCAGTGGACGTGATATAATGATGATGATTAAAGCTAGATTTCTCGCTGTACATGAATGATAGAAATTTGGTTTAGTTAAATATAGACATTTGCTAATATTTTTGACATTTCACGCAACCCTTGTTCAGCCTGGAAAGTATTGTATAAGTATATATAAGTAACTTGCATTAATAAAATGTGCGTAATACAATAATTATTATTTAACCGGTTTAGATTTTAACAAAGCTATTATAAGCGAGTAGTGGGCAGGGCACATAGCTCGTAGGACCGACGGCCGCTGGGGCCGCAAGGCTCTAGAGTGGCGACCACGTACCGGAAAGCGCGGTGTGGGTAAGCCCCCCACGCGATCGACCGAAGACCTAGTGAAGGTCGCGGGAAATCGCTGGATGCGGGCAGCGCAAAATCGGTTATTTTGGAGATCCTTAGGGGAGGCCTATGTCCAGCAGTGGACGTCGATCGGCTGATATGATGATGATGATGATTATAAGCGATAAAATAATAACAACATCTTATGAGTCAACAGATCTAATCGGCTAACTATGTAAGTCGCTATTATACAGGAAACAATAAACGACGACAAAACTTAAGAGTTGTTACACGAGAAAATATAAATTTAAAAGAGAAAATAAAACTTTGTGTTAACGGTCGAGAAAGTATTTCGATATCGTACATCTATATCGCATTCTATGATGAATTGTATTATCAATATCATTCTACATAGTTTTATGATTTGTATTGTAACAAAGACTGTACGAACAGACTTAGTGACTATCATAGTTTTATAATTAGTAACAAAAACTGTACGAACAGAATTTGTGATTATCATAGTTTTATGATTTGTAACAAAGACTGTACGAACAGACTTAGTGATTATCATAGTTTTATAATTAGTAACAAAAACTGTACGAACAGAATTTGTGATTATCATAGTTTTATAATTTGTAACAAAAACTGTACGAACAGAATTTGTGACTATCATAGTTTTATGATTTGTAACAAAGACTGTACGAACAGACTTAGTGATTATCATAGTTTTATAATTTGTAACAAAGACTGTACGAATAGAATTTGTGATTATCATAGTTTTATGATTTGTAACAAAGACGGTACGAACAGAATTTGTGATTATCATATTTTTATGATTTGTAACAAAGACTGTACGAACAGAATTTCTGATTATCATAGTTTTATGATTTGTAACAAAGACTGTACGAACAGAATTTGTGACTATCATAGTTTTATGATTTGTAACAAAGACTGTACGAACAGAATTTGTGATTATCATAGTTTTATGATTTGTAACAAAGACTGTACGAACAGAATTTCTGATTATCATAGTTTTATGATTTGTAACAAAGACTGTACGAACAGAATTTGTGATTATCATAGTTTTATGATTTGTAACAAAGACTGTACGAACAGAATTTGTGACTATCATAGTTTTATGATTTGTAACAAAGACTGTACGAACAGAATTTGTGATTATCATAGTTTTATGATTTGTAACAAAGACTGTACGAACAGAATTTGTGATTATCATAGTTTTATGATTTGTAACAAAGACTATACGAACAGAATTTGTGATTATCATTAGGTTCTTAAATTCTTTATTATACACACAAATAACATCATAAATAAAAATAACAACTATTGGACATGTACAAAGTCAAAGTTAAAGTCAAAGTTTCTTTATTTCCGTAAATACAATAAATGTACACTTAGAACAGGTCAAATTCTTAAAATTAAACACTGATTTGGAAATAAAGTGATATTTTGATTTCGGTCGCTTCGGTATGTAGACTAAAGTAAAGAAGCGACGAAGAAACCTTTAGCCTGTTAGGTGTTATTTTTAGAGTTATTTTTCGAGTTGGAGCAAAATCCGTCCCAAGCTTTTTTATCTTCTAGATAGTCTGAAATTTTGTAATAAGCCTTTTTACAAAGGATATGTTTGACAATTTGTTTGAATTTATTTATAGAAAGTTTTTGCAACTCGCTAGGGGTTTTGTTGTAGAAGCGTATACATTGCCCTCTAAAAGATACATTAATCTTGTGTAACCTAGTTTTGGGCACAGCGAGTTTATTCTTATTTCTAGTATTTACATTATGTATGTCGCAGTTTTTAGGGAACCGATCGATATTTCTATGAGTGTACAATAAGTTTTCATAAATATATTGACATGGTACTGTCATTATATTTATTTCTTTGAATTTATCACGTAGGGATTCTCTAGGACCCATGTTATAGATTGCACGAACAGCCCTCTTCTGCAGGCGAGCTGAACCCTAAAAGAGTTTTCTTACAGAAATGCCGGTAACCTTGGTTTTTGTTATTGTAGTGTATAAGCTCTCGCACTCGGGGTAAAAGAAATTAAGTTAGATTTCGTGGCGCAGCGGTTAGCGCAGTCCCGTATTGAGGGGAAAGTCGCGGGTTCAAGTCCCACCAAAATCATAAATTTTTGGGATATCATTTAATTTCTTATCATTAGGTTGTTGCTGTGACGTCTGCGGCGTAAGAGTTGACCCTTCCAACGTAAGAGCCGACTAAGGGAACCTACCAGAGGAAGGGCAGCAGCTTCTTTCTGTGTATTTTTAAAACCCCCTT
The DNA here is from genome assembly GCA_947859395.1 of Eupithecia insigniata. Taxonomy (NCBI): domain Eukaryota; kingdom Metazoa; phylum Arthropoda; class Insecta; order Lepidoptera; family Geometridae; genus Eupithecia; species Eupithecia insigniata. Next base: position 2,117,674 of record OX401999.1, on the reverse strand, counting down.
GTCAAGCCTGAGGTTTAAGGCAAAACTCCCTTTGTATGGGGGAGGCATTTACAGCTGAGGACTTATGCTAATGAAGAATTATAATTAGAAACCACCGTTTTTAGTCCACTCATGAAAGGCGCGTCGAGGCTCTCAAACTCTCTCTCTTTACAAAATCAATTTTTTAATATTTTTAAATACAAGCTTTTATATTTTCTGGGAAGAAAGTGCTTGGGTAGACAAATCCAACGAACCCAAACTCGACGTGGTTAAGTCGTTTCGTTTAGTAGTTCATATTATGGCCATCTTCGGTTTCCATCTTCAGACCAGCTTGATGGTACCATGACATTGCATTGTCATCGAACTTACATAAGTATGCCAAATTTTAGCTCAATCGGTTGAGGATAATTGGTCTAAAATTGAGTTGCAAAATTTTACCCGAACAAACATACATACATTGCAAGTTAATTAAAAGCTTGTAATAATAATTATCGAATAAGCAACAATTGGTGGTCTTATCGCTCAAGAGCGATCTCTCCGAGATAACCTTGAATAGATAGGGTCGTTTTATTGTACATGAAGTAATAATATCGGTGTGCATAATAACATTAATAACATAGGTATACTAGCTGACCCGCCAAACGTTGTTTTGCCTTCAACCCTTATCATATAGTAGCCATATACTAGCCGATTCTCAGACCTACTGAATCATCATCATGATTCAGATTCAGATAAGATACTACTCAGGAAATAAACAAATACATTTCAAACTACAATTTAAAAACAACTTACTTATACACGGTACATACATATGTATGTATACGTTTCAGAGGAGTTCGGTTGCAACAATTTTTTTTATATATAAAGATTTACATAATTATTTTCCCATTATCCCGCTGTCTGTTCCGGTTGCAGGAGCGGTAGATATTTCGATGATGAAAAATTCTAATAGTGTGGCTGACACATCCCCGTTTTGGAAAGTTCTGAGTGAGTACAAAGCTACAACCCCTGTTTTTAAACGTATTCCTAGAGGTGCCCGCATCTCTGTCGCTTCTGCTCTCTCAGAGGCCATTAGGAATACTGTATCAAAAAACACCAAACGAGCTTGGGAGCATTTACTAGTTTTCCCTTACAGAGTACTTACATGTAAAAAAAGATTTGGCCAACAAAGCTTCTATCACGGTTAGAATCAAACAAAATTGCGTTAGGTACACTGCGTGCGAAGGGCAGCCTATTTCAATTGTTGATCAGGTCATACAACAAAATTCCAAATCAAATAAACCATTGTCTGAGTCTACTATCTATAGACTTGTAGAGAGTAAACTCAGTGATGGTGACATAAAAGGTGCCTCTCGCATACTTTTTTCAAATGACACGATGGCGCCAAATAACGATGATACTCTCATATCTCTTGAGAGTAAGCATCCAGCTGCAAGGGCCAATATCCAACTCCCCGATCCACCGCAAGAGAGTGATGTCGCTGTGGACACGATCAGCCAGGATGTGCTTAAAGCTGTCATGTCTTTCCAGAGTGGCTCCGCCAGCGGCCTGGATGCTGTGACTCCACAGCATCTAAAAGATCTTCTTTCTGGTGGGTCTGGCCATGCAGGTGAAGTCCTTCTCGAAAACTTGACATCTTTAATCAACCTGATGTTGTCAGGTCGAGTCAACAGCGAGATCACAGAACTCTTGTACGGTGCGAATCTTTGCGCACTAAAAAAGAAGGATGGCGGAATAAGACCCATAGCCGTGGGCACCACCTACCGCCGCCTCGCGTCTAAAGTCTGCTGTCGGAAAGAAGCCGACTATCTAGGCGATTATTTTCGACCAATTCAGCTAGGCTTTGGTTCGCGAGGCGGATGTGAGGCCGCAGTACATTCCCTTCGTACATTTTTGGACAAAAATGATGGGGAGGTAATTCTGAAGGTAGACGTCAAAAACGCCTTCAATTCCGTAGACAGGGGCGCCTTGCTAAAAGAAATTAAAGACAAAATTCCAGAAATTTATCCCTATCTCTGGCAATGCTACGGTTCACCGTCAAAATTAATTTACAGAAACAATGTCATTTCGTCCGCGGTTGGTTGTCAGCAGGGCGACCCTCTTGGTCCGGCCATTTTTAGCCTTGCTATCCAACCAGTAATTCAACGTCTTAAATCCAAACTTAATGTTTGGTATTTAGATGACGGAACGATAGGGGGAGACGTGGACACAGTTTTTAATGACCTAAAAATCATCACAGATGAATTTCGGCAAATAGGTTTAGAACTAAATTTTTCAAAGTGCGAGCTTTTTATTTCAGACTCTTGTGTAGACAAAAACAATATCATAATAAAATTCAATAGTTTGGCTCCCAACATTACAGTTGTAGATAAATGTTCACTTCGCCTCCTTGGTTCACCAATTTTTGATGAGTCTTTTCAGTCATTTGTAGATGAGAAAATTCAAAATTTCAACAAAACCTTGAACAGACTTCTCAAAATTAATAGCCATATGGCTTTTACAATTATTCGGTTTTGCTTGTTTGTACCTAAATTTACGTATTCTTTGAGATGTTGTCAACTGTGGAAACACAGCGAGCTCTTGGAAGGCTTAGACAACATAATAAAGAATACTTTATCATCGGTTTTGAATATCTGTTTCGATGACAAGGCATGGTCGCAGGCCTCCCTGCCTGTCAAATTGGGAGGCTTAGGTATCCGCAAAATTTCAAGTGTAGCCCTGCCAGCGTTCTTGTCTTCCGTCTACAGCACTAGTTCTTTAGTGGAAAAAATTTTAAATCCGTCTTTGGTCTCACCTGGAAATTCATTCGAAATTTCGTTCTTAGACGAGGCTCGAATGGCTTGGCATAGTGCTTGCCCTGATGCTGCTCTCCCAAAATCTCTTTTGTCCCAACGGCAATGGGACGGGCCTCTGTGTGAGTTGACACGGAATTGTTTGTTACAAACGTGCTCCAGCTCTGCAGATCGTGCCCGTCTCCTGGCCGTTTCTAAATGGGAGTCAGGACATTGGTTGCAAGCACTTCCTTCATATAATACTGGCACTCTATTGGACCCCGTAACTTTCCGTATAGCAACATGTCTTCGGTTGGGTGCAAGGTGTTGCGCGCCTCATCAATGCCAGTGCGGTACTGTTGTCGAACAGTTTGGTCATCACGGATTATCGTGTACTAGGGCTGCCGGTCGGATATCTCGCCATGCCAGCCTTAACGACATCATCCGGCGGGCCTTTGTCACCGCTAACGTACCAGCTATTCTCGAACCGAATGGTCTGTTGCGTGACGATGGTAAGAGGCCCGACGGCATGACTTTAGTCCCTCGGGAGCTGGGCAGGCCTATTGTGTGGGACGCTACATGTGTCGACACACTTGTGCCTTCCCATCTTTCAAGGACATCCGTGAGGGCTGGTTCGGCGGCAGATTTGGCCGAGGATCTCAAGAGGCGCAAATATGCAGGTCTCGACAGAGCCTACGCATTTGCTCCCCTTGGAGTCGAGACCCTAGGTCCGTGGGGTACCGAGGCTCTCCGGGTTTGATTTGAGTTGAGCTATCTGTAGATTGTTTGCAACAGTCTGCAGTTAGCTCAATTGTTTCAATTGTAAATACTAGTTTAATTTCTTTATATTATTTGATTGTTATTTTCTTTGTCAATAAATCTTTATTATTTTATATAAATTATATTTTACCGAACCCAAAAAAACCCTCTATAGCAAGTCAAGCCAAATAATGAAACTCCGGCCAAATTATACCTGCCTTACATATCGGGATCACACGATTCCTCTATTTTTCTTTTTGAGGCTTTTTTAAATCACCTGAGAATTGGTCGGCAGTTACCGTCAAGTGCGAGTATAAATCAGCCACTCTTGGGAACACTGCGATCCAAATCCGGACTGCGGCAGGTTTTTAACTGATCGCCGCTGGAAAAGATAGCTGGTAAATAATATGAGGAAAAGTTGGTAATTATCCTCACTTGGATTACTGAATTAAAGTTAATTGGAAAAAAAACATTTCATTTATATCTATAAAATAATTGGATTCTTTTGAAAATACTAAAAACCGACATCGAATCCCACAGGATAAATACTAATCGCTCGGGAATAATATGTTTTTCTAGCTCGGGATCATAATCTACACAAAAAATCATCCTACTATAATATTATAAATGTGATAGTTTGTATGGATGTATGTATATTTGTTACTCTTTCACGCAAAAACTACTAAACCGATTAAGCTGCAATTTGGTATGGGTGTAGTTTGGGACCTGGAATAACTTATAGGCTTTTATTTTTATCCCGATAAAACGCGGGCGAAGGCGCGGGCAGCTAGAATACATGTACTTATAGCCGAACATACGAGTACATAAAACCTCCTCCTTTTAGTCAAAAATATTTAGTTAAAAATATACACAGTACCTACGATAGGCGACCTATTCATTTCATATAAATGTTGTTTATGGACTTGGTTTCCCTTAAGGAAACTAGATAAAAAAAAGTCTACTTTTTTACAGTTCGCATCTTTAGGTTTAGAAATTAAGTAGCAAACTTGGGAAAATAAGGGTAATGGTAAATTTTTCGACTCTTCAATGTAAAGCAAAAGTAAGGAACCTAGAAAAAAAATTTAAACTGACTTTAAACTAGTAAATTGATAGATACAATCAGTTTGGTATCAAATCGGGTGTGGTAAAGACACCAGATGAGGTAGCTCCCCTTTTTAAAAATGATCACTCCGAATTTTTTCAGTGTTTTGTTTTTACAGATTTCTCTATCTGCACATATGTAGATGCAATCTATGTACAAAGGCTACATACATTTTAGATGCATTGCTCTGCAAACTCCAGAGTTGGGGGAGGGGGGAATGTACGGTCAACTTTTCGATTTTTGTCAAAATATTTCAGGATTATAAATTAAAGAAATAAAACAATATTCAACACTCAAATATAAAGATACTTTTAAAAGTAAATCTACCTATCAAATTTAAAAATAAAGCATAAGAAGCTTGTGTAATTCCGAGTTAGCGTACCACTGGTTAGTTTCCTTAATCGTCAATTTCACTAATTCACCAGTTTGAGGTTTGAAGAGACGCTTTCTGGGCCAAAAACTTAAAAAAGATAAAATTAAATAGAGCATTATAAGAAAAAAAGGCGATAGCCAAAGATGCAGCTAAAAAGTTCTCCTAAAAGGGAAATGCGCTGACCACCTTCAACGAGCTGAAGACAATCGATGGTCCAAAGTGGCAACAAACTGGTACCTACTCGATAAAAAGCGCAGGAGGGCAATGCTGGCAATATATCTACTCGATAAATATGGCAAGAGCTGTCAAAATATCGAGTGATTGCTTAGTAGCAAACAAGCGTATTCTCAAAATCTGCAATTCGATATTTATCGAGTGTTTTTCTTTGATGAGTTGCTCGTTATGTCGCACGAGAATGCAGTTTTTGGCGGTATTAGATATTTATCACATGATATTAGTATCGCGTGTGAGTATCACACGATAAAGTATCACGTGATACGCAGAATCGGCCTCCAGGCAGGTACACCGTTGAAACGTTGTAGTGACAGGCGCACAAGGACGGACAGCGCGACACATAAGGTACTCGAATGAAACCCTAAAAATCGCAGAAAGCGAAACACAGAAATGAGTTTTAGGTGTAAGTCATTTAAAATTAAACTAGCTGTTGCACTGGTACCCAAAATCAAGCTCTGGTTACATTAGGGCTATATAATGCAATAAAATATTCTTGAGACTGTGTACAAAGGATATTATTGATGATGATCTCCCGAATTTTTCTCAACTTACTAGAGAAATAATTTTATTACACTAGCTAGAAACGAATTGTTTTCCCATGAATTATGATTTAATTGAATTTTAATTTAGATTACCAAAATATTTAGATAATTTCGTAAAAACATTTATCTTTGAGCCACATACGGAGTCTTAAATTTATTACATTTAACTATATATGTAACTACGTATTTTATTAGTGTTATGTTCGTGATAGAGCAATTTTTACTACTAAGTGCAATTTTTTGTAGCGGCAATCTATGCATAGTAGGATTTCATAATTCATAAATTCTTTATTGTACACACAAATAATATAATATATAAAAATAACAACTATTAGACATGTATAAAGGCGAGCTTAACCCTAAAAGAGTTTTCTTACAGCAAACCTACGGTTATTATTCTTAGATGAGATTTCTATATTTTACTCTAGTTTCATTTATCTTTACGCTAGTCAAAGTATTATACATGCTCTTTTACAGAACAGCCAATTCAGAAAATATATTAACAAATTAGTGTTAAAATTTTATAACTAGATGACGCTGCGTGGATTATCCGGCAATATTTATTTATATGAAACAGAGCGCGTTTCTTGGCAAATAGATTTTACACGTTTCTTCTGAGGAGAGCTCTTTCAAGCAGCATTATAAGGGTACTGATGAAGAAGCCTAGGGTCAGCATGATGAAGGCAGGGGCAGCTCCGCCCAGCGCCAGCGCGCGGGGCAAGCTGCCCTGGCAGGCGACAGGGCGGGCGACTGTGCGCCGCTGCACGTTGGAAACTATCCCGCGCTCGAGCAGGCGCACCAGGCTGGAAGGGAACCTCATTAGTGTTAACAGAATTCGAAAAATATACATGTTTTTTTTTACGTATGTTCACCGATTTCTCCGTCGATATTTTTAAACCGCTAATTTATTATTGTACTAGCTGTTCCTCGCGGTTTAACCCGTGTTACATTCTAATTTCACATCTCTATAAAAAAGTATTTATTCTCGTGAATTTCCCATGGGCATTTGATGTTTTACCATTTACCAGGACAAAAAGTAACCTATGCGGGTAGCATAGGTTACTTTTTCTTCCCCTCCTTTCCCTGATCCTTTCAACTAACTCTATGCCAAAATCAATCGATTGGTTGCTTAGCTAGGGGTTGAAGGAAGGGCAAACAAACATAGTGCATTGTGGTATTCCCATAGAATAATTTAATGAACAAATAAATTTCGAAAGAGGCCTGAATAATACTTTGTAAACGCACGAGAGATGAATGAAACTAAATGATGAATTAAATATTTCAAAACTATTATTTGTTTGGAATATTTGCGATTTGCTACTAATATCAGTGTTGTAAAATATATGAGCTTTGATTTTGTAACTCATTTGCAAAAAAAATGTAGGATTCTATAATTGATTATTCACGTGTCAAAAATCGGAATAGATACCTCCATGTAACAAATTCCTTGTATGGACTGTCTTTTTGTACTCCAGGGTATAAAAGCGTTTTCTCAAGAGATTTGAGGGAGCCTAGCTCGCATAACTCGCTTTGCATAAACGTTTTTGATATACGACGATTAGCTTCATCGGTTTCCGTGTGATAGGCGTACCCTGGAAAATTAGAGGTATATAAGTAGCTGAAAAACATAGTGGCTTGTATGAGTTCGCAAAATAATAAAATGGTACAAGTTTTCGTTCACTTTGACATAAATTAACTTGTCAAAAGTGTATTGCCAAAATGCAAGAAATTACTCAAAATCATACCAAAACTAAAATAGAGTTTGTGTGACATTAATAAATCGCTGATAAACACCTTGCCTTCCTTTAACTAGAAGGCCGTTAGCCCTCAAATGGCACCTTGTTGGTGGAAACTGATACAGTTCAAAATTCTATCTTTCTATCTATCTACATATCTTTCCGTCTAACAACCATTCCATAATTCCAAATAGTTCCAGAATAAGAACTTCGTTGGTAGTTAAGTGGCAGATTTTTTTTGATATATTCTTGACTTGAAAGCAACTAATCCATAATAATATTTCTAATTAGTGGTTTAAAATACTTAACTGTTCTGCTCAGTGCAATAAGAGTTTTTCATTAAATATGATATAAAATAAGTGAAACAAATAAATCTCAACCGATGTGTTTAAACGTTTTTTGCCGATTTCTCGAAAACTAGTTTTTGGGGTTAACGGTTTTCTAGTTAGAAGACGGCAGTACAGTGAAAATTCGTTTGGTAAGGACAGTGCAAAGCGCCAAATGTATGAAAGAAATCAGTACTAAAATAGGGTACTCTATCTTGAAAACAACGCGTGCGAAGCAGCAGCCAGAAAATAGTAAAAAAAATGTTCTTAAAATAGGGTGCCAAACTAATAACCATAGTTTTTCGGTAGTCGGGTAATTAGTTCGTGCGACGTGCATGCTTTAGCATTGTATGAACCCACCTCCAGCTCTGACCAAAGCAATGCCTTCATCCAATGGTTTCAAAATAGTTTCCTCCTTATGTTTCAGAATCTTACGGCGAATTTTATCTTCTACATCCGTGTTCCTTTTGTTGTAATAGTAGGCAGGATTCTGAAAAATGATTATTATTCAAAAATTAACCCTTAACTATAGTCGTAGGTCCAGTGGACCCAGGTTCAGACTTTGAACTCTGGTAAAAACTACTACGCGTGCCGCAACTTTCTCCAGCCTTAGATACGAGGCTCAAGAGTGCACAGACAAACGGACGTATTTGAATCACTACTACTGGTTTCTTGAGTATTGGTATACGAGTGGGTGGACCCATGGACGTATAGTTACGTAACTTTTTTCTTGCTGTTATTTATTAGTTTGACAGTTTTATTTAGATATTTCTGATACCAAACTTAGTAGTAAAACACCGATGAAAATTTTACTTGGATCGATCACAACAGTTAAACGGCTGCGTTGATTTTCATAGTTCAGAACACTCGATTGAGTCAATGCCGACCAATACATACATATAAATTATCAAACGTGGGCACCTATGTATTAAAGCCGTTGAAATGATGTTGCGGAAGCGGACCTGCGAGTGTTTTATGCAAGTTTTTTTTATTTATTTTTTCCAATTCTAAGTAATTTTATAGAAAAACTAATAATAATAACACTGAGGCTTTTTTCCGTGTAAGATACTGGTGTATGGGACTGGTGACATTAGGGTCACGAAACGGGCGTCGCCGATTTCGCAAAAACTACTTTTTTGGGTTAACGGCCTTGTAGTTAACGGATGACAGAATAATAATTATTAGTCTTATTAGCGAGTAGAAAACTGCAGAGGAATGACCAACATAGCGCCTTCTCAAGACAAATTTTGGGTCGGTGAACAATTCGTAATTTTGCCGCGATTTGTGTAACATAAATAATCATGGTGGTATTATATTAGCTTTAGTGATAATTTTTTTGATTACCATCTTTTCTTGATACCACGCTACCTAGCTTAGATTGTCCTTAATAAATATAGGTGGTGTAACTCGTTAGCGTAATAAAATCTGGGGTCGATTTTTAAGGCGCGTCGAAAAAATCAACCCTTTTAACTCATCCGTCAAAATCGTAAGAGCCTACTACTGAAAGGTAATTTTTTTACACGGAAGGGTAAATTTTTACGCCGAGGACGCCCTGGTGAACCGCCCATATTTTGGGAGATAATGTTCAGCAGGGTAGAGGAAAAGTAAGTTACCGATAGCCAAGACCTGGTATACCCGACATCTTGATAGACCAGGTCCAGAGGACTGTCCAGCAGTTCTTGCAGACTGTTGATGGATGGCGGCGGGCCGTTCAGCAGCCAACTGACCACGCTGCTTGTGTAGTAGTTGTAGATGAGGACGCAAGATAGGCCGGTGATGAAGACTGTCAGTTTTCTGGCTGGATACAGATAACCAGTCATTAGTCATCCTATAGGTACTTATACTTAAAGTCAATTTCAACAATACAGTCAGCGTTTTGGGGACGATTTCAACTGGTATGAATATGGATCAGTTGAGCTACTTGAAGATTGTGTGAAGATAAATTCAATAACACCGTATTTCTTATTTATCAATAATTTCAATAAACATATGTATAGTATATAAGCTGTTTAAAGTTTAAAATTTGACTTGACAAGTGATTATTTTGTAAGCCTAAAAGAAATGAAATATTTGAAATCATCATCAATAATTCGAGTTCTCATCTCAGCTATCGCAGCTATCCTAACTTTCAACTACTTAATGTTTTTATATTTTATTGTGCACTCTCACCAGCTGAGGATCTATTTGTAAGCGAGTCATCCTCAAAATCTGAAAAGATAAATAAAATTATTGATCGATACTATTTTACAAAAATATAGGCACACATTGCTGTATCATATTAGTAGAGCCTACGTCTTCTGTTTCCACTTAGGTTTAAAGAATATTTGTTTCTTAAAAAGAAATACCTACATTTCACTTATATGAGAAACATTTTAAAGTATTTCAACAGTAAATTTTTGTTAGGTAGAGTGATCGCAAAACTTAATGAGCTCTGTGAACGGAAGCAATACTGCGCAAGTAAAATCAAATAGAAAAGTGATATTTACCAACTAGCGACCAACCCGGGCTTCGGCTAGAAATCCTTTTCATGGTGCTAATAGACACACCTGTTGCAGCTGCGGTCAGCTGAAGTACCATTTTGAGGTTGAATTCATCGGCTTCTTTTCTCATGAAACTTATGACATCGAACACATTTTTCCATGTTTGAAGACGCAGTACGGTTATACCGCCCGCAACGCATATTCAACGTTTAAGAGAAACAGCTAATATCAGGAAATACTCCACAAAATCGCAAGAATAAACTATCAAGTCAACGAAACGATCACCGAACAACCGTCAAAGACTTTGCTGCGTCATTGTACTCAAAAGCATTCATTCGACAGTATTACCAACTAGGTTATAAATAAATTTGCTACATAGTAATTATTTTATTTTCAAACTAGGGTTAATTGCGTTAGATAAAAAGTTCAATTTATTCTATCATTTAAGGTTTAAAATATTCCGTCATTGAGTGTAAGATGTTTTCATATATTCTATGTATATTGAATTTTAAAATAAATTTATGCAGAACAAAATAAGCTAGACAAAATAAAAATACGCCAGAATTCTCACTGGCAACCATGGTTTGACAGACAGATCCCCTCTCACCCCGTTCTTTCCCCTCAACGCCTTATTTACGGTTCAGTGCGCAGCCGTTGAAGCCAACTTCACAGAGCTCATAAAGTTTTGCGCGTAATCTACCAACTTAAGCATACAGATAAAGTTAATCATGCAATGTAATACAAAAGTTTTACAAACTTCAAATATCAATTACAAATCAAATACCAAATAAGACAAATAACGAAAACAATTTATATATTTAGTAAGACATCAAAAACACTTTAAGACTACCCGCAAAATCCTGCACATTTATTAACTCTCATTGAATCGGTCAATGTGTAGTCGAATGAAGACTTTGTACTGGCTATTCTCATACCCACGTCAAAATTCAGAAAGTACATACATTGCTGGCAAACACTGGCGATGATAGAAAACAGGGCATACTGCGCCGCCGATGATCTTCGCTCGAGCATTGCCGCCGCCACAAGGATGACGCCACATAGTAAGCACATGCCAACGGTACATGACCAGACGCTAGCACTGAGCGGTCTGAGGAACTGGTTCTCGTACTTCCCAGGTCCAGTAGTGGGAATCCGGTAGTAGTAGCGGGTTCTGGAATATCACCATCATCATCATCGTGACCTGATATACTAGATTATACGGGGTGTGTCTAGACCACTTCCGAAAACAAAGGGACCCTTTGTTTTGTGTGTGTGGTGGTGCAGCACCCCGAAACAAAACTTATAAAAAATCAGTTGTAGCCAAAGATATTAATTTTTTTAAGATTTTTATCTATTAGTATATATAGATAGAATGGTACATTGTTCATCGAAGGAAGAAAGTGCTCGATTCCTACGGTGTACCTACATATGAGTCATTTGAGGTCCGAAGCGCAGCCGGGTTCCTTAAAACACACGAGGTAGGATTTGCATTTTCTCCTATGTGAACATAGCGTAGTGATAAATACGACACCTATTAGAAAAATCATCATCTCAGAATCTTTAAAATCATTCGAGTAAATTAAAATTATAAACTCAATAATAATAAATACTCGCTCGCGCGATTTTCATTCTTCGTTTGACCTATAATAGGTAAAAATAACCTTAGTTAGGGACCAACTGTGATTGCAGAAAATTCAAAAAATTACATTTTAGGAATGGATTTCCATACATTTTCTCTCCCGCTAAATGCGTGAGAAATGAAATGCCATAGAGTTTTTCGTCCCACATTTTAGTATGCCTACAATGACTTACTTTCTACCTCAAAGGAATAACACACTTTTACAAGATTATTTCGTAGGTAGGGCTCAGACAACTTCTTATTGAAGTATTCCTATTAAGAGCACCGATTCTAACGGCACCACAATTAGGGCACCGATTTCATTCCCATTTAGGGCACAGCTGTACTTAATACATTTCACAGATAGATATTTTTTATTATAGGTATATAACGTAGGTATATAACATAGAAAACAAACACAACACACAGAACAAATATTTGCAGATCGTACAAACATTTACCCCAAGGCCAACGAACGCCTTCGAACCCGCAACCTACTGCGTAGCAGGCGGACCTGCGCCCACGCCACATCGTTGGTCAAAAACTTACTCCAACGAGGTCAACGCAGGATTGATAAATCCAAACTTGTAGGTGAAGTTTTTACTGAGCCGTATTACCGAGGTGAGATCTTGCTTGCGGTAGTATAGAGCGTTGCTGACGATCTGTGGACACGTGGTCAAATATTCAAATCCGGAGCCCCTAGTTCAGATGACGATGGTATCGAGAGGTCATCGTAACCAAAAAAGAGTCAGGGTGTCTTCTAGAAGATTAGAAGATTTCTTGAACTACACTTCTTCTAGAATTCTAGAAGACGGTGTATCACGAAGGTTCAGTTCAGATTTATTCCTTTTTGATACAGTCACGTACATCCGGAAAATTCATAAACAATGGTATGATTACATACAAAATACATCAGCCCCGCTAGCACGGGCTTTTCATTTCTACTCTACCTAGACTAGAGAAGACAGTTTCTTGTCTTCATAATCTTTCTCTTGCCCGAATATGCCGTTTCGAGAAACAAACCCTAGTTTCTTCGTAGAGAAGCGCTTTCTATAGCAACAGGTACGAAACCACAGAAAATATATAAATGCTGTAAAAAGTTCGGTCTTTGCGTTTCATTACCAAGAAAATCAATATAAAACCAGACGTATCGCTAAAAAGAAAACTGAGCCCGTAAAACGAAACGTTTTTTGATTACACCAAAATGTCACTTTATTGTATTTGTCAATGTCAATTACAATGTTTTGAAGGGTAATTTCAAATATGTATTTTTCTTTTTTTCTTATATTGGACGAAAGAAATACCGAAATCTTTTCGCAAAATGTTTCGGTGAAATACTGTCTCTGGCAAAGGTGGCAAATGAAGATTATTAATCTCATAGCATATACAATACAGAATAACGGAGATTAATTTGGTTTTGGAGCAATAGTGAGAGATGCGAGGGAAGAAAGACCTTGTCTAGGTCTGGAGAGGTGTAGACAATTTTAGGAGAAATGTTTCTATTCTCAAATGTCAAGAAACGAGTAAATTGATCCCCATGTTCGCATCGGTAGACTCATCTCTAGGGTAGAATAGACAACATTTCTACCGCTTCTTCTTCCGAACGCCATGTTCTCGAACGAAGACAACTTTCCACTCTCTACACCTAAATGTCATTTTTACGTCATTTTTTATCTATTCTACCTAGACAAGAAAGCCTGTGCTAGCCCCACAGCAATAGCTTCGGTAATATGATAGAAATATTTACACAATAAAAAGCTTTTGACTGTAATACAAAAATTCATAAAATTTAGTTTCTAGTAAAGAAAGCCTTCGCTTGTCTATGTTTTGGAATGACAACATTTCGTTATTTGCGTGTATCATAATTATATATATCACTATGTAGGTCTAATTCTTCTGCATGAATTTTATCGTAAATAAAAATTTCTAGAACTTCGTGATACATAGTCGGCAACATCGTCACTTTCCACCAGGTGAGAATTATGTTCATACGAAAAAAAACGTAACGTCTCCTTTCTTTGATTATTGACTTTGATAAACCGCCTTTATCGTGTGAACAGGGAAATACGCAAATCCAATACCAACAAAAAAAAGAGACGTCACGATCATGTCTCGTTACTGAAGTCAGTCGAACTAAAACCTAGAGCAGATTCAGCCGAGAGCGGAGCGCATTCAGCCGACAGCGGAGCGGATTGTTAATATTTTTACAAAGAAAGTTTGAGTACGAGGAGATAAAATTCCATTTTTAATGCTGTGAAAAATCTGCTACCGTTCCCAACCGAGAACATACGCCAAATATACATAGATACGCTATCAGTTAACACTAGTACTACTAGTGTGTTATTATTACTATTGATTACGAATACTGCAAAGTACACAACAGGGACAAATTTATAGGAACGCAAAAATAAGGTAGAACGGTATAAAATATTTTCTTCTTCCCATGTCTGTAATCCAAGTCCTATGTCGCAATGTTAAACGATACCGACAGACTAGATGAGGCGTTGTAATTGTAATAATTGGGATGATGATGATTGGGGAGAAGTACTCTTTAACTTCAGATTCTGTCAGAAGGCGGTTGATGAAAGGACCAAACTATGGAGACGAACCGGAGAATGTAACGGTCAGTGTAACATTGTTGGAGGAGAGCCTTAAATTGGAGAGATTTGTCTCCATTTTTTGCGTTCTGCTAAATTTGTCCATGAGTGTAGTAGTGAGCGTTTTTTTAACCAGTAAAACATCAACTGGTGTTTCAACTAGTTAACCGTTTATAGGAAACGGTTTCGTTAACGAAAAAACAGCCGACGACCCACTACTACTGCAATGTAACCCAAACCAACTTTTGTATTGTTCTTTTCGAAAGAGCCAATCCATCTGTCAGTGATTGAGTGGACAAACCTGAAACAGAACGATGCATTGTATAACCTGCGCACTTATAGAATGGGATTAAGAATGACGTCATCTCTACTTGAGATGATGAGTTTTGTACATGCTTCTTGAGCGATACATTACGCTTTTTGATTTAATGAGAACACAGACATTTACTTAGATTTTAATTATGCTATTTACTGTTTTTTTTATTAGTAAACTATATTTTATTATTGTTTTTTTTTTGTATTATTAGTGTTGTAGTTTGTATGTGTATCTGAAGATACAAATGGAGGGTATCATACCATAGAGATATTATTATATCGAATAACATTATTTTTTATTTAGCCATTCAAATCTATTGTTTAGGCTGCATAATCGTATAAAATGTTTTATTGTCTAAGTATAAAATACTCATATTTTTATATTAATGAAAATAGTGACAAATCGTATGATCAAACTTTAAAAATGATTTCGTGATCTATACTCATAATTTAAGCGTATGACACAGTGACACTTAAATTATTAGATTTAGTATCAACAATGCTCGGATTTTTAATAGTAATAAAGATAGGCACAATTACTTTGGTAATCATCTGATCTTAGAATTAGTTAAAGGGTGCACGGAAATATACTTTTACACTTTCACGGCCATGATATTTTATAACCTAAGTTGGGTTTTTTTCGCGCACGGTAAAGGGCTTTACCAATGTCATACAAGAATGAGACGTCACGTCAAGATATTATCTATTATCTTTAAACCGAACTCAGTGCTCTGTACAAGTCTAGATTCGCCATGACTGTTAGGAATAATTTAAGCAAGTGAACATGTTTACTTGATGTTATGCACTTCAGCCACGTCGTTGAGGATAATGCTGGTGGTTCTGGTGACGGTGGAGACCCCGGGAACTGGCACCTCGCTCGTGAGGAGAGCGGGGTCGAACCTGTTTTCTGGTACTGTGGCCTGTAAAATAAACGCGCTATTATAGAAGCGTAGATTTATTTCACACGACATCGTAGCGGTCGCAGGGAGTCGTTGGATGGAGGCGGCTCAGGACCGCTATTTGTGGCGTCGTCGTTTGGGGGAGGCTTATGTTCAGCTGTGGACGTGTACGGGCTGATGAATGAGATTTACTTCACCTTAGTCACGTACTTAAATAAAGATTGAATTCGAATAACTTAGTTTAAAACTGTTTTTTTTTTAGTTTTCTGGTACAAATACAAATTAACCAGGGAATTAAAAAATGATGGGACTACCTTGGGATCTTCCTCTATACGACTGCAAATCATCAAAATCGGCTCATAAATGACGGAACAATCCACAGCCATACATAATAAAATACATACATACAGCCGAACAGAACCTCTTCCTTATTTCGTGAAAAATTACCGCCTCTTCCATGCTCTCCCGCTTAGATCATATTGGATCAAAGATGATCTAAGGCGGGACAGCATGAGGCTGTCGTTTTCAATCACAATCTTTATCGTCGTGACTTATACCCAAAACCTGTCTTTTTTACGCAATGAAAAATCAGTGCTTTTTTGACGAGCTTTTATTCTACTTACCCTGTTAGTTTGTGTGCAACAAATCTTGCAACTCAGAATGAGAATGAGACTGTTTTATTTGCAACTCAATCAACAAAAACAATTAACAATGTTTTAAAAATAAAATACAATACAGTGAAATTTTTGTCTTGAGTCACAAATGGGTCTCTGTCTCAGCATGAGTTAGTTGTGAACACGTCACAAGCAACGCTTCTTCCGACAGAGCCGTTTGAAACTGAATTTTAGACTAGTTATCCTCAACCGACTTGAACTCTGGCATACTTATGTAAGCTTGGTGATAATACAATTTCATGGTACCATACCGTCAGTAGCAACCCTAAAATTTGTACAAGCCTTCGTATATGGTCGATTAAATAACACTTTCAGTGCCAACTAACTTATGGGCGTCAAACATGGCCTGCTACAAGACAAAATTATCAAAAACTCATAGTTTGCCAACACAATATGGAGCGCAGCATGCTGAACATACGGCTACGTGACAGATGGACGACATCAAAAATAAGGAAGAGGACAAATGTAAGCGATGTGATCCTAAAAATAAAAAAAACTCAAATGGAACTGGACTGGCCACATTATGAGAACGAATAGAGAAAAGTGAACGAAAGAAATTATGGAGTGGTTTCCTAGGAATGGAAAAAGATGAAAGAGACGTCAAATCAAAAGATGGGAAGATAACCTACCAAAGGGATGGAGGAGATTAGCTCATGACAGAGATGAGTGGAAGAAACTAGGGGAGGCCTATGTCGAAAGACAACCTGACTAGCAAACGGGTTGATAATAAATTTAGTTGTGCAAGTTTTATGCATACCTACGATATATAAATAACACTTACCGTATAATGTACCTACCTACTGTTAATTGGTCAGTAAATAAAGGATTTTTTATTTATTTATTTATTAAGTGCCAACGACCACACACGTGCCAGAGAACAGGTGATTGTAGCTGCGGCACGTTCCTTTGGGTCGCACTGTAGAGACTGGACAACAGTTTGCCTCACGCTGGCTTATAAAGAAGGTATGTTTTACTCAGCGACTGTTAATGATAATGATATTTTTACGCACCACAGACACCACCCTCATTGGCCACTGTTCGAAATTCCACCTTCTGTAGTACTTGTAATGATTCAAATTCGCGCTGAACCCCGATGGAGACCATGAGCCCATATCACCGACTTTCAAACTGCCACCCTGAACTTTTCCGAAGTTGAAAATGTCAGCGATTGTGAACTTTAGGGGTCCTGCAATAAAGTTGTATCTCTTTTACTAGTACTATAACATAAGGTACTCAGTAATAAATTGAACCATTTCACATTACTACTACTACTATTGCATGAAATGGTTTAAACTTACCTATTGCAGTAGCAAGTTTAATATCTGCATCGACGCTTATATTCATCTGCGACAGTATCTCTAGAATACTAGCTCTGTTTCCACTGGAATAAGTATTATTATTGTATCTCTCCAGTTTATTGTTATGTTTGTTTTTATAGATGTCATCTAAGAACAGCCACATGTGCAGGGCATCAAACCACATGTTCTCTGATGCCTGAAAATAAATGCGATTTTCATGTAGAGTGAGTGGATCGACTTCAACTTTTAACCGTCGTCTATGAACTTTTTACCATGTTCAATAAAAAATATGGGTATACTAGCTGTTCCGTGCGTTTTCAACCGCATTAAAATCGAATTTCACATTTCTAGGGGGATAAAAAGGTATTTTCCCCAATGGGAATTTGATGTTTCACGAGGAAAAAGAGTAGCCTATGTTACTCTCCATCCTTTTAACTAACTCTATGCGAAAAATCAAGTTGATTGGTTGACTGGTCTTAGTGAGGGGGAGTGAAGGCATTCGCATTATAATATTAGTAAGAATTCCCTTACTTTTATACTCATTTTAAGTTTTGCGGGATAAATACTATTCCCCTGGGAATATGGGAATAAAAATTTTATGGGACCCCCTCGAGATCATCATTGTCAAAATCGGTCAATATTTGGCGGAGATATCACGCAACACAACAAAAAAAAAAACTTACAGACGAATTGTTCTGTTATAGGTACTTATTGTTATTAGTTGTAATATCGTTTATTAAGTTTTACAGACGCACCACTCTAGACGGTTGTGACGTTCCAAGCCCATGGCCATCACTGAAAACCAGCGCTGGGTGGACACACAAGTGTTCGTCCAGCACAATGCTGAGGGAAGGCCATGTTTGCCCTAACTCTGCTCCGCAATTAAAGTGTCTACTTAGGTTTAAATAGTCGTAAGTCATTGTATGTATTGTATGGTAGTTTTAAGGCAAATAAATAAATTTCTTTCTTTTCTTTCTTTCTTAAATTGAGAATCTCCTCCTTTCAAGTCTGTTAAAATGAACGTAGCTATACAAAATCTATATGTAGTTTGGCTTGTTCAGGCCAACCGCCCTGCATCGACTTTCTTATTCACTCCCTCTCGCTTGCGCAGTGTTAGCGCAAGTTGGTTCGTTATATAAAATAATCTTAGTAAGTATATAAAAGAATTGAGAAATCATATTTAGTGTTGTATACAATCATGAAGAAGTGACTCGACATATTTTGAACCTAATTAAAATATCAAGGGCAGAGTAGAACCGTAACCGCGAAGTGCAAAAAAATTAACATGATGAAAATATGTTAAACTAGCTGCTGCCCGTGCCTTCGCCCACGTTTTATCGAAATTAAATAATAGCATAAAATGTTATTCGATGTCCCAAACTATACTCATACCCAGCCCAATCAGTTCAGTAATTTTTGCGTGAAAGAGTAACAAATATCCATACATCCATCCTTACAAACTTTGACATTTATAATATTATAGTAGGAAGTCGGAAGTAGGATTAGTTTCCGCCTGCGGCTTCGCAAGCTTTGTTTCTGTGAAAACGTTCAAGGTTATTTCTATTACATGGGAACTGATTTATGGGATAAAACGTCTATATTTAATTCCAGACCAAAAACTACATCCATGAAAAATTTCAGCCAGATTCGTCGAACCCGCTCGGTTTTGACGTGAAGAAGTAACAAACATCCATCCATTTGAACATCCAAACTTTCACATCTGCATATAATATTAGTGTGATGTTGCAAATGAATATATTATTATATTCATTTGCGTGATGTTGCAAATGAATATAATAATATATTCATTTGCACTAATATTATATCATGTAGGATTCTCCAGATCCCATTTTCTATTTCACTTACAGTCGTCAAGAGATCTTCAACAGCAGAGATCTTGCAAGCAGCATTGACAACAATACCAACAGGCACGTTCCTGTTTAGAACGCAGGCCACCATCTTGTTTATCCATCCTTCATCAGGGATAACACTGGAAACTGCTATGGAATGGTTTGAAGCTAACTTCGTGAACTCTTTGGTCCCTGAAAGAGCGACATGGTATTTGTAAATAAAGCAATTGTAAATTAAAGTGATTAAAACGACACACTTAAAATAAATAGGTACCTTCAGTATTATATAATAAGTACCTAAATTAGTTTTTTTCCACTAAAATCATATTCTGTAAGCTTTCGGACAAACTTGCGCGTCAAACACGCAGGATGCGGGACGCGAAGCGGGAGCGTCATCAACGCGAAACTTTTCCACTAAAAAGTTTCCGCGTCTTAGTACATGCAATTGTGCCTTGCACACGCGGAAGGCACCATCGTATGTAAGTATAGTTATGTACTAGATAGACATGCTTGATATCTTTTTTATTTATTACTAACTGCTCCCCGCGGTGTCACCCGTAGGTATTAAATTCGAATTTCACATTTCTAGGGGGATAAAAAGGTATTCTTTCCCGTAAATCTCCCATGGGAATTTGATGTTTTACCAGCAGAAAAAGCCTATGCTTCTCTTAATTCTTTCAACTAACTCTGTGGCAAAAATCAAGTTGATTTGTTGCTTAGTTAGGACGTGAAGGAACGACAAACAAACACACTTTCGCATATTTAATATTAGTTAAAATTTACTTTGAATTTAATTTTGTATTGTTGTCATAAAAAAAAAATATTAGATAATTTATAAGTAGTTTATTGATTGACTATGTAAGGTACTTATTAATTCTTTCTACATGCAGAAATTTTTGTTATTGTGAGTATTATTTTAAATTGTAATTATTACTTTAAATTGTATCAATTATATTGTAATTGATGTATGACTAGTGTTATTGGAAATTAACTCGTTCAATAAACTATATGTATAGGCGCCATTGCGTCCCTCGCTCGCGCTTCACGCGTTAGACGCGCAGATTTATGCAAACGCTACATTCTAGTTTACTTTCCGCATGTTTCAAATTTTTACTCACGACGTTATGGCAGAAGTAGTTACATAAGCTCTGTTTAAATGCGATCGGTAAATAGTCAAACGAATATTAGATTTATTAGATTACCGCGTTAAAAAACTACACTAGGTACTTATTTTAACTGTGTAGTCCTTAACGCGTTAAAGTCCAATTAAAACCTATAGGTAAATAAACTTACATATTGCGTTGACTCCGCAGCATACAACACAGACGTACGGAACCCTTCGTGTCTGGAAATAATCGACAGAGAAAACCAAAGTATCACTGACCCCTAAAACAGCTACAGGGTAGAGGAACAGTATGAGCCTCATCTTGTTTAGAACATCAAGTGACAGGACATTGTTAGCTCGAGTTCTTATACCTAATCAGCTTGAGTACAGTCAGATTCAAATTGGTTTCTAAAGCGATAAAAAAGCGAATCAGTATAGCTTTTGAAATTTTGAATCTAAGTTTTTCATTCCTTTTCTGTTCTTATAAGATGTGAAATTAGGAAGACTTTATTGAGTATTTTGATTGTTAATATACATTATACATAATAATATAATAAGTTGCATCGAAAGGATCTAGTAAATTTTAAAATTTTTACAAATCGTCGGTCGGGTTTATTACCGGAACATTTCCGAAATCACATGTTTTGAGATAAGTATGAAGAATGATAGGGAATTGAATAGTTTTTTCAAATCACTAACGGTAAATTTCAAATTTAATTAGAACCAAAATTTAAGTTATTATATTTCTGAAATCTAAAATGGGATTAAACTTAAAAACAAAGCTCCTAAAGTAAATTGAAGAGCAAATGCAACGACGACTGTACCAAATGAACAGGCGCTATTATACAATTCCCATTTACATTCACTTTGATCCAAAGGGCACGTCAAAATATCTTTTGTCCAATTGAATTGTCATGTCAAAAGCTTTCATATTCATCGAACTTGACTTCGGCTGAGAGAATTGTAGATGATTTGATTTCATTTTACAATTCTGATTCGCTTTGTCTGAGCAATTTTCGTAATTGCAGTTTTGGCCTTGTAAAAGGCAGCCTAAACCAATTGAACGATTTTTAACTGACCTCAAAAAGGAATAGGTCTATTTGACTATATTCTTCTAGACTTACTTACCTACCAGAATATAAGAAAGTACAACAATTGTCGAAAAACTGTCTCACTAATAGGTTCACCTTAACTTCATAGAACTTGTGAAACTGAAAAAAGAACGAACTCATGAGAAAAATAGCAAGTTCGGGTGCCTTGGTACTGTACTTATTCACTCTAGGCACATGCCTTTTCAGTGCAGGTATGTTGTCACAACAGAAGGCCCCATAATGACTGCCTGCATGACAATCACACCCGGTCTCCACAATGCGTGCTCGCTGCTTGCCTACCGGGTAGACCGACATTCACAAAAGAAAAGGATTATTCTCACTAGTTCCTTTACATTTTGTAGAGAAAATATTAAAACAGGAACGAAGTCTCAAGTTACGGTTTTGATTCTTATTAGGACGATGAAGGTTCTTTGAAATGAGACTGCTCGAAAAAGTAAAAACAATTTACTAGTTTCATAATTTTCCAAATAAACAACTTACGGAGTCAATAAACTGCAATAATGTCTCAGTTATTGTTTCTATGTATAGTGTTTGCCCATATAGTTATGAGATACTTAAGTAAGTATATAAATTTTTGGAATGTGTCAGTAGTTTCCATTCCATTCCAGGATTAAAGTCCTGAGAATATTAATAATAAGATCTAAGTTATTGTAGTCTAAAACTGAATATGAAACAATAAAATGAACTGCAGAGACAATAATTGGATTGTTTAAAAATAAACTAAAAATCTACTTCAAATCCCATGATTGTACATTATTTTTAAGCTTTGCGGGATAAATATTAATCCATAAAATCAGACCATTTCGAGACATTAACGAAAGAATTTACGAAATCGGTCCATAATTGATGGAGAAATTGTATATATATCATACTGAAGGTTAGATTGTCTAAGCATATCATACATAAAAAAATAAATAGGTACAGCCGAACATAGAAGCTCCTTTTTTCAAAGTCGATAAAAAATTGTCCCAGTAATTCCTTTAAATCTTTGAAGGAACTGGTGAGAATAATCCGGCTAGAATAGGCCATGTGGTGTAGACTAGTACCTAGGTATACTTATGCGTCTGCAGACAGAGCCCTTATCACGCACCTGCTGAGTTTAGGGTTGATTCGCACCGATCCGCCCAAAACACATCATTAAAAATGGAATAGCCTCATCAGAACAGCACATACCATACTTGTGTGTCACTTATGACTCGGTTTTACAGTATGACTGCAGCATCCTAAACTCAAAACGTAAGCGCAATGGAAACAAAATCGTTTAATGTGATTGATGGTGAGGTAGTCATACAAATGAAATACTAAAGAAAGCAATAATGGAATTGTAATAACGGTTTACTTACCTCACTAACGCCCGAATACTCAAACATAACTTTGATGTAACCACGTCGCAAGTCGCGATTTTTTGTCATTTTTTTTCTGTCAAAAGTTTGCCACTTGAGATGGGCTTAAGTTTGAGTTGCGATTTAGTATTCGAGGGTTAATTAATTGGACAGCAAAACGATAAAGGCGCTAGATTATCTTCAGGTCTGCAACAATTTGGTTATTTTTAGTAATTGTAATGTGTCAAATAAATTATTTCATTTCATTCAAAACAATTAGGTAGGTGGTTAAGATTTACAATGAAGAATGATAGTGAATTGAATGAAATTGTTGTGAAAAACGATTCGGTAACCTACCGCTCTACTTTGGGAAAGGTCAGAACTGTGACGTTAAATCTTGCGAACTTGAAACTAATTTTCACGTAAGTTTATCGACGCAAGTACCGATTAGGCGATGCTATTTTTCCTTGGACACTTAGTTTTGCTGCTACAACTTTATCAATATTTACATTTTTGTTTCTATGTTAGTACCTACATAATTACACAGCTATATAAAATCCGACCCCGGCCCAGCGTGAAAAGGTGCCTTTGCCAACGTGCAAAAGGAGCAAGGATTTTCAGTGCAGGCATGGCTGTTGTACCGATTTCACTAATGGAAGCGTCTATAAAATGGATGTAAACGTACATGCTTGTAATGTAATCGCGCTGCTTATAATAAAACTATCATCATCATCATCATCCCGTACACGTCCACTGCTGAACATAGGCCTAATAAAACTATAATAATAATTAATAGCGATAAAGACTATAAGTAATTTTGAAAATAAAACGTTTTGGTAAGTAAATTTTCCGAACTTCTTGAAACAAAACGAATTACAATGTATTTCTGTTAGATTAGGGTAGGAACATACAAGCCGTCTAACAAGCGGTTGTGTGTATTTTTTATATGGTTTCAATTTTTTGCGACGCTTGATTTCAATCGAATTTGACCTTTTTAAAGTATTCATTGTATGTAGGGAACAAAAGATTTTTTGATTTGATTTGCTTTGATGGAAGCCACAGTCAGAAGACAGCAACCATAATATTGTACTTGTTTTAGTATTATCTCCCGTTCCCTGCCAAAATTGTAAGTTGTAACTTGTAACTTCTGTGTAGTAAAACATAGAAATTATAACAAAACTTGTTACATTATCTCCTGAATTTATTAATACACAACAGGCTTTTACTATAATAGGAGTATGCCTTGTGCGACTTCTGACCCATGAGTTGTTGCCATTCTACTTATAACCTTGTTAGAATAACGGTTTACTAACGTTTCGCATAGTTTTCGTTGGTATTTGAAGACTGTACAAAAGTATTGAATAAAATTCATAATGATGGACAATCCACACCGCATTATCTAGTCCCAAAGTAAGCATAGTTGATAGCTGAAATTTAATTTCTTGTAATGAAAATTATAATTTATCTAACCCTCCACCTTTTACAAATTTTCATAGTGACCCGAGAGCTGGTGAGTATCTGGCGCAGCGCATTAGCATTGCCATACAGCGAGGCAATGCAGCCAGCGTCTTGGGGACGCTTCCGATTGGTATTGATATGGACCAGTTGAGCTATCTGTAGATTGTTTGCAACAGTCTGTAGTTAGCTCAATTGTTTCAATTGTAAATACTATTTTAATTTGTTTATATTATTTGATTGTTATTTTCTTTGTCAATAAAGATATTCAAATGGTATTTGTTCACGAAAAAACTGTAGTATCATCCAAATTTAAAAAAGTCCTACCAATCTAACGGTCTCACGGTTGTCTGGTAGAGATCGCTCTCGAGTGATAAGACCGCCGCTTGTAGTTTTAAAGTTATTTTGTTTGTAGTTCTGTTTTTTACCAATAAGTGTGCATTAAATAATTTTTTATCTATCTATCTATGCATTTACTTTGAGACAGCTTTCTTTGTGCCAAAACTACCAAATTAAACTTGAAAAATTTTGCTAAATTGAAACTTCTCGTAGATCTCTCGTAGCAGCTTCGTAGATGTTTCGTTGACCCCTTCGTAGACGTTTTGTGTACTCGTAGCATGATTCGTAGACCATTTCGTAGACATCACATACACCGATTCTTTGTAGACAACCGGCAATCGAACCCGCCACCTTTTACAAATCAGGTGGCCGTGGTTGTTCTCATCATACCCAGGTATGAATGGGTATGATGAGAACAACCATTGACCCCAGAGGTCATCAGAATCAGAATCAGAATCAATAACTTTATTTCTTTAGGCTTACAAAATAAGCACTTAGACAAGTCAAATTGTATACTATAAACATAGTTATTATTATCAAATAAGAAATAAGGTGTTATTGATATTCTCTTCACTTCAATTTTTTGTCAACTAGTGGAAGAAGTGAAAAAGAAACCACTAGCACATTATAATATCACTTATGTGTCTAATACATGTTTATTTTGCCTATCTAAATATAAATTTAATGCGATTTAGATAAATTTCAATATTTCTGTAAAGCTAAACAGAACATTGAATTTCTTTATTACATACTACTGTCAGTGCGGAACGGAACGACATCTGGCCAAGCATTAACATCATTGATGTAATCCCCAAATTAAAATTGATGTAATCCATCAAATAAATAAATAATAAATAAAAAAGCTTTATTGCAGGAAAGATTACAGTATACCTGTAGGTACGGAAAGTTCTTAAAATCTAATTATTATATCCTGCAATTGGCGGTCTTATCCCTTTATAAAACAAAGTCCTCCGCCGCGTCTGCTGTTATTCTTGAGTTATACTAGGCAAAATCCGATACCTGTAACACACGTTACTGTGACTTCAAAATATCTGTGACAAATACCAGTGACAAAATACTAGCTAGTATTTCTACCAATCACGTACAAATTCATTGTTTTACTAATTGAATAATATATTTATTGCAGCAATAGTACCGCTACGTAACGAAAATTCCTCTTGAATTGTATGTGCGTGGTACATATTTCAAATTTCCAAGTATAAAATACTAGGTGTGTCTCATTCTGACTTAGTGATACTATCAAAGAGAGAATATAGAAGCGATATTATCTAGCGATTTATTGCGTAGGTACCTAATAAAATAACAACGATATAATATCGCGCACTCGTGACACTGGCACTGCCTGTGAAACAGTCACAGATATATTTAGTTTCTGTCACTGTGAAATACCGCCAATTTTCTATACCTGTGACTTTTATCAGTGACGATAAATACGCCTCAAGCCTACTGTCTGTCTGTCTGTTCGCGATAAACTCAAAAACTACTGAACGGATTTTCATACGCTTTTCGCTAGTCGATAAATTGATTCATGAATAAGGTTTAAGTCAATAATTTGTCAAGGTTTTGTGTAAATTGGCTGAAATATAATGACAAAGTGTCGGAAAGAGTCAAGCCATCTGGGAGCTTTCATCGAAAACGCTGCCTAATCCCTTTGAAATATGCTCTACTATTAGTGCGAAACCGGGGCGGGTTGCTAGTTAACAATATTTCATAAATAAATATGTATTAAGACTAGCTAGAGATATTATATATTATCCGTTGTCTGTCATCTTAGCTTCATACATCAGAAGATACTTATAGCGACAAAACGCTGGATTATTAATCACCCTGTCTTCTATTGTTCGAGAACGTTATTAATACTTTGCTGTCTGATGCTCTCGTAATTTGGTTTTGGTTAAGATTGAGTATGTTATTGTTGACGTCTGTGGTTGTGGTTAGGCTTTTTATGAGTTTTTCATCCGTTTGATTATGTGAGATATTTTTATCTGAAATATTGAAATGGTCGACGAGTTTTTTTCCCGACTACTGAAGGACGAGGGTTATGAGTTTGACACCATATGTATGTATGTATGTAGTATGTATGTACCCGATTTTTATGTTCCCACGTAGCGCTGAAACTACTGGTCCGATTTCAACAAATGAGGTGTCGTATGATTCGTCTTAATAGCCCAATGGTTTTAGGCTATGTGATGTCAGATAAAAATGGGGGTCTAACGAGATAGCGGGGGTCTAAGTAAGGGTCAAAAATCTCAATGTTAGTATGTGTGTAAACTCTTTACGGGTGACATACTTGGCTGGAGTTGAATAAAAAAATCAGCACAACAAGGCTGGAATGGCCTAGGCAGCAGCTAGTCTTTGTATAGAACCTAAGTTATTCTATCTAGCAAGTGTCCTTGACACACGTCATGGTTCCAAGAGCCTTTGTCTTTGCAACGACCTGCCTTTCGCACAAACTGAAAGGTAAAAATAAAAAAAATACTCTGAAAAAAGACGCTTTATGTTTTTTAGCATAGGTACTAAATCGAAATATATTATGGTACAGTTAGGGTCGGTCAAATCGCCTTACACTATTAAAATACTTATCAATGCGATAGTTTAGATAGATGGATGAATGGATGGATATTTCTTACTTATTTACGCCAAAACTACCAAAGGCGAGCCCTTTGGTAGTATTGACATAAATTTTGCATGGATGTAGGTCTATATCGGGAATAAAACATAGGCTTTTTATTCCATAAAAAAGTTCTCATGGGTTAGAAATAATCATTAAACGTTTTCATAGACACCACGGGCAGAGATTAGAAAGTAATAACGGTACGAATTCAGTGAGAAACTGCACAATGCACATGTTTGTAATATGGAATGGTGGCTCCCCCTATTGACGCAATCTTTTAAGGATGATCGTTTCTTGCTGGCGCAAGATAATTTTTTTTTGTGGTTTTTAATTTTGTTAAGCAGTCATCAGTTATGGAATAAAATAACGACTTAATCCCTATTTACTTTTTTATCGATAACCTGCAACTTTAGACTAGGATTGAGGCTTGTTGTGTCACAATAGAAGATTACCAGAACAATGTCAGTGACTTGGCCTAGTCATGCTTTATTCAGACGTCCATAGAAAGCTTTCTATGGATGTCTGATTAATATACACGGTCTGTTAGGGACATAGCACAAACATCACAAAAGTGAGCCTCAAATATGCGGACCTGCGACACAGTATTTTACTTTTGCAGGTCGCATCGCTTCCTATTTTGTTTGTTATTTGAACTTCAAGTATGTTCCTATATTAAATACTTTTTATCTTTTTTTATCTTTATCTTATATGAACTTAAACTCTTAATCCTTTCATAAGTTTTACAGTGACGGCATAAAATAGCAGCCAGCACGAGCTTGCTGCAACCTAGCCACTCGTCGGTTGGCTCCTTGCTTCAAGATGGCTTCAAGCAAGTGGCCTGCATGCTGTAGCTGCTTTAACCGTTCGCTTGAAGCATTGTAAGATCATACATACGTCTTTTTGCGAGGTTGCTGGTAGCAGTCGTAATTTGAGGTGGAAACTTGCGGATGCTACGTGGGAGTGGTGTTGCAACAGTATGTATGATGGCCTCTATAATAACTAGAAATAAATATTACATGAATGCACATCAAACGCGAAATAAACCCTTTTACTCCATAGATGATTACATCAATGATGTTAATGCTAGGCCAGATGTCGTTCCGTTCCGCACTGTCAGTAGTATGTAATAAAGAAATTCAATGTTCTGTTTAGCTTTACAGAAATATTGATATATATCTAAATCGCATTAAATTTATATTTAGATAGGCAAAATAAAGATGTATTAGACACATAAGTGATATATATGTAAATGTGCTAGTGGTTTCTTTTTCACTTCTTCCACTAGTGGACAAAAAATTGATGTGAAGCGAATATCAATAACACCTTATTTCTTATTTGATAATAATAACTATGTTTATAGTATAAAATTTGACTTGTCTAAGTCATAACCACAGGCTTATTTTGTAAGCCTTAAGAAATAAAGTTATTGATTCTGATTCTAAACGCGACGAGCGAAAGATACAATTACATCAAAATGAAAAAAAAAAAATCCGACGAATCCGACTCGGCGCATTGTGCGGCTTTGAAAGCATTTTTACTTTTAGGCTGAATTTTAATTATTGTTACACCGACGTAACGTTTTGTTAGCGATGTGGCCAGTGGCTACTGTTCGGTGTTTGTGTGTGGTTTCCATGTGATTGGTATCACCCGTATTATACGGTTGAATAAGTGTGGTTTTGGTACGGGTTAATTGTGTCTTAACTATTAATTTTCATACAAACTAGCATTCGCCCACGTGGTGTGGTTGTGATGTGGTTGTTGTTCGTGTGAATTGTCCCTAGTCCTCACCCGCAAGTAATGCGACCAAAATGACCCCCTACAAAAACTGTAACGCTCGTTTCCGCAAGACCATCCGGTGAGGGTCAGGGAATGTTATACGGGAGCCCGGTCGGTGAAATCTGATTCACACTGTACCGTACGGCCCTCATGAAAAGTGCGCAATAAATAGTGCAGTAACTAATGCTAGTTATTGCAATTTTCATAAGGAGGGCAGCGCAAATAAATAAACAAAATAAAAAATGTTGACACAACATCATCTAGCCCCAAGCTAAGCAGAGCTTGTGATATGGGTACTAATGACTGATATACTTAATACAATATATTGCATAGATAGATATTTTTATTATACATAGAAAATACCCAGAACACCCAAGACAAATATTTGCAAATCATACAAACATTTGTCCCAAGGCGGGAATCGAACCCGCAACCTTCTGCGTCGTTGGCGGACCTTCGCCCGCCGCGCCACATCGGTCGTCTAATGGACCCAATTGGTCACTAGGTTTTGGATGATAGGGCACAACTTAGGCCCGTATTATCAAAGCTTGCTCAGTCGTAGGTCTATGCTTGAGTGAAGTTTATGCCTTCGAATAGCGTTACTCAAGTGAAAAGCACAAATCGATGATCGACCAAATTTCTATAATATGGCCTTGTGCTATTGGGGAGTAGATTATGCTCACAGCTTGGAACATTACTCGCTTGATTATATGTAGTTCCAAACTGTGATCGAGGAATGATCGAGGGAGAGTTTGTAACAACTCACAATCCAAAATTCCGCCTCAAAAAAGTACACAATATCAAAGTGTTTTCCTTTTTTACCTTACAGGGCTTTCGGACTCATCAGAAATTTCAAATTGCATAAGTAAAGCTAGTAAATAAAGTAGTCACCTGGTAGTCACTTAGATTTTTTGTTTACTTCAATATGTTTTCCTGGTACTGAGCGGTATTAATTTTCATGGCGGCCATTCAATACTTTCATACGAACTTTATTATATAGTTCAAAGAGAATACAAATACATATAGTTTTAGAATTATTTTGACTGATTTGTTCCACTTTGGCATAACGACTTTTAAAACTTTGACAAGTCACCGGTAGAAAACTATCACGCTCTCGAAAACTTTTCTAATAATACTAATGTGCAAACTTATATCAGCTACTCTGAACAACGACTACAACAGAATCAGAATCAATAACTTTATTTCTTTAGGCTTACAAAATAAGCACTTAGACAAGTCAAACTGTATATAATCATAGTTATTATTATAAAATAAGAAATAAGGTGTTATTGATATTCTCACTTCAATGTTTTGTCCACTAGTGGAAGAAGTGAAAAAGAAACCACTAGCGCATTATAATATCACTTATGCGTCTAATACATGTTTACTTTGCCTATCTAAATATAAATTTAATGTAATTTAGATACATGTCAATATTTCTTTAAAGCTAAACAGAACATTGAATTTCTTACATACTACTGACAGTGCGGAACGGAGCGACATCCGGCCAAGCATTAACATCATTGATGTAATCATCTATGGAGTAAAAGGCCTTCCTGATAAGATTTTGTTTAAATTTACGAATAGGGAGTTCAGTTGCTTCAGATGGAAGCTTATTATACAAGGTAGGGAATTCATAAATGATTTCCCTACCTTTCGTAATCTTTATGCTGGGATGTGTAATTTGTTCTTGTTTCTTGTATTTCTATTGTGAACATCACACTTTTTCAAAAAGCTATCTCTATTTTTGTGCGTATACATAAGATTTTCATAGATGTACTGCGATATTACTGTCAAAATATTTATTTCTTTAAATAATTCCCTCAAAGAGTCGCGTGGCTTTAATTTGTAAATTGCGCGTACCGCTCTTTTCTGGAGAACAAAGATAGTCTGGATGTCAGCTGCCTGTCCCCAAAGCAAAATACCATAAGACATAATACTATGAAAGTAACTGAAATAAACTAACCTAGCTGTATCTTCATCGGTAATATATTTAATTGTTCGAAGTGCATAGGCTGCTGAACTAAGTCTGCCTGCGAGAGCATCAATTTGCGGTTTCCATTGAAGAGTGGAATCACCCTAAGAAAACAGTAGAGTCTACTAAGTCAACAATCTCATTCTTTAGCATTATCTTCGTTGGAAATTCTCTTACATTATGTAACATGAATTTAATGCATTTGGTTTTTTTAGCATTGAGTAAGAGGTTATTGGCGGTGAACCAATCTAGTACGTGTGAAAGCGCATCATTTACATCGTCATAATTACATTTATTTCTGTCAACTTTAAAAATCAGTGAAGTATCATCAGCAAATAAGACTATATCACACAGATCTTTTGCTAAAAAGGGGAGGTCATTTACGTATACTAAAAATAAGAAAGGTCCTCATATTGATCCTTGCGGGACGCCTAATTCAATATTTGAGCCCCTAGATCTTTCTTTACCAATATCTACTTTTTGAACTCTATCAGATAAATATGATTGCATAAGGTCCAGTGCCTTGTTTTTAATGTAGCATGATCTACACAATCAAAAGCCTTAGAAAGGTGACAGAATATACCAATAGCGTTTTTTGCTTTATCCCAGGCATCCAATATATGCTTAAGTAAAACTGTACCAGCATCGGTTTTGGATCTACCCTTGGTGAAGCCAAATTGATTTTTATGGAGTAGCCTATTAAGGTTGAAATGAGAGGACAACTGAGTGAGAATATTTTTTTCAAAAATTCTGTAGTTGGCCACAAGAACTCATACTGTTATTATAGAGTCAAACTCAACTTTTTGAGTTTTTGGGCCTATCACATAGCTGTCGTTCGTTTGTGGAATGAGGAAGGCCTTGGCCATGCACTGGGACAGTCAGAAAATTTGATCACGTCCCGGTCCCGGAAAGCTCAGTTGTGAATGGAACTCCGACTTTCATATCAAAGAGTTTATTATGGGGACAAAACAGGAATTCCAGAGGATTTGACCCTCGTGTTTTAGCGAAATTAGTTGGTATCTGGTTTTTATCCATGGCCACGAGAGGTCACTATCCGAATTAACCCAGAACGATCTACCATACGCAGTGAGCTATATTAACCTTCTTCATTTGTCTACGTCGTTTAAAACATTATGAAATCAGTACTAACTGTTTATTAGTACAATGAACCCAATTAAAGCATAAAATAATTTACAAATAGTAATTACACCTAAATCAATTAAAAATCACTTTCATTACCAGAACGCAGAGTGCCTAGAATGCTGGCATTGCCACGTTAAATGCCAATGTTCATTCGTTGACCTAAATAGAAGCCTGCTTTCTCATAACCTGTGGGACCCTATGAGAAGTTTTGTGAGATCTATAATTTAATTATTTGTATAATCTACTTTTGAGAAAGGAAAGGCATTTGACTTTTGCTCAGCAGCGCAATACAAAGATATGAAGAGCTAAATCTGTCGGTCCTCAAGTTATGCTCAATTTATAAGTTACGTAAAGCTTTTCTAACCATCATGGATTTAAACATTAAAATCACATACTTCATTATAATTATGTAGGTACGATATTTTCCATGGTTTGTGATATTTTGAGTTATCCTATATTTCGGTGCAGTTGCAGGCGCCATGATTAAGTTATAACTGAAGTCACTAACGAGTACATTTTATTGATAGATATATCGATCTACCCTCTTCCTAAATATAAATTTCATTTATTTTACTATTACAAAACACTTATTGTTGATCCCTGCACTGGGTTCAGAAACTGTATCACGGAAGACCGAAGCAACAAAAACTTCCCGCTGGTCCTTATAGGGACCAACAGGAATAAAACTTCCCGTGGTCCCCACTGGGGACGACGACGCGTGGGGACGAGCGGGAATAACCCAATTACAAACCGAATTACCTACTTATATTTAAGACTGAATTAAACTCTTCACCATATCAAAGGCATCGTCACAGAATGACACATTTTGACCTTTGATGAAAGAAGATCGCGGTCGGACAAGTGTCAAAAGCGAGGCGCAAATAGCACGCACTATTTAGACTTTCTTTCATCTATGGACGGTTTTGGCGATACCTTTGGAATAGTAAAGCGATTAGTTAGCAAAATTCTGCCCCTGTTCACTCAATAAAAACCTCCCCTCTGTCTTTTGCTACAAGACCCCACAAATCATTGTAAATATCTCATAGTAAGTGATTTTGTATTAAGTAAGGAGTCAGTAAATCAAACGATTTCTGCAGATCTAAGCAATTATTTTTTCAATTCTATGTATAATGAAAAAAACTTTTAGATAAGAAGCCGACAGCTCACCTCCGAGTCCGACAGGCGAACATTGATCAAATGAAACCCTGAGAATTCCTGGAAAACTTTCTGGAAGGTTCGCGAACTAATGAAAAAGATTTTGTAGAGAAAAAGTATTTCCTTGTTAAAATGCAATTGGATCTGTAGAATCTCATTAGACAAGGAACAGACGTGTATTCTATTCTATTCTATTCTTCTATTCTATATACGATCAAAATGATAATAAGTGCTTTAGCAGTTTCAGCGCGCGGCTTCGCACACATTGTTTCCGTTACGTTTTAAGGTAGCATATATTTTATGTTCTGTTCCAGGCCAAGAACTACCTGTATGAAATTTTAGCGCGATTTTGGCATGAAGAAAGCATACATCCAAACTTTCGCAGTTTAATATTAGTGATGAATGCGAAAGTTTGGAAGAAAAATACTTGCTTATTAATGTACTCATCAGAACACAAACGTCTTCTGCGGAACAAGTCTCCCTCATAACAAGGAGGACTTTGGCATAATCGTCTTGATCACTATGTATTTGACATAATCACATGTTTTTACTTTCACTATTGGTTAACATATGAAAGATTATTTATCGGTTATTTAACGCGTACCTTTTCTTATATTTTCCCCTAGCGCCAGGAACAAATATTTGCAGATCCTACAAACATTATTGTTCTAAGGCAGGAATCGCACCCGCAACCTCCTGCGTCGCAGGCGGTACTTCGCCCACCGCGTCACATCTACATATAATCATTAATGACACTGACTACCGGTATTATTTTTCGTGGTCATTTTGGCCAAAACCAACAAATAATGTGGCTAGATGTAATAAAGTAGAAGATAGCAATATTTTTGAATTCGCCCCTACAGATAGCTCCACTCCTCTGTGGCACTATTGACAGGGTAGGGCGGAAGTCGGAACACGCTTTTGGGCGGCCGCCAAGCGTCTTCTGCAGGCAACTAGGTGAGCTGTTATACAATCTGGTGCCTACTCTGGAGATCAGTTTTAATGCCGATTTCTATTCTATTATAATATATAACAATAATGCATTTACTTGAAAAAAAAAAATACATTTAGGCACACTTAAATGTTAAACAAAAAGGAAGTGGGTAACAAGCAGGGCACGATAGTCAGAAGATTAATTGTTTTCGAAGGTATCTGAAGAATTAATTGTGCAAGTTTATAAATTAAAGTTATAGTATTTATATTATTACTAGCTGCTGCCCGCGCCTTCGTCCGCGTTTAATCGGGCGAAGGCAGCAGAAGCAGGAAAATAGCCTATATGTTATTCCAGGTCCCAAACTATACCCATACCAAATTTTAGTCTAATCGGTTCAGTAGTTTTTGCGTTAAAGAGTAACAAATATCCATACCAATATGTACATATAAAGTGAGACTATGGTATGCAATCTGTGTGTGTGTATGTGCGTATGTATGTGTTGGTGTTGGCGTGCTGCGAATGTATAAATACTTGTAAATATAATAGCCCGGCTATACGTTCAAATATTTGTGCATGCATGATTGTACTAACATAGTTTGCGCAAGCAAGATGAGCCCGGCCACACGCTCCATCTTGCTTTCGCAAACTGGTTTGAGCCCGGCCACACGGCTCTATCTGGCTTGCGCAAACTGTGTTAGTGCAATCATGCAACCACAAATGTTTGAGCGTGTAGCCGGGTTATAATAGGTACTTAAAAGGAAATCGAAACCATTCACCCACAATAACACACAGAATTGGTGATTACAGTAGAATCGATTCGATCTCGTCATAGGACTTCGTAATAAACCAAGAGCGGAACACGGATATGGCTTTGCACGTCGGCTTTCTAGAGTCTTACCTCACTAAGTATTATGATAACTCGCTCAGGCTTCCATCTGGAATAACGTTTTAATATGGCATAATCGTTATAGCCCGGCTGCACGCTCAAACATTTGTGCATGCATGATTGCACAAACCAGTTTGCGGAAGCAAGATAAGCCCGGCCACACGCTCCATCTTGCTTGCGCAATGATGACTGAGCAAGTTTTCATAATAAATAATACCTACGGGCTTTAATGGTTCTGTCTCTAACCGAATTCATACTACAAATGTAAAAGCTTGAAAGTCGGTAGATCCGATTTTCTCTAAAATCACTCATACCTACTGCAGGAGCCTCCTGCCCAAAACAATTTTAGCTTTATTATTTGCAAAATTAGACGGTTGGCATTGCATAGACTTTCCTACGTTTTCATTACATACAAACATGTATCCTTTATGTAGATCTGGAATTACGGTTGTTAATGGGTAAAGTAAACGAGAGGTATTCTGCCCAAATAAGTATAAGGGTTACCTATTAATTGCTTCCACCGAAGATGTCCACTCACCCCGGTTCTCGGAGACAAGTTCGCGACGCAAGGAGGTGGCCAGCTCCCGCGTAAGACCTTGGTAAAGGTTCTACTGTTCGAGTATTTCCAAGCCCTCACAAGGTTTTCACACTGTGGTTAATGTTAGTTCGCCTTTCACGGGGTACCTAATGCCCCCATGGCAAAGTTTGCAGCAACACGGGCCAGCACCATTAGTCACAATTTATTAATGAGGGGTCGGAAAAGTTGGAATAGGGTGCTAATGACCGAATGGGGCTGTATTCAAACGCATGTAGGGATTTTAGGGCTTCCAATATAAAGTAGGTACCTACTTAGTTGCAAATATAAAAAAATCTGATCTAAATAGAATTTAATGTTAATATTAACATTTTTTCCTATGGTATCTGTAAGTTATATTTTTTGTTCTGAGAAGATGAGAGGGTTTAGTTTTTCACTCTAACTTTAGAAGATGAAGCGAGGGGAATCAAAAACCAACTTTATTTCCTATCTGTAATTAATTATTATGAAGCTGTTCGACGTTTTAAATGTTTTCGTAATAATAAAAAAAAAACTTTCGATAATTTTATACTAATTGCCTACGGACTGTATACTACTTGACTACTAATTGTATACTATTATTTTCCTAATATTTAAATAGGTCTGAACGATAATTTATTATAGCTCATTCTAATAATATGGAGTGCACCCTTTCAACAAATTGATATCAGCCACAGCACTTTGCTCAGTATTAAAATGAAGGAGCTGATCTAAATAAATTGAGGAAAAACAAAGAAACAGACCGGGTCCGGGTCGCTCCTCTAAGTTATACCTAACCAGATACCTCCAGTTATACTATACATCTTTGCAAAGGATTTAAGTGGACTGAGGTGTACTAAAAAATCCAATGTTCAAAAAATTATGAATAAAGGAATAAAGTGGATATATAGGCAAAAAGATCCATCAATGGATCTTTACAATGGATTTTAGTGGACCTAGGGACGCGTTCCTCCAAGCTGCTAGGAACTTTAAATACCTATCAAAAGGGTACAAGATATGTGGGTTGACCAATCAAATGAAACCTATTACAGACCTCAACCCAAGCTCAATCAGTTATTATTTTAAAATCATGCTTCGTTTGGCTAATGGTAACAATTTTAAGTACAATACCTTCAGTTCTATATTTCAAACACTTTACTATTTGCTACACTCTTTTAATAAAAATTTCTGTTTGGATTTATAATTGAAATTGTTAGGCAGAAACTTAACTGCATAGACAGATTGTAAGGCAGTATTCATTGGGTTGTCTAACTGTATGATAGCATCTAGGATAGAAATAACTACATTATTGTTAAGGGAGAAGGAAAATAAAATAAATTAAAGGTTTTTCCATTTATTTCAGTGATTACTGATTACATAATTAATATAACATACGATACCTTACAACTATTGATTCTAAAAAAATCATTTCCAATATCACCCTTAGCTATTAATTAAATTTTGGATTATTCCATGAAAAAAGTACTGATACATATACTTAACTTTACTGCGAATTACAAAACGTGGCTTTGAATGCCTCATTGTCCACCATAGTAAAGAAAACGTATGTAAATTGAGGGTAATATTCTTTGGTTTCATTTAAACTTAGAGTAAAATTGGAATAAATTATGATAAACAACAAAAACTTATGTATGTACGAGACTGACGGTCACTGCCTTGAGAATACGAAACAATTAATTTATAAACTAGCTTTGCCATCGCAGCCATCCATTACACTTATTTAAACTAAATCGTTTATTTAAGCTGTTAAAATTATCAATTTAAATTCTAAGATTAATATTCTGAATTGCATTTTTATCATAAAGATTATTTAACAATTTTTCTTTTTTGTTTCTTATTTAACTCTAGCACTACGAGTTACTTGCTAAATTACTAAATTTAGACTATTTTTATCCTAAGAAGGGATAGTGTGTTAGAGATGAAATATCAAACGATAAAGCAGAATTAAGTGAAGTAGAAGATGAGGTTAACATTTAAGAAAATTTTAAGAATTGACACTGGCTTCATACTAAGGTAGGTGGGATTCTCAACGATCAAGAAATTGAGAACGATAGCAGTGAATTTAATGCTGCATGAAGAGGTGAATGAATTATTGTCGGTATTAGCAAAGATATTATTATACTTATAAAAAGTAAGTTCTATAATGTGTGAAGCATCTAAACGAACAAAAGCTTTCACAGCCAGAATGATTTTTCATACTTCGTGTATTAGAATATGATAAAGGGAAGGTAGATTAAATTTAAGAATTTTAAGTTATTTTATTTAAGTTTTTATATTTATACCATAATTTTATCTACAGTGCATAAGTTTAAATTTTTCTATTTATTCGAAAATAGGATTAGTTAATCCTTTTAAATGGAATGTTAGGTTAGCACTACAAGGGAAGAGTGGTATTGAACATACCCAGGGAACCCTCCCGGTACCATGAGCTGTTGCATACGGGATGTTCAATACTTTGTCTTCCAGAAATCTTAGATTAGTTTAAGAAGAAAGTTTATTTTGGAACTACATTAGTTGGTAGAAAAGCTGTCAAAGATTTCAATGTTGATTTATACTATGCTAATAAATAACTAGATTTTAGTTGATGGATTTATGTTGGTTTTAGACAAATCAATAGATGGACAAATAAAATATTGGTGAAGCTAAGGACAGGTTTGCGAAGATGAAATTAAATAGGTGGTGATATTAAAAGAGAACGCTAATCTAATAGAAGCATTACGAGATAATGGCACTGCGGAATGTACCCGAGTTATAAAAAAGTATCCTAAATCAGCTTATTCCTATTTTGTTTCAAACGAGATTATGTTGCCTTTTACTCCTTATTTTACGAAATTTCTACGTTTACACCATCGATATTTTTATCCTTCGACTAAGTTCCTTTATTGCCAACACCTTTACATAGTTCTTAATAGTGATTCAACAAACACATGCTAAGTTGTGACGTGCGATTTAACCCTATAATTTTAATTATCATTTAAATACGAATATTCGTGAGCTCAATCAATTCGAATCTTCGTATTTATTTTATTTCTAAAACGATGGCAAAGTCTACAAGTCTGTGAGGCCGTTCAAAGCGGTTCAAGGCTTTGATTGGCTCAGAGCAGAATCTGCAGCAGCCCATACAAACAGACGAAAGAGGAAGTTGCTTTTTTGTATGAAACCGTACGGATTCTTGTAACCTATACAAATATAATCTCAAAGCAAGGACCGCAATCGAAAACACTACGAACAAAATTCGGTTGTTATTTTATACATTCCACACCGCCGCTGTTGCCTTCGTCTACTGATAGTATCATTTCCGAACATTCTATTACTAGAAAATACAAAATTTAACGTATTTACAACCTTTTTAAAATTTCCCCTTTAAACATAACATTCATAAGTACATCCTTGCAGTCGCAGCCGAAATGTACATCCCTTATATTAAGGACTAGAATTATTTGGGAACGAAATGCTACGTGAAAAAATCATAATGTCTAAATCATTTTCTACTCTATCGTCTGGCAGTAAGGTTGGGTGTTGAGCATCGTGAATGCCAGTCATGCCAGGGTCAGATCTCGGCGATCAACTGATGAGTGACGATGGAGTAGGTTACATGATGATACACTTCCCCTTTTCAGCCCAGGGGTTGTTTTTCTTGTCTGGAGCGTGTATGAGAGGATCGTTCTTCTCATTCTCCTCCACGTACTCCCTCATTCTGGAAAAGAGAAATAATATATACATACATATGTATATATAAGTAAATAACAATAAAAAAATGTCTATGTGATATCTGGTTTCCCTAACTCTGCTCTGCTAGCTTTCAGCACAGCTAAGGTTAGGGTAATCGTTTTTCTTCTGAGGCTAGTCTAGATGGTGGTTTTAAGGTTTTGGACGCATTTTTCCAGAAAAATTGCGTATCCACACAAGCTCTGCTTAACTTCGGGTTCGATGATGGTGAAAGCATAATTATTGTCCAGAATTATTATGTATTTCTTATTTACATGATCACGGGCCATATAGCAGCCCTGTCCTTTGGGAGGCATACGTGGGGCCGAAGCCTGCAGTACAAATGCTTGAGAAATAATATAAATGTGAGGAGGTTATTATTAATGTAAGCGCGTTAACTACGAACCTAGTTTGTGTTGGAAGAACACCAACGTTAGTTCAACGAAGGTTCGTAGTTAACCCGCTTACATTCATAATGAACTCGTCAAACTACGAAAGTTTTTTACAAATAAAATACTAAATTTTGTTAATTTTCAGCGCGATATTAATTAGATCGAATCAGCATTTTTGGCGTTGTTTGTGTGTGCACAAACACATATCTTCACAAAGTTTTACAAATAATAAAAAAAAAATTGAAGTTAGATGTTTCCTATAATCTACTTTGAGACTTACCCCCTAAATAATATGTTAAAACACCTAGCAGTACTTTCATATAAAATGTGAGAGACAACGAAAGAAGAAAACGAACGACATTTAACAATTGCGTCGGCATAGGAGAGGTTTATAACTAAGGACTTACAGAAATAAACTAACCAAATAGACTTTAATCCTTACTCAAAAAGTAAAAAAAAACCTTGGGCCCAAAGCAGTTATTATTTGTTATAATAACGTCATAACAGAGGAAAGCTTTCAGCGTATTTCTTACAGCTCCCAACATAAAACATAATAAACGCAGAGAAAGGAGCAATTCTCAGAATTATTATACGCACAATATGTTTACCAGCAATTGCCCTAAGATAAACATAACCGAAAATATTTCATTTATATCGAAAACAAAAGAAAATGAGTCTCGCGACCGAAAATTGAATTTGTCTTCTTGTGTTTCTTATAATTTTGTTGTTAAGAATTTTAACTTAGATTATGAACTAATAAAATAAAATAAATATAAAAAAGCCTTTATTCACTGACCAATTTACAGTGGGTAGGTGCATTTACATGGTGTTATTTAAATCATCGTAGGTACGCATAAAACTAGTACCTACAACAAAATTTTTCAGCAACCCGTTTGCTGGTCAGGGGGCCTACTCGGAAAAGGAAATTCGAAGTTTCTTTTTCGTTTTCGCGCAAAACCAACTCTTATGTCGCTTGCATAAGATTAGCGTTTGTACGAAAAATAATCAGAAACTTCAATTTCGTTTTTACGAGTACGCGCCCAGGTTATCTTTCGACATAGGCCTCCCCTAGTTTCTTCCACTCATCTCTGTCACGAGCTAATCTTCTCCATCCCTTTGGTAGGTCATCTAGAAATGGAAAAAGACGAAAGGGATGTCAAATCAAAAGATGGGAAGATGATGACCTACCAAAGGGATGCAGATTATGAACTACAACAAAACAAATGGTATAATTAATTAATTTATTTAATCTCATATTTTTTAAAGGACTTTTTGCAAACACTGACTACATCACCCCTTTTAGTACCTACATAATTAGTTTCTAATCTTATAAAATATAATTACCGTTTTATACAGAATCCTGGCCGCAGCGCAAAGCGGGGCGGGCAAGATACTTGCCGATGAAGAAAAATGACAATATTTAACACGTTTCCAAATATGAACCTCGAGACTGGTTACGAACACCTTCAGAAGATGATGTACATACATCTTCTATAACGCCACAATGCTCATAGTTGGGAGAATCTAATATTTTCAAAAGATTTTTTAATTTAGCAAGAGGTATGTATGTGCCCGCAACGCAGCCAGCTTACAAACCAAGGTAGAATCCAGGGTATGGTAAATGAGGGTAGGTTTGTATTATTAAAATTTCATGTGTCTACAATGTACCTATCACAATGTTGTTCTAGAGATACACCAATCGCTAAGGTCGAGCAAAAATGCATGAAGGAATCAGGGATCCCCTAATGTTTTTAATTTAATTCAAACACAAGAGGCAATGCAGCCAGCGTCTCGGGGACGCTTCCGACTGGCATTGATATGGACCAGTTGATCTATCTGTAGATTGTTTGCAACAATCTGCAGTTAGCTCAATTGTTTCAATTGTAAATCATAGTTTAATTAGTTTATATTATTTGATTGTTATTTTATTTAAACACAGAATAATAAATAACACACACACACACAGAATAATTAATATATAAACTAATTTGACATACCTAATAATTTTGAGATGTTTTGATGTTTGCTTTTATAGATAATTATAATCTTGTATATAAAATTTCCATGTCACAATGTTGGTTACCGTACTCCTCCGAAACGGCTTTACCGATTTTTACCAAATTTTATATTCGTATTCAGTCTGAGAATCGGCTACTATCTATTTTCCATACCCCTAAGTGATAACAGTTGAAGGCAAAACAACGTTTGGCGGGTCAGCTAGTTATTAATAAATTAGACGCTAAGTATTTTTTTTAAATTGATATGCCAGGTATGTGGCGAGTCACGAGGATATACTTGTATTTATCACCTATATATTATTGTACCATGTATTTTATGAATAACTGATTGTTTGATTGATAAATTATTTTTTGATAAAGCCATAATACATGTGAGACCATCCACTCGATGGACCGACGACATAGTAGCGGTCGCAGGGAGTCGATGGATGGAGGCGGCTCAGGACCGCTATTTGTGGCGTCGTATGGGGAAGGCCTGTGTCCAGCAGTGGACGTGTATGGGCTCATATGATGATGAAAGCCATAATATGTGTACCCCGATTCAAAAAACCTGGATATTTTTTGTATACAAATGTTTTACAAAACCCAAGGAATGTTAGTGGAAAATATTTAACGACATTGTTATCATCGAAGTAAAGCACAGAAGCTCGAAACAATTTTTGGTTTTGAATTCATCATTTAATTGATTTCTCGTTCGTTTTCGAAGACAAATTTAAGCATTTTTTGCTACACTAGTGAGATTATGCGTTGTTGAAGTTTGTGTTTTAGTTTTTATTGATGACTTTGCTGTTACTTTGTTGTTTTCTGTTATTGTTCTGTATAAGTTTTTGGTAAGTTTTCATTCATAAATGTCTTTGTTGACATAAAATATCTGGAATTCTGAATTGGAGTATAGATAAATAGTAGTAAACAATAGTATATTGCGGATCATGAGAACAGCCGCTGATGCTGACAGAGAGGGAAGGACAACGCAGCCCAAGTACTAGTACTTCATGGGGCCCTAGGGCCCCGTTGGCACCCTTTTGGTACAGAACCTTAAAAATGAAGTATTGGAGTTAAAGTTCTTAAGCTATTTCCATTCAAAAGTTTGATAAGAACGGGTTTGAGTATTATTATAATTTTAATGAATTTTTCCGGTTCAATATATATATCGGATAAATTTTTTACATTAATTTTTTTATTAATTAATTTGTATTGTTTCTAATTGATTAGTTTTTTATTTAATTTTAATAATTATTATTGTGAATCTAATTTTATTTTACTTTTATATTGTTCATTACGATTGCACATGTAATTATTACATAATACATTGATTACGAATGTACCTATACAATTAGACCTGTAACTTTGTTGCCAATAAACAATCTGAATTGAATCTAGTGGGTTTACAGAAGCAAATTTCTCTTATTTTAATATTATCGAGTATACTCGCTGACACTGTATCAATCAACCAGATTATATGTACCTTATTTAATAACCTAACTTATATTAATCAAGACTTAGGTTAGGTGCAAATGACGTATAATATCTTAGTTAGTTAGCTAGTTAAAAATAACGGTCATAAACCATTATAACGTAGGTTTTTTATTCAGTACAAGTTGTTCATTCTAACGACTTAGGGCATAAAAGTTAACGATTCTGCTTTAATGATCGTTAAAAATAATAATGGAGCCTTTACGACTAACTCTTATTCAAAGGTATCTAAAATTAAAATTGTAATTTATTAGACTCGTTAAAAATTGTAAACAATGTTTTTGTGGTATTTCTAAAATATTGTTACTCGGACACGGGTTTCATGACACCTCTATCTGCTCCCTTTCGTAAAGAAACCAAATTCTTCCAATAAAAAAA
Organism: Eupithecia insigniata; assembly: GCA_947859395.1. Classification (NCBI taxonomy): domain Eukaryota; kingdom Metazoa; phylum Arthropoda; class Insecta; order Lepidoptera; family Geometridae; genus Eupithecia; species Eupithecia insigniata. Next base: position 2,073,741 of record OX401999.1, on the reverse strand, counting down.
GAAAATGAATCCTATGGCAAGTTTATATCTCATGTTTTGATTAGAATAGTGAACTACGGAAGTCGTAGATCTAAAGTTGACCCGCCATCAACATTTTTTTTAAAGTCAATCCCTAAGAGTTTTCCAGAGTCTTAGAGTCGTCTCTATTAAAAAAAAAATACAAAATATTTATTTCTTTAGGGAATCTCGCTCTTCCATGCCAATTGAAATATAATAGTTGATTGAAGTTAAGTAATTTAGTTTTATGTAGTATATTAAAGGCAGTATTATTAAAGGTAGTATTTATATTTTAAAACTAAGCTAAGAGTTTACATCTATACTTATAATTTACAATAAAGCTTATTTTTGATTCTCTTAACTACAAAGTCGCTTCCCGCTGTCTGTCCCTATATATGCTTAGATCTTTAAAACTACGCAACGGATTTTGATACGGTTTTTAAATAGATAAAGTGATTCAAGAGGAAGGTTTATACGTATAATTTGCACCCGTGCGGAGCTGGGGCGGGTCGCTAGTTATTAATAAAAAGCTTTATTTTTAAAACACCTTTTTAGGCTTGTCTAAATAAATAGGAAGGTAGCTATTCTAATAACCCAGCGAATATAATTAATCACCGTCTACTTAATAAAACAATGTCCGGACCCCGACTGCTGGCTGCCGAAATCTCTTTGTCAACATTATGGATTCCCATTAAGGGCTGTGAATTTTTAATCAGCACCCAATTGGGCCGTCTGATTGGCTGTGGCCGATTTATTAATATTTTTTGTAGAATACGATACGATTTATTAATCGTTCTCTATATTCGAATAATATACGAGTCTGAGATATGCTTGATGCTAACGACATCAAATATAATGGACTGAACACACCAAACCCTGACAAAGCCAGATCAGAGCGTCATTTCACTGTGGATAAGGTTTTAAATTGTGCTGTTTGTGTGTGAAATTAATAAAAAATCTACCTCAACGCTCTGTAGTACTAAATATGTATAGGTTTCGAAGACAAAACTACATACATATATGACAGACAAACAAAATTCGAGTCAAAGCAAAAAATTGCTTGTGATCGTCTTGTGATATTCTTTTACTACATTTTTTGTAAATAAAATTTTACCTAAAAATCGTATCGGATCAGAAAAGTCCCATTTTCGCCCTCCATATCGGACGGATGGATTAATTAGCTCTGGGTTCCGTATAATAAATCTTTCAGTTCGATATTGAAGTCGATTACCCAGAATCGATATGTGCCTGGATGTTTGTTTTAAATTAAGTTCTATTCTGTAGGGAATATGGATTATTCAAATCTTTTCAAGCTTTTCAAAGGAAATTGGCTATGGATTTGGATTTGCTTGATCTGCTGATAAAATTTTGCGTAAATTACAAAATATCTACTTTAGGTATTAAGTAACCTGAATACCACACTTATACTAAAACTGTAACCTATAAAACTGCTCCAGAAATAGCGTTATTCAAATCTAGTACCTACAACAATGCGTTATGGGCTATTTTAGACCGTGTGTGGGAGCTTTATCGTTTTCGATATTGAGAATCAATTTGATGTGCGTTTTTATCGTAGAAAAGGTATGATAAAACTTAGAAGTTTGCTTGCGTTTTGGCAAGCCACACTATAACGCATTGCGCTACTCTCAGCCCCGCTAGCACGGGACTTTTCATTTCTACTCTACCTAGACTAGAGAAGAAAGTTTCTTGTCTTCATAATCTTTCTTTTGCCCGAATATGCCGTTTCGAGAAACAAACCCTAGAAAATAGTTTCTTCGCAGAGAAGCGTTTTCTATAGCAACGGGAACCAAACCACAGAAAAAATATAAATGCTGAAGAAAGTTCGTTCTTTGCGTTTCATTACCAAGAAAATCAACATAAAACCAGCCGTTTCGCCAAAAAGAAAACTGAGCCCGTAAAAAGAAACGTTTTTTGATTACACCAAAATGTCACTTTATTGTATTTGTCAATGTCAATTACAATGTTTTGAAGGGTAATTTCTTTCGTTCAAAGATGTATTTTTATTTTTTTCTTATATTGGACGAAAGAAATACCAAAATCTTTTCTCAAAATTTTTCGGTGAAATACTGTCTCTGGCAAAGGCGGCGAATGAAGATTATTGAACTCATAGCATATACAATACAGAATAACGGAGATTAATTTGGTTTTGGAGCAAACAAACAAACAAATTATTCTCCGATTTTTTATGTTGCATTTGCTCGTAATGGCTGTGGAGCCATTAACTAGACACGAAAACCCCAAAAATCAAAGAGTATTATAATAATATAACTAAACATCCAAATATTGCGAGATGAGAGGGAAGAAAGGCCTTGTCTAGGTCTCGAGAGGTGTAGACAATTTTAGAAGAAATGTTTCTATTCTCAAATGTCAAGAAACGAGTAAATTGATCCCCATGTTCGCATCGGTAGACGGGTAGACTCTAGGGTAGAATAGAAAACATCTCTCTCTCTAGGGTAGAATAGAAAACATCTCTACCGCTTATTCTTCCGAACGCCGTGTTCGCGAACGAAGGAAACTTTCTACTCTCTGCACCTAAATGTCATTTTTACGTCATTTTTTATCTATTCTACCTAGACAAGAAAGCCTGTGCTAGCCCTACAGGAGCATATAGAATATGTCGACTGGAACGTACTGCCACCATTAGGTAGGTTTTTATCTGTCGCAACGCAGCATTGTAAGTAGCAATAAATAACAATCAAATAATATAAACAAATTAAACTAGTATTTACAATTGAAACAATTGAGCTAACTGCAGATTGTTGCAAATAATCTATAGATAGCTCAACTAAATACATTGGTTATACGTATAACGGCAAAAAAAACCTACCTTCTGTAAACGTAATCTACAAAAATAATACAAAAATAAATTTAAACTAACTATCAAGCATATCCTTTGTAAAAAGGCTTATTATATAATATCAGATTATCTAGAGGATAAAAAAGCATGGGACGACTTTTGCTCCAACTCGAAAACTAACAACCTAACAAGGTAAAGGTTTCTTGTTCGCTTCTTTACTTTACCTTAAAAAGATTGAAGTGAACAAAAAATCAAAGTGATCACTTTATGTCCCTGTTTTAGTTATGTAATTTTAACTTTGTGACGTGTCCGAGAGTCCTGTAAGGTCTTAAGGAAATAAAGCACTAATATTTGATATTTGAATCAATTTTTGATAGGTTTAAAATAAGCTGAATATTTAGCCGATAAAAACTGATTTTTAAAGAGATTTTATCCCTACTGTTTCATCTGGACTTTACCCTCGATAAGGCCTTGTTTTGGTTCGAAGGGATGACAGTAAAATTATACCTACAAATAAGAAGGGATTTTTAAGCTTAATTTTCTGGTTGCTTTGTGCCCAAAATAACGTATCTACCCAAATTATCTTGAAGAATCGAAGATTCTTAGATTATATATGTTTTTTCTTTTTAAAGTAAGTGGAAATTTAAAATAAATCGCTAAGAACCTACATGATTATATTGATTACACATGACTTAAGGGAAATCAGATATTTAGCAAAAGGCCGGGGTTCTACAACAAAACAATTATTGGAGATACGCGGCTTTGGGCGGAATGGCCGCCCTGTGATGACAGTATGTAGAACATTAGAGAACCTTTTTATTCATAAATCACTGTGAGCCAATTTGCTAAAAAAGTTCAGTTTTTGACCAAGCCGCTTTGTTGACAAACCGGGTAAATAGCACATAGCTCTAAGAGATAATGTAGAACTATTATTTTTAAAATCAGAAAGTAGCTGCATCATACTAAAATCAAACATTACGAAAAAACTTTACTTCAGATTTCAGTTATCCAATGAGTTTACTTTTTTAGGCTTACAAAATAAGCACAACAACAAGTCAAATTTTATACTATACCTACATCAAGTAAAGGTGTGAAATAAGTTGGTATCGATTTACTCTTCAGTTCATTTTATTTGAACTTCCGTTCACTTTCAAACTTTCATCGGACGGGCTACCAAAACAAAATAAAGGAGCATTAAAAAACTATGCACTACGCAGATATTGGAAAGCGGTAGATATCTACTCTTTAAATTAAAGACATAAAAAAAAACATCTTTATGAAAATCGTCTGTATGGACGTTGAGATCAAGATAATGTCTAGAATGGAAGAATAGCTTATTTGAAATTGAACGATCTCATTATAAAAATTAACGCAAGCTTTATTTTAGCTCTTTCTCTTAGGCTTCTTGCCATCACAACCAAAAAAGATTCCCAATCACATCCAGCACCGTTTATTAAATATGAACAACCTGTACTCGTGACTCTGCTCACGCAGACGCACGCTCACGTTATAAACCGGAGCCTGTCTCACTCGGGGATAATGTAGCTATTTGAAAAAGAATTTTCGCAATCAGACCTGCACGGCTATTCTGACTTGATCGAAAAGTTTCCTTACTCGAAATCTGACACAAATCCGCGCGAAATTCAAATATTTTAGCGGTTTTTAATATTTTCTGCGGTCTACAAGCAACATCAATAGCAGAAAAGTAACTTAACGTAAATTGTAAAACATTTTCTATGAACTCATGTTTTAACTAATTTCGATTCGACTCGAGTTTGGGAGAAATTAATAATTTAGGAGAATTATTACTAAAATCAACATTATTACCAAAAGCCCCATTAATCGTACTTCATTGGAACATAGATTCATAGAAAATAGTTAGCGCTTTATGAAAAACTACTTTTTAGATAGTTTTATTCCTTGTAGAACGCAGAAAATATTAAAAACCGCTAAAATATTTGAATTTCGCGCGGATTTGTGTCAGATTCCGAGTCGACGAAGGTTTTCGATCGAGTTAGAATAGCCCTGCAGGGCCCGTACTCGCAAAAACGCAATCGAAGTTTCTTATCCGTTTTCGTGCAAACGCTAAGCGACATAAGAGTTTGTTTTGCTCGAAAACGAATCAGAAACTTCGATTTTCGTTTACCCAGTAGCCCCCAGTAGTTCTAGACTTTATTTCACAAATTTTACCCCTGTAGTGACCATATGAAATGATTTTCAGTAGGTACATAGTTTCTTATGCCTCTTGTTTTCCAAATATATTAAACAAGCACCCCGCTCCGGCTTCGCACGGGTAGTAGATCACAGCATTATCGTTATAATCAACCAATTTACACAAAACCTTGACAAACTATTTCTTTTCATTTATTTCCACCGTAGGTTTGTCGGGATGTCGTTAATTTCCGTTTGGTAAAAATCTTACGAAAATTTGTTCAGTACATTTTGAGTTTATCGCGAACAGACAGACATATAGATGCGGCGGAGGACTTTGTTTTATTAAATCTAGTGAAGTGAAAAGACAAAATCTGAGTGAATGTAATATCATATAAAGTAGGACAGCATCTTTTTATGAACGCTGCCCATTTCAGTTCCTGGGTCATTCAATTTACATTTCATGTAAAACAAAGGTGCCAAAACCGATTCTACTGTTTTCCACACATTACGTTGAGGGGCGCCGAAACACCCCCTTGTCACTTGCCAAGTCGGGGGCTGTTTTTAGGTCACTGTTGCCTAAGTGGCTCATATGGTGTTTTAGTATAATGTTGAGATGACGGTTTTCTTTCATTTTCCTTTAATTTATGAGAAAACTGGCTTCTGGTTTATGTTTTGCTGAAGGTTGAATTATTGTGTTTGTTCTTTAGTTGAATTATTTATTAACAATGTGTCATGGCGGATTGCTGTATTTTTAGTTTTATTTAATTAAAATAATAATTAATCTCGATCAAAGTAAAAAATATATTTATACAAATTAAATATATTGTAATAAGTGTTTTGTAATCTTTGCCTCAGTTAAAATTAGTTAGTAAATAATTTTGGTGATTTTTAGTTACTCTCATCATCCCTATTATCCATGATGACGTCACAAATTCAGGCCTTCAGTTTAAGAAAAACAAAAGGCGATCGCGACAGCTTTGAAAAATATTGGATCGCTGTCAAATTACGAAAACTATTTCCTCTCTGTCCGGTAGGGGTGCTGAAAGGCCCTAAATGTATGGGAAGAAACAAAACTAAACATTTATAGTTTCCGCAAAATATGCACAAATTAACTCTGCTATAGATATATTGATAGTTAATGCAGACTCTACAAAACAATTAAAAAAAATACAAACAATTTAGTACAAAAAGTGTGACAATTGGCGATCTTATCGCTCACGAGCGATCTCTAGCAGACTACGTATACCTTGGATGGATAGGATCGTTGAATTGAAAACGGGGGTCTGTTTAGTTAATTTTCACGGTATAAGTGCCTAGTTATTACACCTTTAAAAATTCAATATTATTTATCACATTATTTTCAGATATTTTATGCCTTTGTCTGTGAATCCTTCTTCTATGATTTTTATTCACAACTCATTACTCAACTCAACAACTCAATCTCCCAATGGTTTGGAACGAGAACTTTATCATAAAGAAAAAAGTCAGTAAGCCAGCGTCTTGAGAATTTTTCCGATTAGTATAGATATGGATCAGTTGAGCTACCTCCAGATTGTGTGGAACATTCTGCAATTAGCTCAACTATCTCAATCAATACTGGTTTTAATTTGTTTGTCTTTTCTATACTTATTTTTGAATTAAGAGTAACCTAACTTTTTATTTTAAGTGACGACATCCCGTCTAAAGTTTCAACAAATACAATATAATTTTAGGTTCAGAATGCGTTCTATCACACAGCAATCATTTTAATCGCCCAGAGCAAAACTGAGAGAGCGAATTCTATTATTAGCTATAAGATTATGAAATAAAACTCGGCAATGTACACACATGGCCATACATCTTTCAGCGTTTTATGGCTGCTCATCCACTGATGCACACGCACTCTATACGTACTTGATACTCGTACACGCACGTGCATTTATACGGACTTGGTTCTTGATGTTTTCCTAACAAGTTACTGTTTAGACATTTTTAGATAACCTGTATAGATTCCTATGTTTATGGGGTGAGTTGTTGGTGGGCATGGATGTTGATAACTTTAAAAAAATATCGGCGTGAATCACGCCATAGTTTTTTTGCGTTTGCCTGACGGCTAGCCCATCTCACGCCGCGTGTGCTAGCCGTCAGGCAAACGCTTCGTTAGTCAAGAATTGTCAAAAACCTTCAATTTCTACTGGAAATGTGCCCATAACTAATTAATTATAAGTGAGATACCTACAAAAATGGAACGCTCCCGAACCATTTACACATTTATTATCATTATAATTTGATGATTTTCATTTGAATAGCCAGTACTCAGTAATCCGTAAACCGCTATGGTTGGGAGCCTTTACGGTTGATCTATTTTTACCCTTTAAAACAATATCCAAATGGATTATGCTTGTTAGCCAAAGTAGATACATTCCTAACGAAAACTGGAATCACAGTACCAATTATGTTTGTATTTTCAAGTGTTTTATTTAAGGTACTTCATTTAGAGCGCCTATGTGTATAGTCCCCAACTTATTTCCTTATAATACCTACTCATTACTATGTAATTGGGAACATAACAAATTATTTTTTAAAATTTTGGTGTGTTATCAGTAAACTACGGGTAAAAATTGTTTTTTTTACTAGTCAGGCAGAGAATGTAGGTAATTGCACGATCATCTATTGTAAAAATACTATTTCTTATGTTAGTTACTGCTATTTGTGGCGTTGTATAGGGGAGGGCTTTGTCCAACAGTGGACGCGTATGGGCTGATACGATGATGATGATATATAAGGGACAAATGTTTGTCAGATCTGGAAATATTTGTTCCGGTTTTCTGGCTATTTTCTATGTTTAGCCTCTTCCTTATGAAAATTCAGTCAAAGGTTTTGTTTATGCTGAAATAGAATATTAGAGTTCAAATAAGACATTGTACTAATTATTACTACTATTATTAGTATTAATAAACAGACAAACATACCTTAATGAGAGTCAACATCATCATTTTTTGTTCGTAATATCACCATTTTGCTGGATTTTTGTGAGTGACAAGAAATTTTGTAACTACCCACTCAATTTGATACTCTCTCTATCACTACAATTATAAAACAAAGCCCTCCGCCGCGTTTGTCTGTCTGTCTGTCTGTTCGGGATAAACTTAAAAACTACAGAATGTATTTTCATGTAGTTTTCACCAATCGATAGAATGGTTCATGAGGATGGATAAGGTAAAAATTTATCAAGGTTGTGTGTAAATTGATTGAAATATAACGATAATTGTTGGAAGTGTCGGAAAAAGTCAAGCCGCCTGGGAGCATTCATCGAAAACGCAAAACGATTCAAGGTAGGATATTTCTCTTTCATACATCTACATAAAGTCTGCGACTGCATAAAATATATCTTTTAAAATATAGCTTACTATAAAATAAAATATAGCTTATCAATATATAATAGCTTATAAATATAGCTTAAAATATAGCTTACTATACTCATTCTATCATAATAATAAGCTCTACTATCCGTGAGAAGCCGGGGCTGGTTGCTAGTCTACTTTATTTTACTCAATTGAAACGTGAAGTAATAATGTACCTACCTACTTAAATAATAAAACATAACTACTTAGTATCTATCCATTATATGCAAGAAACTAGGTAGTGAAAATGTCCAATACCATAGGACAATAGACATTGTATTCACATAGTTTCTGTGAATTTTCGAACAGCGTCATCATTAGGTATCTACTTGATAATAATACGTTTTTTTCCATGAATTTACGTTCTATTGTGTCATGGGCATCGTGACTGCAAGGTGCTTGACAATAAAGTTATTTTCTGCCTCGTTCAAACTCATACATACAATTTTACTAAAAAACACCAAACAGCTCATACAGTTTTTTTTTTAATAGAGGGTAAAGTAGGGTGAGTCACCTCATTAGTTACAATTGACTCACTGCAAAAACCTTACTTCTGAAAATCACAATTTTAATTTATTTACTGTTTAATTTACCGGCCAAATAATTCAATTATTCTCCAGGCCATGTGGCCATGTGTTACACCTTAAGTTTTGATAGGCCAAATATGTTTTTAACTAAATAATGTATTTAGCTTATCAAAACATGATTTCAATTTTCAGATGTGAGTTTTTTGCCGTGGGCCATTCCCCTTAAGGCGTCAATTTGAACTTTACTTAAATTATATAGAATTACAGTCTGCAGTTAGCTCAATTGTTTAAATTTTAAATACTAGTTCTAATTTGTTTCTATTATTTGATTATAATTGTTTCTAAAGACATAAAGAATTTACTTGATGCTACAATAGCAACAAGAATACTATAAAAAATATAGTTAAAAACTAAAACCCGACTACATAAAAGTCTTAAACAAGCGTTCACCTATTGTCCATATCATTTTCTTTTGATACTTAGGTAGTCGTTGTTGAAATCGGAGTAGTAGTTTCAGCGCTACGTGGGAACAAAGAAATCGGCTACATACATACATACATAGGATGCTAAAATCATAACCCTCCGGTAGTCGGGTAAAAAGACAAAATGACAAAGTTTCGAATAGGTAATGCTATCAGGTAGTGCTTGCACCGAAAATTCTATTATATTACAAATGCGAAAGTGTGTTTGTTTGTTTGTCCTACCTTCACGCCCGCCCAAACTATGCTTAGTTTGGGCGGGCGTGAAGGACCAATCAACTTAATTTTTGGCGTAGAGTTAGTCGAAAGGATGGAGCGTAACATAGGCTAATTTTTTCTGTTAAAACATTCAATTCCCATGGGAGATTTACGGGAAAAAAGACCTTGTTATCCCCCTAGAAATGTGAAAATTTAACGCGGGTGAAACCGCTGAGCACAGTTAGTACTATATAAAATAGGCTATTTTTGAAGCAGTTGTCATGGGCAGATACTAGTGCAGTTCTATGTATTTCAAATAACGATCACAATATTAAGGTGTATTGTTATTTCGACCCACAGTTTCTCACCACGAATATAAAATTGTTATTTCGACCCAAAATATATTGTCAACTCAACCCACGATAACCAAAATAATATTTTTTAATAGAAACGGAAAGAAAACAAATGTTGCCAAATAAATAAATAATGCTGGACAATTCACACGGCATCATCTAGCCCCAAGATAGGCAGAGCTTGTGTTATGGGTATTAGGTTACTGGGTCTGGTATATTATATATAATACAATACCTACACTGCATGTATAAATACCTATTTAAAAAGAAAGAAAAGACAGTAATGGCGTTTTTACAAAGCCTCCCAGGTTAATAGGTACATTGTAGGAAGGAATATGATGTGTTCTTAATTACTTCGTTAGGTACCGAAAGACAAGACTTAAATCTGGATCTCTTCAAGACTAGAGTAAATAGGTAGGTGTCTTCTAGACCGTCGTGATACACCGTCAGGCAAATCGTCTTTTATACTATCAGGTGAGATTGTATGAAGAATAAAGACTGACTTGAAATAAACCCAACTTTGGCCCTTTCGTCTGTTACAGACGTTCCAGGTGTAGCCAATGCTTAGATTTTGTAATTGTTTTTAGTGGTTGTACCTAAATCTTTATGCGCAAAAGTCGGTACACAAACCGTTACATTTTATTAACGCAAACCAAAATTTTGGGTTATGTTATGAGATTCAACAGACACATAATCTGCAAAAGCTTGCGGATATAAATGCCAGAACATTATAATTTATAAGTCACAGTAAATTATAGCAAAATTTATCAAAAATTACCCGTAGAGTTATTGGAAACGTGATTCCTCTTGATTTGGCCTGAGTTTTATATAAAACTTATTCAAGGAAACAAACAAACGTGAGATAAACCTATAAATTGACCAGAATAAGGAAGGATTTAACAGAAACCTCATGCTAATCAAAAACGACTCATAAAATAAACACATAGATAATGTTCATTAGTTAGCACATAAATAAACAAAATGAAAATAAAAACCATACGAAGTAGAGTGCACAGAAAATTTGAAAAACGAAAAATCCATAAATCGACATACGCCTACCCGTTCGCTGCACGCTACACTAACCCCAACGTCCTTCCTCAAAAGCACCATATTCCCTTACACTCACGAACCACTCCCTAGCACTTCACAATGACGTCACTTTTCGAACGTTTTTAAATATTTTTCTAATAAAGGAGGTTACTCACGCTGCAATGCTCTTAGAGAGCGGCCAGCGTTCCATCGACGCTTGGTACTTCATGTTTTCGATCTGCTTTTTCAACGCTTCCTTGTCCATGGCTGCGAGAATACTGGGGTCCATGGCGCAGAATCTGTGGCAGTAGACACGCACACATATAAACCGTGTAAAGCGAGCTTGTGTCGGACGGAGGGCAGTCGTGCTGAAAATTGTTATCGAGAAGGTAGGTAACTAGATTAATTTGTGGTTGAAGTAGGATATGATGAACTTCTGTGGCTTGTAATCTGACAATAATGTCCTACAGCGGCTAAATGTGGTTTGAAAACTTGGGAAGGCTTAGAAGAATCAATTTGATACTCTTTTTCTATCAACCGGAGCTGCACAATTCCTTGATTTCTAGACTGAATTCTACTTAAAGATAAATAAAAGAGGTAATTGTAATCGATAGTAGACACAAATAATTGGAAATTAATTTTATCCATATATAAATTCGTAAGTAACAATAACAAGATAATAAGCAATGGTAGAGTTCTTATAAGACCTAGGCAGATATAAGACATAGTTTATGAGAATTACATATATTTTCATTAGTAATTATAAGAACTTCTGTTTTCCCAAAATTTTATCTTCTTATAAATATAATTTTTATCATAATAAATCCTATGTAAATTAAATCCTAAATTTATTTTTTAGTTTCAGTAACTCATTTTCTGAAAAACTTCCATTCTCACCAGTACTACGCTACCCGCCTCACGCACACTACCAAACCCTTGCACGTGTGTCTACGCTAGCAGACACTGGTGTGCAATGCGCGCGCAACTTACAGTTTCTATGACAACCCCTTCACGTACACTGAAGCAAAGTTAGTTAACATGTACCATTGTATTTTGAGACCTATTCATTTATATTAAGGATATTTTTTCATTACTACATTGGATGTAAAATTAATGAATTAAGGCGTAATGCCCAGTAGTTGTTCCTTTGTTTCCCGCAATAGACACAGAGGGCGCTGGAAGTTCAGATGTTGGAGGTATTGACGGAAGCCATAGATGAAATGTAACGTAGAGTTTACTCTTTCATGGTAGCTGTAATACCTTAGAAATAGACACGCCTAGAAAAAAGTATTTTTCAATCAGTTATTTATGTAGACGACATTTTAGTGATTAATTGGTTAAGTTAAATCGTTCTGTGCATAAATAAAAAATAAATACTACATGTATAAATACTAAATTGTTTTACAACTTGACAAGAAAACAATAAGTGTCATAATTATACTTATTTGCAATAAATATTCAAGGACCGCCCTATCAATGATGAACTGATGATGCATAAGGATCACCTCTACAGTCGAGAGTCTTGCGACGAAAGAGAGACACAAATGGTGCGATATAGTAGGATAACGTGACACGCTCATAGATTAGGCATTGTATTACTGATAATCCGTGTAACTCGAGCTAACTGCGCTCAATCATTTTTTTAATTGGCTATAAAACACATTCTTATTCATCACTAGCTGCGCCCCCCAGGGTTACTCGCTTTCAAGTACATATTTGATTTATTTGATCATCTCACGAAATTGCTGCAGCACGATTCCGTGATCAAAAGTAGCCTTTAAAATCTAAAAGCTAAAAGCGAATTTTATTCAGTAAAACTAAATTACGAAGATGTATCGCCATCTTGGGTGTACAAGAAAAAGTGTATCTAGTCTATGGTGAGCAGCGCAACCTATAACAGTTGTTCTAAAGCTTGGTTTATATTAACAAAAGCCAACAAAAGCCAAATTCCATTACCCAAATCAAAGGTTGTATTTAAATTAAAATTTCTGCAAAAAAAGTTCGTTTGGTGCTTGGTTTTGTCACTGAATATTCATCTGTGATAACAGGTGAATGACCTTCTACATTATTTTGCACTAATTTGAAAATGCCCTGTATAAACGATGGGCCATCAGCGAAGATATTTCTCCAGGAGTCGCGGTTTTCAGCCTGGCTCTCTAAGTTCTCAACCAAACTGATTTCTCCTAAATCATCTTTGTTATATTGTAAGCCAATGATAAATAAATAATGCTGAGCAATCCATAAACATCCCTAAGCTAAGCAGAGCTCGTGTTATGGGTACATAGACATATATTTATTAGACATAGGAAATACCCAGAACACCCGGAACTTATTTGAAAATCGTACAAGCATTTATCGCAAGGTCCCGCCTTGGGATAATTACTGAACCCGCATCTTCGTACGTCGCAGGCGGACATTCGCCCGCCGCGTCACGTGACGACAATGATGATAATAAACTACTACAATTAACAAACCTGGATATTTTTTGAATACAAAGTGGTAACAAAACCCAAGTAATATTGGTGGAATATATTTAACGACATTGGTATCATCGAAGCAAAAGCACAGAAGGTACAAACTATTTTTGGTTTGAAAGCTTTCATTCATTATTTAATAGATTTATTGCAGAATACAAATTAAAAAAAAATGGTTTCACGTGCGATATAAATAATATAAATAAATAAATAATGCTGGACAATTCACACAGCATTATCTAGCCCCAAGCTAAGCAGAGCTTGTGTTATGGGTACTAGATAACTGATATACATAATACAATATTTAGTATAAAATATAATACACTATATAGATAGATATTTTTTTATTATACATAGAAAACATCCAGATCACCCCGAACAAATATCTGCAGATCGTACAAACATTTGTCCCGAGGCGGGAATCGAACCCGCAACCTCCTGCGTCGCAGGCGGACCTTCACCCACCGCGCCACAGAGGTCGTCAAAATCAATCATATTATGCGTTCTTGGTGTTTTAGTTTTTAGTGATAACTTAGCTGTTACCTTGTTTTCTGTTAATCGTTATCAGTTTTTGTTTTGTTTTCATTCATAAATGTCTTTGTTGACATAAAATATCTTGGTTTATAAATCGAAGAGTATACGTAAGTATCGTGAGTTGCAGTGAAAATAAAAGATTATCTAGTCATCAGGTGTTTTCATAGTCACATCGCGCATCGAAACTATCGCCACGATACTCTCGCCCCTAGAGCCGATCCCTTATGAATGTTGTTGATCATCGTCTCAGATTATTACCTAGTTAAAATGAATCATTAATTGCCTCAATAGGTTAAATCTAACTCAATTGACCGTGACTGTACTCCGAAGGTGATTCATTGCTCTGCCAATCAGGAAAAATATCGACGAATGCGAAGCGAAGCGTTTTAGGTATAACCTGCGTACTCAGTTCCATGAAAAAATAGTTCAGTATTTTTTCATGGAACTGAGGAACTAATATCCATGCATCCATACTCACAGACCTTGCCATTTATAATATTAGTAGAATATATTATGTATATTAACACTGGAGATACTTAATAGAACTAAGTAGAACAGCATGAGATGTGACGTCACTCACAATCCCATTCCTTAAGTACGCAGGTTATACCTAAAACGCTTCGCTTCGCATTCGTCGATATTTTTGATTGGGCTGAAATTTGGTTTGGGAATAGTTTATTCCATAACATATACAGCACCTAGTACTTAATAGTTATACAAGTGAAAGTAGGTAACTCTACTTGTCGATCTGTCTGTTACTTTTTCACGCCTAAACGGCTGAACGGATTTTAGTGAAATTTGGCAGGGTGATAAGTAAACAATATCCTGGGGACGTACATTTTAGTACTTATAACAATGTTTTACTAAAATATGCCTCTATCGTAATATTAAGAGATTATTTTAATTAATAACTAGCTGCTGCCCGGGCCTTCGCCCGCCTTTTATCGAGAAAAAATAGCCTATATGTTATTCCAGGTCCCAAACTATACCCATACCATTTCAGCCTAATTGGTTCAGTAGTTTTTGCGTGAAAGAGTAACAAATATCCATACATCCATCCTTACAAACTTTCACATTTATAATATTAGTAGGATTAGCACTCTTGTCGCCTGAAACATAGGATTACCTAATTCTGCTATAATTGTTAAACTTAGCTATACCTATTTATTTATTAAGTGCACTCATGGTTTTTCTATGTACTATGTCTATATGAGTTTCTTTGATTAAAATTTATTTATTATTGTTTATTGGCTACTTGAAAAGGCGAGCAAAGCCGCGAGTAGAAGCTTGTTAAAAATAAGCACCGACTCTTGGTCCTAAAGATTATAAAATACAGTGACACGCTCTATAATCATCAGCTATTAATTAGATTGAGAGCAGGCAAATCTGAAGCGACTGGAGTTCGTAATAAGACGCAAATTGAAATGGGCTGTGGGAGGATTGAAATTGATTTACAACTCCATCTGCCGTTTATTTGTTCGAACTACGAAGATCTTCCGGCAGACTTCATTAAATTCGAATTTTGAAATGATGAGCGAAAGTGATTGCAAATCTGTGACTTTATAGGGATGGGACCATTTTGTGCATCCATTTTAGGTACTTGTTTTTGTATTTAATTTAATGGTTCGAATTTTAGTAACCTTTTGTGATTGAAGATACTCAGTGGATCTCAACGACAAACAGTAAGGAATAATTAATTTCATTAATGATAAAAGAACCAAATTTTTTTTTAACCGTCACGATTAGAAAGGCTTTACTGTTATTCATCAAACATAGCTAAGAAACTATCGAGTTTAAAATATGTAGATACTTAATCAAAATTGGTTCATCAGTCTGGGAGCTAAGATGCCATAAAGAGACCCTATGAGTTAAAAATGATGTAGGTAGCCAAAATTTGCTGATTTACTTTAGAATATACTGTCTGCGGAAACTTTAAATTATCCATCAGCAAATATGCACTGGTGTATCCAGGCATGTTCTTATATTTTTACCTGTATTTTCTAAAGCTAGCTCTAAGTTTTTCCAAAATTTTGTAAATAAATTATTTTAATATAATTTTAACCATTAAAATATTCCTGAATAATAAAGTAATCTAGTTAGGTATGACGTAATAAATACTCACTATCAGTCTCCTTTTTCTCAATTCTTAAATTCTTGAAGTTTTATTCGTTTTCAGGAGTTTGTTCAGCACTTCAGACCTGAAACAAGATATTAAATAAATAAATAAATGCAGTATTATTCTATAAATAAAGAAATGCAGTACTATTCACACAGTATTATCTAGCTAGCCCCAATCTAAGATAACTGATATAATTAATAAGTTAGATTTATTTACTATACATAGAAAATACCCAGAACACCCTAAACAAATACATATATTTAGATCGTACAAACATTTGTCCCGAGATGAGCATCGAACCCACAACCTCCAGCGAAGCAGGCTGACCTTCGCCCACTGCCCAACACAGGTCCTCAAAATTTGTTTGTAAGACTTGGAGGTAAAATGGTAGTCATCTTTCAACCAGTTTTCACCAAAACGGAGAGGAGCTTATGTACTAAAAATCAATGAAAAGCTTGTCGATTATTTTACTATCTACTTATACTAATATTATAAAGAGGTAAAGTTTGTGAGGTTGTAGGGGGTACTCTGGGTCTACTGAACCGATTTCGAAAATTCTTTTACCAATAGAAAGCCACATTATTTGTGAGAGTCATCCTACTTCCTACAAATATTATGAATGTAGTATGTGTGTATGCCCGCGCCCTCGCCTGCGTTTTATCGGGATAAAATATAGCCCATATGTTATTCCAGGTCCCAAACTATATCCATACCAAATTTCAGCTCAATCGGTTCAGTAGTTTTTGCGTGAAAGAGTAACAAATATCCATTCATATGTACATCCATCCTTACAAACTTTGACATTTATATTATTAGTAGGATAGGATAGGAATGTGGGGACCAGTCACCTATTGTATGTAACATTATGTGCCTATATAAGCATGCAGGGTATATACATATAATGCGCAGGTCATTCTGTATGTATGTCATAAACAAAGGCTGTCCGTAGTTGCATAAAAACAATAGTCCACTTTATAACACAATGCCCAGAGCCGCATGCGCACGTAACATGACTAAATATTGTTCTCTTTCCACTCAAAGTAGGTGTGAGACTAGCGTATATCTTTATGTGTATTTTCTACCAGCTGAAGTGAATAAGAAACCTTTAGCTTTTTAGCATCGCTTGTTAGTTGGTGCTTTTCGTTTCGGAGCTGAACCCGTCTTAGGTGTTTTATGATCTAGCTAGATAGTTTCATATTTATCCGACTTCCAACGGAGGAGGATTCTGTAGTAAGCCTTGTCACAGAGGATAGTATTTTGCATTACGCTCAAGTTTTATTGTAGCAATAAATATAATAGCAAATAAAACCTGGAATGCTTATAAGCAATAAGGCCATCCATTGTACTTGTCTTATGTAATATCTCTCTGTAATGTTATTTTCTGGCTGTGAACAATTTTTTATTTTATTTTGTATTGTATAAACATAGCAATTTAAAAGATACCTTAATCTTGTGGAGCTTAGAAAAACAACATTTTTAGAAGATGACGCGATCCCTTTTTGTTTTTCGCGGGTACAAATTAGAACTTAGACTGAAAGTTGAAATGATAGAACGTGAACGTCAAATAGGTAACGACAGTAAAGTAAAGTAATATTTTATTGCATCAAATACATACATGTGCGTAAGATACATTGAAGTCGTATGATAATATGAGAAACAATATACATATTTCTACCGGTACGGCGTGCAATATTTTCGTACAATGTCAAATAAAGATTTAAAAATATTAAAAATCTTATATGGTGCCTACCGTCGCATTATCGAAAAAAAAAATTATCTGCCGTCATAAGGTCACATACAGTGTAACATTTGCGTTCCAAAACTTTTTTTAAAACTGTGAATGCTGTTATTCCCTTTATGATTTGGGCAGTTTATTGTAATGAAAAATACACTCATGTGCATCAAAGCAGTCTTTGGGTTCGGCCTGCAGTTTTTGCTTTGATCTCGTAGATTCGAAAGACGACTTCAGAGAGCTAACAATACGAACCAATAGGCTCCTTCAATTTTCATAGCAAACCGATGCTATCCCATTGGGCCATGTTTGACATATACAAGGATTAGCTACGCAGATTAGCTCTGGTGGAAAAGCAGTCATAATCACCTTAAACGTATAAAATAGTGAAGCGGTAGGTGAAAACCCATAACTTCCTATCAGAACCAAATAGAGTAGTTTTTTGAGAATTTTACGACTCTGCTCACCCTGGCAGGCAATACCTAATATTATTTTTACCGGGATAACAAAACATGAAACAATAATTCACCGGAAACCCACTTTTTTACCTCAACTATTCCTTTTATTGAATAGATAATTCTTGCACTACTAAGCTATCAATAAGTCCTAAATTCAAGTGTTTTCGCAAATAACGTTCTGAAGTATATAATGATTATTGTTCTTTACGGCTTTATCATTATGGTTCAGTTTGGCTTACCGATGGCTATTTATCGGCAACATAGATGAAATAATAACTAAGCTCTTTGGCTGTTATCAATTAAATATTAACCGATATCAACGTACGTAGATGGAAAATTATTAGCATGTTATATAAAACCGAGAAAGTACAAACAGTCACAATTTTGCAAAAAGGTCACAATTTTGCAAATAGTTTGGAAAATGATCCGGCTATGGTAGGTAAGGTATATTTTCATAGCTTGTTGTTTAATAGCGAACTCTGATCAACTATCAAGCGACGAAGATAAATAGACAACGATCAGAGAGTTTAAATTTAGTTGTCGCTGACTTCCTTCAACAGTTAGAGCTCTATCAACAGGTAGGCACTTATTTCAAACGGTTTACCCATCAAAACTCCACAGAAAACACTAAAAAATATCACTGTACACAATATACACACTGCTCACAAATATTAAGCCCACATTCCAGACACACCTTCGCAACAAAACTAATCTAATTACTCCTAATTCGATTACTGCATAATCCCTCACACACACACTCGCATGTATAACTTACACAAATAAATGAGGTTATACGGTATACCAGTTATTCGGTACAAACGGTGATTTTTCCGTAACTCAATTACCTAATTTCCCTCACTATTCGCGCGTTCTTCGCGCGCTAAATTCAAATTCGAATTTTGTATTTTTTGTGTATGGTCACCCAACCGGCTGTCTTGAGTGCCAGTGTCACAATACGAGTAGTATGGGTTCGCTGCCGACCGCTCTAATTGTCTAGAATGTTTCATGCAAGAGTAGATAAATTAAAAAATATAGGTCTCACCGTTTGGTTGCATGTGGTAGCTGGTGTGAAATTTATTTGAAAACGGAGAGATGCATTTGCGTGCTGTTTTGACTGTGTTAATTGACAGGTCTATAATTTACGAATTTACGATGTTGTTTTTGGAACACGCAAGTACATTTAACAAAAGCAGCATGGCCAATGTGAATGCTAACAGGAAAAATAAGCAAGTTTTCTCTGATTTATGAGAAAATAATATAAAAAAATATATTTTGCCTAAATCTATATATCTGCTGTTCATAGCGTAAATATTGCATTATGTTGTTCTGGGTCTAAATTAATGTATTTTCTTTCTTTATTTCTTTCTATGATGGCCAAGTCATCACTAACCGCGTCGTTTGTTATGTTTGATTGGACGGCCGAGTCAAGACTCGCCATGACTCGCCTAACATCTCAAGGCGGATGTTAGCTAAGTCAAGACTCGCTATGACTCGGCTAACATCTCTGGGTGTATGTGCTTCAGGCTGACTGAATTTCAGAAAATGTATTCAATATTTTACTGATGGCGTTTCCTTACCTAACTTTAGCAAAGAAGGTGTAATTCATAAATGTAGTTGGAATAATCTTTGACGCACTCTCGGTGCAGAAATCCAAAAAAATGCAGTTCTTGGTTTTACATACATACGTATACAGCGATTCGCTACTCCCTTAAAAACTAATTGTAAGATCAGAACTTCTAAAAAACCATCTCCATGAGTGGAATTTATTGCTGATGTTAGTCTCGTCGGGACACCATATCCTGCATTATCAGTTTCATATTTTTTATTTGCTTTTATTTTATGGTCTTGCTGACATATTGCATTCTGCCGACCACTACACAAACACACAGACAGACACACGCACACATGCAAACCGTTGTCTCGCGATGCATATTGACCGTTTAATACTATGAGTTGGGTAGGTGAGTGAGTTTGTTTCCATTTGTATGCATATGGTATAGTTGGAACTTTTAAACTAGCAGCGGTGCGAGGGATGCCCGAGCACCTCTCTCCTCTCTTCGTTCTCCCGATGTCATGTCGTCTGAGACGGTCGCGCGTTTGCATCGATACAGTTGCGATGCTGTCGTGCGTTTACCAGTCGCGCGTTTGCATTGCTACTAAAAGTAGACGTGGGCGTGCGCTCTAAGGCCCAGTCTTTCAGTCTGACTTAAAAAACAAACAAGATTCAAAAAGACTAAATATTCATTGTAAATATTATTCTGTTTCTCATTTCCATGATCCGGATCACTATATGGCCCGTGGCCATATAGTGATCCGGTCCTTTGGGAGGCATGTGTGGGGCCGAAGCCAACAGCTCATAGGCCCTTTATTTATTTATGAGAATTAATGTAAAGGCGAGAGCTACACATAGCGGGTATCATCTTTGGTTGCACAATATGATACACCTGAAGATGATATCCGCCAGGTGTAGAGACGATTGCAAAGAAAAATGAAAATAACAAAAAATCCATGTTATTGTGGTGAATAGGACTGGGTAATCGGGCTATGGGGATATGGACGCCTGTCATAAACATGCTCTCAATACTGTTACAAGCGGCAGACGGTGGCTTGCCGAATGCTGGGTGGGTTCCTCAAAATTTCGGCGTAAATGCCGAGAAAGGAACAACATCGGTGCAAACGACTAAGGGGTGTCGAGACGTGCGGCCCCAACTTCACTATCACGAAGACACGTGAGCGGGTTTCCTCGTTATTACGCCATTAGACACTTCCACCCCCGAGTCTACATCCTAAGAGGCATCTCTCTCTAAGTTAAGTATTTAAGGTAGAAAAAGTGCAAAGTACATTTGTATTTCACATTGTGTGTATCAATTTGAGCTTTTCCCAAATACTTTTACTGACGTACCTGTCTTAAATTTGCATCTTTTGCTGGTTAATAACCATAAAAAGATGAGAAGCGAGATTTTAAAATTATTTTTGTTTTTAAAGCTTTCCAGTATTCTGTCATTCCTAACTCTTTAGTTAATCCTAATCTTAACAAATATTATATATGCGAAAGTGTGTTTGTTTGTCTTTCTTTCACGCTCTACCAATAAGCAACCAATCGAATTGATTTTTGGTGTAGAGTAAGTTGAAAGGATGGAGAGTAAAATAGTATAAGTATAGTATAATACTTTTTTGTCCCGGTAAAAAATCGAATTGCCATGGGAGATTTAGGGAAAAAAAGACCGTTTTATCCCCTTAATAATGTAAAATTCGAATATAACGGGAACACCTAGTTCATTAATATCGTGGTATGATGGAAATACGCACAATCCTCTATGATACCGCCACCTTACATACCTAATGTTCTATGTAGGTAGGTATGTATGACCTGCACCATCCACTGAACCTATGTTTGGTGAAATGAGAACAAAACGTGTTAAAACAACAGGGTGGTTTTAAACCCTCTATGTTGCCAATGTTCTTGTTTTTTGATACTTGATTTTGCCCGAGACTTAGCATGTTTTTTTCTGGGAAAACGTAGCCATGTCTCGTATTGACAGACAGGGTTACTTTCGCGTTTTTTTGGTTTAAGATACGTCAAGTGCGAGGGTGCCTCGCACGTGGAGGGTTTTGAACTATTATCAATTAAACAAAAACTCCAGATACCATAAATGAGACTTTGCTATATTTAAAAAAAAAAATGGATAAAACCATGGTTGCCAAAACCAAGTCCATCCCAAGGTTGCCTGGAAGACATCGCTTAAAGCGATAAGGCCGCCCTTTGTACTTCATCGTTAGCGTTTCTTTCTATAATGTATTTTGTGTTTGTGTGGTACATAAGGAGTTATTTACCTATCTATCTACCAACAGTTCGATATAAAATTTCATAATAAACAGTACCTATCGAAACGACTTTTAACGATTTAGAGCCCTTAAGACAAAGTTGAAGTGGCAAAGCGAGAGCAACTTTTAAGAGTTTTCAACAAACGGAAGCAGATAGTACTTACCGAAGCATTTTCAAAGGGTTTTGTAAGTTTATAAAGGGAGTCGAAAGTTTTCGTTCTTTGAAGAAACAGGGTAATGTAAACTTGAAATTGCAAGCAATGAATGAGTTCTCGACACTCATTCATTGCTTGCAATTTCAAATATAATCTTCTGAACTAAACGTAAGAAAATATCTGTCTTCTGGTTTCCATCATGCAAGGTCTGCTCACTTGGGCTCTCTCTCTCTCGCTCTCTTTTTCCAGCTCTCTCTTTTCATCTTTATATTGTGGTGGGTTAAGGTCGCAGAATAGGGCCGCAACACTACCATACAATAAAAAAAGTGTATTCAAATATAGAGGCTCTTAAATAACTCGTATATTTAAGTGCATTTTTATCGACGGCATCAGTTGCAAGGCCGCTCGTGGGCCACTCGTTTGAAGCTTAGGGGAAACCATTTTGTTACTGTACAATTTATCTATTGATAACGGGCTTAAGCCTGTATTTGATTGCACATTTTTGAGCTATGCGGTAGCGGTGTTGGATTAATGTGCGCAGAGCTTTCTGAGTTAATCTACTTCGCTACAGGATGATTGACAATATACTTGATGTATTTTTTCGTTTAGTTTTTACACCACACAATTATCTAAGCGAACATTCCAACTCGTTTAAAGTATTTTAATCGGGCGAACTACGGCTTCTCTACAAAAGTTATCTCGATAGATTGGAATCTCGACAAATATCGATAAACGTTATCGCGAAGCACGGAATCTGGGGGCCTACTTGGAAAATGAAAATCAAAGTTTATTTTTCGTGTTCGTGCAAAACCAACTCTTATGTCCATTGCATAAGATTAGCGTTTGTACGAAAAAGAATCAGAAACTTCGATTTCGTTTGTAAGAGTACGGGCCCTGGACAAATATCGACAAACGTTATCACGAAGCACGGAATCTCGTCAAATATCGATAAACCATATCGCGAAGCACGGAACCTCGACAAACGTTAGCTCTTCTAATTATAAGTTGGAAAGGAATTAAGTAAGATGCCTAGGCACAGTAGAATATACTTCATATCAATGTCAAGGCAGATACGAACCTGCGTGAGCGATGGAGACCCACCCATGTCGCTGAACAATCACTGTCAGAGCTTGTCTAGGGCTGACACCTACTGCTACTCTCAATACATAGCCTTTCATTTCCTCTCAATACCAAAGATAATATAAATACTCATTACAAATATTTCGTTTGGGACTGTATAAAATCAAGCTGAGTTTTAATAACAAACGACGAGAGGGCCGATGTGATACTAGAGATATTGATTTTATTTGAATTTTCACCTCGGCCCGCGCGATTCAACTGTTTGTGGTCCGAAGTGAGACTAAGTCCTTTTATTCATGTTGTATCACTACATTGTATAAAACAAAGTCACTTCCTGCTGTCTGTCTGTCCGTATACATACGGAAAGACAGACAGACAGGATTTTGATGCGGTTTTTTTAAATAGATATAGAGTGATTCAAGAGGAAGCTTTTTGCACCCGTGCGAAGCCGGGATGGATCGCTAGTGTACAATAAATTGTTAACAAGCTTCTGTTTGTGGATATAGCTGAGCTAGTAACCCAGCCCAACATCATCGGCGAAACAAAATCACACAGGCTGTGCTGACTCGCCCACGTGCTATGAATGGAGAAAGATCGGGCTGCAAAACGGACTTTCCGGAACGCCAGTCAGTCGATGACCAGATGGGTGATCCAGATATATGTTGAAGGACGAAGTGGAGAAGGCCTTCCCTCACTTCAAGTCTTCTCGCCGGAATGGATGGAGGGGTCGCAGGACAGAAGCCGGTGGTGATCTATTGTGTCGGAGGCCAAGAACCGCTCTATGTTTGATGCACCAGGATATTCTAAAAATTTATTTTTGCATTCCCTATTAGTGTAAGAGGTCTTACGGTCTTGTCTTCCATCACTCACTTGGTACCTGCGATATGAACACAATCTGCATTGCCGGATTGTAAAAAAATTGCGGCTGGCTTCGCTCGCCATTGATTCTTGGGGTATGATGACCTATAATATTAATAAACATGCTAGTTTTAAGATAGTCAAACATCCGTTTCTATTCTCATTTCCATTATCCAAAACCAAAATCCAAATCAAAAAACGCACTCCTACCATATAAATTTCAACCCTAACAGAATAGGAATAACAGACTTCATTTCACTATAACGGTAACAGAAGGCATAGGAACTTCACTGAGGAAGTTTCCCTTTTGTTACCAATGTATTGTACGATCGAGTATTGAGCTCGTCCCCTACATTCTACATTGTTGTAGGTAGGTAATAAAGCTAGGTGTAATAATTTCTATGGCTGAATATTTAGCAGTCAAAGTGGTAGTGGATTTTTCACAGTATTCTGTGAATCAAAACCAGCATCAACTTCAGTACCGTCTTTACCATAAGTTGTCGCTTTGGTGCTACACTGTACTGACAATGTAAATATGTTACTAAATAAATAAATAAGGGCACACGAGGCCCGTGCCGAGGGTCCCCCATCGTCGCGGGGGCCAGAAAACCGGGTGACAACTAATACGCACAGTCAGATAGTAAAAAAATTCGCGGCTATCTTCGCTCACCATTGAATCTTAGGGTATGATAACCTTTATTATTAACTGGCTACTGCCAGTGCCTTCGCCCGCGTTTTATCGGGAATAAATAGCCTGTATGTCATTCCAGGTCCTAAACTATACCAAATTTCAGTCCAATCAGTTCAATAGTTTTTGCGTGAAAAAGGAACAAACATCCATACATCCATAATCACAAACTTTGATATTTATAACACACACATTAGTATGTTAATCATGGACCCCCAGTATTGGGAAACAACGCAAGGAGGAGGTTTATCATGATAGTTTTAAAATAGTCAAACATCCGTTCTTGTTCTCACTTCCAATAATCCAAAACCAAAATAAAAAAGCACGCATACAATATTCATCTTAGCCTAAAACGTCGACTATCTGGACAACTTCTATATTTTTATTTATTTATATTAGGGGATCTTTCAGCACAAGATACATATATAATAGCGATGTGTGAAGAGATAAGGGTTAACAGGCTATAAAGTTGGTATACCGAATTTTTGCAGTCTCGCTGACGAGGGCCTCATTTTCACAAGGCCCACTTTTGTTTCCACGGGTTAGATTGTCTAAGGGCGCCCGCTTTGAAACCCTGCCATCAAGATTCTCTACAAAGTTGCTCTTAGCGATAAGAGGGATGCCAACACAGCGTAGTAAAAATAACAAAAAAAAGTCTAATAGATTTAGGACAGAATAAAAACCGTGAACGAAAAAAACGATCACTTACGTTTCCAAATAGCCAATTTCAAAAATTCTGAGTACCATCGATAACATTACCTATTCTGTGCTACGGTGTTCAAATAGGCAATTCCGAAATTCAAAAGTGTTCTATGTTGTTCAAATAGCCAATTTCGAAATTCAAAATGTTAAAGCGGGCACGTACCGGGTCGTAAATGAAACGTTCTAGCGTTGAATGAAACGGCCGATATCATCGGCGCTCTCCCATTTGATTGCCTGTTACATACTTTAAGGGGATGCGTTACATACTTATTTTATACAATAATTCATAATATTTATTCATTTACAATATTAAAATCGTTGATTTTTTTATAAATAATTTAATTCGAATCTTAATTAAAATAATAACACGTGTCATACAAAATAAACGTTAAAATTACACGCTTAACATACAATATAATACGGAGCTTATCGACTTTCTTGTGTGAGGAGATTTGGGGAGTGTCAAGTTCCGACGGTTCACGTCTCCCTGCAAGGGGACACCGCCGTGCATTGCCGTCAACTGACACCCAGATTGGCGTCATAATTTACTTACACATGTTATAAATTAAGTTTTTATATTTTACTAGCTGGCCCGACGGACGTTGTCCTGTCATTTAATTCAAACTGACAACTGACAGTCATTTCCAACGTGCTGAGCATTAAAAAGCTACTGCACAATTTTTTTTAACGTAACGTCCAGTTAACATCCATCTTATTAAAAACATTTATAAAAAATATGAATGAAATCGGTAAAGCCGTGCTCAAGTTATAGACGGACCAGTAGAAATAGATGTGTTTCTAGGGCTACTTGATAAATAATATCTATAATTTTTCACCTGCTTAGCTTATTTTACACCCTAGTGTCTGAACGATGTTATGACATTACATAATTATGAATAACGGTGCACTACACACGAACGAAGAGTTTTCAGACTCATTGACGAGCAGTACCTTGCAGAGACTAAGATCCAAAGTCTCGATCACCGCCGCAAGGTTGCTTGTCTCTCGATCTTTTATAGGATATATTTCGGTGAATGCTTCCAGGAACTTCATGACCTGATCCCACCATCTCCCTTCTCACTCCACTCCAGGTCAAGCAGACGGACGGCACAATACTATTCCTATCTGGTGGATATCCACCAGATAGGAATGGCATTGTGCGATGAGTGGATGGTATATAGGTACCATCCTACTCGTACTAAGCGGTTTTCCTCCACCGTCATCATTGGGACCGCTAAGGATTGGACCTCGTCGCCTGCTTCTGTTTTTCCTGCCAATTACAATCTGGGTCTCTTCAAGACAAGAGTGAATAGGTATCTTCTAGATCTTCGTGATACACCGTCGGCCACATCGTCACTTTCCATCAGGTGAGATTATAGTCAAACGAAAGTCTATTGCCAAAAAAAAAACACCTTTGACACAGCGTGGACGGGCTGACTCCGGGTCGAGACACGTGGAGCAACCAGAGGGTTTTGCTCAGTTCTGGGATACCTGAGGCCAAGTATATGTGATTATTTTTCTGTTCTGAGTCTAAAAAAATCTTGAAGATCCCGTTTTGCTTGTCTAAGCTTCGATCGAAGCACCGGCTGGGTCTTTCTCCTTATTTAACCTTTTTACTTATTTTCTACTATTTCTACTTTTTCATATTTCATGATGTAATATTTTGCGAATATAATACACGACAAAACTCTTTACACCCGAGAGTCAAATAAAAAACCTAGACATTAACAAGAACAAGTACAATAGGTGGTTTTATCGCGAAGAAGCGATTTCTTCCAGACTTATTATAGAATAATTTTTCGCAATGTCTATAATTTATGCCCTTTCTGTGCCACTTCCCCTTAACCGCCTTCTCAAACATCTCAGAAGGTAACGAACTGAGTGACGCCTATTCAATAATTTCCTTACTCGTTTCACCTCTCCGTAAATTGGGGAGGGGTATACGGCTCTTCATTTACCAATTTGAGGGCGCTGTTAGAAAGGTTTTGAGTTGAATGATGACAGTGTATAAAGTGCCGTGAATTGATCGAGATTTGGATGTTTTGGCGCAGAATAAATAAACATCATAAATTTGTAGCAATCTTATTTTCCTACGAAACGGATACGTTTTTTGCTATCGGTACATTATAGTATGTACTACGTTTTGACCGTTTTTACATAATGGACACTGCAGTGTCATTCCAAACAGTTTTTTACCAAAGTCCTTTTTTTTGAGAGCCACTGTGTTCTTTTTACTCAAATCTATGGTTGGGCACTGAAAAGTAATTTTTCTGAGTTTTTCTGAGCTTTGGTAGCCTTAATATATACAAAAACGCCTCGATTAATTTTCAGAACCCATTAAAATACTACTTCAGTTAATCCGGAGCAGTTTTTATTTCCAACTTTGCATACTACGTACGTATGTCTTTAAAAGCATCTTATTTTGTAGTGTAAAGGTTACTCCCTATTATAGGTAACTACAAGATCACTAACAAGGTAATTAATTAATTT
This sequence comes from Eupithecia insigniata, assembly GCA_947859395.1. Taxonomy (NCBI): domain Eukaryota; kingdom Metazoa; phylum Arthropoda; class Insecta; order Lepidoptera; family Geometridae; genus Eupithecia; species Eupithecia insigniata. The sequence continues at coordinate 2,045,688 of OX401999.1, read as the reverse complement.
TTGATATCATCATCAGCCCGTATACGTCCACTGCTGAACATAGGCCTCCCTCAAACGACGACGACGCCACGAATAGCGGAGTCGCCTCCATCCAACGACTTTTTGACGCCTATATAATTTTGGTAATGTAAAATAATATAATTTAACTGTAATTTGGCAATAATTGTGCTGTTTTGACGAAATATTGAATATATTTCATTGAAATTTTACGTTTATGTATTGTTTAATAAAATATATATGGTTATTGTAATCTAATAATCTAAGAATAACTGTTTAGAAATAACTAATGTATAAGGTAACTCTATTATATTAGGTATATCCTGTATCCTGTATTGCTACATGTTTTAAATCATCTTCATCAGCCCATACACGTCCACTGCTGGACATAGGCCTCCCCCGTACGACGCCACAAATAGCGGTCCTGAGCCGCCTCCATCCATCGACTCCCTGCGACCGCTACGATGTCGTCGGTCCATCGAGTGGATGGTCTCCCATGTAGGGGGGGTTTTGCCATAATCACCACGCTTGGCAGGCGGATTGGTGATCGCAGTGTTGGTGTTTAAAAATACTCAGAAGGAAGCTGCTGCCCTTCCTCTGGTAGGTTCCCTTAGTCGGCTTTTACGACATCCACGGGTTGAGTTGGAGGGGTCGATATTCGTACGCCGCGGCTCCACGGCTTGTTTTAAATAAATAAATACAAATACAATAATAATTGCAGTGCCCTTGTAGGGTGCATGTTTGAAACTTGTTATCATTAAGACATTCTGTATAAAATGTTTGCATTAAAATATTAAGTATATACTATTATAATAAGTTTCTTTGCCGTGGCGTTCGCGACATAAAAATCGACCTCTCTTCTGTAGGATTGTCATGTTCAGCACGTGCTTCTTTCCCTGTTCTGACTCTAATACCATCTTGAGCGAGACCCATCTGACTTGTCCAAACTTCAAAGCATCGGCTGAGCCTTTCTCTACCAAATTGACAGTTCCCGGCCATGACAGGCTTTTACCAATTTTCGCGGTACGCTGCTGCACCGGGCTGTAATGATGGGAGAACTGTGACAGGACGGTTCAAGTGTTAAACTGACTACGTTTTCGAAATTTCATAGTTATTATTTTTACTATAAATGTTATCCTATCCTACTAATATTATAAATGTCAAAGTTTGTATGGATGGATGTATGGACATTTGCTACTCTTTCACGCAATGACTACAGAACCGATTAGACTGAAATTAGGTATGGGTATAGTTTGGGACCTGGAATAACATATACCTAGGCAATTTTTTATCCCGATAAAAAATGGGAGAAGGCGCGGGCAGCAGCTTGTTGACCAATAAATCATATCTTCTACGTCTCAGCTGGACAAATATCTTTTTTCCTTTCTCGTCAGTACATATACCACAGTTGAACATGCCTCACCCAAGGGGGTTTTAAACAGATTGGTGATCGCAGTGGAGGCGTTAAGGTCCAGATATATGTGAATTAACGTTAATTTAATTTTTATAGTAAAAGTTTCATACAAACCATAATAATATGTGCCAAACAAAACAAATTTCCTTCTTTTAAAAAATGAAAACTGTTTTAAATGTCAGTAATAATTGAGCAAAGTACCATATATTTTCTTAGTTACTACCGTAATAAAATTCTCCTAAAATATTAAAAGCAATTTTTTTATTGGTATCACCGTATTAAATCAGAGAATACCGAAAGAGCCTTTGACTTATTTTTGTAAATGTCCTTATTGATAAATAAAAACCAAAAACATGATTTTTGCACTAACGACGCTCTGCTCTGTCCCGCTCCTATGAACGCGAAATCCTTTATATACAAAAAAGGAAGCTGCTGCCCTTCCTCTGGTAGGCTCCCTTAGATGACTCTTTCGACATCCACGGGGTTGAAGGGTCTATTCTAACGCGGCGACTGCCATATCTAATCGAACAAAGACGGCAAAGATCGACCTAAAATAACGTCGTCCGCTTCATCTTGTATCTTGGGCCTCCATTAGCAAACGCCCATCAAAGTATACTTAGCGTGTTCTCAGGACCAAGCCTAAGTGTTTTATAAATTACTAGTTTCTACTCGTGGCTTCGTTCATGTGGTACCTACCTACTACCTAGGTGAAAGTAGCTTGTTGCACTCGGAAAAACTTAAGCGATAAAGATATATAAACATAATTTATATGGGTTATTCCAGCTGTACCCCTTGATAAATCCTTAGGGGAGAAAACTGGAATCTTAATTTTAAAATGTCTAGAATTACCCCCCCGTTTGCTCTTGTCCCAGTTTTCCCCTTAAAGAAGTTTGTTCTAGGGGGCAAAACAAATTACCAATCCAAGGACCGGATATTACAAACAAAACTGCAAATGTACGAACAACTAAGCTAAGTTGGGATATGAACGGACGCGAAGTGAAGGTCGCATCAATATTTGCCTCGTTAGTTCAAACTAGGTGCTTAATTGTTAATATATGTGTATATCATCATCATCATATCAGCCCGTACACGTCCACTGCTGGACATAGGCCTCCCCCATACGACCTATATAAACCATAAGATTAATATATATATATATTTCTCTTAAATACAGCCAATTAAAAAAAATTGTTGTACTTTTTATGAATAAATAAATTTCAACCGGTTAGAAGTAGCTGGCGCGCTTGCCTTTGTTTCTCCATACAATTAACCACGCTGACTCGACGACGATGACGTCACAAATCTGTCGATACTGGAGGCCGACTATAGTTTTTTCATCCGCAGTTTCCACTCAATGTGTAGCTGTGGTGTAGTTATTCTCGCTTATTTACGAAAGTGCCATTTTGGACGAATTTTTTAAACTTTTACATAATAACCATTGAAAGAATCAGAATTACATTGTCAAGTTAAATAAAATATATATTATTTAGCAAATTTCGTAATGACGATACGAACATCGAAAGAGGATCGCGCCAAGTTTTAATAATTACTCTTAAACTACACGTGAATAAGTAATTAGCATCTCACGTGCTTTAGGTAAGTACGTAGGCACTACATAATGTAAGTTGGTTGTACTCTGATGCCAGGAGTTCTGTAGAATTGGGTATGCTCATTAAAGTGTAAGTAACACTGTGCTTGCATACCGGCTATTTTGCTATAATTTTTTTAAAGTCTGCCCGATATTCTTTTGTTTTATCATACACTTATCCATTCAAAGTGACTTCTCAAATCCAGGCCAAATCCAGGCCCCTAGTATACAAAAAAAACAAAAGGGGGTACCTACATAAATAAGGGGTCATACACACAGCATCGAAATCTTACTCAGTAAGCGATTGTTACTGAACCAGTTTTACGGATTTTTAGCTACTAGAAAAAATATTACTGAATCCGTTCAGCTGTGTATATATATGCTAACGCTCTCCAATTTCCTCAACTATTGCTCGTCCATAATATCAGCATCAAATGGAACCACCAGTGCACCCATTATCGAATCAGAACGTTCGAAACAATGGTGCTAAATAATTGATTGCACTCACCAGTTACAGTGCACCATTACCACTTGTTGGTTCTATTAAAGTTAGATGCTAGGCGTCTAGGGATTCTCTTGAAATTACACACTATAACGTGCCATTTCGAAGTACCTATTTAACTAGACTAGTGTTTACGAAGTAACATTACCTAATCTGTGCTAGTGTCATCTTTCTTATCGCCAAGTTCTTAAAGAGACTTGATGCTACAGCAGAAAAGACTACACGAAATATAACTAATATTACTATCTATACTTATAATAAAACTGTAACAGGTCCAATTCTGTACATTGAAGATATTTTGAAAATTGTTTTTGGAGGGCACTCTATTAACGATACTGATGCCAAAAATGTTTTTTTTTTTCCATCATGTCTGTCTGTCTGTCTGTCTGTCTGTCTGTATCTTGGCCGCGCATAGCTCCGAAACTACTGAACGTATTGAAATGAAACTTGGCAGGATTTGAGTTCATACTACGAAAAAGGACATAGGATACTTTTTATCCCGGATATCAATAGGGTTCCCTTGGGAGAGGGGATGAAAGTAAAATTTGTTGGCTGCACATAGCGCCGGTGCTGAATGTATTCAAATGAAACTTGGCAAGATTTGAGATCATACTATGATGAAGGACATAGGATACTTTTTATCCCAGATTTCAATAGGGTCCCCTTGGGAGAGGGGATGAAAGTAAAATTTTTTGGCTGCGCGTAGCGCCGAAACTACTAAATGTATTCAAATGAAACTTAAGGACACAGGATACTTTTCATCCCGGGTTTTAATAGGGTTCCCTTGGGAGAGGGGATGAAAGTAAATTTTTTTGGCTGCGCGTAGCGCCGAAACTACTAAATGTATTCAAATAAAACTTGGCAGGCCTTAAGTTCATACTACGAGAAAAGACATAGGATACTTTTTATCCCGGATTTCAATAGGGTTCTTTTGGGAGAGGGGGTGGAAGTAAAATTTGTTGGCTGCTCATAGCGCCGAAACTACTGAATGTATTCAAATGAAACCTGGCAGGATTTGAGTTCATACTATGATGAAAGACATGGATACTTTTTATCCCGGATTTCAATAGGGTTATTTTGGGAGAGGGCATGGAAGTAAACTGTGTGACGTCCAGTCAAAAAATCTAGGTGTATGTAAATCTATACTATACTACACTAATAAAAATAAGTAAGGTTTGTGTGGTTGTAGGGGTAATCTCTGAAACTACTGAGCCTAAACTACTGAGATATAAATAGAGCACATTCGCAAGAATGGGGCAGTTCACTCATGGGTCTTGAAAATACAGTTACTACCTTGAAGAAGTACCTCACCTCCACTACCTACTGAAGAAAAGTCTACCCTGGCCTCTGAAGAAGACCTCCTCCTATCCTGAAGAAGAGCCGGCCCTGAGGAACCCTTGACTCCTTCTTAATCTTCTAAACCCATCTCTCCTACCTCCCAGGTCCAGAGCTCACAGCATCCATGGCTTACTGACTTCGAGCTTCAAACAGCAGACCTGGCTCCAGCTTCCAGGCCCCAACAATCACTGATCTTCGAACAGCGGTCCCAGCTCCAGAGCCTACCCTGGTTTCGTCTACTCTGGCCTCTGAAGAAGACGAGCCTACCCTGGTTTCGTCTACTGGCCTTTGAAGAAGACGTCCTCCTATCCTGAAGAAGAGCCGGCCCTGAGGAACCCTTGACTCCTTAATCTTCTAAACCCATCTCTCCTACCTCCCAGGTCCGGAGCTCACAGTATCCGCTGGCTTATTGACTTCGAGCTTCGATCAGTAGTCTTGGCTCCAGCTTCCAACAACCACTGACTCCGAGCTTCGAATAGCAGACCCAGCTCCAGCTGCCGACTTCTCAATAGACGCATCTTTCTAATCTTACACCTAAGGTTACTGTATAAGTTAGGTATCATTAATAAAAATTCTAAATTTGTTCTTTTTTCTTTTCCAACCATTAAAGTCTCCTAACTTAAAACCTAAAATAACTTGTGCGTAGGAGACCTTCAGTCTCCTACGTTACAGAGTCTTGTCTATAGAAATAAGGCTTATATATCAATTTCTTTTACAGGCTATCTCTCCTTCGTAATAAAACCGGTCGAACTGAGAACATGAAGCTGGAATCCAATAAAGACTCTGATCTGTAGCTGGCCGGGTTATGATAGATTAGTTACGCAGATGTGCCACATTGGGAGCTAGGATCTTGTAGGCAGGCATGCCATTATCTTTTTTCAGATTTAGAACTCAGTTTGTCATGTATGTATGTATAGTGGAACATACTTTGTAACCGGTATTATGCAGATACTGTTTCTATACTACTCTACCTTGCACAAATTGTAGAGAAAAGGACAAGACACATGCAGAATAGGTTGATACAAAGTTTTGATTTACTATTACTGCACTTACACTATAAGTTCCGTAGTTTTAACACAGTCAAACGCACAACAATCTTTACAAACTCCCGTCGCGCCGCCGCGCGCCAGGCTCGCAGCCGGGTGTGTAGACTCATGTACCACCAAAAGATTACAAGTTTTTACCCGACTACGAAAAGACGAGGGTTATGAGATTGGCTGCCTATGTACATAAGTACGTATGTAGCCGATTTTTATGTTACCATTTAGCGCTGAAATAACTAGTCCGATTTCAACAAATGGTTATATGACGTTAGGTAAAAATGGGGGTCTAACGAGATAGCAGGGGTCTAAGTAAGAGTCGAAAACCCCAATGTTAGTAAATATGCTCATGTGTGGCATCGTTGCAAAGGCCTTTGATAGTACTTTCCAAAAAACTGTTTAAACTTATGAAGTTATCGATTCTCAAGCTATCAGCAAAAAGGTGTAAAAAAAAAAACTAAAAGTCGACTACGTAAAATTTCACCAATTGTCCTTATCATTTTCTTTTGCTAAGAACAAAGGCCTCTGGCTACTTAAGTATCAAAAGAAAATAATTTGGTTTTAACTATACTTTTGTGAAAAATTTATAAGAGTTCCAGTGTTTTAAGTACGTATATTGTATTAGTTTATTTTGGTTTCTAAGTTAAAACTATAAGTGTATATTAACTATATTTATTTATTGTATTGTAATAGTAGATTGTTTTACAAGGGACTTAACCATCCCATTATATACGAGGTTGTTATACTCCCGAGCGTAGCGAGGGAGGATGACAAGACCGAGTTATAATGGGTGGTTTTGGCCCGAGTAAAACACTCTACTTTTCACTTCGATTGCGAGAAAATAAAACAATTCAAAATTAGAAAATTTTCAGAAATTTTATTAAAAATTAAATGTGCAGTTAGAGCAATCTTGAATGTTTAGTGATATGTTTTTCCCGGGCAATTTTATTTCGGTTCTCTGTGATTGGGATGTGATAATATTTTGAGTTGATTGTTGTGGAGTAAAAGTTGGAGAGACTCGACTCATGCTTGAGTTTCCTGCATTATTAAGATCTGAGTGCGGCTTCAGCTGAGTTGACATATTCATCCAATCCCGCGATGTAGATGCTTGGGGTTCTGTAATGTTTGGTAGAATATTGATTCCTTCCGTAATCCGCTGCGTGACATGATACTTGTTTTGTAGAGTCCTCTATATAACTTTCAGCCACTTGATCGGAACTCCATCCACCGTGCCGTTTTAATGTCGTTATATTCGCACCAGAGTCCGCCAACAGAGTCGCGGATGTTCTGCGGAAACAATGGCCAGTGTATAGTTCCGGATATGGTAAATTTAGATAAGTGGCAATATCTTTAGGCATGTTACCAAATTTATTTTTGCCTATGACTTGCCTTGTACATTTACCATTTTGATAATTTTGAAAAAATCTTCTCGTTGAAACATTAGTGGGACGTAACTCCTGATAGGCTTTAACTATATTAAGGTATTCTCCACTGGTGACAAATTTACGCTCTTTGTTTGTTTCCGTGTTCGGCAGACTCACAACTTGTAGTTTTGTATCTGTTTCTACGTCTTCTAGCGTTATATTGGCAAGCTCTATTCCTCTGCATGCACCGCTGATTCCATAAATTAAAGCAACCTGTTGAACAAAAAAATAAGTGTGTTAATCGTAATAACCTAGGTACATAATTTAGGTATGTAGGTAGGTATCTATTTATTTAGTTTGAGTAGAGTACATAGTAGGTTACCTTTGTTGCCAAGTATTGTTTATTTGGAGCGGTATTTAAAAATGTTTCGATTTCTTGTGTCTTCAAGACTAGATTTTTTTGCCTTGTATCCACTGGACGATTTTTTCAGTAAAGCCGTTAAATTTACATATTTTTTAATATCGACGTCGTGTTTCGTTTGTAAGGTCATTCTTAACATTGAATATGTGCTCCAAAGAGTCGACGATTTGAATTTTTTCGATAATTCATCAAAATAAGTGAAAAAAACCCCTTCTGTAAAAGAATCCACACGTTTCTCATCTCTCCATTTCATAAAATTTTCGTAACTCTTTACATATATTCCACGTGATTTTGTCGGCAACAGATTCATAATTATTTCTTTGCCCTTTTCTTCCATTTGCATATTAGCATCTTCACTATCAATTGATGACATTTTTCACGTTCACAATTTGGAAGTAAAAGTCAGGAAGTTAAACGTAAAAGTTTGTGATTTGGAATGAAGAAAATTCTAGAGATTTAGCGCCAATACTATCTTTTTTTTAAATCTCTATTTAACCCGCAACGAAACAGTTCGCATTCTACCGTGAAGGGAAGAATCAACCTTCATAAAATATCACCAAGACGGTTCTATTATCAAAAAAAAAAAAGGATGACGGAGCACCAAGAAGTCGAGTTTTTATGTAAGAGAACGAATGCTTTGTACGGGCTGATGATTTTAGACAAAAATTAAAAAGAAAAGATACTTTTTAGCCCGAGGTATTAAACTCGAGTCTTAGGCCCGATAAGCTACACTATTATGATACACTTTTTGAGCAAGAGAAGTGAAAATATGTATGCATTATAATATTTCTGTTTATTTAGGTACTATCTGTGTTCTATCAACTCAATTTTTCTTATTTTTTCTTCTCCATCCCCAGGGTACCTAGAAGAAATCTTTTTCAGCGATAAGGCCGCCTTTTGTACTATTCATTTTTGTTTGGATATAAGATCTTTTATTAATATTTTTTTATAGTACAATAAAGTGTTCATTCTGTCATAAGTACGGTTGCTATCACAGACATCGTGTGGTCGCTATGTACTTACTCTCATCCATTTGCGAGCTACTCTATGCAAGATCCGTGAACCAATACCAAGTTATTGCAATGCGCCCCGCTTGGACTCAAAAGTATTCAGTCAGGCGGAGCGTGCATTTATTGCTTTTTGGATACATAGTTTACATGAGTTATCCATGTATAACTTGTTTCTCTACATAGACTTTTAACTACGATTTTTAGCTCTGATTATTTTGTGAGTTTTGCTCCAACTCGAAAACTAACAACCTAACAAGTTATAGGTTTCTTGTTTGCTCCTTTACTTTACCTTAAAAAATAAGTGAACAAAAAATTAAAGTGATTACTTTATTTCCCTGTTTTACTTATGTAATTTTAATTTTGTGATGTGTCCAAGCGTCCTGTAAGGTCTAAAGGAAATAAAGCATTTTAAGTTTTGAGATTTTGAGTTTTGCGTGGGCTTAGAATAAGTTGTCTCTCGATCTTTTATAGGATACATTTCGGTGAATGCTCCCAGGAACTTGATGACCTGATGCCACCAGCTCCCTTCCATTCGAGGACAATCAGATGGACGGCACAATACCATACTTATCTGGTGGATATACCATCCACTCGTACTAAGCAGTTTTCCTCCGACAGTTTTATATTTCATTCGCACCGCTAAGGAATGGACCTCGCTGCTGCTCCTGTTTTTCCGGCCAATTACAATCTCGGTCTCTTCAAGACAAGAGTGAATGAAATAAAAAACACTGTCGGCCACATCGTCACTTTCCATCAGGTGAGATTGTGGCCAATCGAAGGTCTATCTACTATAAAAATGGAGCTGTGAATCATTTATCCAGCATTATTTACCTGCTTATGTTTGTTGGCATTTCTGTTCAACGGAAAGTAGAAATAAGTAAATATCAGTATGTACCTAACTTTTGTTTTATTAATTCTATGTGTAGCTAGTAGCTTTTTGTCATAAGTAAATCGATGTTATTTTAATCTTAATTTTAATTATATTATGGAACTTGTGTCTCAATAAAAAAAAAAAAAATATTTATAAGAAATAAACAAACATCCTTAGGATAATAAACCAATAAATAACAAGAAAATAAAATATAGGTACATAGCTTTATCTGATATAAAAGTAGCTACATACTTTCATTCCGGAAAAACGCCTTAGTCCTTTCCCGGGATATCATCTATTTATAAACCTACCAAATTTTATGAGGATACGTTCAGCCGTTTAGTCGTGAAAAGGCAACAGACAGAGTGAGAGAAAACAGACTTACATTCAGATATAAATAAATAAATAATACTATCTGCTGCCCGCGGCTTCGCGCGCTTTTCAAGTAGCCTATTTACGTCCTTGGTATACCGTTCACCTCCCTGCCGAATTCCATTGAGATGCGTTCAGCCACTAGGCTTGAAAAAGTAACAGACACACAGACAAAATTATTTTCTAATTTACAATATTAGTATGGTACCAATAAGTTAGTAGTTAGGTATATAATGCATTTTCTGTAACTTAATGCAACCAATCACAGGAATTGTTTTAAATATCATATTGAGATAAATTGATTTGAAATAAAGTTCAAATTGGTAAAACATAACATATATTCACTTAAACGAAAAACAACTTAAAATATAAAAAACAACTTAAAACTTAATCACTTTTTAGCTTGAGTCTTTGCCTCTAACTTCTTCTTATTTGCTGACATCTGTCTCGTTAGGACCTCTCGAATTATAGCCTCATCTCTTTCTTCTAGAACTGCAGCCAGATTGGGGGGCCATTGGGAGTCTGAGGAAGAAAGAAAAACATAATGTTCTATGGTTCTAAAAGTGCCTGGGGGCCTATTTTTTCTCCAACACGAAATGTGCGTATCGGATAATAATTCGAATTATGGTTCCAAATGCACAAAAAAAAGAAACGAAGCGACTTCAAATTTGTTTTTCAGAGTAGAACTCTTTCTTGTTTACGGCCGTTGCCATGGAAACTATTTGTTACCAGTCATTGTAATTATTTGATTGCTTTCAAAAACCTAGAAATCGACTTCGAATCCCTTACTTTGACACTGTTTTTAAGTTTTACGGGATTAATACTAATCCCCTGGGGATAATTTTTTTATGGAACCATCTTGGGATCATTTTCTATACAAAAATGAAAGAGTTTTCAAAAACGGTTCATAACTGACGGAAATATCGCGTAATATACATTAAAAAAAATCTAATTGAGAACCTCCTCCTTTTTTGAAGTCAGTTAAAAAATATAAAAATCTACGATTTCTTTATTAAAAATGACTACTTTAAAAACTCCGAAGTTAGTTTATTGTTTGAATTGTAAATAGTAGCTCGAAATTGTTTATATTAATTCATTGTACTCATTTAACTTATCTTCCTCATCATCATCATCATATCAGCCCATACACGTCCACTGCTGGACATAGGCCTCCCCCATACGACGCCACAAATAGCGGTCCTGAGCCGCCTCCATCCATCGACTCCCTGCGACCGCTAGAATGTCGTTGGTCCATCGAGTGGATAGACTCCCATGTAGGGGGGGATTTGCCATAATCACCACGCTTGGCAGGCGGATTGGTGATCGCAGTGTTGATGTTTAAAAATACTCAGAAAGAAGCTGCTGCCCTTCCTCTGGTAGGTTCCCTTAGTCGGCTCTTGCGACATCCACGGGTTGAGTTGGAGGTTGGTTGGGTTGAACTTAGTTTATAGAAAGATATTTATGTAGGTATTTAGATGGATGGATAGATACCTCTTTATTGTACAACACAAACACAAAATATGTACATACATAAGGAAAAGTTGACAAAATGAAGTACAAAGGGCGGCCTTAACGCTTTGAGCGATCTCTTCCAGGCAACCTTGAGATGGACTGGACATAAAAGAACAATAAAGACTGTGGCGTTTGAGTTACTTAGGAAATAAAAGCTACGTACTAATAATAAATAATGTTGGACAATCCACATTCCACACAGCATTATCTAGCCCCAAGCTAAGCAGAGCTTGTGTTATGGGTACTAGATAACTGATAAACTTAATAGTATACATTACATAGATATATATTTTTATTCATCATCAGCCCAACACGTCCACTTCTGGACATAGGCCTCCCCCGTACGACGCCACAAATAGCGGTCCTGAGCCGCCTCCATCCATCGACTCCCTGCGACCGCTACGATGTCGTCGGTCCATCGAGTGGATGGTCTCCCATGGGGGGGGGGGGGGTTTGCCATAATCCCATAATCACCACGGTTGGCAGGCGGATTGGTTATATTTTTATTATAAATAGAAAATACCCAGAACACCCGAGATCTTTCCAGATCGTACAAACATTTGTCCCAGGGCGGGAATCGAACCCGCAACCTCCTGTGTCGCAGGCGGACCTTCACCCGCCGCGTTGGTCGTCTATAATACCAACTTACAATAAACTTGCGTAGACATAAATAAAAAAAAATATAGTTACTCGTACCAACAAATATCTTGTCCAGTAGACGCGTACGTAACACCTGCTGCCCCAACACGTGCCGCTCGTTGTATTGCTGCAGCTCGTGCATGCGCTCTATGGACGCCTCTATGCGCGCGTTTCTGTCTTGCTTCGCCGCCTCCGCCATGTCAGAGCTCATGATGACGCTTGGAAATAATTTTTAAAGTTTTCTAAATTAATGCGAAACGGAGTGTGGGAAGACCTCCCATGTTCAGGAGTGGACGTGTACGGGCTGATGATAGAATAGAATAGAATAGAATAGAATAGAATAGAATATATTTTTATTTGTTATAAGACTTACACCGAATACATAATAAACTTAACTAAGATGACACATAATATTTGAAGTGTAAGTCAAGTAACAAAATGGCTCTGCCTCAGCATGTGTTGGTTGACTAGCAAACTAGCAACCAACGCTGGTCTTCCGTCAGAGCCACTTGCTGGCGTTACGGACTAACTACGCGACGACTAACCTACAAACAAGAAACACATTCACATGAAGAAAACTCAATCAATATAAATTTAGTTAAAATAAAAGTGAGGTATGCTCGCATTGAAATAAAGTGTCAGTACTGTTTAACAAAGGTAATTAAATTAACAAAAAATTATACTTAACATAAACAATAATTACAAAAGAAAAAATACAAAAAGGCGCTTTTTACATATTTCTACACCATTTAGTATATATATATATATATAACTATATATATATATGTATATATATATATATATAGTTTTATATTATGTAATGTAATACGACCACAATTAAATCTTACAAAACACTTGTGTCATGTCTTAGACCTTCCTGTTCCTTCTGATGGTCAAACAGAAATTTCTTTAGTTTAATTCTAAATCCATGTAAACTTTGCAGGTTCCTTATCGGTGGCGGGATATTGTTCCAGCACTTCGAGGCTGCATAGCGGAAACTGCCTCTGAAGCAGGCAGAGCTGTGCCGCTGTGTTTCTAGCTGCTTCGAGCACTGACGAGAGCCACAAGATCTAGAGCTTGATAACCATGCCAACTTCTCATAAAGATAAGACGGTGATTTATATTTCACAACACCAAACATAAGACATGCAAGGTGCAATTTGCGACGATGCTTCATTTTCAAGATGAAATGATTATTTAAGAATGGCGTGACATGAGCTCTAAATGGAACATCGAAACAAAAACGGGCGCAGGCATTTTGGACACGCTGAACTAGTCTTTGCGTTCTAGAGAGTAATCGAGGTCCAATTACAACGTCCGCATAATTCAACTTCGACAAAACAATGGAATCTACAAGCTGGATACGCAAGTCGATACTGAGGTACGGCCTCATTTTGTAGAGTATCTTTAATCTATAGAAACAGTTCCTAACAGAATCAGCAACATGCTTCTCATAGCGAAGGTGACTGTCGACATGCAGACCGAGGTTACGTGCCTCGTAGACACGCTCCACTGGCTCACCCATAAGCACTACACTCTGCGTGGAGCTCAGACGCTGTAGCTGATACTCAGTGCCGAAAATTAAATATTTTGTTTTGTTTGGATTTAATAAGAGGCTATTTCTTTCTGACCACAGAGCAATATTAGATAGATCATTATTGAGACTTTCTATAGCATTATCAATTTCAGACGGTTTGAAGGAGATATAAATCTGAATATCGTCGGCGTATATATGAAATTTACAATGCTTTATGACACTTTGAACGTCAGCTGAAAAGATTATGAATAGAATTGGACCCAGAATTGAGCCCTGCGGAACCCCTTGTTTTACAGGCAGAATATCTGAGATCAAGTCAGTACCATCACTGCGAGTTATCTTAGTACACTGGTAGCGGTCACTAAGATAACTATTGAACCAACGCAAGGCCCCTTGGTCAAAACCGTAATAATTTAGTTTCGACATCAGCAAACTTAAATTTAAAGAATCAAATGCTTTTGAGAAGTCGAGCAGGACGAGCAGAGTACATAACCCTTTATCTTGTGCGCAGAGAATTTGGTCAGTTACATCGAGCAAGGCAGTTGTTGTGCTACGCCCTTTCCTAAAGCCAGATTGTGCTTCAGGCAGAATTCCACTCTTTTCGACGAAATCGGTTAACTGGTAGCTTATTACTTTTTCCAATACCTTAGATAAACAAGGCAATACACTTATAGGTCTTAATTCATTTAAATTAGTCGGATTCGATATTTTAGGCAAAGGTAGCACAATAGCTCGTTTCCACGCGTCAGGGAAAACCGAAGAGGTAATTGATTTATTAATAATAACAGTTATTGTGTTAAGTGCTTCAGGTAGAGTCATCATTAGCATATCTAAACTGATAAGATCCCAACCCACAGCTTTCGACTTAAGATTACGTATAATTTTGCAAATTTGATCCAAGCTCACGGGTTTCAGATTAAAGATAGCGTCACTAAATTTATGAAAATGGAAGTAAGTAAGATCGGAAATTGAAACGGAAGTACCTGGCAGAGCCAAAAAATGGGTATTTATGGTATTAGAATCTTGCAAATGAAGGGGTAGCTCAGAATTATTTTTAGGTAGAAGTGTTTTCTTCAAATTTTTCCAAAGTAGTTTAGGATCATTTATTTTATTATTTATATTATTGTTAAAGTATGCTTTTTTATCATGATAGAGAGCTTGGTTAACAGTCGACTTAAGGGTTTTGTAATATATTCTTTTGCTCTCTGACTTGGTTTTATGATACTCTATTGCCGCCGCATCACGAAGCCTCATCATTAACTTAACCGTATCCGTGATCCAAGGGTGCGTGCTGGACTTGATATACACTGATTTCAAAGGAGCATGCAGGTTGTAAAGAGCAAAAACACACTGATTGAAACTATTTACGATGCTGTTAACGTCATCGAGAGATGCAATTAGATCCCATCGAATAGAACGTAGATCTGAATTAAAATTATCAATACAAATATATTTAATGGGCCTATAAGTAATGGTGAAAGGTTTTGCTTTATTTTTTTTTATATTAAATTCACTATAAACAAGACAATGACCAAAGAGGGATCCGACTGATTCAACGGCTATCCTGTTCGCGCTAAGATCTGTACAAATGACATCAATTAACGTTTGCGACGTCGCAGTGAAATGTGTAGGCGAAGAAATTAATTGACTTAAATTCAGACATGAGAGGAAGGTAGATAATTTGACGGACTTAATTTCAGTTGCATTAAGGAGGTTTATGTTAAAGTCACCAAGTAATACCACGTGATCATAGGTAGATAACGAATTTATAGAGTCAGTTAAGGCGTCAAAAAATAGATCCGCGTCTAACCAGGGTGGCCTGTACGCCGTGCCAATGACAAGTTTCTTTCCATTTAGGGTCATAATCAGCCACATTTGTTCGACTGCTTTGTGTAACGGGTCGACCGGGGGGGCCCATGTTCGCACATTTATACCACGCTTAATGTAAAAGCCGACCCCACCACCGCGCAGGCGCACCTCCCGCGGCCGCGGAATGTGCCTCAGACGATAGCCCGCCACGGCGGGGGCGCAGCCCTCCTCTCCCGGTCTGAGCCAGGTCTCATTGATGGCGAGGACATCTAGATTCAGTCGTAAAATTGACGCAACTAGGTTGTCATGGTTAGTGCCGAGGGAACCTGCATTTAACAAACCAATTTTTAGCATATTAAAAACAATTGAAAAGGAAAGTCAGACCGACAAGACCTAACACGATAGTACGAGTAGAATAAGCCAGATTATTAGTATAGTATAGTAATAAAATTTTGTATGAGCTTTGTAAAATACAACTCAAACAATAGAAACTGTAATTGAATATAACAAGTAGCATAGAAAAAGTTAATAGATTATAGGTGTGATTGTAAATATAAAATAATAATATTGTGGTTATAATTCTTAGGGAACAACTCGATAATAGATTTACTAAATACCTGATTAAACAAATTACTTTAAGACAGCAATACTTTTCTCCTCTTAAAATATCGAACACACTAATGTAGACAGTATAATTACATTTAAATATTTTAAATGTAGAGATTTTAGATGTAGAGTAGTAGAGATTTGCGTATACCAAATTAAGCAGAAACAATATATAATATATACAATCATGGTTATTAGACAACACACTCAATTTTAAAAATACGTGTAACATCAGCCTCCGTCCGAAAAGGGTACGCCGGCTTGCCCTCGCTTTCACGTGCGTAGGGGCGGCCCTTCTTTGTCCACGAGTACCGCCAGTTGTGCTTCTTGCACTCTTCACGCACCCGGTGAAACAGCTGCCTGTTAGCTCTGGAGAGCCGCTCATTTATGAAAATTCGCTGCGGAGGCGCAGGGAAGCCGAGATCCGTAGACATGAGAGTACGACGTACGCGCGCTGCGTTCAGCAAATCATCCCGTAGATGCCGGCGTGCCAGCCGGACCACCAGGCGACGTGGACGCCCCTCCGTATCACTTGATCCTGACCGAGCAGGAGGTCCCATTCGCTCGGCGAACACGATGTCCCGATTTTCAATAGAAAGGCCTAGTTTTGCCGCTAAAATAGTGACGGAGTGAATGGCGTTCTCGCCTTTAATTTCAGGAAATTGTCCTATGTCGAGGTCGGCCGATAGGGTCTCCTGGTCTCTATCATTCAATTCACATTTCAGCTGAGTGACCGTTCTCTCCAGCTCGGCCACTTCGACCGCTCCGGATGCCTCCTCTCTGGCCTCCATCACATCCAGACGACGCTCGATGCCTTCCATGCGCTCATTCATGGCCGCCACGGTGGCTCGAAACTCAACCATCTCGCCGCGGTAGAGGCGCAGCTCTGCCATGTATTCCGCTAACTCGCGTCGCATTTCCATAATAGCCGTGTCCGCAGGCGGGGTGAGGAGGTCAGATCGAGTTTCCGACGACACAGGTAGTAGAGAGCTAACAATTGAGGGGCTGGTGCCAGTGACGGTGGTCGAATTCGATGCTAGTAGTGTATCGGTTCTTACCCCCTTAACCGGAGTATTGCCACTTTTCTTAGTCTTCATTTTACATAAAGGGCAGACCCAGTCTTTGCTCACAGTCCCTGATTCAGGAATCGAAAGACATGCCTTATGATAAAAGCCTGCGCAGACAGTACAAGTAGCGGCACCTATCGGCGAAAGAAATCTTTTGCACACTCCACAAGCAACCTTTCCCATGATGGTTCTTAGTTTACCGTCTAAAGGTGCAAATCTACCTTCATACGAGAAATAAAATAAATAAATTTGCCAGTTCAAGTCTAGATTTTTTGAGATTTGCACCCTATCCCAGGCACGTAGGTACTAGCAAACACTCACTCAGATGGGATCAGCGATTGTCCACCCACTATTAACACTTTAAAGGGAAAACTTGTGCGTATACTATTAATAACTAATTATATTGTGACAGTGATGTTGCGAATGATCGTCCGTAACGTCAACATGATGATGATGATGATGTGATCAAAACACATCATATAAGCCTATACACGTCCACTGCTGGACATAAGCCTAGCCCATACGATGCCGCAAATAGCGGTCCTGAGCCGTCTCCATCCATCGACTCCTTGCGACCGCTACAATGTCGTCGGGCCAAGGAGTGGATGATCACCCAATACTCCGTTTCGCGTTGCATCGTGGTCGCTATTCGAGAAACTTTACTCCCCTGTGGTTATCAGTTTTGCGAGCTGAATAATCTCTGTGATCAAAATGACTTTTTCCGACACTTCCAACAATTATCGTTATATTTCAACCAATTTACACAAAAACTTGACAAATTATATATGTATATAAGTACATATATAATTATATATGTACATAAGTAAATTATATATGTACATAAGTACATATATAATTTGTCAAATTGTCAAAAAGTAATTTTTATCACAGAGATTGTCAAAGTGTCAAAAAGTCATTTTGATCACAGAGATTATTTAGCTCGCAGAACTGATAACGACAGGGGAGTAAAGTTTCTCGAATAGCGACCACGATGCAACCTTCCTCGTGAATCAGTCTATCGATTGGTGAAAACCGCATGAAAATCCGTTTAGTAGTTTTTGAGTTTATCGCGAACAGACAGACAGACAAATGCGGCGGAGGACTTTGTTTTATAATATGTAGTGATGAATTTGTAAGAAAATAACCTGTCTTCTTCGAACAGGTCCCTCAAGCAAAGAGGCAGGAACTGCAGCGGAATGAACTTGTCCTTGAGCTGGTCTGGCATGTTCAGGAACTTGGCTTCTTCCTCGATCTCAGCCTCCATCTCCTCTCGCACTTGAACGAAAATTTCCATAATATAATATACTAGCTGTTCCCCGCGGTTTCACTCGCGTTATAGTTAACATCCATATCACCCTGAACAAATATCTGCAGATCTTACACACATTTGTGCCGAGGCGGGAATCGAACCCGCAAACTCCAGCGTTGTAGGTGGACCTTCGCCCACCGCGCCACAGAGGTCGTCCATGCATGTATATAAATTTAATTTATGTATAACTAGCTGCTGCCCGCGCCTTCGCCAGGTCCCAACTATACCCATACCAAATTTCAGCCTAATCGGTTCAGTAGTTTTTGCGTGAAATAGTAACAAATATCCACACATCCATCCATACATCCATCCATACATCCATCCATACATCCATCCATACATCCATCCATACATCCATCCATACAAACTTTGACATTTATAATATTAGTAGGATTATTTATCATTATTTAAAATTCAAATTAATTACAATATTTTGATAATACTTAAGAAGAAACTTGTAACATAATTATGCCAACAAAAAACTTACTTTCACTTTCAGTGGCCGGAGTTGGGCCCTGTAGGAGCTGTTGATCTTCTGCAACAAAAAAAATATAAAAAAATATTTTTTTATTGTCTGATTTTACTTGAACCCGTTTTTTCCATCTGAATAAGCTTGTGCTTCTTCCCTAGAGAGCCTAATTTATAACGACTTTAAGCTGTAATTTTACCTTTAAAAATTAACTAACATACTTAACCCGTCAAATGCGCAACGGACGCACGGGTCTACCGAACATAACCTAAAAATTTTACTTTTAACAAAATTAATTTCATGTAAGTAACTTACGTGCGTTTTGGTCATTAAATTCTTCTTCTTCAAATATTTCCTGAAATGTTAAATAAATAAATAAATAATGTTGGACAATCTCCAAAGCATCATCTAGCCCCAAGCTAAGCGGAGCTTGTTTTTTGGGTACTAGATGACTGATGTCTTCTTCCACTAGTGGACAAAAAATTGAAGTGAAGAGAATATCAATAAAACCTTATTTCTTATTTGATAATAATAACTATGTTTATAGTATAAAATGTTACTTGTCTAAGTGCTTATTTTGTAACCCTAAAGAAATAAAGTTATTGATTCTGATTCTGATATACATAATCTTAATATACAAAAGAACTAGCTATTTTCTAAAGGTCAACGTCCAGCCCAATCCTCGAGCTATAAATCGGCTTTCTAGCTATAAATCGGCTTTCTAGCTAGAAATCGGATTTCTGGCTAGAAATCGGATTTCTAGCTTTAGTGGATTTTTAGGTATTACGTTTATCTTCGTAGCACGTGCTATGATGCTACTTCAGACCGGGATGGCATACAAAAGACTTCAACGCGCACTCACTTTTCTACCACACTAAATTTCTATTAGTTTCGTAAATGCAACCTAATGACTTGCGGTTTACAGTATGATTAAGCAAAGCTTTTTGTTTTTTACTATTAATATTCCCCACCCCCAGTAGATAATGTCCTACTAATAATATAAATGTCAAAGTTTGTATGGATGGATGTATGGATATTTGTTACTCTTTCACGCAAAAACTACTGTACCGATTAGGCTGAAATTTGGTATGGGCATAATTGGGACCTGAAATAACATATAGGCTATTTTTTATTCTGCTAAAACGCGGGCGAAGGCGCGGGCAGCAGCTAGTTAATAATGAATTCGAATGAGGACCAAACTCTTCGTTTTATCTCTTTAAACAGAGAACATGCATGTCTATGGGACATCACGTCAGATTTTTATAAAAATCGATGTATGCGCCGATTGTCTCGTTTTAGTTCTTCTACTAAATCATTTACTTCTTGTAACAGTAATAAATGAACCGTTTTTAAACAAGAGTTTCTTTCTAGAAATCATTTTCACAATAGTGTTACCACTCCAACAACTCTTAAATGACTAGAATAATGTAATCGATATGATCCTGGATTACTGGACTGGAATAATGTGAACCGGGTATTAAGGTGTTTTTCTTAATTGGGAAGGAATCGGAAGGGTGAGGGGAAGGCGAGATATATCACAGTTAGAACACACAAACCCCTTCAGAATGGTGAAATCCACAATACGTTGTGACGGCTATTTCGAGAGATATTAGGTTTGTGATTTTATCACGCAAGTGTCCAATCGCTCAAATGACCACTCGCGCAAATGTCCTTCGCGCATGTGTCATTCGCGAAAATATCCACCGCGCAAGCAGCACTCGCCCAAATTTCCTGATACCAGTTGCAGCCAGTTTGATTTAAACGGTATTTCACTCGCAGGTCCATTTGCTCGCCATTTGCCACAAAATACATAGATAGAAAGGTACACCAATACACGCGCAAATTTTGAAGAAAAAATAAATAAATAAATTAAAAAATTGTATAAAACTTTACCTCTGGGATGGTAACGGTACTTTCAAGTATCGATGACGGTGCATCAGGAGTTTCTAGGAACTCCAACCGGAACTCTTGCCTGTAGAAAAATAACGATTTAACGGATAAGGGCTCATACATACACACAGCATCCGTTTGAGGATCCGTTTTACTGGATCCGTTTAATTTACCGTGATGTCGTATGTAGCTGTAGGAGCGAGTTTCCACACCTGACAGTATTCCGAATCCAGTAAACGATTATTACCGGACCGTTTTTTACGGATTTTTAGATACTGGAATAAATCGTTTACTTGATCAGGAATACTGTCAGGTGTGTGAACTCGCTTCTACAACTACATACGTCATCACGGAAAATAAACGGATGCTGTGTGTATGAGCCCTGCAAAGCTCTTTAAAATACGATCCGTCAAGTGCTGTGCAAGTGTTAAGCACGTCGAGGCGCGAGGGTTTCGGATAATTATACAAAAACACAGACATCGTAGAGCTACGCCGATTCTGTGTACAAAAACCATATCACTAAATCAGATAGAGACTTTTTCCCATAGAAATAAATCAATAATAATCATCTACAATGATGATAACTATTATGATATCATGGAACAGTCCTGGAAAAAATCCTCTATTGAGAGGAGTTTTTCCAGGTTTGTTCCATGATTAAAGTAATCTATATGTTAGGTAGATCCAGGTCTAGAAGTACATCTTTATGAAATTTCAGGCCTCTCCATTTAGTAGTTTTAGCGTGAAATGTAACAAATATCCAAACATACATGTAAATTTTATTGTGATGCAATAAGTTTGATATTTTAAAACCATGAAATCTAGTAATTTAAAACCTGCTTTAAAATATAATTAGTAATCCAATAAATATTCTACTCGGTATACTAGCTAGAAAACTATTATTTTCATAGACATCGCTATATTTTTCCATAAACATACAGAGCCCCAGCTCAGAATAAATAAAATTGCTTATAAAGTATATCACCTTAAATTTACCTCGACGACAAAGGTCATTGTTGATGTCTTCTTACCTGAGAACTGCACCTCTCAAATTCCTCCCTGGTTCCTCAGCGTCCCAGGAGCGTATGGCAGCCTGCAGCTCAAGATCTCGAAGGTCATCCCGTCTGGCGTACGCTCCTCCATTGCTCGTCAGTGAACATTCCAGTTCTACAAAGGCATCTCCTGGTATAGCCACGTGTTTTGGGGGCGGTGATGCCGGTAACTTGCTAGCAGTTCCTTTCCCTTTTTCGGCCTGCAGATGGCAATGCAGAAAATGCCATTGAATTTACCCCATGTTATAGTTCTGGCAGTGTACAATGAATCTCCAAACTGCGTCACATCTAAGGCTCCGCGCAAACGGGCCACTGACCACAGCCACCGGTGGCTGTCGCGCGCTACGGACACTGCTGTAGCGAGTGGCCGCCACCGGCTACACGAATGCGGCGCGTCTATACAAAATATATGAAAAAGTATGTTAAGTGGCTGTCGCTGGCCACCAGCGGCTGTGGTCGGTGGCTCGTTTGCGCAGAGCCTAATGGTAATCCATTTTGTTTAGTAACAAGACTGACTCCAGCAGAAAATGTTTGTCTTTTATGACTTTTATTTTTAACTTGTTTGGGTTATTATTTAAAATTATTTTAACAAATCAATTAGTTTAATACTTCTAAGAATATCTGACATGTAAATTGATCTAATCGAATAATTGAATCTGTCTACTAAGCTGTTTGCAATAAGGCCCGCTCTGGCACGTCATTTATGTCAGGGCTTAAGTGCTTTCCTTACACCGCCATTTTGTGGAAAGGATAAGCATAAGATATCGCGTTCATAGGAGCGGGACAGAGCAAAGCGTCGTAAAATCATGTCTTTGTTTTTATACGGTAAAAGTATAATCATTTTGAAAATTTAAACAGTCAGTGTCTGCTTTATATTCTGTTTGTTTACTGTACAAAGCATCAATGCTTATTTTAAAGTATTTATTGAATAACGACGATTTATTTTACAATTTAGAGCGAACTTTGCATTATTTTACCTATAGATTTTTTTTATGGAACGAAACTCTAGCTTTCTATAGCATCAATCCTGAACTATAAAATATATTAATCGCAAAGTAAATGCTTCAGATTTGTGGAAGATATGATCGCTGACGCTAAGCAATTTCAGGTATCTCTTAACAGAACACCAGGACTGGCTATTTATCTGTAGCCAGCAATAATAGGTAGTCTTTGTACCAACTCTATACACTTAGATCAGGTATATTTCTTTTCTTTCTTTCAATTTTACTGGTTATATATAATTAATTCTAAAAAAATATCAAATATCCTCTAATACACACAAATATCAAATATACAGGTCTCGACAGAGCCTACGCATTTGCTCCCCTTGGAGTCGAGACCGTAGGTCCGTGGGGTACCGAGATTCACCGGGTTTTCAAAAAATTATCTGAGCGCCTGGTCGAAGCCACGCGAGACCCGAGAGTTGGTGAGTATCTGACGCAGCGCATTAGCATTGCCATACAGCGAGGCAATGTAGCCAGCGTCTTGGGGATGCTTCCGACTGGTATTGATATGGACCAGTTGAGCTACCTGTAGATTGTTTGCAACAGTCTCCAGTTAGCTCAATTGTTTTAATTGTAAATACTAGTTTAATTTGTTTATATTATTTGATTGTTATTTTTTTTTGTCAATAAATATTGTTACTTACCTTTGATTGTTTCTTCGTAGGTGTTTCCACTTTAAGGGTCTCTATGGAGTTTCTGATTTCGTCCACCCTCATCCATTGCGCCAGTGTCAGTGGCCATCCGTCTGGGACTGTCACTCTGAATAGAAACCATTGCTTAGGCTATAAAGGGGTTCGAAGATTTTGGCTTAGTCAACGTCCGCCATTTTTTATTTTTTCAAAATGGCGGCGCTCGATAATTCCCCCATATTTCGCTTGGAGACACTTAAATAAACAAAAAAGCTAAGTCACGATATTCCTAAAATGTCACGTTACAAAGTTATTTGTAAAAACAGAACACTGCGTCCATAATTAACCTAAAATCAGTTTCCAGCTGTTGATAGTTTTTATTATTATTTTATTAGAAGTTGCACTACTTGTCTATTTCAGTTCTTTCCTAAAAGGCATATTGATGACAACTACTTTTATTTTAAAACTCGAGATTTCAAACAAGAATTTTGGACTTTGGTGCAGTAAGTTGTTTGCAAACGTTCTACATCGAGAATGGCTCGAGTATAGGTCTCCCACTGTGAAAGTGCGCGCGGTTTTATCGCCTTTATTGATTGAGTTTTTTGTAAAAGCAGAGAAGGCTTTGTAATTATTAATGAATTACATTATAGAGTTTAGTTTCCGACGCGGTAATCCCACGCGGAGGGCATTCTAGTTGAAGAACACACTTGCGTTACTATAACTTTTGCCCTATCTACATATTTTGATATCCATATGAGGGTATGAGGGGCCGTGGGGCCGTGGGGCCGTGGCGTACGAATATCGACCCCTCCAACTCAACCCGTGGATGTCGTAAGAGCCGACTAAGGGAACCTACCAGAGGAAGGGCAGCAGCTTCCTTCTGAGTATTTTTAAACACCAACACTGCGATCACCAATACGCCTGCCAAGCGTGGTGATTATGGCAAATCCCCCCCTACATGGGAGACCATCCACTCGATGGACCGACGACATCGTAGCGGTCGCAGGGAGTCGATGGATGGAGGCGGCTCAGGACCGCTATTTGTGGCGTGGTACGGGGGAGGCCTATGTCCAGCTGTGGACGTGTATGGGCTAATATGATGATGATGATGATGATGAACTTTTTAGTGTGTACTGTTATTGACCTGAAAGTTACAGACGTTTAAATTCGAAGCCAAACTACGAATCTCAAACTTTAATAACCCGTTTTACCGCATTCTGTGGAATATTTTGAAAAATCATTCATTCAATTATTTTATATTTTTAGTATTCTTTGTAAATTTCAAGCAAATCTGGTTAAAGAGTTACAAAAAACACATAAAAAAAAACATCAAACCCCCTTCCACCCCCTTAGAGGTGAAATTTCCAAAAATCCCTTCTTACCGGAAACCTATATAGTAAAGGTACCTACCAAATTTCAGCTTTCCAGCTTTAGTGGTTTGGGCTGGGCGTTGTCGTTTAGAAAATAGCTTGTTCTTTTATACATATACTAAGATTGAGCCCATGACTCATTTCACGATTTTTTTCTAACCTTCATAGTTTCGGATTTGGTCATCTCACAAAGCCAATCTCTATGTTATATTATAATGTATCGGGTGTATACTGATAATGCTAGGAAGGTAGGTAGGTATTAACAGAGCGGTAACGATTTAAAAATATAATAAGCTAAAGAGTCACTTATTTCAACTGTGTCCATTGTAAATATTAGTTCTAATATGTTTCTATTAATAGGCTGTAATTTTCTTTCAGAATCAGAATCAATAACTTAATTCTTTAGGCTTACAATATAAGCACTCAGACAAGTCAAACTTTATACTATAAACAGTTATAAATATAGTTATTATTATCTAAAAGAAACAAGGTGTTATTAATTTTCTCTTCACATCAATGTTTTGTATCTTTGTTAATAAAGTTTTTGTTGATTTAAAAAATAAATATACAAAAACAAAACACAAAAGATTTTAAATACTTACTGAATTGAATATGTTTTCGTCTCCATTGGTTGAGGCCTGTCTTTAATCTGAAAAGGTAAAGAAATAAGAAGATAGAGAAAAATCCTACCTAAATATTCCCTTCTTCCTGTTAGTGCTAATATAGTTAGAAGACTACTAGAGACTTACCTTGATAACCGAAGTTTTATGTTTTCCCGCACTGGTAGGTTTCGGTTTCATAAGCTTAAGAGAACGAGCACTCAAGCCTTGCATCATCGCACTATCTTTGCTGTGCTACAAGAGAAGAAGAATTAATTAACAAGACTTTTGAGTACACGGTTATTTATAATTCACTGACACAGCGTGAACTGCAGGTTCTGCCCATCATCACAAACACGTTAGTGAATAGGCCCAGTCTTAATTCATAAAACTGGTGGAGAGGGAATGGTATAAGTCTAGCTACCCCTCTCCATTCAATTATTGTTCCCCACTTGTTTTAATTGAAATTAAATTTAAAAACAGGTCATGACATTCTTAAAATTTTATGTTAATCACTAAATTAAGCTGAGGTGGGGCCTATTGGTTCACTGGGCAGGCACTTGTTATTTTTAAGCTAGATTTTAAATTATATCTGATAGTCTTTGTGTATTGGAGTGTTTGCCTTTGTGTATCAATAAATTAATTTTCTTTCTTTCTTCTTTCTTTCTAAATTATAAAATAATGTCCGAAAACCAATTAATTACTAACGACCGATCTCCCACCCCCATTACTAGGTAAATGTAAGGTTTCAGAGAGATAAAGTGCATTATATGTAATCAAGTAATAATTATCATTTGTCACAAGTACATATTATGTACTTATGACAAATGATAATTATTACTACAGGGTTTAACTAAATAGGTAGGTAAAGATACTTACTGCATTATTTGTGTGTGTGTGGAGGTGTGTGCATGTCTGTGTGACTGCTCTCCCGGGGCACCAGACTGTATTCACGGTGTTCGTGGTGATGGGGAGAAACTTAGGGCAGAATCTAATTTTCACGCAGTGTCAGTGAATTACTTATAACCCGGTATGTATATTGACCACCTGGTGCAGCAGGCGAAGGTTCATCTGCGACGCAGAAGATTGCGGGTTCGATTCTCGCGTCGGGACAAATGTTGGTATTATCTGGAGATATTTTCGGGTGATCGGGATATTTGCTATGTATCGTAAAAATATGTATGTAATTATCATCTAGTGCCATAACACAAGTTCTGCTTGGCTGAGGGCTAGATGATGTTGTGTGAATTGTCCAGCATAAGGCCTATTTCCAACTGTGAACTAATAATAAGCTGTTGATGATGACGATGATACGCTATCATCCATAAAATAAGCATTTTTCATTGAAATGTTGTAATCTCTACAAATAATTATGAAGTAAACTAGAAATTTAACTAATAATTGTCAGACAAATTAATTATGCTCATTATTTGAAATAATTATTTTCGCAATAACTCTCTTTTATTTATTATGAATGTAAGCGGGTTAACTACGAACCAACTTTGTGTTGGAAGAAAACCTATAAAAACTTTGTGTAAATTTGTTTTATCTTCTGGGCGCCTGGTCGAAGCGATGCGTGACCCGAGAGCTAGTGATTATCTGGCGCAGAGCATCAGCATTAATAACCAGCCGGGCAATGCAGCCAGTATTGATATGGATCAGTTGAGCTACCAGATTGCTTGCAACAGTCTGCAGTTAGCTCCAATGATTCAATTGTAAATACTAGTTCTAATTTGTTTTTATTCATCATCATAATCATCAGCCTATACACGTCCACTGCTGGACATAGGCCTCCCCCGTACGACGCCACAAATAGCGGTCCTGAGCCGCCTCCATCCATCGACTCCCTGCGACCGCTACGATGTCGTCGGTCCATCCGAGTGGATGGTCTCCCATGTAGGGGGGGTTTTGCCATAATCACCACGCTTGGCAGGCGGATTGGTGATCGCAGTGTTGGTGTTTAAAAATACTCAGAAGGAAGCTGCTGCCCATCCTCTGGTAAGTTCCCTTGGTCGGCTCTTACGACATCCACGGGTTGAGTTGGAGGGGTCGATATTCGTACGCCGCGGCCCCACGGCCCTTTGTTTCTATTATTTGATTGTAATTTTTTTTTATCTTTATCTCAGGTTAGTATGAATTAATAAAAATACTAAACAAAAAAAACTATATGCTTACTAAGTTGGCGTGCGAGGCAGCTTTCTTTTTATACGTGGAAAATACCGTCATGAACGACATTGGCTTCAGACTGATAAAGGGCCAGTAGATCTCTCCTATGCCGGAGCAGTGGGCTATCTCCGTAAACTCATCGTCCTGGATGGAACCGAGGGTCGCCACCATTTTTAGCTGTGAATGGAACTTTATATAAATAAATAATTATTTATTTCAGGCATCACAAGTACATACATAGTATTATAACTTAACTAAGGCCCGTATACTAAATACCTTAGAGACTAACATACATAATTATAAAAACTTATAAGAATCATGTCATTGGCACTGGGTCAATGACGTACGCGCGGTGCCGCGTATCAGCCTTCCGCAGAACTTCCTGAACACGACACCTTTTGGCCAAAATCCGCTATCCATAAATGTTGAGAGACGATCCGTCGGCACTCTCACCATAAATGAAGCGAAGTTCACATTACGGCGTGATTCCAACTTCTCTACTCTCAAAACGATGCCGGATTTTTATCGCAGGTACTTCACCACATCCTCGATTGTCACGGCGTAGTGGACGCGTGACACATAGAGTTGCGTGGTGGGGTCCCTGATGGGGTCGGTGCGGCAGTTCCGCACTGATTGCGACTAGCAGGTTTCTTCTTCTTCCGCTGAATAAGTACAAAACCCTCCTTGTCGCATCGGTCCTTCGCAGGACCCGAGGTAGATAGATAGATAGAAAATACTTTATTGCACACTTAACAAAACAGTTTACAAACAATTTGAACAATAAAAAAAGAAATGTGACAATTGGCGGTCTTATCGCTCACGAGCGATCTCTACCAGAC
The DNA here is from genome assembly GCA_947859395.1 of Eupithecia insigniata. Taxonomy (NCBI): domain Eukaryota; kingdom Metazoa; phylum Arthropoda; class Insecta; order Lepidoptera; family Geometridae; genus Eupithecia; species Eupithecia insigniata. The sequence goes on along the minus strand of OX401999.1, from coordinate 2,017,274 downwards.
AACCTTGGATGGATAGGATCGTTGGATTGAATACGGGGATCTGTGCGCATTATTTTAAGAAGCTAACACAAATTACAAAACTCTAATCAATACAAATTACAAAACTAATAATTTACAAATCTTACATACGAATACCTTCATAAATAACAAGAATACCTAAATACATAAACCTATCCATACATACTTATATATATATATATACATATATGCATACATTTTACTAATGGAAACTAGGGTATGGCCAGTGACAGCAGGACAAATAGTGTTCCTTTACCATGCCCTTGAATAATGGTAGTGACTTTGCACGCCTTACTGAGACTGGCAATGTGTTCCAGAGCTGTACAGCACGGGCAGTGAATGAGTTGTCATAGAAGGAAGTAGAGTGGACAGGGACTTGGAGCATAAGAGTTTCTGAAGAACGCAGAGAAAGAGTGTGAGATTGATGAAGAAAAGTGAAACGTTCCTTGAGATAAGAGGGTGCAGAAGAGAGAAATAAGATATTATAGAGAAGAGATAGAATGTGACTATTACGACGAAGCCGTATAGGTAACCACTTGAGCTTCCTACGAAATTCCGAGACATGGTCATATTTGCGCAGGTAGGTGGGTGCAGGAGGTTATATGACAACCACCAAGTACTAAAGTAATAAAGAATTTAAGTATTCTTATCTTAACAGGCCGATGGATCCCACTCTTTGGAATAGGCCTCCTTTTTTTCCTTCCATGCATCCCAGTCGAGAGCTTTGTAGAATATGGGAGTAAAGTAGTAAAGAAATTGGGAAAAATTAAAACTCAACTACCTTATAAACCTAATAATGTAATACCTTATAATAATATCAAATTATAATAATAACAAAACTGCAAAAAACACAACGTTTCAGTTATAGGCGCGTTAGTAAACTCCTTGTCAAAGTGTCTGCGTCTTTCTTTCATCGTCCAAGGTCGCATTCTCACTTTCCTTGGATAATTATGTTTTGCGCCATGGAGACGCGTCTGTGGAATGACTTGTGATACAAGAGAAAATTGACGGCACAAGAGCTCGTGGCAAATCCCCTATGCGCTGGACGGACGGAGCTAATTAAAGCTGCAATAAACAGTCCCCTATACGAATGTACCAGGAAGGCAGCGTTGAGGAAAGAATGGCGCTGGATAGTGAAACGTGCTACCCTCTCTGATACGACCACGACCACAAAAGTGTATTTTAAACATATTTTAGTAGAGAATAGATAACTTACGTCAGGTGAAGTCGCTGCTGCCCTGAAGCTAACCGCTTCTTGCTTCGTCACGGAAATCAGGATCCCACCTACAATGTTTCTCCTGTTAGGCAGGAAAACCTGGTAAAAAGATATATAATTCTTATACAGTTGCTATAATTTTTCCCCATTTTATATAGAGGGGCCCCCCCTCTATGTAAAATGGGGAAAAATTATACACACTTCACGCACACTTCAAGGAAAATCATCCAAATGTTGTTTTGTTTAATTTAGTCTTTATCTGCAACGGAGTTCCTTGAGGCTACTTTAAGGAGTCAAGATATAGACGTACGCTGTTTAGCCACAGAAGTGGTCAGACCAAAGATAGATCGGAAGACTAAGACGCATTTGTTGAAACAACTCATTAGGCCATTAACTGGCATTAATATTTATATCTAACGTTTACCAATCAATCCTATGTAAGCTTATCTCTTCTGGTGGCACAATGGCAGCACTTTCTTGTTCTTATGAAGTTTGCGAGTTCAAATTCCTTCGAGGACAAAAATATTTGAGACTGCGTCCCTGTTTGAGGTATGATTTTATTTCTTGGCAGAGAACCTATGAAAGCTGGCACTTAATCTCAAGAAGATGCTCAAGAAGCTGTTAACTTAATTTAGTATTTTAAAAATTGTTACCTATCTTGACGCTACGAGCTGGTGAGACATCATTCAGAACTAAGATGCCTGTAGAAGTTTTGTGTGAGAGGACAAGATTCATTATGAATGTAAGCGGGTTAACTACGAACCTAGTTTGTGTTGGAAGAAAACCAATGTTTCATCCCTTAACGAGGGACTTCATCAGGGTGAGTGCGGTTAGCGTCGCGCTGGACAAGGTTCATTTTAAATTACTGAGCCAAATAGGTAAGAAGGACTCGCCTCATTAATATGCAGCTTGTACGCGGGAACCATTTGCAGCTCGTTGCATCCTGACCCTACGAGGTTGATATCGTTATCGCAAATGTGGAAGAACCCACTGACTGAACTCAGTACGGTGAACTGCCACTGCGCATCCATGGCGTGCCCAGACGCCTGGTTCAACGTTCCGTGCGCAAATACTGTGTAGCTGCAAGAAACATGACGAAAGACTGGTGAGGTTCCTCTATAAATATTTCATATCTCTTATCTTTTGCTTGGTTATTTCTAACATCTGCACAGCGATCATCAATCGACCTCGCCAAGCGTGGTATTTATGGCAAACCCCCTTGATTGGGGGAATCTCGCCCAGCAGTGAACGTATGTGTGCTGATGATGAGGCTTGGTTATTAAACCTACGCATCCAACTCCAGGTAAAATCCTTTCTTCTTTTTCTGATTCAAAGACTGAAGTGGCTGAGGATAGGGTCACTAAATGGTGAAAAATGACTTCATCATAATATCCTAATGCAACCGGAATGTACTCGTTCTTGATTCAGTACTAACCCACTGTTGAAAAACCTTTTTTCATATTTGATAATAATATATATATATAATATATACATACCTAGCTGACTTGTTGTGTTTACTTGTAAGTTCTTAGGTGAATAAAAAATCAAAGTGATCACTTTATTTCCCTGTTTTACAATACAATACAATACAAAAATTCTTTATTGTACACCAGAAAAACAACATTACAGAGAGATTACATGGACAGACAACTACAATGGGCGGCCTTATCGCTTAGAAGCGATCTCTTCCAGGCAACATTTGAACCTTTGTTTTACTTATGTAATTTTAATTTTGTGACGTGTCCAAGAGTCATGTACGGTCTAAAGGAAATAAAGGACTTTGATATTTGATATTACTTATTTAGTAAGCCTCAAGAAATTAAGTTATTGAAATCTGAACGAAGGTCTTTGGTTGTGTCATTTACCACAATAAGGCGCTAGACGCATTCACTGACGCCCGTGAAGTGTACGATACACCACGCTAATGAGTGCTCAACTCTTATTTTCCCCGTTCTCGGCCATCAATCAGTCATCACTTTGCATCACCCATCAACATCTGGCATCATACATATGTCTTAAAGACAACTTACCCTGAATTATTAATCTTGAAATCGAAGGTAAGATGTGCGTTATACATTTGTGGCAATTGTTCGCCGGTGTCATTGTCAAACACCATGTAAGAGCTTTGTGGTAGACTGCTCTGTTGAATAGAAAATGGTAGAATAGAAACTGCAAGACCGGATTTTAAGTGGCAGTCAATCGCTCTAAGGATTTCGAGCTGGGAGAAGACAAAAGGAAGGAACGTATGATACTGGAGCTAGTCCTATTTTGTTTTATCTGATCTAGACTAGAAGTGAATGTCCTTTCTTCTTCTTATCTCCCAGCTTTTAATGCTTGCAGCGCTTGAGTAGTAGTATAAGTAGGTATTAATCACCTCTACTACCATGCGTTTAAAAACTCCTTACCTGTATATCGAAATGCACCTTTACCGGACCATGGCAGTAAAAAACAACTTGGAAGTAGGGAATCCATTTACATGCCGGGGTGACGTGGCTTATGCCACTATGTTGCGTAAGGCTATACGACCCGCTCAGGGCGGAAGCGACTGAGAACGCGGACTTGGCTCCAGGGAACAAGTGAAAGAACTCGTTCATCAGGCCGGATAGGGCTTCTAGGCTGCCAAAGGCGTTTTCCATGATCTGTAAATATAATAGATTCGGTCGTTGTGGTGCACGTATGTTTTAATTTAAAAGTTATGAGTTAAGCTACGATCCCAGCCGATGACTTTTCATCAAAAATGATAAATAACGAAACTGAAATTAAACAACGTTTCGCTGAGAAGACGTACAAATCCTACTAATGTTATAAATTTGAAAGTAACTATATCGGCCTGTCTGTTACATTTTCAAGCCTAAACGGCGGAACGGATCTTAATTAAATTTGGCAGGGAGGTATATGGTATCCCTATCCCGGGGACGGACATGGGACCATGAAAAATGCGTGCAAGCAGAAAAACAAGCAGGTAACATTAAACGAAAAATACTTTGGTACTGCAAACACTAACGGCTTGAATTGAGATGGTTAGTAGTTATACCTACGTTTTCGAGTTAATTTCAATGCGAAAACCATATCATGGTTTTGTTTATAATAATTTGCTATAATGGAGCTCTTATATGCCGTCGTCAAGAGCGTATAGGGTCGTATCATAATGCTACGACCATCATAACCATCCAATATTTGTACAGGGTGTCCAAAAGTGCCAAAATGAACATGCTGTAGTTACCTATTAAGTGCATTAACATGAAAAGCCAGATATCAACAGAATATTCAGTTCAAAAGACTATTTAAACAGCCGAACAAAATGTTAATTCTGGCAAAGTACTCGCGCTCTTCTCACACACAGAATCTTTTAATATAGCTAGCTTAGTTTTTGAGGAGTTTCTCAAAAAGTATCTAAGCCAGCTAGCAGAATAATAAATGGAATAGATAAATGTAATCGTTTAATGGCCGAATGCTCAAACGCAACTGAGTTTGTGACCAGTCTTTTATTGACAGCTTTCAATGAACATCTATCAAAAATTAATCAAGGTTAATATTACTTTGTATGTACTGTAATAGACAGGTGTTTATAATTTTGTCCTAAAGATTGAAGCATAGATAGATATAGTCAGAGATGACTTGTATTATATACTTCAAAAAACAAAAATCAAAAAACTCATACCCCGCAAGGTACGAGTTTTTTGATTTTTTTTGTGGGAGTTACAGCTAGTCGATCTATATTTTCAACATAAAGTATTTTTTTATAAGAATTTTAAAAATTTGCAATTCTCAATACAATACACCAATTTAATGCTGGTAATTAAACCAAGAAATATCAAACCACTTTAATTTATCTTCATCATTATCTAATCGGCCAATTCCGTAATGTTGCAGCCGTTGTCGGCTCGTTGAAGCAGCCTCTCGCCCCACAATCGTCTGTGCTGCAGCGTGTAATATAGAATTGCTAATTTCGATTATAACTTCTGTTAGGAAGAGTCAGCCAAGTTGACTTAAGAATTTGTTAACCTTTTGCGCTTGCGGCATGTGGAGCCTTCGAGTCTTTAGAGAAGTTTGTTGGTACTCAATTTTCATGTCAGTTATGGTGTCAGGTGTTTAGTACAGCATCATTAGAGATTAAAACGGTTTTAGTACACCAGGGCGTAGTAGAATTTTAAGTACCTTTATTTTCTAGATAGAATTCTAAACATTGGGTGTCTGTCAATGTCAATGGCAAAGGGCTGAAGTATTGATGGTAACCTACTTAGGAACTAAAAACATTGTTGCCAGAAAATCTAAGTATCAGTTACGACCAAACATGGCAGAGCTTCGTCAAATTCTAAAAATACTTAATATCACGGAAAATGGACCCTAATCATCAAATTGATTGCGATTGCTGGGGCGCGCAGGCACTACACGAAGCTTCAGGTGGGTAAGTTTTGTGGGTCATGAAAGTGTTAGTATAATCAATCCTCAAAGTACAAAAACAACTCACCAATTTAATAACTTCAGGCGCGATCAAGATTTCTCCTCTCAGACACTTCCTTGCCCAAACCCCTCGCCAAAGAGCCTGGAGGTATGTAGCCGCATCATGCCGCCTAAGAAACTTCTCCCTCTCATCCTTCAGGATTCCACATGGCAGTTCCTCCGTAGCCAGATTACAGATCTGCGAGGTGTCTGGTTCCTCGGGAGCAGTGAGAAGCCTCTCCATCATGGAGACGGTTACTAGGGGTTTGTCTTCGCCCAGCTCCTGTTTGGAGGTGTACTCGTTATTATACAAAATATTCAACTATTTTCACAAACCATCGTCATACTCCTAAGACTATTTAAGAGACTATTATATTATTTACTTGACCTAAAGTAGGTATCGTTATGCCAGCCAATAGGCCAAGCACATAGATTGTTATCTAGGGTGGATTAGACAAAAATGAAATAATATGACAAAGCATCGTTGAATGCGTAAAATGTGTGAAATCATACCTTCAATTTTAATAATTTACGTAATGAAGGTATAACGTTTTCTCTATAGTAGCCTAGACCATAAATTTTTATGCTAAAGGAGCATAATATGATAATTTGTTGTACGAGTATCATTTAATTTAAGACATTATTTTAATCAGATGTTTGTTCAATAAATTATCAACGAAAGCACGTGCTAAAGATTCAAGAAATAAGTAATGTAACAACGTGTGTGTCACAATGTAACAAATTCATAATCCAAAGCAATAGTTACATGTTCGTCCAATATCTCTTCATTCAGTTCCATTTCCTCCACCTCAGGCATGAGACAGTCACACGGTTCATTGGCAACGACCTCTCTAAGACATCTGCCAGGCAGCGGCTTCGGAGGAAACCCGAAGTCAGGGTCAAGGAAATGACGCCTCAGTACCGTACAAACTGATTCGAACTCCGTCAGAGGAAGTTTCTTAGCCAGATAGGACTGCAAGGCTTGTCGGAACATCCAGTGTAAGAGCGATTGGTTGTAGCCTACGACTTCTGGGTCCCATTCTAAATCAGGCGCATATGACCTGGGGAGTTTATAAGCCTTTAGGTTACCTGTAGGCATGAACTAAATAAATGAATGAACACTTTATTGTACTTAAATTAACATGTACTTTTAGGTTTTTATGTGGAACGATCAATATCAGTGGCGTCTTCTGACTCAATGTTGCCGAAAGTTCTACATGATGTGCACACCTTTTAATCGATCATGTTAGAAATGTGTGATTTGTATGATACCTTTACTGCAAAACAGGAAGCTAGACTTGCCAAAATAGAGAAAAAAATTAAGCCTGAAATAAAAAAGCAGTCGGCAGATCTCCGCACTTCCTATACGAACATAGAAAAATCTATTGATTTTATGTCAGGCCAACTCACCAGCCTAGAAAATAATATCTACCTTGGAGCAGGACAAGAAGGATTTGGGATTAAGCCTTACAAAGCTGGAGGATAAAATTGATATTATTCAACGCGAGTCTAATAAAACCTGCATAGAAATTAGCAGAGTTCCTAAAAGACCGCGTGAAACCAAAAAATTTCTTCACCACTTCAGTAACCTCATGGAGAATGCCTATAAATTTCTTCAAACTGAATTCCAACCCTGATATCTTCGCGACACCTATCGCCGCAAACAGGATCAAGTGGTATCAACAGTTGTGTTGAATTCATCAACACCTATAGCAAAGCAGACTTCTTGGAAAATATTAAGAGCCATAACCGCGCCTACTCCAATGATGCTGCGGCCTATTTGTCTGGCGTTGAATGAAAATAATCCCATTTACATATCGGGTCACTTAAATCCAAAGATGAGGCGTCTTCACTACCTAGCCCGAGAATTGACCAAATCCCACGGATATGGTCACTGCTGGACCAAAGAATGGGCTGCGTCGATCGTTCATGGCTCCTTGATAAAAACTGATGCGTCGGAGTCTGTCTCCTCATACTGTAGGTAAATAAGTAGGTACGAGTATGTGATGGTATAAATAAATGATTATGTAGGAAGTTTTTTTGTTGTCTTTATTTATATTTATACTATTTAAATTCCTTGTCGATTTGAGGTCTTTCCCATAATAAAAAAATATTGCTAAATATAATACCCAACAGCGGACACTCCACTCTTCAATGGAAACCGCAAATTGATGCTCATGCAGGCAGACTTAGTTCAGCAGCCTATGCAGTTTGTACAATTAGATATATTACCGATGAAGATACAGCTAGGTTAGTCTATTTTAGTTACTTTCATAGAACTATGTCTTATGGTATACTGCTTTGGGGAAAGGCAGCTGACATCCAGACTATCTTTGTTCTTCAAAAAATGGGCAATTGCGTGCGCTTCTATAATAAGCTTCCATCTGAAGCAACTGAACTCCCTATTCGTAAATTTAAACAGTACATTAAACAAAATCTTATCAGGAAGACCTTTTACTCCATAGATGATTACATCAATGATGTTAATGCTTGGCCAGATGTCGCTCCGTTCCGCACTGTCAGTAGTATGTAAGAAATTCAATGTTCTGTTTAGCTTTATAGAAATATTGAATGAAAATACATAATATGAAGCTGATAATGAAACTTGAAATTAGTTACATGTAAAAATCTCTATCTCCCGCCATCTGCGCCATAAAAGAGCTAGACCGGCTCACACGGATCCAGCTGGTAAAGGCAGTTCCAAGGTTGCTGAGGAACCTGGCTGACCAGGAGCGCTCATGACTAGCGGCTTCTAAGATCAAGTCTCGTGTGCCGAGGAGTACGCTAGACTCGCTGAGCAGCATCATGTGGCAGTTCATGCTAGAGTGGATCCAAATGCTAGAAGATAACAATCAAATTAAAATGTATAATCTACGTATTTATAGAATTAGATTGAGAATGACGTCATACATCTTTTATGCTGTCCCCCTCAGATCGGATTTGAACTGAACAGGACAGCATGAGAGATAACATCCCATCCTTTAAATACCTACGCAGTTTATAGATTGTATACTTGCCGTGGCGGTCACGTGAGAACCGACCCGTCCAGCTCAAACCGTGGATATCGTAAGAGTCGAGGGAAGAAGGGTAGCGTCTTCTAGCGTCATAAATAGAGTGTAAGCAAAGCAATATTGTTTCAATATCATTCTCTGTTGTAATGTACAGTGCATATGTATAACTTTTGATTTAATATTATTTTCGTAAAATTATTATCAAAACACTTATTCTCAATTTAGTAAGGAAAGTGTTTTGACTCGTCGCCGCAACGCAACCAATCAGGGGCCGGACGACTATTCCCGACTATTACCGACCGTTACCGATCTCAGGCGAGGTGGAGTGTGGCGCCGGGCATTCGAGTATCGATACTCTAATAGTGAGGTTGACTAAAATTAAGCGAACTATAGGTGTTACGAGTTTATACACCGTGCGAAATTAAAAAATGTGAATATTACCTGTTATTATTTTAGCTCTAACCCTTTTGCCACCAGAAAGTAAAGTAACTTTGAAGTGAAAACCGTTAGTAGATATAAATTTTAACAAGAGTTTGGGTAAAAGCAGTAGCACTGGGACCGAAACGGGCAAATAAATGGAGATATTATAGATATTATAGTAATAGTTACTATTAAGTTCTTGTATAAATATTTAATGTATTGATGGTGCAATAAAGAAATATTCTATTCTATTCTATTCTATTCTATTGTTAAGGCGAGCGTCCGGTTGGTTGCTTACCGACAATAATGCCTTCCTTGCGGGAAATTCATCTCTAAACACTGGTACTCGCTGGTTTCCAGATACGCCTTCGCCAATGGAATTTCGTTTCCCCCAAACCAATCAAATTCCTCTACCAGAACATATGATGGCTCCAAATACTCCGTAATGGGGATTCTACAGTTGAACATAACCCTAGCATGGAGCATTGCGAGTGACATTCTAAGGCAGATGGGTTCAGGTCCGTCGATTTGTAGATATAAAGGAGCAGTCTTGGGAATTATCATGTCTATAGCTCTGTTAGGAGTCGACTTGGTGACTCGGATGGGTGGGGCGTTGCCTGCTGAAGTGAACTCGAAAAGTGATGGGTAAAAGAGGATGCTACACTGTTTTATCCATTTTTTTACCTGAAAATTAAAAAGATATGGTATACTTGACTACCTACCAATCTGCTGGTTGAATCAAACGTTTTTGTCAGTGTTTCATAAAACGGCTGAATTTTAATTGTGAATATAAAAAAAATTGAACCATTTTATAGTAAAAATAAAGTCTTATTCATGCAAAGTAAATAAAGACATTCAAAACCACGTAACCTCAGAATTAAGAACCAAATAATCCTGCCTATTAATATATCAGTTATGCAGATCAGCGACACATCATAATGGCCATCATCCTACTTAATATTATAAATATCAAAGTTTGTAAGGATGGATGGATGGATGTATGGATATTTGTAACTCTTTCACGCAAAAAATTTGGGTAGGTTACCGATTAGGCTGAAATTTGGTATAGGTCTAGTTAGGACCCTGGAATAACGCTGGCGAAGGCGCGGGCAGCAGCTAGTAATTTATAATACGTTACCCTCGGGATAAACATAGCCAATATGTTATCCACACTATAGCCATACTAAATTTCAGCCCAATCAATTCAGTAGTTTTTTCCATAAATCCTTACAAACTTTGACATCAAATCAAAATGTTTTATTGCAACCATATTGTACAAAAAGATATTATATATTTTACAGTCTCAAATATGGACCCCGTTAGGGCACAGCAAGATAAGTACTAAGTACTTAAGTTTTAAGCTAGGTGACTTAAGATACCCCTTGTCTCCTTGGGTCGTGTCGGTCTGCTGTTCCATTGGATTATGATTTGTGTATACCCGTGTTCAATTCACCGCTCCTATCTATCCAAGGTTGTCTGGTAAAGATCGCTCGTGAGCGATACGACCGCCAATTGTAACATTTTTGTTACAAATTGTTGTAAATTGTTTTGTTATGTGTGGAATAAAGCATTTTCTATATATATCTATCTATCTATGAGAGAGAGAGAGAGAGGGAATAGAGAGTGCACCTGTGTTTGCGATCCCAAATTTAGTAAGGACGTTATCATATCAGTTTGTCACGTCTAGGTGATCGCATAAAAGTTAGAGCGAGGCCCCATTAGTGCGTTGCGCTGCGTTGCGTCGCGTTGTCGCAACGGAATAACACATTGTATGCCACACCTGCGTTGCTTTGAAGCTGCGACAACGCAAACCAAGAGGGTATGCACGCCGTCGCAGCTGCGTCTCAGTTCAGCCTTCGCAATGGATAGATACAGATCTGCCTAGTTCAGGCAAAATTGTTATAGTTAGGTATATTTATTTATTAAGTGCACGTATGGCTATTTTATCTACGAGTTTCTTTGAATATTTTTTTTATTACTGTCCGAAATCGCAGCGGTGCTCTGACAACGCAGTGCATCACCCTCCGTCCCGCTTCGTCTCTTGTCCGACGATCCGTTGAAATGACGCGCACGACGACGCAATGTTCTTATGGGGCATGTCATAAATAAAATATTGAATACGACGCAGCGACGACGATGCAACGCAGCGCAATGCACTAATGGAGCCTCGCTCTTCAATGTTCTTACAAGTTGAAATTGAATCCATTCCTTCATTTCCTCTTTGATAGCCCACTGGTTTGTGGCAGACGATTGTTGATTTTTCGAGGCTACGTCCCTTGTGTTCTTTTTTCCCTGGAAAATACCGTAGTACCTAAATTGAATAAACGTCGACCGAGAGCTGGTGAGTATCTGGTGCAGCGCATTAGCATTGCCATACAGCGGGGCAATGCAGCCAGCGTCTTGGGGACGCTTCCGATTGGTATTGATATGGACCAGTTGAACTATCTTGTAGATTGTTTGCAATCTGCAGTTAGCTCAATTGTTTCAATTGTAAATACTAAGTAGTTTAATTTGTGTCAATATTAAAAAAAAAACGTCTTTTATAAAAGGTTACCTATAAGAACAGAATTCGATAAAATCAGCAAATGAATAAAAAAATTCGAATTATATTGTAATGCATACCGTTCCACCAGTTTTGTCGTGTTCTTCCCTGAAGCCGACAGTAATCTGTAAAGAATAATAATATTACCTATAAAAAACATTGAATCCAAGGGGGATTTAATTTTTTTCAATGTAATAGAGAGAGAGAGAGACGGTTAAGCTATAGATAAAAAAAAATATCTGTTTAGCTTCCAAGTTTCTCTAGTAAACGAAGAATAGTACCTTACCTTACCTATTTAGCGACTTGCGGTTTTTTGATTTCATCATCATCATCATCATCATCAGCCTATACACGTTCACTGCTGGACATAGGCCTCGCCCCGTACGACGCCAGAAATAGCGGTCCTGAGCCGCCTCCATCCATCGACTCCCTGCGACCGCTACGATGTCGTCGTTTTTTGATTTATTTGCGTATAATTGCAACTTTTCTAGTAAGCGAGATCAATAGTCATAAAAGGTAATTAAATCTTTAAAGAAGGTATGACTCATATTCAAATGTACATTTAATATAGAGCCAATCATTATTTTAGACTCGCGACATATCGATTGAACATCGTGGTAATGCACAAATAAATAAAACCCAAAAGCCTTGCTTATGTTGACTGTACTAAAACCTTTCGTTTAAGTGAGTGGCATCAAATTGCTGGATGTGATTGGGAATTTTTTTGGATGTGATGGCTATAATACTAGTTTCTGCCAGTGGCTTCGCATGCATTGTTTCTATGGAAACGTACAAAGGTTATTTCCATCTTGGGTTTCCCATGGGAACTGGTTTATTGGATAAAAAGAATGTTTTTTTTTCAACCTACATATACACATCTAAATCTATGCAAAATTTCAGTCTAACCCGTTCAGTAAACTTTTGGCGTAAAGAATTAACAAACATCCAAACATTCATATACAAACCTTCGAATTTATAACAATTGGTGTGATAAAATTTATTGTTTATTGTTAAAAATATCGTAAGCTATCCGAAAATGTAATTCCAGGTATAAAACCACACTTAGGTATTTTACATAAACAACTTTATTGAAAAATCTGTTAGGTATGACAAGACCAGTAATTATAGTTCAAGAAGACTAACAATCACGTACAAAAAATCGTGACTCGAGAAATGATTACCTTCAAAGGCAATTGATATCGCTGCTGTCTTGAAAATACATTATAATAAAAAAAAGACTTCCGTCGTGTGTTCCGCATGTCTGTCTGTTCGCGATAAGCTCAAAAATAACTGAACGGATATTCATGTGGTTTTCAATAATCGATATAGTGATTCATAAGGCAGGTTTAGGTATATAATTTGTCAAGGTTTTGTGTAAATTGGTTGAAATATAACGATAATTGTTGGAAGTGTCAGAAAAAGTCAAGCCGCCACCCGGGAGCTTTCATCGAAAACGCTGTCTAATCCTCTTGAGATATAACAAAACAATTTAAGGTGGGATATTCCTCTTTTATAAATCTACAAAAAAGTCGGTGATGGCATATACTTATCTATCTATAAAATAGTCACGGACATTGCGGTAATTGGAAAGCAATGTAATCCACATATTCAACGCATCAAGCTGTTTTGTTAGTGCTTCGTTTTTCTGGTCGTCTCAAGAGGTAATACTGAAAATCAGTGCTTTGCTCTTCGAGCAAAGCTTTAAGCTGAGTTATTGCCTTTTTGACAAGCTGCAGCACACACATAATTTTCACTAATCCGTTCCTAATTTTAGATTGTTTAGTACCTACATAATGTACCGAGCTTTTTTCCACCCATAATTTCTTAGCTTTTCTGTGTTATGATAATATGTATGATGTACCTAATTTAATGTGATCTTTGTTTTGTGTGTTGTAGTTGTAGTGTCAAATAAATATTTTATCTATCTATCTATCTATCTATCAAGCTGATGCGATCCTACGACAGACAAAACATGCAGGTATAATCTACTACCCGTGCGAAGTCGGGGCGGGTTGCTAGTGAAGTAGACAGTCTTCTTAACTATACTGGTGATGATAGTATGCATGCGCAAAATATCCACACTACAGTTCACTGACTTGTTAATCTGTACTTTAGTTGTATTACCAAAGGGTTTCATTTCAACTGAACTTTTATGCTACTCCAACAAGACCAAGTAACGCTGGTTTTTACGTAGAACTACCTATATGAGATACCGTCACAGCCGACCTCCGCATAGTAGATGTCACATGGTTTCTTCATCTCTTTTGACGAGTCATCAAATCTCCATGATCGCAAAGACATTTTCAGCGGTCAACAGTTAAATATGAAATGCAACGAGAGATAGCAATTGGAAACTCTCCAAAAAACCGTCTACGTCGCATTACTTTGCGAAATTAGACGGAACAAATTCATTGCAACATTGCAACCAAAGGAAAAGATAGCATCAAGAGACCTTGAAGTGCTTTGCAGGTAAAATTTTGATTACACTTGCTGAGATTTGGATAATTCTGATAGACTTGATTGCAAATTTTGTGTACATTTTGTAGGCCATACCCAGAAAGGGATTAAATCGGGTTGCAGATGATCATGATAAAAAAGCATAAACATAAATAAAAACAAAACAGTTTAATTAACTAAGTCGATTTAAAGATTTAAAATTACATATTACGTATGAGACGTGGAAATTCAGCATTTTTGGCTTAACCTACCTAATTATGCAATAACGCTTTAACGCACTTTACAAATTAACGATCTAATCTTTTGAACCTTTTTTTATTGGATATTAGGTGGCATAATTTAATAGCTGAATGTACTATTGAAGCTTTACTCCCTCACGCAATAGTTCACAATCACATAACAATTTGTTGATGGACGAATCTATTGAAAAAGAAAAAGAAGAAAGAGAGAAATTTATTTATAACAACCTTATAGTTTGCCTTAGACTTGCAATTCTTCGAGAGCCTCAAAATGCTAAAAACAAACACCGAAGACTTTCTTACCGATTCAGTACTCATGACATCCAGCAGATGAGGCGCGCGGGACAGCTTCATCAGTCCATTAGCCTTGATGAACTTGGTGCGTGGACAGTCGTACGCTTCGTACATTCCGTGCGCTTTGGCCCAGTCAACCCAGCGGTAGTACTTCCACAGTGCTATTTCTGCAAACAAGGATTAGGGCTTTTGTCTAAACCGTTTTTGATTGTATTAGTGCTTCTCCCGAGTGAAAATGTATTGCGAGGAGTATGAATCAGAATCAATAACTTTATTTCTTTAGGGTTACAAAATAAGCACTTAGAGAAGTCAAATTTTATACTATAAATATAGTTATTATTATCAAATAAGAAATGAGGTGTTATTGATATTCTCTTCACTTCAATTTTTTTGAATGCGCGGAGAACAATTCCGCTCGAGTTAGTCGTGTATTTTATAATAGATGAACTATCGAGTATTTTGATTCGATTAAGTCTAGACTTGCAAATAGAGTAAGGAGAAGAAAATTTGCAGTTTAAATTCTATGAGTAAACCATATTACATTAGTGGGTACCTTAGTTAATCTGCGGTCAGGATCAAGTGTCGTGTCCAGTAAGACGTTAGAGAAATAATTTCTTCGGATGTAGTTAAATAAGTGAGTAAATAAATGAATTACAAAACGGTAAAACAAAACTTATAATTTGTATCATAAAAGTAAAATTTCTGGTTTATTACCAAATTTTAAGCGATTGGTAATGTTTGCTGGTAAGACCGGAATTGCTATAGGTAAGCGATATGAGTATGATCTGACTTAAAATATAAAGATATTATATAAATAAATAAATAATGCTGGACAATTTAAACAGCATTAGCACCAAGCTAAGGAAAAAAAACTACTATACACAGGAAACCACCAAAACCCCCGGGACAAATATTTGTAGATCGTACAAAAATTTGTACCGAGTCGGGAATCGAACCCGCTATATTGCAAGTCGCAGGTGGATCTTAGCGGGCCGTGCCACAGAGGTTGTTATTAGTGTAAGTCAAACTCACCTAGCTCAGAGAGGCTTCTAGAGCGGCAGATTTCTGACCATATTATGAGACTCATCTCGTACGCTGGCGTGACGCCGGGCAGGGAATAAGAGGGGTCATTCTTTGTTTCAACCAGTATTAACAGAGATCTTGGTGCAAGTATAACCCACCTGGCTCAGGTAGAGGCTTCTTGAGCGGCAGATCTCTGACCATAGTGACTATGAGACTCATCTCGTACGCTGGTGTGATACCGGGCAGGGAATATGGGGCTTCACTCTTTGTATCAGTCAGTTCTATTGTCGCCATACCGACCAAGCGCTGAAAATAAAGTATAGAAAATATGCATAAAATTGGTTTATTTCCGACAGTGTAATTAAAATATTCAATTTAGGTCCATAGTATGTTAGTAAACATTTTGTCATGTCATATGTTAGTTGGTAAATGATGATGGATAGAGGATGAATACTCGGTTTTATGAAGTATATCAGTTAACCAGTACTCATAAAAGAAGCTCTGCTTAGCCTGGGCTAGATGATACTGTATCCAAGATTATTATTTATTTATTATCAGCCTGTATTATGTCACTGCAGGACAAAGGCCTACCTCCCCTTCTTCTAGCTTTCCCGGTCCCTAGATTCCATAAGCCAATCCGGAAGGTACAAATCTAGCTCGTTCCGACATCTCCGTCGTGGCCCAGTGGTCGTCCGGCATGCAACAAACGTGGCCAGACTGGCCAGTCCAGTCCCATTTCAGTTGGGCTGATGTCATGACGCGTCATAAAGATTTTTTGGGATCGCACTGTTGAGTTCTGATTCTGATGTTTATTATCAACTAGCTGCTGCCCGCGCCTTCGCCCGCGTTTTATCGGGATAAAAAATTGCCTACACGTTATTCTAGGTCCCAAACTATACCCATACCCAATTTCAGCCTAAATTAAAGCCTTTTGCGTGAAAGAGTAACAAATATCCATACATCCATCCATACAAACTTTCACATTTATAATATTAGTAGGACTAGCTCCTACAACTGATTACCACTCCTTTTCCGAAATAAAATAGATAATAAACTTGTTTTAATCAGTTTCTTTTCATTAACAATATTAGAAAGAAGAAATATTTAGTAACAATTCCGCGTATAACCTTCTCTGATAGTATTCATCAAAGTAAGTTGTCTACTAGTTTCGTCTCTCCACGAGACATCTTCAGGACACCACAATACTCGACCTTGACATTGAGATTGGTCAGCACAGCAACACCGACAGAGTCCCGCCAGTGATGTTGCCTATCCGAGCTCCGCGCGCCAAGCCGTCTAAGATTCTTAGAAAATTTTGAAATTACAAAATATAGTAATAATACACTGTTGAATGAACTTAGTACAGGTTTGCCTAGGTCGCCGTTATTACGAATCTTTACAAACAATAGTACTGCCACACACACACTATGAACTTTGTGTGCGCACTGTTAGATCCGTGACTATATAAAGGGGGGTTTTGCGGGCAATGCTTCACTTGGCGCGCGGAGCTCGGAGAGGCAACATCGCTGGCGGGACTCTGTCGGTGTTGCTGTGCTGACCAATCTCAATGTCAAGGTCGAGTATTGTGGTGTCCTGAAGATGTCTCGTGGAGAGACGAAACTAGTAGACAACTTACTTTGATGAATACTATCAGAGACGGTTATACGCGGAATTGTTACTAAATATTTCTTCATTCTAATATTGTGTCTAATATGGATTCCCGCAAAGTAACGCCTGAATCTATTATTTATCTTTTCATTAAGTTACTAACAATAATAGGGACATCTTTATTGGCAGATTTTTTGGCCGCTCTAGACTTGACTGTGCTCGCGTTGGTCTCGTCATCATCATCCCAAGAGAAGACTGGTATCTCCGATATCAGCAGCTGCCACACCTTTTCTGGATCTATTGTGGTTTAAGATAGAATAGAATAGAAATACTCTTTATTGCAAAGCAAGATAGAAAAAAACAAAACATTAAAACGCAAACACAGTAAAAGTTGCACAATGGGCGGCCTTATCGCTAATAGCGATTTCATCCAGGCAACCTTTGGATGGACATGCAAATATTTGTTCAGGGTGTTCTGGATGTTTTCTATGTATAATAAAAAATATCTATCTATGTAGTATATTGTATTATGTATATCGGTCATCTAGTACGTACCCACCCATCACACGAGCTCTGCTTAGCTTGGGGCTAGATGATGCTGTGTGGAATGTCCAACATTATTAATATGATGTTTTCTGGTTATTTTCTATATGTAATAAAAAAATTAAATATCTATCTGTGTAATTATTGTATTAAGTATATCAGTCATTTAGTACCCGTAACACAAGCTCTGCTAGATGATGCTGCGTGAATTGTCCAGCATTATTTATTTATAACTAGCTGACCCGTGCCCACTTCGTTGGGCGGTTGAACAATTTTTCCATAATTTCTCACCGTTTAAACCTTCTCTGGACTACTACGAACATTTCAAAACCAAAAACAGGTAAATCGGCCCAGCCGTTCTCGAGTTTTAGTGAGACTAACGAACAGCAATTCATTTTTATATATATATATATAGATTTATTTATAATCTAGAAAGAAAGAAAATAAGTTTATTGGTTCATAACAAAAGACTTTAGAAACAAACACACATAGGAAACATACAAGTTAAAATATATATATATAATTAATTCTAACAAAGTGCCTCCAGCAATGAGTTTTGCCTCCAGCATGTGAACCAAAAAGGTCCTGCCTCAGCTTACGTAGGTATCTACGTACGTAAGCACCAATGAAGTGTGAATGAAGTTCAATTCAAATATATAGGTATCATCATCATCATCATCATCATCAGCCCATACACGTCCACTGCTGGACATAGGCCTCCCCCGTACGACACCACAAATAGCGGTCCTGAGCCGCCTCCATCCATCGACTCCCTGCGACTACGATGTCGTCGGTCCATCGAGTGGATGGTCTCCCATGTAGGGGGGGGGGGGGGGGGGTTGCCATAATCACCACGCTTGGAAGGTGTATTGGTGATCGCAGTGTTGGTGTTGAACTCAGTAGGAAGCTGATGCCCTTCCTCTGGTAGGTATATAGGTACCTTTAAATTGATACTTCATGTTCATGCAGCCAGTGAGTGCATGCAGGATGTCAAAGTTCTCCAGCGGCTCATCCTCTTCGCCGGGCAGGTCTTCATCAGAGTTCATATCTGGTGCCGCCAGCTTAAGTAACGCCTGATTAAAAACAAGGCAAAATATTAAAATTGAAATCAACACTATTACTTTACTAGCTGCTGCTGGCGCCTTCGCCCGCGTTTTATCGGGATGAAAATGATATACATACATATATTTTACAAGTTTCATTTCAATACATTCAGTAGTTTCAGAGTTATGCGGGGCTAAGATACAGACAGACATGACAGAAAAAAAAAATTTTTTGGCATCTGTATCAATAATAGTTAGAAAAATTTTCAAAATATCTTTCATGTACAGAATTGGACCTGTTACAGGTTTACAGGTCCCAAACTATACCCATACCAGATTTCAGCCTAATCGGTTCAGTAATTTTTGCATAAAAGAGTAACAAATATCCGTCCATTAACACTTACAAACTTTGACATTTATAATATTAATAGGATAGAATTTCCTTGTCAGTGTTTAATTTTAAGAATTTGAGAAGTGTACATGTGAATTTACCCAAATAAAGTATTTCTGATTTGATCTTATCATTATTTTATGGTTATTTCTACATATACATATAATGGAAAGTTATTTATGGGATCAATGAAACGGGTTATAATAAAGTACCTGAGTATTTATTATTCCAGATCTAAAACTACATCTATACTGAATTTCAGCCCGAATCTTTTAGTAGTTTTGGCGCGAAGAAGTAACAAACATACAGTCCATCCACCCAAACTTTCAAATCGATCTATTATTATTAGTGTGACTAACTTTTTACATGAATACTCGTACTTGAAAGGGCCTCAATAGGTCTCTACGTACTACGAATCCAAGATATTTTATGTCAACAAAGACATTTGTGAATGAAAACTAAACAAAAACTGATAAAAATAACAGAAAAAAACAAGATAACAGCAAAGTCATCACTAAAAACAAAAACACTTCAACAACGCGGATACAGTCACGCATAGCGAGTCCAAGCGCCAAAATCCAATGTTGGATTTTGACACTTGGACTCACTATGCAAAACTGTATCCGCATAACCTTATATGTATGTGTAGCAAAACATTTGTATATTTCAATTCGACAATGAACGAGAGATCAATTAAATGACGAAAGCTGAAAGCAGGGCTTTCAAAACCAAACATTGTTTCGAGCTTCTGTCCTTTGCTTCGATGATACCAATGTCGTTAAATATTTTCCACCAAAATTCCTTGGGTTTTATATTTATAACCTCTGTATAAAAAAATATCCAGGTTTTAGAATCGGAGCATAGCCAGAAGTATACTTTGCGACGGAATGTTTCAGTACACGTACCATAAGCTTTTGAATTTAGATAGACGAATTGCATTTCAACTGCACTTCAGAGTGCAGTTTAAATGAAATGTGTCTCTATAAAGCCTTATTGTCATTGTACATAAAGCCAGTATTGTCATTGTACATAAATCTGTATTTTTCTTTACCTTATCTGTGTTTCTGTTTTTATCTGGTGAGCAATAAAGAATATCGAGTCCTTCAAGTCAACCCATGGATGTCGTAAGAGGTGACTAAGGGAACCTATCAGAGGAATGGCAGCAGCTTCTTCTGAGTATTTTTCAACACTGCGATCAGCAATCCGCCTGCCAAGGGTGGTGATTATGGCAAAACCTGCTACATGGAAGACCATCCACTCGATGGACCGACGACATCGTAGCGGTCGCAGGGAATCGATGGATGGAGGCGGCTGAGGTCCGCTATTTGTGGCGTCGTATGGGGGAGCCCTATGTCCTGCTGTGGACGTGTATGATATGATGATGAATAAAGGATATTTGTATTGTTTTGTATCAGTATCAATGACATTCTACTACAATTACAATTATTCGTAATAAAATACCTACTTTTAAGTTAAGTAACAACATCACACCTGACTCCGTGCGAAGTATCTTGTGTTGTTGGTTTTCCTAAGATTTTTTACTAATTTTGTTGCGCCTGGATGAAACGATGAAGCAACCGTAAATGATAGAGTATCTATTAATGATAGGACTTTTTGTGTTATTGTCAGATGTAAAAAGTCAAATCTAGAAACTGTTGGTAACTGAATTGTTTTAATCTATGTTATTACTAGCTTCTAAGCGCGATTTTACACGCGGTTTTTTAAGTAGCCATGTACGTCCCTGGGATACCGTTTATTTCCCTGCCAAATAGCCGTTTATGCGTGAAAAGATATGAGACAGACAGAGTTACTTTCGCTTTTATAAATTAGTATGGATTTATTTTGAATTTGAATTCAATGCATTTGAAGTCTAGTACCTCTATGGCCCTGGGGATCTCAGCATCTTCATTATCTCATAACACCTAATAGGTTAGCTTATTCGTCAGTAATATTGTGTAGGCTTTTATTTTATAAGAGAACGGAATTTAGTTATTTATTATTAATTTCTATGATCACGGGCCATATAGTGACCAGGTCCTTTGGGAGGCATGTGTGGGGCCGAAGCCAACAGCACATAGGCCCTTTATTTATTTATGAGAATTAATGTAAAGGCGAGAGCTACACATAGCGGGTATCATCCTTGGTTGCACAATATGATACACCTGAAGATGATATCCGCCAGGTGTAGAGACAAAGAAAAATTAAAATCACAAAAAAACCATGTTATTGTGGTGAATGGATGGACTGGGTAATCGGGCTATGGGGAGACTATGGACGCCTGCCACAAACATGCTCTCAATACTGTTACAAGCGGCAGACGGTGGCTTGCCGAATGCAAATTATTCATTTATTATTATCGACTATTAGATACGTATCTTAGGTTCTAATTAGGTATAGCTAGAGTTATAGTACATACTGTTGGGCATAACAATTTATTATTTTATCACTAATTATAGACCGGTACGTAATTTTTCCTATTGTTCTCCATACTTAATCTATACTAATATTATAAGGAGGAAGTAAGTATGTTTGTAACGATTTGGCTTCAAAAGTACTGGACCGATTTTGAAAAATTATTTCACCATTTGAATGCTACATTATCACTGATTAATATAGGCTATGTCCTGCATTTACTGTACGTTTATGCCTAAATTTTTAAAAAATAAATGTCCACCCGTGCGAAGCCGGGACGGGCCACTGGTTAATTATACGAATTAAAATGAAATGGTAGAACGTATTCAAAATAAGTTCACCAGATTTCTATATTTGAAGCTCTACGGCGTCTACCCATTCTACCCGTTGATGTATCCAACCTTGTTTGTAATAGGCATGGTTGGATACAACAAGCTGGAGGTGAGGAGAGATGCCGCGCTAGCTCTGTATTTAATCAAAGTGTTGAGGGGGATAGTCTCCCATCCAAGCATCTTAGGGAAATTGCGGCTGAATGTACCGGACGAGTTCGTACACCGACGCAGGCGGCCCGCCCTATTGTCTGTACCAAGAGGAAGGACCAACCTGCTGAATAAAGCACCTCTAACGCGCGGCATCCACACGCTTAATCGGCTTGCCCAAAGAATAGATATTTTTTGCTGTCCCATGAGCGAAGTCAAAAAGGTTCTCTTATTTATATTATGTTATTTGAATAAGGGGTGAAATTAATTATTTATGTTTTTTTTTTATTATTGTTAATCAACGAGTTTTAATGGGTTTTGTTATACAAATTTTTATTGTATTGTGATTAATTAGGTTTGACCAATTTTTATATTTTAAATATTTAGTGTTTGTTGTGTTACACTTTGACTAATATTTTATTTTATTTTTAATGTAGATTTGTTTTGTTAAAATAATGATTTGTGTGAAAAATAATGTTAATAATAGGTACTCTATTGCATTGGGTACGCCTGTAATAATAGAAGTACATGTTTAATAAATAAATAAATAAATAAAAGTTGGGGTGCCTGTGCTCCTAATGCGCAACCTAGATGCTCCAAGACTGTGTTATGGCACCCGTTTACGAGTCACTGAGCTGGGAAGACATAAATAATAAAGGCTACAATACTCACTGGTACTGCAAGATGAGAATCAGTAATTGTACCACGCATCCCCATCATACCAACTAACCTGTCCTTACAATTTATAAGGTTAAGGCAGCGTTCACAATGACCATAATAAAGAAGTCACAAGGACAAACCTTGAAAGTAGCTGGCTTGCATTTGTATGTCGCCTGATCTCGGGTGTCCAGTGCACAAAATTTATATACATTAGTGCCAAAATAAATCCAGACTGCTTGACCGCACGACCAACCGCCCCAAGCAGTTGAGCTGCTCGAGCGGTTCCGTGATGTGTGTACGCACAAGACAGTAGTTTACTATTCAGTCGCAGCTTGAAGCAGTCGATAATGGCTGCTCCAAGCAGTCCGTGTATGGCGGCCCTTAGGGCTCAGGTAGTTTTAAACCTTAGCGGTACGAATGTTAAAGGTGGAGGAGAACCGCTTACTTATAGTAATTAATTAAATAGAAAGTACCGACCTACTCAGTGGATCATGTAACAAAATGCCAACTAAATTGCAGTTAGAAAGGTAAATTATTATTTGCTTGTTATTGCAATAATTGAATATTATTGTTTTACGACCGCAAAACCGCTGGGTATAATAGTTTTACTATGCCTGCGTCTCTTTGTGATTTGAAGGCGTAGGTACCTAATAAGAAAGTACTTAGGTACCTGAAGACTGAAGCAATAGTAAAGGTGGACGCACACCTTTGACAATTTTTTCACGTACGTAATAAACTTGGAGAAACGGAATTGCATCGTTTCGGATAGAGTAGAAGATACACTGGGTCTATGCTTTACGATGCCCCACCTGACGCCTCAATTCAGTTCAGTTCATTTATTTTAAAATGGATTACTTAAATTATATATATCTGTGGTACCTACTATAATACCCTGATAACTATGTTTTAAATCCCTGGTCAGGCAAAAATTGTTGTAGGAATTTTTCTAAGAAGAAAATTGACAGTAGCAGCCCGAAGTCTGAAGGCGATATACACCCTCTTGTCTCGGAAAGCAAGATAAGCGGTTGGTCTGCGCGTGACATCACTCCGTCCTCGGACTGCGTTCCCATCGTATTATGACAGTATCTTAGTGTTTGTGCACACACATATGCACTATTATATAGCAGGCTCCAGCCTCTCACAATACAGGTTTTCACATAGACTATTTCTCTACATAATATATGTTTAGTTTAAGCTAAAAACCTTTTGTGAAGAGGAAAATAAATAAATTTTATCGTTATCTTTATTTTATGTCCTGCGGATATGAATAGTCACTGAGACTGGCCGCCGCCGCCGTGGTTGCAATTCGGCTAGGAAATCATTTTTTAAACCGGATTACAGCAATGCTGTCATATGCAGATTCCGCCAAGCAGTAAAATTAATACACACATTATTATTACCGATTCTGCTTTCTGGCGGGAGAATAAATCACCTGTCGTTGTCTTACTTAGCAGTGGCCAGTGGGTAGTATCTGGCTGAGGGGGATGATGATGATGATTAGGCCAAGGTCCCCGCTTGCCAAGTATCAAACACGATGCTAGCTAGAGTCTCATCCCCTTATTCATATATACATAGGTCTGCTAACTTAAAACATTTGCTTACCATTGTTTTTTTTTTCACTCTCTCTTATGTCAATAAAAGAAGGCAGAATGAGAAATAACAGTGCTCTAAGTTAGACTATTATGAACAAGGCTAATGAGACAAGTATATTTTGACGACCGATGTGACGGGCGAATGTCCGCCTGCGACGCAGAAGGTTGCGGGTTTGATTCCCGCCTTGGGATGGGACAAATGTTTGTACAATCTGCAAATATTTGTCCCGGATGTTCTGGGTATTTTCTTCGTATGATAATCTATGTAATGTATTCTATTAAGTACCTATATCAGTCATCTAGTACCCATAACACAAACTCTGATTAGCTTGGGGCTAGATGATGCTGTGTGGTTGGTCCAGCATTATTTATTTATTTTGAAGACTTCATCTCGACAAAACCTTTCGTACAGCAAATGGATGCTAGAGTCGTTGCAGCCTAAATATTCGAGAAAACCAAATTATCTTACAGCAAAAAAATTTACCTTACACAGCAGTAAAGGCCACAAATACACCTCAGAACCAATAACCGTGGTAGCAGGAATCTTGGTGCCAGGCTTAGCAGGAGTATGGGAGATGAGAGGGGCGAAGGGAAGCAGGGGGGAGTCGTTGGAGTCAACAGGAACCTGATCGTTGACCCAGACGCAACGCCACGCTCCGAGGTAGAACAGGCGGACTAGATAGCACCCTGGGAATTAGAACATATGGATGAAAGAATAATACATTGTACACCTAGGCGAGAAAGTGCCCAATTCCTACCGAGTGTGTAATTTGTGACCTATAATTTAACATAGGTACTTTTAATAATATGTTTATCTGTCAATGTCTGATTATCTGAGTATAAAATTAACAATCATACCATTCCTAGAGATGGTAGGTTTGTGAGCCGGCCCACCACCCGGTTTCAATCCAGGAGAGTAGATATGGTACTTCGGCCTCCATCCATCAGGGACCATGGTGAAGCTAAAGTTTTCCCATTGGTGTTCCACCTAGTGCAAAAATTGTCTACACTATATCAAACATCTAGGCCTACCACAAAACGCGACGTATTAGTATAGTATAGTATTGAGAACTTACCACCAAGCCTTCCGCTCTTTCGAGCATAAAGCAGGCGGACAACACGCGGCGGCAAAACGAGGACCTCGTCAGGTTTGATGAGTGACTGATCTGGTACTCAATCACTGACATCAAGCTTCCGCTTTCCTGGTGAAGAAAATAACATGAACGAATGTTATTTTGCACGCACTTTGAATCAGAATGTAGTGAGCTCAACTTAATATCTAAGACCTACTGTACCTACATTTCAGCAAATAAAGTATTATGATTTTGATATAATTATGAAAAGTTAGAGTATTTTTCCTGGAGAGATAGCATTTCGACCGTTGACAACCATTTTGTCAAGAATATAATTGTTGTCGATGGGCCTCCTTTTCACGCCAGCTCTATCGGTCCTGTATGAGCTTCATCTTCGGTAAAAAATCGTTACATAAAAATTATTAATTTAATAGACATTACAATGTCAACAAAGTGGTAAAAAAACACCAAAAAATTTCGTCTTGCTCTTTTATATACGACTTGCCGAAAGTGGGGATTTTTTTTGGTCTAGGTGGGGTGTATCTTTGGATACAGCTATACAGGGTAGCTTTTTGAGACGGGAGTGGATGACAAAATTTTAAACCATGAGAGAGAAAAATCGTGAAAGGAGGAGTTTTAGATGTAGTCATCCACTCTCATCTCAAAAAGCCACCCCATATAATACTAACAAATATTTAAGAAGCCCGTTCATAAAATTAAATAATGTGTTGTATTTTTTTTATTAATGAGAATCTGACTTTTTGGTAAATAGATGTTCTGCTATACAGACCATTTGATAGTTGGACGTTTTGCTACATTAACATTTTGCTAATTAGACTTACTGCTCATTAGACGTTTCGCGCTGTTGGACATTTAGCTAATAAGACCTGATAAGGAGGGATTATTTTTATATGCCAAACCTCATCTTACATCAATAACTTCAATATCATCTTCCCAAATGTCATACGCCACTTCCTCTGCCCTAGCCCATCCGTTCAGATTCATCCGGACAGACCTCGGTAGTGGCTGGACCTGATCGTCCACCCAGGCTATGTCCGCATTCTTCGGCGCTCCTTTACCCACGATGGCCAACGTGGCTCGAGTCGCTCCAGGACCCTGGTGGAAATTGGTAGAACTCGTAAAATATGTTAGATATAGAGTTTTTTCTCGAGTATGAACACGTTTATCGACGCAAGGGCGACATTATGAAAGTCCCGATATTCGATTCGATTGAACAGGTATAGGTCTCAATCAGCATCATCATATCAGCTGAGCGACGTCCACAGTTAGACAGGGGTCCCCAGAATATCACCACAATCCTACTAATATTTTAAATGTCAAAGTTTGTGAGGATGGATGTATGGATGTTTGTACCTCTTTCACGCAAACACTACTTAATTGGTTTTTGCTATTATAGTGCGTAAGCCTATACCCCCAGTGTGAAGCTCACGATAATAGCAAAAACTTTAAAATAAAGCAACGGGACACCTCTCGTCGTCGTACTAAACGTAACTTTAGTCTTTGAGCAGGTTTGGATAAACTTCAATGTTTCCCCATGTAGGTGGAGCTAACGGCGCTTGAGTCCGAAGGAAATCCCAGAGTTTTGCGACTCCTACGTCACTTGACCTCGTGGACCAATTGGTAGCGCATTCCGTACTGAGGGAGAGTTGCGGGTTCAAGTCCCGTCGAAGTCGAAAAATTTTGGAATCTTATTCAAAAACTACTCAACTGATTGGGCTGAAATTTGTTATGGGCATAGTTTGGGACCTGTAATAAATAACATGTAGGTTACTTTTAATTCCGGTAAAACGCGAGCGAAGGCGCGGGCAACAGATAGTTAACAATATTTTCCGCTTTTTATCTACAATTTAGTGGTCAAGTTATTTCCTGATAATTAGGTTTTGATGGTGCAATAACTTATAATCTTTCTATCCATGGAGAAATTAAAGACATTATCGAATCAAAAGTCACTAAGAATCTAACAACGGGATATTTCATCATCATCATCATCATCATCATCAGCCCATACACGTCCACTGCTGGACATAGCCTCCCCCGTACGACGCCACAAATAGCGGTCCTGATCCGCCTCCATCCATCGACTCCCTGCGATGCTACGATGTCGTCGGTCCATCGAGTGGATGGTCTCCCATGTAGGGGGGGATTTGCCATAATCACCACGCTTGGCAGGCGGATTGGTGATCGCAGTGTTGGTGTTTAAAATACTCGGAAGGAAGCTGCTGCCCTTCCTCTGGTAGGTTCCCTTAGTCGGCTTTTACGACATCCACGGGTTGAGTTGGAGGGGTCGATATTCGTACGCCGCGACCCCACGGCTTATTAGCGGCATATTTATTTACCATTATTAGTGTTATATTTTAAGTTGTCATAAATTCACTGTCTGACTGTCATAAGTCACTGCAAATGGGTTTTTATTCGCAGATAGGCATAATCGAAAGAAAGCAGCAACCTAGGGAATTATTTGTTAATTATTCCCAATTAAATATATCAACATCTGGTTTTTAATCACTAGTAGATATACCAAGTTTTTTTGTAATTGGTGGCTTAATTATTTAATAATTTTGTCTAAATGGTACTTACCAATCCCCATAGGTCTACACTAAGCTCTGAGTCCCTAAACTCTCTGAAAGGACATTCTTTTGGATCTATTTCATACACCAAAGCAGCTGGAGCTTCCACTTTCTTGGCTTTAGCCGGTGAAGTCCTCGACATGTTACGTGGCTTCTTTTTCTCTAATTAAATAATTCGGAAAAAGTTCAATATACAGGATATTGAACTTTTTCCGCATTATTTACTTAAATTACTTTGTTTTCAGCTATTGCTAATGCAGGTTATTTTCAGTGAGAACACAACGACCATTTACGGTTAATCAATATTTGCGTCAAAATTTGCCTGTTTGCGATCTGATAACGTGTTGTTGAAATGTCATTTTAAAATTCAATGTCAACGGAATTGACAAAGTCTATCATTATGCCAAGGAGTTGGTATATGGAAACTAGATTGTATTAATGAGGTTGCATACACGGATTTAAAAACTCATTTGTAGTCGCGGAGGCGTAGACTAAAGATCTGAGGCAAATTCTTTTTTCAAATATTTTAAAAAACAAATCTATTGTTTTTTTCACAAGGTTTACATGTAAAAAAGGTTTCTTATTTTTATTTCTTTCAAGATAGAATTTCTAACTGCTGCCCGCGCCCTTCACCGGCGTTTTATCGGGATAAAAAATAGCCTTTGTTATTCCAGATCCCAAACTATACCCATACCAATTTTCAGCCCAATCAGTTCAGTAGTTTTAGCTGCGTGAAAGAGGAACAAACATCCATCCATTCTTACGAACTGACATTTATAATATTAGTAGGAAGTAGGGTTCAGAATTTTTATCTACCGATTAAGCTTTTTGCAACAAGGTTCATAAGTAATTCAGGTATTTTTTTAAACGATCCAAAAATACCGTTATGCTCACAAAATAATACGACCTCTGTGGCACAGCGGGCGAAGGTTTCCTGTGACGCGGGTTCGATTCCTGCCTCTGGATAAATGTTTGTATGATTTACCTGTTAAGGTGTTCTATGTATAATAAATATCTATCTATGTGTATTTATTATACCTATGTATCTAGTAGGTAGGTCAGTAGGTAAGAAGGAATCTTGTACATTGTACAACATTGCACATACATATTAGGTAATGTTACTTCGTGTTTGGGTCTAGACGTTGCTGTATGAGTTATCCAGCATTATTAAGGGCCTACCATACGACGCCATTGTGTGAGAAGGATAGGAGCGGGACAGAACAAAGCGTAATAAGCGCAAAAATCATGTTTTTTTTTTATTACGGTAAAAATAATAGTAATTTAGAAAATTTAAAACATAATCGTCTGTTTTATATTCTGTTTGTTTACTGTACAAAGTATCAAGCCTTATTTGAAAGTATTTATTGAATAACTGATGATTTATTTTACAGTTCAGAACGAACTTTGGATTTTTTTACTACAGAGATTTTTTTTATGGAATCGTGTTTTCGAAACACTGGCGTTCAAGCCCTAATCCTGAACTATAACATATATTAATCCCAAAGTATATAAGTCCCTTCAGTTTTGTTGAAGATATGATCGCTGATGCTTAGCGATTTCAGGTATCACTGGCTCTTAAGTAGGCTACGAAACTCTCTCAAACGGAAACGGATCGGCCCATGCGGTTTTGTTTTTGTTTCACGTCGAATGAAATGGGGAGCGCTATTAGTGAGAAAGCGCATCTTACCATTAAATACGAAGCTTTCATGAGACTGTGTACGTGTGCTCGGTGTCGACACCATTTCTTGATATTTTTTCGTACTTTCCGATTAATTTTGAATAAACGATTGATTTCAGAAATATTTTTGATTATTTATAATTTTGAATATAATGTATTCACTATTTAAGAAGTTTGCAACGCTACAGATTTGCGAAAAAAAGTGTCTATCATGCATAAAAAAATCATGACTCGGTTTCGCTCTCATTTAAAGATCATTATGTTTTTGAAAAACTAAACCGCTACAAACATAGTTATTTTTCATCCGATTACGTATTGAAAATGTCAATAAGTTCGGAGACAGTTTCCGAATGAAGCGGAAAGTACGTTTTTATGGGGGCTAAGGTTCACCGTTCTTAAACCAAACATTAAATACGAAACCGGCAACAGTTAACCAAACTACATCATTAATGTTATGTGTAACCAACTAACCACACCTTGGGAAGTAATTGGTCAAGTGTCTTTTCCGCAGCCTTTCACGGCAAACCGGTAAAGAGCTAGCTACTTCCTGCATTATATGTCGACCCATATCCGTCTAGTTCGCCTACGATCGATTTAGACCGATGTAAGAACTTTCGTTGACTGCTTTATTGCCCTCGAAAAATAACAACTAACATGCTAAAGGTTTCTTAGTCGCTTGTTTGGCTTACATAATCGAAGCGACTAAAATCAAAAGTAACACTATATTTCTATGCTTATATAAGAATTGAACTTTATCTAAGATTATATGGATTGTATATAAGGATATTAAGAATATTTGAATTGAAACTTGCCCGACTGCAAAGAATGAGAGTTAAGGGGCTTCCCTGACGCTTTGTTTAGCGAAATAATATGAGAAAATAGGTGGATTTTGTCATATTATTACGTTAAACGAAGAAATCTTCAAAAATGCCTTGGCCCGTTTATGGTACCTATCATAAGCTTTTTTTAATGCCTCGGTAATAGTTTTTTTTGTATAGTTTAGGAAGAGATGCGTAAACCGAGTTTGGTGGACAAAAAGTGCAACATCGCATTTCTTCCCAAGCTATACAAAACAAAACCCCTTTGTTTAACGTAATAATATGATAAAATAGTAGGTAGCGGCGCTAGTTTGGGTCAGGGAACCACCTAAAATAATTGTAACTTAGTTAAGTTGTAATCGGTTGGTTCCCAAAACGAGTTCCATGAAATCCCGCCGCGCCACATCGGTCGTCATTGTGGCGATGTTTAGAGGAGACGTTTGTCCAGCAGTGGACGTCTTTCATCTGATTTACTGGTGATGATATTCATGTTATTTATTAATAAATTGTAATCAATATATTATAGAAAGTAGGTATGTACAAATATTTCTGAGTCATAGGTCATGTAACGTCGTGCGTCAGACATCCAATGATTTGCGGAAATCAGTAAAATTAAGACTGAATCATGGAGAAATGTCTTGTCATCATAATATTACGAACATTTTTGATGATTCATACATACAAATTCATACACAAATTCAGTAGGAGGTAAAAACTAGTAATACTACCATGCACCGCCATTAAATTAGTTTTGTGCGTTTAAACTAAAATAAATTTAATTGTAACTTAGCATAGGTAGTTTCTTTTTAATAAATCCTACTAATATTATAAATGTGAAAGTTTGTATGGATGGATGTATGGATATTTGTTACTGTTACGCAAAAACTACTGAACCGATTAGGCTGAAATTTGGTATGGGTATAGTTTCGGACCTGGAGTAACATATAGGCTATTCTTTATCCCGATAAAACGCGGGCGAAGGCGCGGGCAGCAGCTAGTAGAATTATAATAGCTCTAATACTCTTCTAAACACGTCAACCAAGGCAAACTCGTTCAAAATGTCACTCAATTCTGGTTGTGCTATTATCACCTGTTCCTCCGGTTTATAATACCTATGCAGCGTAAAACACGATTTTGGTTAATGATAATGTTTTATTTCGAGTGGAAATTAGTGGTTTTAGGTACGAGTTGGTTATTCCTACTATCCTACTAATATTATAATAAAAGTAATTCTGTCTATCTGTCTGTCTGTTACCTTTTCACGAGTAAACGGCTGAACGGATGATAATGAAAGGTTGGCAGGGAGGTAGACGGTATCCCGGGGTTGGACATAGGGTACGTGAAAAGCACGTGCGAAGCCGCGGACAGCATGGTCCCATAAAATGTTATTCCCGACAGATTAGTATATTTTAACCCGAAAAATTTAATAACAGTTCATAATTAAGAGAGTATATGTCGGTTTTAGTCTTCTCAAAACAATGAAATTATCATAATTGAGATTGATTTTTAGAGTTTTTTAGAGGCAATGCAGCTAGCGTCTTGGGGACGCTTCCAACTGGTATCGATATGGACCAGTTGAGCTACCTGGAGTTTGTTTGCAACAGTCTGCAGTTAGCTCAATTGTTTCAATTGTAAATACTAGTTCTAATTTATTTCTATTATATGATTGTACATTTTTTGTTAATAAAGATTTAATATATATTTTATATCATCATCATCATCAGCCCATACACGTCCACTGCTGGACATACGCCTCCCCCGTACGACGCCACAAATAGCGGTCCTGAGCCGCCTCCATCCATCGACTCCCTGCGACCGCTACGATGTCGTCGGTCCATCGAGTGGATGGTCTCCCATGTAGGGGGGGGATTTGCCATAATCACAACGCTTGGCTGGCGGATTGGTGATCGCAGTGTTGGTGTTTAAAAATACTCAGAAGGAAGCTGCTGCCCTTCCTCTGGTAGGTTCCCTTAGTCGGCTTTTACGACATCCACGGGTTGAGTTGGAGGGGTCGATATTCGTACGCCGCGACCCCACGGCTATTTTATATTATTTTATATTATTACGCACTATTTTATATTATTGTTAGATTTTTGTAAACCAATGTTGTCCCAGTCCTGGACTCTTTTATATATAAATAGTATGTATCTACTAGCATATACTATATTTGTTTGCTGAAATCCCATTTAGTTTTTATATTTTATATTTCTCGTTATATTTCTCTCTTACAACAGTTATTTACCGTAATTCGTTATTGTGTGTCTACTTTCAGTCGTTACGTCAGAGTAATCTTCAATACCCCTTTCCAATTTCAGAAACTTGAACTTATGTTTGCCATTGCAACAAATCCCTATGCACTATTTGCAACAACTTTATGATATTAAGGTCAGTTGCAAAATGAACAGCATAGTGAAAGTAGTTCTTTACGACCAGTATTATTGACCTTCCTCACCTCTCTGGTTAGTACAACCTTTATGGTATGATTGGTGATTGTTTAGTTTGCCAGAGTCCAGAGTATTCTGGTCTCTGCTGGTTTTGTCGTAGTGTAGATATCTTTAATCCGTTTATCAGACACAATCAGTCATTTAGGTTGTTTTTGTGTTTGGTAATGACAGTTTTGAATTGGTTCGGTTATGATGGATCTGGGCCATAAACTATGTCAACATTTTATGTAGCTGTTATTATTTTTTGCCCCTTCTTAATATTTTTATACCATTCATATCTCCCTCGCTTCCCATCTAGTTATCCCATGTGGTGGTGGGGTCAGCTTTCGTAATTGATTTCTCCCACTTCGCTTTATCCTCCACATCGTCTTCGGAAGCTTGAAACTCTCCCATTTGCATGTACTATATATTTCCATCGTGTCCTGGGTCTTTCTCTGGACCTTCGCCCGGGGATGGAAAGCTATAGTGCCTAATTTCCAATTTGGTATCAATCACAATTTTCTGCAATTATAGATAATTTTAAGTAAATGATCTCCCACACAATTAGTTATTAGACAGTTCCCTTAACAAATTCTTAATTATAATTATTATTTTCTTCATTAAACACAACATACACAACAATATAACAACGATCCAAGGTTGTCTGGTAGAGAACGCTCGTGAGCGATAAGACCGCCAATCGTCAGACTTTTTTTTGTACCAAATTGTTTGTTAATTGTTTTGTAATGTGTGCAATATAACATTTTCTATCTATGTATACAAATGGATATTAGATATTATCACAGAATTGGGAATAATTAATAAGAGTTCTCTTACATCAAGTTTTTATTCGAATGAAATTGCGTATTCACAAATCATTCATTGAAAGCGAAAGTGTTTAGTACTTCCTGTACTGCCAGACAGCCAAAAATGGAAGCAAAAGAAAACTCTAGCGACGGTAGCGACCAAGGACATGCTGAGGTAACAATAACTTAACTTCTACAATTAACTGTCACTGTCTGTAGCACCCCCAGGTTTGGGACACGCTGCCTGCTGCTATTCTTCTGGCCAACTGCAAACATGGATCTCTTCAAATCAAGAGTGAATAGGTGTAATAAATAACACCTTATTTCTTATCTGCGAATAATAATTATATTTAAAGCTGTCTATATGTCTGTGCTTTTTATATTATAAAATTTGTCTAAAGAAATAAAGTCATTGTAATCTGTAATCTCTTCTAGACCTTTGTGATGTGATACATTCAGAAGTCAGAAATTAAGAGGCGTTAGAAATTAAGTTAGCTTTGGTTGTGATACATAAGCGATTAGCTGTAGTACTGAATAATGTGCAATATTTATAAAACTAAGATTTATTGGGATACCTAAACTTAGCTACCTCTCAAGTTGCATGGCGCACAGAGCTCCTATACCTAGCCTCTAAGTGAAATATTTAAGACCTCTCACATTGTATGTATTAGGATTGCAAAATAAATACTTGAATCATCGTCACTTTTCAGCAGGTGATCACCCCACTCTTTGTTATTCCATCCCTTCATTGCTCTATTAGTACATACTAGATTGACATATGTAGGTTGATGATATATTATTTGCCCATAAATTCTTGTATTCATTTTGTAGTAGCTTCTCGCAACGGGTTGACGGGCTTTTTTGCGGGATAGACGGTGGCCTTTATGTTATCTCAAGTCTAGACTTGGAATAAAAAATATCAGGCTGAAATGTTCCATAGGTCATCTTTTCAAGATTTCAGTCCTATCTGTTCAGTAGATGGACCGCGAAGACGTAACAAACATCCATCTAGCCTTCCACCCAAACTTTCACAATTTTATTACTAGTTTATGCGGGTTCGTATGCGTTTTTTCGACGGAAACTTAAGGTGATTTCTATAATAAAGGAACTGATTTGTTGAAAAAATAAAAACGTCAAGTATAAGTTACACTCGCGCACCAAGGGTTCCGTAATTATAAGACCTTGTTTCTTGCTAAATTTCATGATTCTAGGTCAACGGGATATAGGTAGGTACCATATAGGTTTTGATCGCTTACAAAAAGCAAAACAATTTTTTTGTTAATAAACTACTTTACCGTGTTTGGCTTTTTCCCTTTACTTGTGCTATAAGGCCTTGCTTCTCGCCAAATTTCATGATTCTAGGTTAACGGCAAGTACCCTATAGGAATCGGGTGCACGTGAAAAAATTGGCGTGAGTCAAAAAATTGGGCATAAACGTCTGTAACTTGATTCCGTTGACTTAGAAGTTTGATTTATATCACGGCTCCAAGAGGTTACGGATCTGGATATTTGACGTTAATTCAACAACTCGATATCTCCACGCGTTTCTGAGAAAAGAGGGTTGACAGACGGGCGGACGGACGGACGGACAGACGGACAAAACAGGGTTCCTTTTTCTTTTTAAGGTACGGAACCCTAAAAAGTAGCGTTATATTTTATTCGAGTCGTAGTCCAACTACCTGTATGCAAAATTTCAGCCCGATCCGTTCCGTAGCTTTGCCGCCAAGAAGTAACAAACATCCATCCATCCAAAAATCTAGACATCCAACCATTCGCATTTATAATAATTAGCGTGACGTGCCTATAGTATGATGTGATAGGTATAATCTCCTCGGAAACGGAGTGCGAGAAGACCTCCCACTCGATGGACCGACGACATTGTAGCGGTCGCAGGGAGTCGTCGGATGGAGGCGGCTCAGGACCGGTGCTATTCGTGGCGTCGTTTGGGAGAGGCCTATGTTCAGCAGTGGACGTATACGTGCTGATGTTGAATATAATCTCCTTTTAAATGTTTCCTACCATTGAATTTTCCGAATACTTACCTTCCTACTAGCCAAGAAAGCTTCCAAATGAATACATTACACCTAGAACAATAAAAAGGTATTCACAAAAGTAAGGTACATACCATAGAAAGTAGAACGAACAAAAGAAAGTAATTTGTACCAAACATAACTTTAGTTGTTAGTGGTGCTTTAGTTGTTTTATTTGTACTAAAGGATTT
Source organism: Eupithecia insigniata (assembly GCA_947859395.1). Lineage (NCBI taxonomy): Eukaryota > Metazoa > Arthropoda > Insecta > Lepidoptera > Geometridae > Eupithecia > Eupithecia insigniata. Next base: position 1,981,276 of record OX401999.1, on the reverse strand, counting down.
TTAAATATAAAAGAAAACAGGGTTTGGCATGGTTTGGGTGCAGTTCCGAAAAGCCTATATATGCCAGATCGACTTAAAATTTGGTACACGTATCTTTTTTGACTTTTGTACTCAGAAGGTACAAATTTGAAAACGGAAATTTGCGCACCTTTTTTTTTAATTATTTAGTTTATTAGTAAAGAAAATTATAATCAAATGATAGAAACAAATTAGAACTACTATTTACAATTAGGTACGCAAATTTGATCATCGAGGTCAAAACTCAAAACAGGATTTTTTTTGTGGTTTTTAGGTTATTTCTATTTCGACAACTATTGATCTAAGACAAAAATATTTCAAAAAATGTTGTCGAACAAAAATACCTACGTTAAGTTCTATACATTTTTTCCTCAAATCAGTTTTGTAGGGTTCTTTTATTTTCGGCGCGTCGCACCGGAAGCCCAGACCCGTAATAACATAATTGTAACATAATTGTAGTTCTAATTTGATTCTATTATTTTATTGTCATTTTCTTTATAAATACTGTAAGGAAAAAATACCAATTTTCTGTTTCATATTTTTGTACTCAGGAGGTCAAAAAACGTACGTGTTCCTTTGAAATCGATATAGCTTATGGGCTTTTTGGAACTTTATCCAATAGTTTTATTATTTCGGGACCCGGCTGAAAATTATCTCAATAAAATAGTGTTATTTTGTTATGAAAGTACATAATATGATGCCCTTGATATAATTTAAATGTAAGGAGGCGGGGGGAGGAGAAAAATAGAAATTCAATAAAAATTCTACCTACTGGGCTCAAGGGAATTGTGGAGTTTTTGGCCAAAAATGCCCTCCGTGTCTCCTTTATGAGCCTGCAGGGCATTTGTGGACAAAAACTCAACAAAACCCCTTCGCAGGGGATTATGTAATGGGATTAGTGGAATAAGCCATTTATTTATCAAAATTAATGTCTCTATACGGACAAGACAAACAAAGTTCATAATTTCACCTATAATGGCTACAATCGACGATCGAACGAATCGACGACCTCTGTGGCGCGGTGGGCGAAGATCCGCCTGCGACGCAGGAGGTTGCGGGTTCGACTCCCGCCTCGGGACAAATATTTGTACGATCTGCAGATATTTGTTCAGGGTGTTCTGGTCGTTTTCTATGTATTATAAAAAATATCTATATGTGTAATATATTGTATTAAGTATATCAGTTATCTAGTACCCATAACACAAGCTCTGCTTAGCTTGGGGCTAGATGATGCTGTGTGGATTGTCCAGGATTATATATTTATTTATAATCTTCTGAAACTATAATTTACACTAAAATTACAAAATTCAAAACAACGCACAGATCATTATTAACTACCACTTTAACCCTCTTTACAGGATATAAAATTAATTATAATTTGTTTTCGTCAACAAACAAAAGGAAAGGAAAAAATATCTCTCAAAACAATTAGGGAAATTATAAAAATAATGAGCTATGGTGCATTTCAATGCATACTTGCATCTTTTGAAAACGTAGCTACCCACATGTGGTTGCATAATAATTATTTACGACACTTTTGATGTACTTACATTAAAACTTATGTGAAGTTAAATGAACTGAAAACTAGCAGAATAATAACAAAAAAGTATAGAAAATACACTAATGGACAAATTTAGCTGAACGCAAAAAATGGAGTCAAATCTCTCCAGTTTTACGTCTTCCAACAATGTTACACTGAGCGTATCTTTCTCCGTGCCGTCTCCATACTTTTGTCCTTCCATCAACTGCCTTCTGATAGAATCGGGAGTCATTATTAAAGAGTTCCCAATCATCACCCCAATTAAGATGCGAACGATGACCTGTGGTGATCAATGGGCCTCTGGCCGGCAAGTATGCCCCTAGACCTGCCTTAACTCTCCTTATCGTTTTGGAACGATAAGTAGAAGAGTTGCTAACTGTTACACTTTTCGAAGTTCCTGGTAGTTTTTTTCGTATCTCGGAATAAGTCGAAGCGAAAACTGCTCACAATAAATCTGCCGTCCCTCTCCGTTTTTACTCTTTTGCAAGCTTTTCCTGTACGCCTGATATATCCTCTAGTCTGTCGGTATCGTTTAACAATACAAAAAATCACAGACTTGGGAACAAGAAAATATTTTACGTCGTTCTACATTATTTTTGCGTTCCTCTAAATTTGTCCCTGAGTGTAGTATGAGAGAGATTCTGAATACTAGCAGAAAACTAAGAACGTGGTTTAAAATAACGATAATTGTTGGAACTGTCGGAAAAGTCAAGGGAGCTTTCATCGGAAATCCTGCTTATTCTCTTTGAGATATTATATTCCCTACTAGTTGTTAGTACTTGGGTTGCTAGTTATACAATATAATTGAGCTTTTCGTTAATTTGTTGTTGATGGGTAATATTCGGAGAAAGAAGAATACCAAGCAGCTGCTCTACTTGTAATGTCAATTATTTAACTTATAAGAGTCATACCTACACCTAGGTTATGTTTTATTTAAGTAAAATATACGTATGTATGAGCAAAGCCGCGGGAAGCTAGCGTACTATTTATATTCAGGGGTGAAAGGAGCCGCACAGATATTATGATAAATTTAATCATACACTTAAGAGATCTTGATACTTGAGGTTCTTGCTCTCTAGTATCCCTCCACTCTACCGAAATAACAGTTGGAATTCATGAAGGGCTGCTTATTCAAAACCTCTTGATGAATACTACCGACCGCCAAATCGCTATATTAACTATACCTGGAATAGAAAAAGTTAAAGCGTACATTGCAACCAAACAAACATCAATACTTTTTCTTCGAAGTTTTAAACCATAACCATAAAGTTTTAAACAATATTTTATTCAAAACACGTCCCAACCATGAAAAAGATAACACTCTCGTTTTCAAATTAAAATTCAGGCACAGTATCAAGACAGTTAGATCCGCATATCGACTCGTGCGCACCACCAGAATCGTTAACAGCCTTACTTGTCAGTCCAAGACTGTCTTTCACACTGGGCAGGCGACAGGGCAGCGGTGTTTTAAAAAAACTACTTTAATTGAGAACTTTTTCGTCATTCATTGTTTTTTGTGAGTGGAACATTTTGGAGCTTTAAAAAAAATTGTGCTTGTGCTTTGACCGAAAGTGAAGTTTTGTGCATTTTTGGAAGTGGTCAAGGATATTTTAAAATGGTGAGTGAATTGAAAACAATTTTCTTTCCAAAAATCATAATTATATCCTGATGCTGCCGCAACGTCTTGATACTTGTAAAACGCATGAACGATTACGACATAACAAGATTTATGTATAACTGTTAAATCTCATCTGTTCGTAAAAATTAGTTTATCGAAAGTTATATACATATGTATGCCGCAACATTATTTAAACCTACCCAAATCTAGCAAGATGCCTTGATCAAAAAACTCACTTTTGCCATACAGATAAAAAATATATTAAAGAATCTAAAAACCTGATTTGAAAACCTGACCGAAATTTAAGGGGCCTTTGTTTTTACAAAATCTGCTTAAGTTATTTATCGATTTGTCAAATGAGGTGAAAAATTGCGAAAGACCTACTAATGTGTTTTGTGATGCGTAAAAGCACGTAATTTTGGGCAGTTTCTATAGTAACTGGAGCACGACGGTGAATGTTCGTGGTCTATTGTTTAGTCATCAATACAAATTTAGTTGGCATAAACATAAAACAAACAAAGAAAAGCTTAAATCCATTCCATTTACAAAAAGAAATTTGAGGAAAGTCAATCAAGGGCAGTCTTGGATAAAATGAAAACAAATATTAGGTACCTACTTATAACCTGACCACATAGAACCAGATTTCTCAAGAGATCTAGAGACATTCGAACCAAATTCTTTGAATAATTAAATAATACAATCGTCGAAAACTGCTTGCTTTTTGATGCTCTTATCCTATTTAGTCTTGTATTGTTATAACCCACTTGACTTGTTATTCCCGGATCGTTATTCTGAAAGAGTCTCACTGATAAAATAAGAAAATTCCGAATTCCCGCATCAGTTTGTCACGACTTGGTATTCGAATTTCAAACCGAAAATCAAAACACAGAATAGATTTGAAATTCAAAAACCAATTCCAACGTTCGACATTCAAGATCCGCAACTGCTGCCGCTACAAAAAGTCAGTTTCTCTGAGTGAAAGTGGCGAACAATTGCAACGTCGTCGTCTGGTCGGTAGAAATCGGTGCGCGCTCACACAACTCTGCCTGGCTTTTTATTTCTCACATGGTTTGTTCAATACACAGACATGATATTACTTCCCTATTAGATTTCTGTGGTTCAATATTAATAATCATCTGCATTGATAATGCTTTCCTCGTTATCCATTGGTACTTATTTACTTGTCAGCCTGCTGCATACGTAAATAATAATATTTATGTGAAACTATTATATCTTATTCACGTAATATATAATTAATATTATTATGCGAATATTTTTTCCTTAAATTCATGATCATTCATCAGAAATCAATAATTTTCAAAAAAATATAATTATTTAAATATTATTTAAGTTGTTGATTTGTGAATGGTTGGTATCCCACTAATGGGGATTTACAAATCGACAACTTTAATTAAGGTACTATTGGGTATGAGACGGATGTTTCCTGATGGCATTCACCAGAATCCTACTAATATTATAAATGTGAAAGTTTGTATGGATGGATGTATGGATATTTGTTACTCTTTCACGCATAAACTACTGAACCGATTAGGCTGAAATTGGATAAGGGTATAGTTTGGGACCTGGAATAACATATAGAACATTCTGACTTAATTCTACATACATACATCATCAGCATCAGCACCCTATACGTCCACTGCTGAACATAGGCGTCCCCCAAACGACCGACGACACCTCGAATAGCGTTCCTGAGCCGCCTCCATCCAACGACTCCCTGCGACCGCTACAATATTATAGAAAAAGTTCTGAATATTTTTCACTACGACACTTTTATTCTATAAAAAGTAAAAAAGTCTTTATTAAAGGAACATAAAATAAAAGTGCAAACAAAAAATAATATTAATATTAAATAATTAGATACTTAGGTACCTACTTAAACCTAAAAAAATAAGATTAGAATGAACTTTTTCGCTTTTAACTTCGTTCATATTATTGTCGTAAAAACCTTTGTGATTGTTAAAAAAACCATAAAAGACAACCGCAAACAAAACCACCAACTCAACTTATAAAGGAAACCATTTCAATGGTCTATTAATTTCTCATAATCGTCAAGATCATTCCATTTTCAAAATGTTTTAAATGGAGTCGTTAAAAATAATTTTGCGTAACTAATTCAAGAATCAGATAGCAAAGTGGGTCAAGAACGAACTTTCTTTGCTACGCTCTGTGAATTAGTGCACCGTCTGTCAGCATAACTAGACAGATTGTTACAGTGAAAGTTTAGCGTAGCGTTAAAACGATTGCTTTCCATATAAATAGGTACCTACCAAGCTCCGTAATAATCATAGATTACAGAATTATTAATCTTCCCTGGTTTTTATTACTTTTCATGCAAGGTCTTGCGCCGATTTACAGCACAACGTTTTTTGCAGTTAAAATGTTATTTTCTATAGCTAGGCAGAGACAGCAGCTTCCTTCTGAGTTTTCTTCAACACTAACACTGCGATCACCAATCCGCCTGCCAAGCGTGGTGATTATGGCAAAACCTCCCCTACATGGGAAAGCATCCAAACGATGGACCGACGACATCGTAGCGGTCGGAGGGAGTCGATGGAAGGAGGCGGCTCAGGACGACTAATTTGTGGCGTCATATGGGGGAAGCCTATGTCCAGCCCTACATGGACGTGTATGGGCTGATATGATGATGATGATAGGTACATTTTATAAATATTTATGACGACTTTTGCCAAAATCCAATTGGACAATATTCTTTTTTTATTAAAAGTAGCTACATAAACGACTTTTTAGGTATGTACAGTATTTTGAATTTAAGTCCATTACCATAATTTAAATTTTGAACTGATAACTGTCAAAAATCTGTGTTGTTTTTTGTCTATGGCTAAAATTACGGAAGATTTGATAATCTCAGTAATTATGATAAATTAAGGCAATATTTTTAAGAAGTTTGAAGGAGGTGGGGATCGTAATTTATGATTCCGAAGTTTTAATTTTTGTTTGCATACTTTTATCGAATTTAAGAATGAGTTTAAGAGTTAATGTTAAAAAGGATAATAAAATCAAGATTTTGAAAAATACAATGTTATTTATTGTTAAAATTAAATCAATAGGCAGGTAAATAATTATTACTGGCAACGCTGACAAAGATATGAAACTAAGAAACTAAACTATAAAGAGCGACTATAAGATAATTTTTATTGGAAATCTGGAAGATAAACGAATAATTTGTTTATTTTGCTTCAAGTAACTACAGTGTTTAAAATATAATAATAATCTATACCAATAAATTACAATCCATTATTAGAAACAAATTAGAACTAAAATTACAATTGAGCTAACTGCAGACTGTGGCAAACAATCTAAAGGCAGCTCAACTGGTCCGTCAGAAGCGTCCCCATGACGCTGGCTGCATTGCCTCACTGTATGGCAATGCTAATGCGCTGCGTCAGATACTCAGCAGCTCTCGGGTCACGCGTCAATTTGACCAGGCGGTCAGATATTTTTTTCGAAATCCCGGCTCTCCAGGTTTTCGTTTTTGGGTCTCGGGGTCTCGACTCCAAGGGGAGCAAATGCGTAGGCTCTATCAAGACCTGCATATTTGCGCCTCTTGAGGTCCTCGACCAAATTGGCCAAATCTATAAAAATATCACTGACCCAACATTTCCCTCAATTCAGAATCAGACCGGCCCCTTACGTCTTCCAAAAGCATCAGCACCTTTATCCTGAACACACTCAACTGTCTATCCGTCAGACTTTTCACATCTGGCAACAAACTCAGCAAGAACATCTTCTTAGGATCATCGGGCTTCATCCTTTTGTTATGCATATGATTTGCTACTTCTGGAGCTCTTGGTCTTCTCAAAGGTCTTCTCGGTTGGATAGTTCTAGCTGATTTCAAGGGATCTACTTCTATTTCTAGTGGTTCTTGTTTCACGAGCGGTTGATCGTCGTCTTCAGATTCTTCTTCTATTGCTTCGTTTTCTACATTTGTATTTTTCGGTCTTCGCTGGTCGAGTTGGATGTTAATAGAGGGATTTATATATGGCACTACGAACTGCATGGCGTCGTATAAATAGTAAGGTTTTTTCAGTGATCCGTTCTGAGCTGGTTTCAAACTTCTGACAAAGCCATTTCTGATGTTCTTCCATTTTTCTTTACATTCTGTTACTGAAACAAACAAAACAATGGAATGGTTGAACATTTAGGCTGACCTTCGTGACGTGGCGGGCGAAAGTCCGCCAGCGACGAAAGAGGTTGCGGGTTCGAATCATTGGGACATATACATATATAATACACTAGCTGCTAGCCTATATGTTATTTCAGGTCCCAAACTATACCCATACCAAATTTCAGCCTAATCGGTTCAGTAGTTTTTGCGTGAAAGAGTAACAAATATCCATCCATACATCCATCCTTACAAACCTTGACATTTATAATACTAGTAGGATATAATCTATAATTCTATATTTATTTAGTCATTCATTATCATATCGATAAATATAGGTCATTATTAATTTTTACAAAGGGCCAATTGAAATCTGCAATGGTTTAATGGTATAAGGCTTGGATTCGTATGTAGGTATTTATTTAAAACAATAATGGCATAGGTAGGTACTAGGTAATTATGACTTTGTTAAAACGACGTAACACGGTTAAATGACCTGAATAAAGAATATGCTTACAATTAGTAAAGACCACGAGTTGTATTGTAACTACATAATATGTAGTTTAAGGTTGATCGATTCGTGTTGGCGCGGTATTTAAATTTTTTGGTATTTTTTTATAGAGATATACAGAAATAAAAGTAGGTACCTAGTGGAAAACTTATTTGCCGCAAAACTTTAACCATTTTCTAGTTACTTATTTATTACTTTCAGTTAGGTACTTATTTGACTGGTATTTTTGGAGTATTTGGGATAATATTAATAAGAGATGTTGGGCTAAATATCAACATATTGCCAAATGCATCCAAACGATATGCGGCAAATTACATTTTCGTTAGTTTTATTCATTCTAAAATGCAGATAAACGATAAACAAACTACTTAGACAGATATATATGAATAAAAAACAAAACATATAATGTAGCGCCAACACGAATCAACTATAAAAAGGTAAGTCAAAAAGTTATCACAATCGCAAAAGTTATCTCTCAAAATGATTTTCTATCCTTATCACTACATGGTTCCAAAAAGAGACAGCACCATATAAACAACGGTCAGTTCCCAATCATAATTTTATTCCCGCGCAACGCAGCAAATCAACAGATGGCGCCACTTACCTGTCCAGCCGATTTCATCCGAAACTTCTTGCCAAGCCTTATCCGTTGTATCCTTCCTGGCATAGTCTGGTATAAAACTATTGTAAAGGCAAGGATATTGCTCCACTAACTGTATAAACTCCGTCGCTGACATTCTTTAATTTAACACTGAATAGGTTCAAGTTGTTTGTTTTAACGCACGTAGTGATTGTGTAAGTACGCTGGCGTGACTGGCGATATGAAGCGTCGGCGCTAGCTTGCAGCGTGGCAGCGCGACGTTGCCGCTCTGAAGGGTAGGAGCGGCAACAAGCGAACGTACGCCGAGCGTAGACGGCTGTTGTGTCACAGATTAAATTGTTAGTTAGGTATGCAATGCAGTTAAACACGTCCGTTTGGTAGCTGTGCATTTAGGTAGAGTCGTAAGTATACCTAGTCGTTTTTGATTATGAAATTTGATTTTTTAAATGTTTTTAAGGGTGCACTTCCGAAAAGGGAAAACCGAATTTCTAAGACTCCCCTTAAAAGGATTTTAGGCAACTCGAAATATTTTTCAAATTATTGAATTTTTGGAGTATGCTGTTTAGCACGCTCTGGTATATGTATATATATATATATATATTTGTCGTCACGCTATAGGTGATTATGTATACATATGCACACACACATATATATATATATATAGTAATGCGTATACATATGTATATTCCTATGTACAAGACCGTATATATAGACAAGATATATATATCTACGATTATGTCCTCTCTACGATTAAAGCCCGGGTTTTCGCTAAGTTCAAATTGTTCTGCAATTCAAACCCTCTACAATTCAAAACCCGGGGGTGTTTTTTAAAACGGCGCGAAGCGCCGCGCCTTTATCCCACACCCGCCAGACTATTTTTTTATTTTCCGGGATATAGCAATATGGAGGTGGGAGTGGGAGATATGCGGAGTGGTGGGGACGGCTTGGAGGACAAAGTTCACTGGAGAGTGCCGTGGGGAGCCGCAGCGCGTAGCGGGTCATATACATATGTAGGTATATCGGAGCGTGCTAAACAAGCAGACTCAAAAAATTCAATATTTTGAAAAATATTGCGAGTCTCCAAAAATCCTTTTAAGGGGACTCTTAGGAACCCTAAAGGAATGTCTGTGCCAAAATTGAAGCAAAAATTCGGTTTTCCCTTTTCGGAAGTTTATCCGTTTTTAATGATAATATTATAGTAGGTAGTAAGTACTTTACTAGACCGGTAGGTACTCTTACCATTCACCATAACATATGAAATTTATATTTTTGCTAGAGAATACTACCTACTCTACATTCTTAAATTCTCTAATTAGGTGTGCCTGTAAGGATAGCTGTACGATATTTTCGACGGTAAACAATACATACCTATAAACAATAATGGGGGAGGCCTATGTCCAGCAGTGGACGTGTATGGGCTGATAATGATGATGATGATGATGAAACAATAAATTTTGATGCAATGCAATATCTCGATAGTTTTAAGATAGCATCAAATCTACGAAATCGTTTCATTAAGAAGTGGCCGTGGTGCCTACCTTGGTAGATAAAATTGTGAGTTACGTATCCCGTTAATAGCGGGGTATATGGTAATTGCACCATATCATGAGAAAGATCGTATGATAATTCGTGCTTGATAATCCCTATGGGAATTTGTCAAAAAATATTTAAATCATATAGGTCAAACATAAGTTAGTCCGTAGCTACTATTTTTCTTATATTTCACTATTTAACGCTATTTAACGCTATTCGGAAAGTCCAAAGCCAATATTTAAATTTTTTTATTAGATAATTTCTCCAATTTAATAAGTACCCACTTACTGTTTATATATGTATATATTTCCATAGTTTGAAAAAATATTATTTTAAATCATATAAAAATAACTACTATTTACATATATTTTAATAACTAACTCATATTAAAAAAACGCTTTGTAGAAACATCTAAAATTTCTCATATAAGCTGAAAAATCCAAGTGATAAATCTTTCGATTGTATGAGAAAGTTACGAACAACCGACTTACAACGAACGCTCATTGATCCAAAAATACAATAATTTATTATTAATTGTAATCCCAATCACCTGGGAAATGTACGTTGAAACGTTGATTAATGTAAAACCAATGTATCAAAACCCCGAATTGCGTAGCAACCCACAAATTCCTAGTAAACTAAATAAATATTTAACCCGACGCGGTACGTACCGCAAATTTCAACACATTAGGTACGTTTCATTCTGTAATGTGGTTCGTTTAAACTGTGTCACTTTTGTCGCATGTCTCAAATTCAAAACCAACTCTGCCATACCAACAATAAGGATCATTCAAAAACGACATAACTGATAGAACCGGCTAAACTTAGTTTCCATAAAATTTTTCTTCGTATAATATGAGCTGTATTGCGCACCGTTTATGGTTGAATTTAAGAGGGTTTCTTGTATCCTAGAAAGATCAGGTAGAAAATGTAGTAAGTTATGTATTTATTTGTTCTGTTTTTGTTCTGCTACCTACTAATGATACCGCCGGGCTCACAGCTACGTACTTTTCTCTTACTGAGGGATTTTAATATTCTACTTCCTGTTAACAATAATAATTATTATATAAACTACTAGGTGACAGGCTTATAATTAAAATATACTTCAGATATTTCTTCACTAATAAAAAATGGCATGCCGACATTTGGGATACAAAATCTTCGGACACTGTCTGAAATGTCACTTTAAATATTTAATAAATTATTTACTGACACTTCGGTAGCTCTCGATTTAACTTTGAAATAAAAATAGTAAGTATTATAAGGGGTTGAGAAAGTCTCCCTGTCTCACCCATTTTTGCAATGGGGTCGGATTTGTGCTCAGGTTCTGGAGCCGGATAGATACCTATAGTGGCCTTGCTGTACAAGCACTTCAACACTTGGATAAACCGGTAGTCGATTTGGCTCCGCTATAGAGACTGTAGCAATGCCCAGATTTCGACTGAATCAAACGCTTTCCTGTACTCCACAAACGCTAAACTTAGCGGCCGATTATACCTCTGTCTTGTAAAATCGCGTATGGATGTGGTCTACGGTACTAAATTCTTTTCAAAACCCGGCTTGTTCTTGTTGCGTTGGCTGGAAGTCGTGAAACCTTCGAGAGAGACGTTTAGTGATAACTCTCAAAAACAGCTTTGTCATTCATTCATTCATTTATTAATTGAAAATATGTACATACGTTGTGAATTGTTATCCTTCTTATGGAACAGTACCACCACGCTCCTGTTCCACGCCTCTGACGTTTGTCCCTCGAGAATGATGGAATTGAACAGTTTCTGTAGGTACCGGTGATCCACCCGCTTCCAGAAGTTCTGTCGTTATTCCGTCATCCTCCGGTGCCTTGTTGTTAGAGAGTCGTCCTTAACTCGTAAAGGCTGATGTCCGGGATATCTTCGGTATACTCTATTCTCATACTTAAATCTCTATAATTTCGAGACCCCCTTTGTTTAAATAATAGGTTAATTCACACTAAATCAGCTTGCTTCCTAAAATATGACCAAGGTAAATAAGTTTGAAAGTACCCAACACGCATCAAAGGTCCTGCCAGAAAACCAGCGTTGCTCAACTTTCTGTTACTTTAAGCTGAGGCAGGACCTTTTTGGTTCACATGCTGGAGGCACTTTGTTTGAATTAATTATATTATTTATGTTTTATCCTATAAGTTTTCTGTGTGTGTGTGTATTTCTAATATGTTTTTTTTGTTGTGAACCAATAAACTGATTTTCTTTCTTCCTATGGAACAGAAATGCACCTATAATTAGAACAGTACAGTGCGTAATTGGTGCAGTATGGAAGGCAGTGGTTAGTTTTCACTACATTCACGGTCCGTCAGTCTGTCCGTCGAACCGTTCGGTTGCGACACGTGTTATTAGGTGGTAGTGATAGCAGAACGTACCTACCTACTGAAGACTATCCTCGCAATATCTGAACTACTGAAATAAAAAATAATTCACTTTAAGATAATCATTTCTTAAACTCAATAACAATACTCGTATATCACAAAATAAGAAATACTTCCCAGAGGACACCATTTTTACATACTTGTGTTGCCCGCTGTCAAACATTTCCAAATACTATAAAAACTTTCGTAGTTTGATAAATTCATGGTGTTCTTCCAACACAAACTAGGTTCGTAGTTAACCCGCTTACATTCATAATGAATTTCCAAATACTTTATTCATTTGAGCAAATTTACACTACTGTGCACACTGTACATCAAAGTACCTACAATAGCCAGTGTGTGCAAATCTTTGTTCCTTGTTAGACATTGTGTGCTCTATGTAATTCGATTAATTATTCTGCAATAATTATTTAGTTATGGCTACAATTCAGTTTTTTCTGGGACCTACTTTATTGGCATTATTTATGGGTAGGTACTATAGTGCCATTTTTTCGAGTCGATAGATGGTGCTATAGATAGAGTCAATTGAATGCTAGTATTTATATTGCCCCTTGGATCGAATGAAATACAGGGCTTCAATTGTCCTAGGTACTCTATACTCAATTCTGCCTGGGATTTTGTTCAATAGTTGAATGCTAATTCAATCTTCCAATACCAACTTAGTACTCTATTTTTGGATGTTAGGTACCTACTTAATTATTTAGAAACCTGATATTATGTGTTTAAAAAGATAAACATAAAACATACAAAAATAAATTACCTACCCACGCTTAAGTTTAAGAAACATCTAAAATAAAAGTTTGAAAGAAATACTAATTTTGAACTTGTTTATGCTCTTGCGCAATGATCTTGTTCAAAGGTTACTACAAGGTTTTGACATTCTATATTTATGGATTTATTTATTTATTCTTGTCTTGTTTACACGAAATGATCATGTTGATTTGTTTTTAAGCAAAAAACGAACAAAAGTAATTTTGATAAACCATTTTTCATTAGATCTAAGAACAAAGCAAAAATAAATTCTGTTCAAATTATTGAGATAAATAAGTATAAATATCAACCCAATTTATTTAATGTAGCCCGAAAACAAATTATGCTTGTTTTCTTGACAAAAATATGTATATTATGACATGTAGTCTTACTTAACCCGAATACGCTAAATTTTCGCCTTTTAAATTACAAAATGTTTAAACGAAATAATCTGGCACAATTTGTTCACTTACTTTACATAACAATTAAAATTACTCCGCACCTTGTATTGCGTTATTTGCACAATTTCATATTTTAAGATACGATTTATAAAATTTGGACTTGTGTCTCTTTTACTCAGTTCTAGAGACCTCCAATATACGCAATTCTTTTTTTCGTATTTTTTTGTGCATATAGAGTTCCTCTTTTGGACATACTTGCATGTAAATATGTATATTATGAGCTTGTCTCTTGTCTTCTTGGCATCTGTCTTGCTAGCTTTGTCTAGGGTTAAGCTTATACAAACATAGTAAAATAATAATCTCTACTAACTAAATAGGCTTTCTTTCAAGGAAGCTAAGCCAAGCACTTTTATCACGTAATATTAAGTGGGTATTATGCCTTTTTGTCACGTAACTTAACGCAACAATTATTACGTAACATAGTATACCGGTTGACAAATGCATAGTACCCAACCAACCTATTATATATACGAGCAAGTTTCTTAGTATTATATTATGGTTAAACACCAAAAAAACTAACTGCTAGGGGTTTAATGTGAAGTTATGTTGCTTTTAGCTTAGTTTGAAGCTAGATAATGTTGTGTGAATTGTCCAGCAGTATTAATATTATTTTTTATTGAATGTTTCCTATTTATAAACGAATTTTTAACCGGAAACTCGTCTACGATAATCTTTGGGTAGAAGAGAAGCTAGTTTTTATCGTTAACAAATCGCGAAATACCTACCTTACCTGGGGGCCTACTCGGAAAAGGACAATCGAGATTTCTGATTGGTTTTAAATCAACGCCAACTCTTATGTTGTTTGCATAAGAGTGGTGCATGGTGTTTGCACGGGAACGAGTCTGAAATTTCGATTTTGTTTTTGTGAGTACTGGCCCAGAACCTAAATTCGAATTTATGTAGGTATTAAGTACCTATGTATTTTCCATATAAAAAAATAATTGTTTAAAAAGTGCAGAAAAGTATACAAATAAGTTATCATTTGATAACTAAACTTCACTCATTAGCATCAGCACATTCTTTGACACTTCCGAAACTTAAGAGAAAACAATACTTTTGAAGTTTTAGATTACTAGCTTCCACGCGCAGTTTCGCATGTGTTTTTTATGGGTTAAACAGTTCTTAAGTACCTTATTTTTCTATTTTTTCTTCAGATGCTTAGCTTAAGGCTAGATGATGTTGTGTGAACAGTCCAGCATTCATCATCACCTTTATCTATCAGCCGTCTTCTCCGTAATTACACCTGTAAACAGTCCAGCATTATTTATTTATTGTTATTAATTATGAATGAATGGATTCTGAGTCCGATCCCATGTTTGCCAACACCCCAGCGAGCTCTGTCTTACCGGTCAATCGCTATGTTTGCATCGCATGCGCCTGCGCAGCTATTGACTCAACTTTCCCGACTTTCACACTCGGTTCAACAAGGTGAGCTTTTCTATAGCGGCAGATAAAACTTCCTGGATTTAGATATCTACAACTTGTTTTTATAATTTTGTATGTACGGAAAAGTTTTCTGTTCCCTATCTTTAGACGGTAATAATTTATGAACGGTTTGTTGTTGCTAAAACTAAACTCAATTAATTTGACAGCGCAGCAAAATATGCGTTCCCATTCTTTTTGAAACTTCGAAAAAAAGAATAGTTTGGTTGTGTACTACAAATAAACAAGCAAATCAACAGTCAACACCGTTTCCAAACTCTACCCTTTGGCCTATTATTGAATTTTACATTGACTGCCATGTTAGCTCCACATTTTATACATATAATATTGGTATAATACAAAAAAAACTTTATTGAGACACAATCATCATCATCATCATCAGCCCGTACACGTGCACTGCTGAACATAGGCCTCCCCCAAACGACGCCACGAATAGCGGTCCTGAGCCACCTCCATCCAATGACTCCCTGCGACCGCTACGACACAGAGAGACACAATATCCAAAAAAAATTCAAGTTTAAATAACATAAAATTACTTATGACAAATAGATAAAATGGGGGTCTAACGAGATAGCGGGGGTCTAAGAAAGGGTCGAAAATCTCAATGTTATTAAATATGGTCGTGTGTGGTATCGTTGCAAAGGTCTTTGTTTGTACTTTCCGAAACCGTTTCTCAAACTTTTGTGAGGTTACCGATTCTCAAACTATTAGAAAATGGTTTAAAAAAATGGTTAAAAACTAAAACCCGACTACATAAAAGTCTTAAACAAGCGTTCACCATAGCATTTTTTTTTGATACTTAGGTAGTCGGAGGCACCCACCCCATATACCTAGGGTACAATTAGTAACAAAGGCTATATCAAAAGAAAATGCTATGGACAATAAGTGAACGCTTGTTTAAGACTTTTATGTAGTCGGGTTTTAGTTTTTACCTATTTTTTTTTTATATGGACTTATCATTAAACTTCTATGTACATCCATACATATATGTATGTATGTAAAGTTTCGAAACAATTTCCGCAACGAACAACATTATTTTAAATACATTTAAAACTCATGAAAAAACTGTCATAAATCTAAATGCGAACTAACAGACCAACTTGTCCTTAGACACCCGTCAGCCTTGCAATACGTACAGCTTTCGACATTAAGTTACCCAATACAACCATTATAAACGGACACATGCTCTGCACCAGCATCAAAGAGTTGTATAGTAAAAGGTAGGCTTATTTCCAGTGGTCAATATCACAACAAAATTATACTGACCTGTCCGTCATATATGGTGGTTAATCACAGTGGTCAGCAGAGTAGGTCTACTTAAGGTGGTGTTGCAAAGTTTGAACTAAGTGACCGTGAATGAACAACCTGGTTTTGTTGTACACTTTTGGCGCGATTTTCGTTATTGTGAGAGTCCTAGAGACCTGCAGGTTAAAAATCTTGTAGCTTTAAGAGAAGCGGTAGAAATAACCATGACTATCTCAGAAAACGTGGTAGCTTTAGAGCTCGAGATCCTTTTAAAATTGCTTATAAAAAAACTTTCCAGACATTATATCGGGGTATTAGTTCTTCTTTGTTTTTATTTTTCGATATTTCAATTCTCTGCAGTGCTCTACATATCTATAATTACAATATAAATAAAAATATTACTCAAAAATGTTTTTTTTGTCAAAAAAACCATTAAATGCTGTCTTCTTTCACTTACACTGTTTTTTAAGTTTTGTGGTACAAATAGAAATCCCTCATAAACAATTCTGATTGTGACTATAGATTGCAGCTCAATGGGGAATATACATAAAATAAATAAAAAAAAAACAAAATATATCTGAACATATCACATTCTCCTTTTTTCGAAGTCAAAGTCGAAGTTGTGGCTCCTTCCCACCGCATCCAAAAAATATCCCCAATCGCATCCAACACCATTGATTCAATTTAAAAAAATATTCCCTCTTGCATCCACAAAATTTTGTACAGTCAACATAAGCAAGGCTTCGTTATTGAAATCTGGTTAACAATGACCAAAACTTTAATTTTTTATCTCAATTTTTAACAGATTTAATATCTAGATGTTCTTGAAACTTAAAACCATGATGTATTGTGAAACGTCTGAAAGGTCTACGATTCTGTCCGCTTTAAATGTTTTATTTCGGCAATGTTGCCCAATTCACCTATTCTCATATCAACAAAGAGTCACGGCCATCTTTATCTAACAACTTTATGCATGTCCGAGAATTTCACAATCTGAACTTTCATTGCAATATTAATATGTACTTTATTGACAAAGAAAATAACAATCAAATATAATCATCATCAGCCCGTATACGTCCACTACTGAGCATAGGCCTCTCCCAAACGACGCCACGAATAACGTATATTTTGTTTATATTATTTGATAAACAAATATGTATATAATATTTACAATAGAAACAATTGAGCTAACTGCAGACTGTTGCAAATAATCTACAGGTAGCTCAACTGGGCCATATCAATACCAGTCGGAAGCGTTCTTAAGACACTGGCTGCATTGCCCCGCTGTATGTCAATGCTAATGCGCTGCGCCAGATAATTTATTATATTAATCAATTGTATTTTTAAAATCGTTTGGGGGAGGCCTAAGTTCAGCAGTGGACGTGTACGGGCTGATGATGATGATGATGATGATTTTTAAAATGAATGTACTTTTCAAGATCAATGCATTTCATATATTTCTTAGATATAGTTTAAATTTTTAGCAATCATCTGGTACTACCTAAGTATTTATCTAATCTATCCCTGTGGCCCAGATTATCTGTAATACTTAATCTGAAAAGAAATTCAAATTGGTTCAATAAAGATAACGAACAAAGAATGAGAAAGTAATTCTTTGGTTCAGTGAATGTTGTGGTTTATTTGTTAATTCTAATGACAAATTATTTATTTTGTATATTTTAGACAGCAGAACTAGCCGCTTCTTCTATTTTAAGTAATTTATCAAAGTTTTTAGATTTTCCTACGTACTCGTAATTACCGGTAAAAAAATCTAGTTTTGAAAAATTCTGCTTAGATAAATATGGGACGATAAAAATTTGTTGATTTTTTAAATTGTATTTTCGAAACAATAATGTCTGTACCTATAATAATAATTATTGTTTTAACTAAAATTTCAACGACTTAAAATCATTTAATATGTACACTGTTTTTTTAAGTTTTATGCGACAAAATACTAATCCTTCGGGAATACTATTTTAACCGAACATAGAACCTTTTTATAAAGTCAATTAAAAAGAAAACTAGATTTGTTTACTGGTAGTCCGAATTCCGGTATTCTATGTAGAGTAATTTTTTGGATCACACTAGTTACAATATTATTAACCCTTTACCTGACACTTGTCTTTTCAAATTAAACAACATATCCTTTGTAAAAAGGCTTATTACAAAATATCAGATTATCTAGAGGATAAAAAAGCATTGGACGACTTTTGCTCCAACTCGAAAACTAACAACCTAACAAGGTAAAGGTTTCTTGTTCGCTTCTTTACTTTACCTTAAAAAGATTGAAGTTAACAAAAAAACAAAGTGATCTGATCACTTTATTTATGTTGTTATGTGTGTGTACTTGTTTTACTTATGTAATTTTAATTTTGTATCGTGTCCAAGAGTCTAAGGTCTAAAGGAAATAAAGCACTTTGATATTTGAACCATAGGACGCTTCCGACTGGTATTAATATGGACTAGTGGAGCTACCTGTAGATTTTTTGCAACAGTAGTCTGCAGTTAGCTCAATTGTAAATACTAGTCTAATTTGACCATAGGACCATGTTATCGTAGTATAGACCACTGATAAAATATTCTTTGTCCACAGGTATGTCATCATTTCACCAAGCCCTTGACACCAAGAGTCAAAAGGTATTGACGGATGCGTCAAATGAATACAAGCGTGCACACATTGCGTCAATGTACGTTTCAACTATAGGCAAAGTTGGGAAACAGAAGTCGCAATAGTAGTCGGTTTATTGTGGTGCGTGTTGCTCGGACAAACCGTTTGAGGTACTACAAAATATTTAATAACCTGAAAATATTCCCCTTACGAACCAATACCATACATACTCGTAAAATAGTAACTACCTATTTATTAAGGAAGTAAGTGATGTATGAGGAAGTAACTCAAAAGTTTGATGGTTTGAACCCAACATTAAGGTGCGCCAGTCGCAGTCGATCACGCAAAATTTTGAGGACGGAAAACTGTGTGGTCTGAATGTACGATCTCGGTTTCGTTTCTCGGCAGTACCGGAACGTTCCATTTTAGTAAGGGATTTAGTACAGCGCCTCTACCGGACATTTATAGAACTACACAAAATCGACACAACGACTATGATACGATTAATATGGTTATGACCTGTGGTTATGACATACTTCTAAATAAAATTAAATAATTTAGATTAATACGCTTTATTGACAAAGAAAATAACAATCATATAATATAAACAAATTAAACTAGTATTTACTATTGAGCTAACTGCAGACTGTCAAACAATCTACAGGTAGCTCAACTGGTCCATATCAATACCAGTCGGAAGCGTCCCCAAGACGCTGGCTGCATTGCCTCGTTGTATGGCAATGCTAATGCGCTGCGCCAGATACCAGTTCTCGGGTCACGCGTCGCTTCGATCAGGCGCTCAGATAATTTTTTGAAAACCCGGAGAGCCCCGGTACCCCACGTTAGTTGCAATTGTCTTAAATAGATATGTATGTCAGGTATGGTCAGGTATATTGAAACAATTGTACGTCCAAGTGGCAGAATTCAAAATAAGTCTTATTACCAGACTATTACCATTTACCATATGACTAGACAAGAACTGTTCTTATGCTATTACCTGATTCACAACAATAAATGAATTATGAATACAAAAAACCCATAAGAACTAAGTAGGAGGAACTTCTCGATATTATTGAGAAACAAAATTCTAGGCACACCCTGTTTAAAGGATCAGAATCAATAACTTTATTTCTTTAGGCTTACAAAATAAGCACTTAGACAAGTCAAATTTTATACTATAAACATAGTTATTATTATCAAATAAGAAATAAAAAAAAACCTAACTTAGCTTTAATTTAATCCCCACATTGGATAATGATGCTCTGTAAAACAATTAAACCACAAAAGCTTTTAAAATTTAAAAATATCTTAGTAATTTGGTAGTCGCGACATGTCGATCTCAAAGCTTTTCCAAATAATGACCTAGTTTGCTTTGCGTCACTTTCACTGACACACTGGCTTAATGCCTTTCGCCTTTCTCAAAATATTTGAATAATTATTATCACTGGCTAAGTGTACGACATCTTTTATTTTCTTTTTTCTTATTTACTTTTACAATTTAACCTACTTACGGCGAAATAAATGAACTCTTTATAAATCACTAGTTACTGCGCGCGGTTTCGCGCGAGTTATGTATTTATCCTCTGGATACGTTATTGCAAGTCAACAAAGGTCTCATTAGTTATTTTATGGAAATGTTATTTCTATGTACATGTTAGAAAAACAAAAAATATTTAGCTTTCATATACTTAAAGCTGGATTATTTCCTATCTAACATTACATTACTTGGAACGTTATTATAAACCTATGAATAATATTTCCGCCGTGTTGGTCCCCTAAAGCTGAAATACGTATTCTCTTTGAGGCTGTCCTTTGGGGGTTCATCCGTACTATGTGTACGGTAATACCGTACGGTTACTACTACCGTACGGTAGAGTGCTTTGTAGATGGGATGGTGACTGACAAAGCCACAGTTTTCATTAGATATGTACCGCCGCTTTCCGTGATATTGTCTGCGAGGGCTCTAGATGGACTTCAGGTAGCCAAGGCATGTATACAATAAAGGTCCTCCCACGCCTTCGCCCGTTTTATCGGGATAAAAAATTGCCTACATTTACATATGTTATTCCAGGTCCCAAACAATACCCATACCCAGCCTCATCGGTTCAGTAGTTTTTGCGTGAAAGAGTAACAAATATCCATCCATACAAATATCCTTACAAACTGACATTTTATAATACTAACTGCTGCCCGCGCCTTCGCCAGCGTTTAGCTCTCTATCGAAATTTGGTATGGGTATATGAGCTATACCCATACCAAATTTCAGCTTAATCGGTTCAGTAGTTTTTGCGTGAAAGAGTAACAAATATCCATATATCCATCCTTACAAACTTTGGACTTTGGAAAGGTTGCCTGGAAAAGATCGCTTCTAAGCGATAAAGCCGTCCATTGTACTGGTCCTTCCATGTAATATCTCTCTGTAATATTGATTTTCTGGTGTACAATAAAGAATTTTTGTATTGCGTTGTGCAAACTTTGACATTTATAATATTAGTAGGATTTGTTCTCTCATACTATTGTCGCGGCTATGAAATCAAACTACGACAAAATTTCAGCAATATCCGTTTTGTAATTTAAGCTTGAAGAGGTGACAAACATTCATTCAAACTTTCCCTTTAAAATATTTGTGTGAAATCAGTGCAAATATTATTTGGTTCTAGAATGCGACCTATAAAGTTATTTTCGAAGAATGACAAAGTTTCTTGAGCGAATTGTTTTTCACTTAAACCTTGTTTTTGTTGGTTCAAAGCTCAATTCAGCCTGTTTTGCCCATAATTTGTAGCCAGACACCTACATTTTCGGGTTCAAATAGCTAAGGGACTTTCCAGTTAATTATAATGCCCTTTAATTAAAATATTTGTAAGTGGACATTCAGTGATTTAGGGTTATTTGATATTTTGGAGTAATTTGAGTTCAGGTATTTATTTCATGGTGCCTATTTTGTAGACAGAAGTTGCAATTAGTAAGCAAATATTTTGTTTCAATTGCCCGTGACTTTGGATGCCATTTATTTATTACGGAACAACAAACGACTACATTAAACTTATTATACATTTATGTTAGTTCTTTACTGTGTAAAGATGAGATATATTAACAATGTAGCCCACAGCGCTATCCACGTATACGTTATATACATAGAGAATAAAAAGAAAAACATGCAACTAGAAGGCCCAACTAAAACATGAAGTAGATTAGGGTAGCTAGCCGATAACTAAGCTTTTAATTCTTACTAATATTATAAATGCGAAAGTGTGTTTGTTTGTTTGTTTGTAATTCCTTCATGCCCTAACTAAGCAATCAATCGACTTGCTTTTTTGCATAGAAGTCACAAGGATAGAGAGTAACATAAGATTTTTGTCTGCGTAAAACATCAAATTCCCCTGGGAGATTTACGAAAAAAACAGCATACCCCTAGAAATATGAAATTTGAATTCAACGCGGGTAAAGCGGTCAAGGTTGTCTGGGAGAGATCGCTATTGAACGATAAGACCGCCCATTATAGCTTATTCGTTAATTATTATTTTGTAAATTATTTCTAAGTTAGCAATAAAGTATTATCTATCTATCTAAATAATACTGGACAATTCACACAGCATCACGCAGTTCCAAGCTAAGCAGAGCTTGTGTTATGGTATAGGTAATACTAGTTGCATTTTAAAATAATCATTATAGCCAATCGTGATATCCTGTTCGTCCCCTAGTGGGACGAATGGAATAGTAATCCAATTAGAATTTTTGATTTAGAGCCCTCTATTATATGCAAAATTTCACCTCGGTCGATGCAGTCCTTTTAATTTGAGCATTTCACAAACATCCGTCAAAAGTTTCATTATTACGGATATCAAATGAAACCAAAGTTTGAAGGAATCTCCAAAAACAATTAAACTTTATTTCGCAAATAGCAATAAGAAAACAGATTATTTTCTCTCATCCAGAAAGAAAAGCTAATAAAATTAAGATACCAATGAGCCTTCGAAATTAGAAAAGTTCTTCTAAATGCATCTATAAAGAAATCCGGGATTCTTAGGGTTGGATCACATTTATTCGCCCAACTTGGAAAAACGTCTCTTCATTCTACTGTGCTGCTTTCATATAAAAATCAAAAGTCTTTAATTTTCCAGGAAAAAAGTACTATCCAAAACTTATGGAATCTACTAGAAGAACAGCACCAGCTTCTTTCTGTGTGTTTTTAATACCTCTAATGCCACCAATCCGCCTTCCCAGCGCGTGGAGAGTATGGCTAGGACGTATTAGAGTATTTCTAACCTTAAATCGTTATCTTTAAGTGCATTTTATCTTCTTAAATTAGTTCAACCTCCTTAGGAATTCCAGTCCGTTCCATTACCCAAAATTCAATTCAACTCAGTTTGTATCGTAAAATTTTAAATCCTACATAAACCTCTTCCAATTTCTTTACCATCTACGAGAATAAAATACTTATGCCTTATGCTCAGGAAGCGTCGATTCTTCTAACTATACGACACGATCTAAAAATTGCATATACTGACTCCTACAAATTACGATTTACGATACGATCTGAAAATCTACCTACTAGCTCTAACAAATTACAAATACCAATACTTACTCCTATCATTCAGTGACCCGAATCGAGTCGTGGTCTTCGATAAGAGTTGTGAAGAATTATAAAAGAAAACAATGATCGTAAATTCCAGCTTAGCTTAGCTTACTGTCATAAGCTGGAAATCATTGTGTCCAGTTAGAAAGCAAACGACACCTGTATTTTAACA
Organism: Eupithecia insigniata; assembly: GCA_947859395.1. NCBI lineage: Eukaryota > Metazoa > Arthropoda > Insecta > Lepidoptera > Geometridae > Eupithecia > Eupithecia insigniata. The sequence goes on along the minus strand of OX401999.1, from coordinate 1,957,655 downwards.
CGCAATAAACAAAATCTCATTAATCCAAAATAACTTCTTGACGATACCACAGATTAGGTAATGTGACTATACTTTCAAATATTTTGAACGATTTTGCCCGAGAATCAAAAGACGTTACGAAACGATGCGACCTTCTTCTTTGATCGACTACGAAAAAAGGAGGAGGTTCTATGTTCGACTGCATATTTTTTTTTTATGTTTACATTATATCTCTTCGTTTAGAGTTTTTTCAAAGCTATCGATAAGTATTGGATGAATGTTTTTGTACATGATAGCCTTTGTTGTGTTTCATTACAATATTTCAAGAAATAACTAGTATTTCTGAAAAACTAAAAATCTCTCAGTATATTTCCCAAAATCGTGTAGTATAAAGATCTTTCAGGCTCAAGGGCTCCTTATTACGAGCCTTTATGAACACCACCGGACAGTTCGTTGACCCCGGTCCTTGTACCCGGTTCGATTCTCGATGACGGTGCTTTGTTGAGTGAAAGTTCCTTATTCTTGGTCCTTGCTAAGGAATCGTTATCTCAAAAAAACTTGACTATATTTAAAAATTTATAGATGAAGGGATTATACGAGTACATTATACGAGTACATTATCCTACTATCCTACTTAATATAACCTATAAAATGTCAAAGTTTGTATGATTGAATGTTATTAGGAACTATAATTTGTTTGTTTTGAACAAAACTAAAAAAACTTAGTCTTAAATTATTTTTAAATTTTACGGGACAAATATAATCCCTCGGGAGTTTAACCACAAAAAAGGAGATTCTACATATAATAATAATATTTTTTGAAGTCGGTTAAATAAGGCTGACGCGCTTAGTCAATGCTTGGCTATAAGACCTGTACATACATATGTAGGTATGTATAAGATTAAAATAAATAAGATAAGAGAGGCCTAGTCGAAAACGACCACCGAAAGAGGTTTGATTCAATATTTTAATCGGAAAACAAGAGACTATGAAATCAAGAATGAGCTTGAAAAGTTCTTAGAGGCTTTTGAGGCTAAATATCCATAAGGTAATATTAAGTATTATAAATCAGTACTTATTTATGGCCGATAATTAGCTTCTTAGCTTCCTTTCAAACATTTCACACATTCCGTCCTTGTCCAGCGAATACGAACCGTGAAGATAATCATATCACTTCCGATCCTTAGGGGCGTAGCTGATTTATTTTAGCTACGTCAATAACTAATTTGTTACCTCGGTTTCGACCCCTGCGTGGTGACTTCCCTCGGTATCGACTTCCCTGGGTTTCGACCATGAATTTGCTTAGAATACAGTTGGCAGAACAAGTGTTTTATGCTTACCGTGAAATAAGCATGATAAATCTAGAAAATTCATCATATTTTATCGTGCTCCCGACAGAATATTAATGGTTGTATGGTTTGTCATTACATCGTTTTTATAGATATTCTGTGACGTCCTTTTGATTCTTGTTTTTTGCGTTATTCCCGCTCATCCCCTTCCATTTTGTCCCCAACGGAAAGTTTACTTCCTGTTCCTCCCTATAGGAACCTGCGGGAAGATTTTGTAGCGTTCGTCCCCACTTAAATTTGGTACACACTACCTACCTAAACTTTCCACGACTCAAACTTATCTTTTCTTATTTAAAAAACGATTGCTTACATTCGTATAAGCTCAAAGAATTTGAACTACCTACTTAGATATCTCTTTTCGTTTTTGCCATCATTTTAATGTAAAACCAAGAGAAGCGCTTTGCAAAGCTGTATTATATGTAGTGACCTAGCTCAAACACATCTGAGCTACAAACAAACTGGACAAATCAGCCTTCACTATTGTTTCTACCGGAAATAGAAACCACACGTTCAACAAGCCTTGTTGCCTTTTATATTAGCTTGTAGTTCCTTTGCCACGGTTCTGGTTTTAAAATAGCAAGAATTCTTTTGATAGACTATTCAATTCGCTGAAAATATATGAACTCTGACTCTATTGTGATTTAAGCTATCATGTTTTATTGCTTTCATCTTACTTTAATATAAAGTAGATAAAGTAAAAATTAAATGCACTACGCGCATGAAGCTGTGAAAACTACGTATATATATGTATATTTATATATGCGGTGTATATGCGGTGGAAAATAGTGAGAATTCGAAATTATAAGACTTTTAATCTGAAGACAAATTTATTATTCCGCAAAAATACGGACTTGAAAAGAAAATTTAACAAGCAGGGTAGTATCTCTAAAAAAGAGTTTCATAAAAAAAAACAATTATGAAATTAAAGTAGGTACAATGTTCACTACGAAGGAATAGGAATAGGATATTAATACTTGCATAGATTATCTGTCAACTAAAAAGGTCTAAACAGGTAAAACGACAAACATTTTACGAATTTATGCTAGCATTTATACAGGGTATAAATATACCTTATATAACATAAAGGTCGAATAAAAATAAACGCCATTTCAAACCGCTGACAGATTTTTTGGTTCAAATATTCTAATTGGATGTTGCGCTAATTATTAGTTGGAAAATTGGAATAGTTCTCTAAAGTTTTGATTGAAATTCTTTCAAATCGTGAACTTTATTCTGGACTTGCTTTTGTTCTATTAAGAGCTAAATTTAGTACCTAACTTAAAGTAATATTGTACCTTTCAATGTGATTAGTTTATGTTTTGTGTCAATTATCTAACAACTGTCAAAAACTACTTATCACCTAAATAAATTACCACTGGCAGAGTCGGGGCGAAAATCAAGCGGCGCCATTTAAAAAACAAGTTGAAGTTGAACTATGTATATTACTTGAAAAAGGCAGAAAAGACAAAAACAAAACAGCAATCGGCGCCATTAAAAAAGAAGTTGAAGTTGAAGAAAATACGTTATATTTCCGAGTTAGCCGCGCGACCGGTGCGTTTAGCCATAAGATGAAAGATTTTTGTAGGTCACAAAAAAAAAAATATTCTAATTTGAGCAACTATAAATCCTTGCCGAAAATCTTGATTTGATGGACTGTCTAAAAGCAAAATATGTTAAAAAACATATTTGTTTTTTCGGACTGTACTTACTTGTTGGACTTTACATTCCTCAAAAACTACATATATCTTTAGTAAAGATAACGATAACCTACTAACATTTACCTTCTAAGTACCTTACCTAATGACCGCACTGCGTTTAATTCTCTCGTAATGGAGTCTTCTTAAACATGTCAAATCATGAATAAATTATACAATGGTAGGTAAGGATGAACCTAGGTCGAATATTTACCAATTGACCTTTCTTTAAGTGATACTCAAGTAGAAGATACATAAATCAGAGACTAGGGAAGAAATGATGCCTTAAAGAATTAAATTTATTCTATTTTAGGAACAGGGTATTTTACACGACGCAACTGCCCAAATAAGGAATGAGATGTTTTTTGTCCCAAGTCAAATTGATAAAATATTTTATTTAAAAGAAACCATTCCTATTTTTACATTTGTGTGACTGCATGTTAATCATAATTGAGGCAGACCACCAGCCCAATAGTCAGATGTTATCCTTCGGATAGCCAGAAAGGAGTGGATTAGGGTAGCACAAGGCTGAACAGAATGTCGTTATGAAGATTATATCTTTTATAAATAAAATATAATTTAGAACAAATGATCAATTTGAGATGCATAGATATTATATTATATTATTTAATTACCTAATTATTTTTTTTAAGCTTGCATAAACCTAGTGTTTGCTCACAAACTGATTTGATAGATATACATACGAGTATGTAGATGTAGATAGTGAGTAGTACTCCGGAGATTGATAACTTATTGGTTTTCCCTTTCCATGATCCATTCTTTTGATCGATACGAATTCAAAGATTTTCAGTCCCTTTAGAACGCTACAACATTATCTGACTTACGTAGCTATGGAAATATGATTTTGTTCATTTAATTTTGTGGTCGCAACCAAAACGCGGAAATCGAATGTTGATTTATGAACGAGTATGCAGGTGTCAAGCTTTTGAACTGGTTTTTGTGGTTTCCACGTATTACTTGCCTGCTTGTCTTGATAAAAATACTATTCCAAACCGAGGGAGCCGAAATAGTCGTATTTGTAACCGAAAATATAATAGGGGAGGAGTCTATGTTCGGCTATATGTATTTTTTTGAAATGTACTTACGTTTATATATACTTACTTTTTTTCGGTCAAAACGAATTGAGGGTAGTTATGGATACTGCTGTCAATTCACGGCGGCGGTAACTCCGAGTATATTCCTGGTCACGGTAGCGGCATGGCCAACGGCGGGGCAGGGGGTGCTAGGAATCTCCGATTCGTGGCGTCTCGTTTGGGGGAGGCCTATGTTCAGCAGTGGACGTGTACGGGCTGATGATGATGATGATGAACTCCGAGTACTCCGAGTGCGATAGAAACGTAGGGGAAAATAAAACAAAAGGTAAGCGATAAATAGTTCCCGATAAATATAATCGTAACGAATATAAAAAATGTGAAAGTGTGTCTGTTTGTTTGTCCTTCCTTGACGCCCTAACTAAGCAACCAATCGACGTGATTTTTGGCATAGAGTTAGTTGAAAGGATGGAGAGATAACATAGGACTTTTGTCCTGGAAAAACATCTATTTCCTGGATTAATTTACTTACTTTTTGTTCTGTAAAACATCAAACTCCTATGAACGGGAAAAAATACCTTTTTATCCGCCTAGAAATGTGAAATTCGAATTTAACGCGGGTTAAACCGCGGGGAACAGCTTTAAAGACCGACTTGAAAAATTATTTCTGTGTGGAGAATGATCGGGAGGGGGAGATAAAAAAATATTTTCAAGGGGGTATTAGTCCCGGAAAATTTATAAAACAGCATAAATACTAATTTGAAGTCAGTTTTTATCAAATTATATAATAATATTATATAATTATTACTAGACTTGCCCGCGGCGTTGACCTTATCTAGGATACAATCAATCTATCTTGCTGCAAAATTTCATAAAGATCCGTTTAGCCGTTTAAGCGTGAAAAGGACAGACAGAATTACTTTCGCTTTTACACCTTTACACTTGTCACATCCAGGAAAAGAATATCATCATTATCAGCCCATACTCGTCTACTGCTGGACATAGGCCTCCCCCATACGACGGCACAAATAGCGGTCCCGAGCCGCCTCCATCCAACTAGGAAAAGAATATAGATATTCAAAAACCTTTATAACAAAATGTTTATATGAATTATTTATAAATAGCAATAAACCCAGAAAAGACTTCGTTTAGAAACAAATAAGCGTAACATTTTTATTACATGTTATGTAATGGAAAGTAGGTATCTCAGCTATTGTCAAAACTGGCGCCAGACGTTAGAAATGATAACGCCATTTCTATGCAAATCAGGTTCAAAGTTTTATAAATTGCGATATTATGTATTTTTATTTGTATTATGTATATCGCTCATCTAGTAGGTAGGTACCCATAACACAAGCTCTGCTTAGCTTGGGGCTAGATGATGCTCTGTGCACTGTCCAACATTATTTGCTCCTTAATTTTTGCAATATTTTTAACCTATCTGTCTCGTACCGGTAAGTAGATAAGCATTTGTGACAGACTACTCAAACAGAACGTACATTTAAGCACGTCTCAAGTCGCGATTTTTTGACAGTTTTCAATGAATATATTTCAAAAATTCGTCACTTGAGATTTGTTTAAATCTGAGACGCGTTGGAGTATTCGGGGGATACAGACAAGAGCCCTGAATTCGATTGGACGTAAGTAATGAAACCTCATCGTGACGTTCTCATATTCCTATGGGATTTGCTACAGCGTCACTATCGTGCGGTCAAGGAACTGCGCAAAAGAACTTATTTCTTATTTGTATATAACACCTTGTAAATTATACATAAAAATTACATCTTATGATCCATTTGACGATGATCCTATTATCTTCTCCTTTCTCCTCGGTCACCTGGAAGAAATCACTTTAAGCGATAAGGCCGCCAATTCCATTGCATTTCTATAGGATAGGTTTTATTATGTACTGAATGTTTATACGGCTGTGAAATAAAGAATTATCTATCTATCTCTATCTATGTTAGGTGGTGGAAATCTTTGGTAATATAATGATGTCCATGTAAATAAGTATCAAGATATTAGATTTTACTTTTGGCCGTTCCAGTCCTTCAAAAATAGCTATTAACTTGATTTATTTTAATGTACTGTACTATTTTAAAGGGACAACAAAGGGCCTCCTTTTCCTATTGATATCCCTTTACACAACCACCATCGCACTGTAGGGTCTCTGTCTCCCTTTCTTTCATTCTGTCATCAAAAAAACTACAAATCCACAAAGGATTCCTCAAAAAATTTCTCTCTATAAATAGCCATACGTGAGCCCGTAAACCCACTATCCCAGAAAAGCTGTCCCAACGGTATTGTTAGCGGTATCGTTATCCCGGTTACCTGCTCCCGATACCGACCGGTTCGTAACATACCTGTTTTATATGGCATCCGTAATGTACGAAGATATAGGAGGAATGGATACAGCAACTGGGATAATGCAGAATTTTCAGTTCTTTAGACTGCACACTGATATTAGAAATGTGGGAGTTTGTATGGGTGTTTGTTTTGTTACTAATTCTTCACGTCAAAACTACTGAACAGATTGCGGTGAAATTGCATTGATGGAAGTTCGTATCTGAAATAACACTTAGCTTTTATATCATACGTCAGTTTCTATGGAATAGAAAAGACAAGGCGTGTGAAGCCGCAGACAGAAAATAGTTAGTTTATAAGTATTTAAGATTCGAGTGAAGATAATCTTTAACTGTTTTGTATCATGTAATTTTATAAATTCATGCAATTTGTCTAATCGTAAGTCCATGACTTATGGAATTAGAAATGGTTTATTTATTTGTGCCCAAAATGGTTCAACCGTAGTTCAACTATCCCAGTACATACGTGAACGTTAGAGTGGAATATTATAAAAACCGTGCGAAACGTTCCTTTTGCTCTAGGTTATTAGAATCTAAAATAAAATGTTATTTTTGTCGCTGATTGACCAACCTACACCAACAATTTATGGTCATTAATAAATTGTTGGTGTAGGTACTTACCTATTCTAATCACTATTTGGATGGCCTAGTGTTGTCATTTATTCATAATTATTTTTTTCGAATCCCTTAATTTTAGACTGATTTTAAGTTTTGTGAGATAATCCCTACTATTAATCCCTCGAAAATAATAAAATTTTGTAAAGGATTTAATTAAAATTTTTAAGATGTTCCCAAAATAATATTTTTAATAGGTCAATAATATGACAGCCAAACATACATAAATAATAAATACAGCCCACAGAATTGGGAATAATAACTTATTATTCCCAATTCTGTGATACAGCCTAAAATAGAACCTCCTCCTTTTTTAAAGTCTGTTAAAAAATCATATCAACATAATGATCTGTCTCAAATCGGCACTATTGGGTCAATTTGGGTCCCAATGCCGCTTCCAGTCCAGATCAACCCTAGCTCTGTCGTAATACCAACCTAATATGTAGGAGGATTACAGTGTCACAGATTCACTAGCTGTTTACAATGTTGCAACGTTCTGTGGCTTCGCCTGCAATGTAGGACGGGCTGGGAATTTTTATATAATACGTATTATGGCTCTATGTAATGAGATTTTGATAACGTTGTCCGACGCGTTGTTGTTACATGAAGTACATATGTATATGATGGGTCTCTTGTTAATAACTATTATAATTCTAAAGGCTTGTCATCCTTCCTACTAATATTATAAATGTCAAAGTTTGTATGTATGGATATTTGTTACTCTTTCACGCAAAAACTACTGAACCGATTAAGCTGAAATTTGGTATGGGTATAGTTTGAGATCTGGACATATAGGCTATTTTTTATCTTGATACGAAGGCACGGGCAGCAGCTAGTATATAATAAAGCATCCCTGATCTGGCGACTAGATATTCAGACAAAGATCGAGAGCTGACTCACAGAACATGGAATCGGACAGCAACCTGGATTATTGATTAGAAAATCAGATGGCTAAGCAGCAGCTGCTTAGCTTGTTCGTCTTTATAGATAGACTGCAGAACTTGTTGACATAGTCGAGGTTTGAGAGGTTATGGAGACTGCACATTTTAAAAGGCTGGACGTTTTTTTGAACAACGGCGGCCGTTGATAAGTGATAAGGAAAGTAGGGTTAGTTTTAGATAATACATAATTTAATTTCCGAATATTCATACCCAAATCAAGCTCAAGTGAAGTTTTTTTGTGAAAACTATGTCATAGTCGTTAACTTATAAAAAGTCTTTATTCTGTAACTCTATTTATCACTAAATAATATGATGATATTTTTATAAGCTAGGTATATATAATATGTATGAACTCTGTGTATTGGTAAACCAAAATAAATAAATAAAAAATAGAAACTGTCAAAGAGTCTCGACTTTAGGCTAATCCGCAACGGCTGCATAACGATATCTGAACTAAATAAAATCTAGAATACTGTAGGTAGACATTCTTAAAGCCTGTAGCAACTCGAGGAACAGAATCGGAGGCCTGCATAGCTGCCGACTGACGCAAGTATTTGTAAATGTCACCGGAGGAGGCCAGCCTGGCAGAGTTGCCAAACCAGTTCGCTGCCCACTCGCAGATTAACGAGGAGTAGCCGTCAGCTGTGGAGGGTTATTGAAATAATTTTATGCGACAGCAAAATTTCCTTTTTCAAAATGAAGGGCTTAAATCTTCAAATGAAATTGCTTTAAATCTTCAAATTATATTGAATAAAATCTTCAAATCAAATCATGAAATAAAATCGTTATATTTCACTTCAAGATATTCGACAAGGTATGCTAATATTATATTCATTTCCAAAATAATACTAATAATTATTAAAAATGTCAAAGAATGTGAGAATAGATGAATGGATGTTTGTTCTACTTTCACGCAAAAACTACTGAACTGATTGGGCTGTTTGGTATGGGTATAGTTTAGGACCTGAAATAACATATAAATAGGTTACTTTATCCCGATAAAACGATGGCGAAGGCGCGGGCAACAGCTAGTATTATATATAATTAAGTTTCCCGAGGGAACAGTACAAGTTCCCAAACCTGACGACCTCAGTATAGCAACGGCTGAAGGTCCGCCTACGATGCGGGTTCGACTCCCGCCTCAAGACAAATGTTAGTACGATGTGTTCTTTACTGGGTATTTTTATATTTATATAATAAACAACAAAAAAAACAAAAAGACAACAGAAAAGAAGAGGTTAGAGATTTATCTATGTAGAGTACGCGCAAATCTTTATGAGCTCTGTGAAGTTGGCTTCAACGGCTGCGCACTGAACCAAAAATAAGGCGTTAAGGGGAAATAGCGGGGTGAGAGGGGACCTGACTGTCAAACCAGGGTTGCCAGCAAGAGTTTTATTGTATCTAGCACATTTTGTTATGTATTACTATATTTTTCAATTCAATATTTATAGAATATGCTAAAACATCTTATACTCAATGACAGATTATTTAAAACCTACAATGTTAGAAAAAATTAAACTTTTTATCTAACGCAATTAACCCAAGTTTAAAAATTAAATAATTACTATGTAGCAAATTGATTTATAATCTAGTTGGCAATACTGTCGAATGAATGCTTTTGAGTACAATGACGCAGCAAAGTCTTTGATGGTTGTTCCGTGTTCGTTTCGTTGACTTGATAGTTTATTCTTGCGATTTTATGGAGTATTCCCTGATATTAGCTGTTTCTCTTAAAAGTTAAATAAGCCTCGCGGGCGGAATAACGTACTGCTTCGTCTAACATGGAAAATGGTGTTCGATGTCATAAGTTTTATGAGAAAAGAAGCCGATGAATTCAACCTCAAAATGCTACTTCAGTGGACTGCAGCTGCAACAGGTGTGTCTATTAGCACCATCAAAAGGATTTCTAGCCGAAGTCCGGGTGGGTTGCTAGTTGGTAAATATCACTTTTCTATTTGATTGTACTTGCGCAGTATTGCTTCCGTGCCTATGTTCACAGAGCTCATTAAGTTTTGCGATTACTCTACCTAATAGTCATAATAGAAGCCAGAAGGGGGCAAAAAGTTAATAAATAAATTAATCCAGGAACTTGATGTTTTTCCAGGACAAAAAACCTTATGTTACTCTCGATCCTTTCAACTAACTCTATGCTAAAAATCAAGTCGATTGTATTCTTAGTTAGAGCGTGAATAAAGGACAAACAAAGAGTCTTTGTTTGTCCTTATAATATTAGTTAGGATACAAAAGAAAAAAAAAACACACGAGTCAAAGAACCACCAAGAGTCGACCAGACCCATAGCCCCGTAGATGGCTACGGGGCTATGGGTCTTGGCTTACACAAATAGTACAGTTATCCAACCTGTTACAAAGCCTACAAAAGTAAAAGTGGTACGACGCCGGGTTACCATTATGTAATCAACATCTGTCCGTCCGTATTGATTGTTGAGGTCGAATAATTATGTGGGAACGATGGTGTAATGATTGTCATGTCATTTATGATGACTTTTTGTGATAGATCTGGAACAAACCAAAGGGAAAAAACCTAGGGTTTCTAGGGTGTAGGAGCGTTTAGTAATGTGTGTTCCAGGTACGTATAGGTTGGTCACATAGTTTTTATTATGTAAGTACTAAGTAGCTACAAATATTTTATTCGCTGCTGCTCGCGCCTTCGCCCGCGTTTTATCGGGATAAAAAATAGCATATATGTTATTCCAGGTCACATCTATACCTATTTTAAATTTCAGCCTAATCGGTTCAGTAGTTTTTGCGTGAAAGAGTAACAAATATCCATACAAACTTTGACATTTATAATATTAGGAGGATTATATGGGTAGAAAAATCAAGAAACAGTCGTATACTAATCTGTTAGCACTTTGCTTTTTCATCATACGAATGTTAACAAATTAATTTATATATATATAGAATAAAAATTCGCTGTATCACCATCATCATCATCATCAGCCCATACACGTCCACAGCTGGACATAGGCCTCCCCCGTACGACGCCACAAATAGCGGTCCTCAGCCGCCTCCATCCATCGACTCCCTGCGACCGCTACGATGTCATCGGTCCATCGAGTGGATGGTCTCCCATGTAGGGGGGGATTTGCCATAATCACCACGCTTGGCAGGCGGATTGGTGATCGCAGTGTTGGTTTTTAAAAATACTCAGAAGGAAGCTGCTGCCCTTCCTCTGGTAGGTTCCCTTAGTCGGCTCTTACGACATCCACGGGTTGAGTTGGAGGGGTCGATATTCGTACGCCGCGGCCTCACGGCTTGCTGTATATTTGTATACATTATTGACCTATTAATTACAATTATAACATAACATCATAGCTCTGGTTAATATAACAGTTGGATGATTATTTGTCCCTAAATTTCGATCATTATTTTACTGGTCAGGCTAAATTAAAAAGCTACAATCAATATGTGTTATAGTTTTTTTTTTTGCTGACTGTAACTTCATTAATTGTTACCACCGTAGCACGGGATTGTTATCTAGGGTAGAATAGACAATAATGACATAGCATCGTCATGCATTGCGTATAATATTGAAGTTGCAGTAATAATTGCAAATAATTTACGCATTCGATGACGAAGTGACGTAATTTTTCTCAATTCTATCCTAGACAACAAACACCGTGTTAACTAAGAAATCTTGAATCCTTACAAAATAACTTTTAAATACAAAACATATCAAAACCCTTTTAAAACCTAAGAAAAACTGTGACATAGGAGACTTCAAATAATTCTTCCAACAAATCAACAAACGACTAAGTTGTCTAAATAAAAAAATTGGTAATTTTATTTGAACCTCATTAGAAAAGAGAGGGGGAGAACTAGGAAAACCAAAACAAGAAGAACTTTACTCACTTTGCATTCATAAGATCTAATTACAACTTCCCTGAGAAATATGATTGAGCTCATTCGATAGAGCTGGTAGAGTTCTCACAAAGTTTTTGTTGAGCCATATCATAAGTAGATCAAGACGTAATAGTAAAGTTATTGTAGCGCGAAAGAGGCCTATTGCATTTTATCTTTTATCTATTCTTGCATTAGGTCACTAGAATCTGTGTAATCAGAAAGGGGATCCTTACTAAAGGTCTGGTCCGGCGAAGAATAAATAAATAAATTTAAAAAAATGCTGGACAATCCCCACAGCGTCATCTAGCCCCAAGCTAAGCAGAGCTTGTGTTATGGTTACTAGATAACTGATATATTACGTACTTAATACAATATAATAAATAGATAAGTATTTATTTTTTATTATACATAGAAAATAACCAGAACACTTGAGACAAATATTTGCAGATCGTACAAACATTTGTCCCATGGCAGAAATCGAACCTACATCGCAGGCAGACCTTCGCGCGCGGCATCACATCGGTCGTCAAAAAGTAGTATGATGGTGTAACGTCTTTTTATGTGGTCAAGCAGCATTGTTGTGGGTTTTGTTAAATTTCTGACGACTGAGTCCTGTAAGGTGTAAATGAACAAAGCACTTTGATATTTTGATGTTATTTGATATTTCGAAGATTTTGATACTTTGAAGAGTGGTTGCAATGCTGAAACATAGCAGGCATATGGGGTTCATAGAAGTTATTATTAGCGTCTCACATGAGTCGGTGGGAATTTTTATGTTGGGCGTGGGACAGTGCATCTTGCATTAGAGATATCAAAATAAACTATGTAATTATACTACTACCAAAAACTTGCAGATGCAGTTAAATATATTTTATTTTAAAAGGATTCTCAAATTTGCGAATTTTCTGCTAAAACATTGTAAAATCATTAAACCCGTAAGTAAATAGTTAAATTATGAAATACTAAAGTAAAATAGTAAAGTGTAAAAAGTAAGGCAAACTGGAGAAATTGACAATTACAAGTAACTAGAGCGTTGAATTCCGACACGCTAACGCGTTGGAGAAGTGGTGTGTAGTGGACGTAGAAACAACGAAATGGTCCACATCTGTCAAAGAAAACAAAAACAACGCGATCATAGGTCATCAAACCTAATTCCGGGGGAGTTCAACTATCACGGATAATTTTCTAAAAACTGTATAATATTAGAATGAAGAAATATTTAGTAACAATTCCGCGTATAACCTTCTCTGATAGTATTCATCAAAGTAAGTTGTCTACTAGTTTCGTCTCTCCACGAGACATCTTCAGGACACCACAATACTCGACCTTGACATTGAGATTGGTAAGCAAAGCAACACCGACAGAGTCCCGCCAGTGATGTTGCCTCTCCGAGCTCCGCGCGCCAAGTGAAGCATTGCCCGCAAAACCCCCCTTTATATAGTCTATTATTTATATTATTTAAAAACTGTATGTTTTCTTCAACACAAATCTCTGAAATAAATTTCCGGGCAAACATCTACTCCACACCTCAAAATAAATTTTCAAAGTTCTTTCTTATATCAAGAAATCTCGTGTCATGCCGTGGGCAGAAACGATCCATATAATAATATGGCGTGTTTTAAAAATAAATAAATATAAATAAATAATGTTGGACAATGCACACAACATCGTCTAGCCCCAAGCTAAGCAGAGCTTGTGTTATGGGTACTATATATACTATATTATAAGCGGAATTGTTACTAAATATTTCTTCATTCTAATATTGTGCAATGAATTCCGCAAAGTAACGCCTGAATCTATTATTTATTATGGGTACTAGATGACTGATATACATAATACAATATATTACATAGATAGATATTTTTTATTATACATAGAAAATACCCAGTACACCGCAGACAAATATTTGCAGATCGTACAAACATTTGTTCCAAGGCGGGAATCGAACCCGCAACCTTTTGCGTCGCTGGCGGACCTTCGCCCGCCGCGCCACATCGGTCGTCAAAAAACGATAAACCTACTTCTCATTCCCTTACATCTACATTCATTTTAAGTTTTGCAGGTTAAATACTAATCCTGGGGGATAAAAAAATTATGGTACCCCCTTTGAGATCATTTTCTATACTATAGTGAAAGAATTTTCATAATTGTCCATAATTGGCGGAGATATCGCGTAACATACATACAATAAAAACATACAGACGAATCGATAACCTCCTCCTTTTGAAGTCGGTTAATAAACTGCAGTGCAGCACATTTCCGATCCTTGTGTGGTCAGAAATACTTCACTACAGTTTATCCATCTCTCAACCCATATGTGGCCTAAATATGGGTAGAGAGATTCAGGATGTTTATGTGTTTTTGTGTAGGTACACAAAATCCTGAATAACCTTCTAACGTGTGTCAAATCGAACTGAATGTTGGAATTGATGCAAAGCTCCCGAGACGCCAATCAGCTTTGTTTACGAAGAAAAATATGTTTGTTTTGAAGCGAGCGGTTTGTTTGTTTTCATAGCTAGTCCTGTTATTATTCAGTCGATGAACCTGGTTCATTGTCGTTGGAAAGTTGACTACGTTCTTACTTTACATCTTCGTGATTATGAGCAGAGCCTTGTGTAGGTCGTGCTATGTGAGTGAAGAGAAACTCTGTATACTTTCAAACGAATTTAGGTAAGGAAACGAACCATCCATCAAGCAAGTCAAGGATTTTCCATTTGCTGACATTTCTTTTGCAGTGTTTTCAGATGGATGTTCTCAATTCTGGCGTATTTTTAACCGACTTCAAAAGAAGGAGGTTCTCCTTTTTTTCCATTTCGGAATCGCGTGTGCAAAGCTGTTATGAAGCAAGTCTAATTTCAGAATATCTTCCTATCAATCATATTCAATGAAAGGATCACGTTACGATTACCACAGGCTAGATAATAACTGTTACACTGCAGTGACCTTATATACTAACGATAAGTAGTGCAGTAACTTGGTCAAGAACTTTACATCCATCATAGATCAGTTATTCTAAAACTTTCAGACTTGTAGAGAGGTAATTTAGAGGCAAACATGTGAATATAGGAAAAAAATTGTTACAAGTAGTACCTTTGGGTACATAGAACCTTAGTTATCTGCCATTTAGGTTAACACCCTTGACCGTATAGGTCGCAGCAACTCTGTATCTCACCCTGGTGGATGTCGTAAGAGACAACTAAGGGAACTTACCAGAGGAAGGCCACCGGCCAAGCGTTGTGATTATGACCAAAGCCCCTTATTGGATTATTTAAATCGTGTTAGTTGCTAAATAAATATATAAATAAATGAATTAATTAATAAATAGGTAAATTTATAGTAATAAATTAATTATGGGACGTAGCATGTGTGCTGAATGGAGGATCCGGTTTTGGCTATGAAACTACATTTGCACTGATGACCCCTCTTGTAAAAACTTTGCTTTCACCCCAAAATACATTCGTACTTATAAAAATGCTTACTGATCAGTGTTACGAGGCGTAATGTACCTACCATTCCAAGCGAGCATGATACGTTACACCATGTGCTAAAATCCCGTAACATCTGTCCGTACCCGGCTTAACATTATATTTCTCTATAAATTCATTCATTTTCTAGTGTAGGTGTACTATTTCCTTAATTAGAACAATTAAAAACTAGATCAAAAGTAACTGACTGTTCTATTTCGCCAGTCAATGATAAATTTAATTAAAAAAGCAAAACCCCGACCAAAGAGCATCCCATTAGTGTTTAAAAATCTCAACCCTTGAAATAGTGTCTCCATTTAGGTCACAACACAACATACCTATGTATGTGATTCGAAGCAGGTCAGCTAATTTGAAATTACCTCACTGCAGTGCCTTTGGCCAAACGTGTCGTCATGTAGAGAGGGATGTTGTCGATAGTTTATTTATCGAAGAAAATCCAGAAATAGACAGAGAGCAGTTTTATAAAATTCTTATTACGAAAAACTCATTTAACCTGTATTGGGATAAAATTATTTCAGTTCAAGTAGCAAAACATTCGCCAAAATAAACCAACGTCTTGAACTAGTTCTACCGATCAGATTATAAAGTACCTTGTTTGGACAGCTTAACCTACTATCAAAATAACCAGTATTGTTACTTCCCACGGCCTTGATATACCTAATACCTACTTGCCAATAAAAACTAAAGACAAGTTATTTCACTTGATTGACGTTGCCAAATATATTTACCTACAAGGAAATTGCAACAGCATGCTAGCACGATACATACGAGGTATTTGAGTAATTGGAATCATATTTACTATGAATGCACATTTTTTTTATTATTTGTATACCTGTTAGTACGTTATACATTCGAATACCAAAAAAAGCACACGAGTTAAATTAAATATTAGTCAGTAATTATCTTTAATTACTAAGAAATAAGGAAAGTACTTTTCATGAAATTACGGTTTTTAGCTACGAATTCTTTATGTAATGAAAAAAAACTTATAGTAATATCATCTTAATTAAATATAAAAACAAAAAGGTACACAAAATAAAACTACTAGAAAACATTTGACTGACTGAAACTTCTAGATACATACCAACTCATTTCAACTAGTTAGGAAACATAAATATAGTTAAAAATAATAATTTTAGATTACAGACATTCAGGTAGTTAGATAGCCTGTTAAATAACCATTAACACTGACTGAAGGTTAGCAGCGTCGAAATTGAAGTTAATGAACTCGTTTCGTAACGTTTAGTAATTCAGTATGTTAAACTATTCGATTTATTACTTTTATTCATGGTCGAGTGTTTTTTTCACAATATATGGGTAGCTAAATGTTTGATTGTGGGTTTATAAAAAGAAAATTGGTTATTTATTACTCTTTCTTTAGCTTTCTATTACTCTCGCTTTTTATCAGATATAATTATTATTATTTCATCCATAGCCCCATAAGTAAGTGACTCTTTTCGTACTTGGCAGTTCTATTTCCTCTAAGATCAGTTTTCCTCTATATTTTTTTTATCAACTACGTTATATTTTATAAGTTCTCGTTATATGTTTCTCCAAAAACAACCAAATCGTTTGATGAATCTTTATTTCAAACAATTCTTATCGATAAACCATTAACAAATTTTATTCTACGTATTGTAGACACATCCCTAACCTATCCTAAGTATTTATAAGTTTTCGTTATAAGCTTGTTCAAAAACAACCGAGATTTTTTATCGATAAATCGTAGCTTTTATTCTACAATACCCCATCTCTACTGACGACGATTTCGGCGCGGGGCTGCATCCGACAAAAAGGTCTCATTGAAAATTTATCTACTCCGCTCCAGTCTAATGTTGTTTTTGCAGTTTGCATTCAAAGTACTCAGTCCGAGCCTATAATTTACCCTGGCAGAGTCCACTAATGAAATTTGAACGAGCTACGAGATTAAGCGTTTTGTTTACGTAGTGTAGTGTCCTTATTTTCTGGCGCACAGAGTTCAAATTAGTCTTGTTCCGAGTGGAGGTAATTGATGAATTGTTGCAAGTGGAAGTTTGTGCTTTTCTTTGATGAAAATTGGATGGATTTTCTTTAATTGTTGAAGACAATCTGCTCATCTATTTATAATTTCACTAGGATTGAAAATACACGTACATTTTTTCACAAATTATTAGAGACATAACATGACAGGATCATTACATAAGTAGATATCTTATCCTAAACTGATAATTTAGAACATTGAGCAACAAAAATCAATAAAAATAAGCTAAGATAAAAATGACACAACAATAATATTCATACACAGAAAACACAATAAATTACAATCAAATAAAACAGCAAAATTAATATACAAAATACACATTTTAAAAAACAGATCAGACTAAAATTTTTATAAAATTAAATGGTCGAATAAACATAATGTAAGGCTGTGGGGCCGCGGCATGGAATATCGACCCCTCCAACTCAACCCGTGGATGTCGTAAGAGCCGACTAAGGGAACTTACCAGAGGATGGGCAGCAGCTTCCTTCTGAGTATTTTTAAACACCAATACTGCGATCACCAATACGCCTGCCAAGCGTGGTGATTATGGCAAATCCCTCCCTACATGGGAGACCATCCACTCGATGGACTGACGACATCGTAGCGGTCGCAGGGAGTCGATGGATGGAGGCGGCTCAGGACCGCTATTTGTGGCGTCGTAAGGGGGAGGCCTATTTCCAGCAGTGGACGTGTATGGGCTGATGATGAAGTGAATATAATAATAGTTTACGGCCGTTAGTTGATATTTATGCGGGTAAGTTATTATATTGTTTGAATTCCTCGCTACTAATCCTGAATCTTAGGCATTTTGCTTTTTAGACATGACATTTAGGCATTTAACTTCTTAGGCAACTTAAAAGTTAGAATTTCTGATCAGGAAGCGGTAATCGCACTTGCGGTAATCAACATGGTTAGTAATGTCGATTTTTGCAAGTGCTATTAGTAGGGTAGAACTAAACTTAACTTTATTTTTACAGGCATAAAGCTTTAAACAATACTGCCCGATCGATTTTTTTCAATTTAAAAAAATATTCCCACTTGCATCCACAAAATTTTGTACAGTCAACATAAGCAATGCTTCTGGGTTTTATTTATTTGGGCCCAAAACAACATATTGGGCTTTTTTATTCCATAAAAACGCGTGCGAGCCGCGGGCGTAAGTTAGTATTATAAAGGCGAAAGTTTGTGTCGTTGTGAAGATGTTTGGCCGAAGACAACGCCAACGCAAAAACTACTGAATGGATCGGGCTGAAATTTTGCTCACATGTATGTAGAACCTCTAATAAGATATAGGCTACTTTAATACCAAAAAACGCGTGCAAAGCTACGGGCAGGAGCTGTATGATAAATGATAATATAAGAATTACATATAAGTTTAATATTCCGAAAATATTATTAAAACACAGCAGTAACGGTAAGCTACTTAATATTTAAAACATGTTCATTGGTTTTAAATCACCACGAACCTTGGACATAACCTCAAAATTATAAATAAGGCCACGTACATAATGTGTAAACGTATTGTTTTTATCTCAGAATGCATGTGAAGTAAGTACATGTTGCATGAGAATAAGTGTGTTTTTTTATGGCCTTGTCACATGGGAAAGATGCTGGCTCGACTCCTGTTAAAAGACACGAAACTTTAGTACAGGAAATTACCTACCTACTTATTATGTACCTATGTATATGTTTACCTATATGAAATGTTAATAGTTTAATTAAATAGATAAATAATGTTTTTTTTTTAATTAGAAAATGGCAATGATAATGGTACAAGCCAAATAAGTTGATTTATATAGTATAAAATAAAAGCAGAGATAACAAAAAATCGGAGGCACCCACCCCATATACTTACGGTACAATTAGTAACAAAGGCCTCCGACTACCTAAGTATCAAAAGAAAATGATAAGGACAATAGGTGAACACTTGTTTAAGACTTTTATGTAGTCGGGTTTTAGTTTTTAACGATATTTTTTTTATACCTTTTTGCTAATAGCTTGAGAATCCTTAAACTCACAAAAGTTTGAAAAACGGTTTTGGAAAGTACAAACGAGACCTTTGCAACGCTACCACACACGAGCATATTTACTAACTTTGAAATTTTCGACCCTTTCTTCGACCCCCGCTATCTCGTTAGACCCCCATTTTTATCTGACGTCACATAGCCTATAACCATCGGGCTATTAAGACGAATCATATGACACCTCATTTCTTGAAATCGGACCAGTAGTTTCAGCGTTACGAGGGAACATAAAAATCAGCTACATACATAGGGTGTCAAAATCATAAAACTAGGTTTTTTCATTATTTTAACATGTAAAATAGGTAGGTAATATGTATATTATTTGCAAAAAATATTAAACTTTCTATTCACGTAAATTTTAAGAAAATTCCTTGTAAATTTAGCTTTTCCATAACGTATGAAAATGCAAAAAAAATATGCATTCTATAAAAGAAATTGTAGTTCCGTTTTCAAAGTTCCAATTTTGAATAATATTTAAAAAGTGAAAGTAATAAAAGTGAAAGTGAATGTCTTAACACTTATTATTTTTCTTTATTAATTTAATTGCCAATTTTGATATTTGTGGACGATTGAGACAATCTGTTGTTTAATTTTTCATGAGTATTTTAGTAACTGACATAAACACTTCAATTAAATGATTTTTTAAAAAGGGTGAAATTTTTACGATTGTACATTAAAACTTCATAAAATGTTATGAAAATCTAAAGTTTGCGCTACATCAAATTCCATCACTGGAGATTGTATATACAAAAATACAAAATATTTATTTCTATATTCTCCATAGATTGTTACATCAATGATGTTAATGCTTGGCCAGATGTCGCTCCGTTCCGCACTGTCAATAGTATGTAAGAAATTCAATGTTCTGTTTAGCTTTATAGAAATATTGACATGTATCTAAATAGCATTAAATTTAGATTTAGATAGGCAAAATAATATAAGGTATTAGACACATAAGTGATATTTATTATAATGTGCTAGTGGTTTCTTTTTCACTTCTTCCACTAGTGGACAAAAAATTCAAGTGAAGAGAATATCAATAACACCTTACTTCTTATTTGATAATAATAACTATGTTTGTAGTATAAAATTTGACTTGTCTATGTGCTTATTTTGTAAGCCTAAAGAAATAAAGTTATCGATTCTGATGTCAGCTATAAAATGGAACGTATCAAAGGAGTTTCGATACATCGAGTAACCAAACTCATGGATCCAATTCTTGTAATCCTGATACGGTCTTAGTTTAATCGTTTAACGTGTTAAACATAAACATTCCTTTTGTCCGATTGTCCTTACCTAGGCCACGTTATGCAGTTTTTGCGTCCGCTCCTTTCCTTTCATTTAGCCTTGGTCCTCAGTTACACATAGATAATGCTTAGTTACAACGCTGGTAGGTTTGAGTTGCTTGAATTCCATAGTGAGCTTAGCATAATTTTTTTTGGTCTTTATTGCATTATTAGCTTCTGCTCCTGGCTTCGCTGACACAGTTGGTAAAGAAAATACCAGAATACCATTTCTATATAGACAATTTTAGAAAATAAATGAAATAAAACAGGCAGTCATATAAAAATAAAAAAAACCTACTCCTACTAATATTATAAATGTCAAAGTTTGTTTGGATGGATGTGTGGATATTTGTTACTTTTTCACGTAAAAACTACTGAACCGATTAGGCTGAAATTTGGTATGGGTATAATTTGGGAGTAACATATAGGCTATTTTTTCCCGATAAAACGCGGGCAAAGCTCGGTCAACAGCTAGTAACAAAATATGTTTGTTTATTTTTTAATCGATAGTAATAATAACCTTCTGTCTAGAAAACAAAGTCGGTTTAGTTACACCATTTACCAATCAAGAACGAATGGACCAATTTTGATGATAATTGTGTCATTCAGTTCTCCCGCTGCATTCGAATCCGATAGACGTGCATTTTTTCCTGAATATCCAGATGTATCACCAGGATTCTATCCATAAACATTTTCCTCTTATTATGTCTCCCGCAAATTCAACCGCAAGCGCTGTTTACATACTCAACATGGAACCATAGCTCAGTATTGGCAAACATGAGAGGTCACTTCACAGCATGTACCTAGCAATAAATAACACCCGCTGCAGCTCTGCTCCTGAAATTTCTGCTAATATTTACCTTAGCCTGGTACAGATAGCAACACAGTCCAGCCAGATGAGAAGCTTCAAGAGTAGAAGAGCAGAATCAGAATCAGGATCAATAACTTTATTTCTTTAGGCTTACAAAATAAGCACTTAGATAAGTCAAATTTTATACTATAAACATAGTTATATTTATCAAATAAGAAATAAGGTGTTATTGATATTCTCTTCACTTCAATTTTTGGTCCACTAGTGGAAGAAGTGAAAAAGAAACCACTAGCAAAAAAGAAACCACTAGCTTGTTCATAACCCACACCCTCAATTTGAAGTCGATGCGCCAGGAGAGTGTGTTTATGTGTGTGTGTTCATATCACACGAAACCTTACTCTGACCATAAGAGACATCATCACCAATGTTGATAGAGTACTACATCCCCGGGTGAGCTTTAATTCTCTAAGGCCCGTACTGTGAAAGCTTACTCAGGCATCGTAAATATCATCATCAAGTATAGATTGATGACTGAGCTAGCTTCTATAATACGGGCCTAAGAGAAGTAGAGCTCACCCGGGGATGTAGTTCTCTATCAACATTTGTGACGATGTCTTTCAAAATAGGGTTTCATGTTTCATGGCCATACACACACAATCACTCACTCTCCAGGCGCATCGATATTGGGGTGGGAGGGATTTCATGAACAACTTAGTGAAATTCAAGTCGGGTAAAAACAGTTCAAACTGTAGGTATCATTAAAAACAAAACTGCTTCACGGAAATCAGGGACTCGCCTAGAGCAGAATAATCTACCGATTCTTTTTTATTCCAATGTTGATTTTTGGTTGTTTTTGCGGACCATACCGCCTAGGATGATAGTGTTTTTAAATTAAAACTGCCTCGAGCGTTGTCCTTATTCGGGCGAGAATCAACAGTAGGGTTAATGCCTGAGGTTTGGGAACAGATAATTAATATAAGGATAACTACTGGTTTTATTATAATTACCCAGTCTACATAACTGGGTTAGCAGAAAAATAAAGTTAAATTATATTGTTATATACTGTATCGTAGCGTGTGGTGCCAGCTTAAGGTTATCACAAAATTTACAAAAAAATGAAGAAGAATAACACTTTATTTCTTATTTGATAATAATAACTATGTTTATAGTATAAAATTTGACTTGTCTAAGTGCTTATTTTGTAAGCCTAAAGAAATAAAGTTATTGATTCTGATTCTGTCGCACACCTGGATACCACCTCTGCGGCACAGCATAAAATTGTGCATTCAAATGTAGGCTTTAATTCGTAACATCAAGATGCATTTTATATTGACGGCATCAGATAACAGACAGCTCACGGGCCACTCGTTAAAAGCATGTGTGAAACAATTCACTGTAAAATGTATGTAAATGTATTTTAATTATAATTGAACGCACATTTATTGCTGTGTGGTAGCAGTATTGGATTAATATGCACAGGGAGCTCTGAGCTAAAGGGAAGCCCCGTTGCGCAACTTTACCCTGATGTCCCGTTCGCCCCACCAGCTTCGTCCCACCAGTGGGACGAATGGGATATTAATAGTCTGAATTAAAATTGTTAACGTTATCCCGATCGTCCCACCAATGTAGGCAGTGGGACGAACGGGACATCAAAGACTAAAATATTATTGTCCCATTCGTCCCACCATTTTACGCAGTTCCGCAAAAGGGAACTCGTAAAATTAGCACCACGTCAACTTTTTCCGCGAAAGTCGTAAGAAGCGACAGGATATCCTCCGTGGGGGGAAACAGTGACCCTGCAGAACAGATCCATCATGGACCTACAACCCACGTGCCCAGTGTGGGGATTATGGCCTTTATGATAAAAGCCATTAAGGGCTTATCAGGGGAGGCTCATGTCCAGCTGTGGACTAGCCTAGCCTGTTGATGTGTATCACTAAGGCAAATGGAGATAAACATAGCCAGTCATGTATAAAAACCTAGTCAGATAATTTAATTAAAAACCACGGCTGAAAATCAACCTATGAAAGTGTTTGTTCGATAATAACATTGTTATTTACACTAAATAACAATTTAAATTACTGATGTAAAACATGATGACCTCAAAATTTAATTAAATTACTGTACGTTATCGGATAAACTCGGTAAATAAATAATGCTGGACAAATAATAGATTCAGGCGTTACTTTGCGGAAATCCATTTTCCACATAATGCTGGACAATTCACACAGCATCATCGAGCCCGAAGCTAAGCAGAGCTTGTGTGATGTTATGATAATAAAAATGACTATCTATGTATTCTATTATGTAACAATACATAGATATACATTTTTACTATGTATAGAAAATACCCAAAATGCCTGAAAGAAATATCTGCAGTTTGTACAATCGAGGCGGGAATCGATCCCGCAATTTCCTGCGTTGCAGGCGGACCTTAGCTCACTGCGCCACGTCGTCGTCAAAAGTGTTGCAGATTGAATAAACTTACTTTTAGACATAACCAACAGAATAAATTTTGTTTATCAAACTAACTTTCAGCTCCGTTTTAATGAAGCTCATTGCGCATTTCCAGCGAACTACAAATTCACTGTAAAATTCACTGAAAATTCGCTTTAAATTCTCAAAATTCACTGCTAAACGGAAACTGGAAAAACTGCAAACAAACAGTTGCGCTTCCCAGAACTTTATCATGTCGAAACAACTTCGCTACTCTGCACCGTAATTAGAAGCAATTGTCGGGAGTTCAGAAGTTTCGATATTTTTGTTAATTGTAGTTATTAGTTCTGTCGGGTAAACTGGGTGCAGGTCCTTAAAGTTGGACCAATCAACTCTACCTACCGTAAGTTGCAAATCACAGTAGCATCCCGGAGCTAGGAAGTTGGCGGTCTTACACGCCCATGCCTCGAAAATAATACTAAAATGTGTTATTAAATAACAAAAAATACACAGTCTTAATCTTAATGGAAGACACCTTTTAAGTATTGTGGAAATACTTGTGCTAGGTGGCTTCGCTCTTCCACGTTTTAAATTATGTATTAGTTTTATAAAGCTAAACAATTTTATTAAAAATTTCAAAATAAAGTAGTTGAGGGTAGGACAAAATAATTATCATGACGTCTCTAACAATAAGTTTTATCATTGTTTTAACTTTTAGCGTATAGTCCGAAAAGCACGTTATGCCGTTGGCCCTGCTCCTGATCTCTTCCCGATCGCTGCAGTTTGCCGTCCCATTCATTGGATTATAAGAGGGAGGAATAGAGAGTGTACCAGTGTTTGCGCTCACACTTGTGCACTGTCCTGCTCACCTGACTGGTCTCCGTTGAGACTGGTTGCGGGGTCGAAATTCGGCTAGCAGGACATTATTGTTACCAACTGTAAGTTACTAAAGTGGTTGTAAAAACATACCTTGTCACAATGTCTGTGAATCACGCCATTTTCAGTTCTTTTTTTATAAGGAGTTCAAGAGTAATTTCACTGAACTAAAGTTTCGTTTTTGAAAATGGTGGGGATCTGTGGGTGGGTACGAAATGATCTCCAAAAAAGTATCGTATTTATTGGTATTTGGAATTTTAATATCTATGTATTTAATGGTACAGATAACGGCACATGTCAACGCTGCCTCTGGTCCTGCAGGGCTATTCAGAAAATCCGTTACCAAGTCTTTGATATGGAATCTGAAATAAATTCGCGTGAAATTCAAATATTTTAGTGTTTTTTTACTATTTTCTGCGTCCTATATGGAATATAAATAGCAGAAAAGTAGTTCGTTAAACATCTTTGGAGGAATTAATAAAGATATCTATTACAAAAAATCAACATACAATTAGTAACAAGACCTCCATCATATTATACTTTATTGTAATATGTGTTCATAAACTTTGGTGTAAAATTATGAGATTCGACGTTGTCTTTGAGTCTTTTACACCTATGTTTGTTCGGGTGAAATCTCACAACTCAATTTTAGACCAGTTATCCTCAACTGATTGAGCTGAAATTTGGTATACTTACTTGTTACTTTTGGTCATAATGCAATGTCATGGTCATCAAGCTGGTCTGATGATGGAAGCCGAAGCTGGCCATATGAACTTCTAAACGAAACGACGTAACCACGTCAAGTTTGGGTTCGTTGGATTTGTCTTCCCAAGCACTTTGGTCCTAGATGATATAAAAGTTTTTTTAAATATTAAAATATTATTCCAAAGCATCAGATTCTTTAAGACCATATACCCGTATACTGATTCAAATGTTTTCATGAGTGTACCACTCATACAATTTTTGCCGTTCTTGGCTTTGTTGATGAATAATGGAATACTTAACTTACCTACATTCTTTTTTGTAGGCTTGTAACCTTCCTTTTTATACAAATCAATACAAATTCAATCAAAAAATCACGCCGCCGCCGCCGTGTGCGTATTTTAACCGTGATTATGGATGGATTCCGTCCATTGTCCATCCATGGTAGGTGTCATGGATATTAAGAACTGGAAATGTTCCAGTTTTATTCTTAGTTTTAGATATTTTTATATCAAGCACAATATTTTAAAATATTTTTTTTGTTGTATTCAGTTATTATTTGCGCACTTTAAGCGGAAACTGTTCTGGCTCTATTTGTATGTATTTTAATTTATTTTTAATTATAGGTAAGTAGAATACGCTTTTTCTTTACCAAATAAATTACTCATTAGTTATGTCAAAATCTCGAAAACATACACGAAAAGGTTAGAGTTAGGTACTTTTAAAATCACTCTTTATAAATACGTATTAAGTTAGAATGGAAGAGATTTGAGTAACAACAACATTTTTTACTTTTTAACAACAATATTTTGTAAAATGATTTAGTGTGTAGTTTGTGTCAGGAAAGTAATGGTAGTACAGGCTGTGGCCACATCTGGCCAATAAATATTATTATGAATATTCACGGCTCGTATAAACTCAAAAACTTTGTACAAGAAAAATCTTAGAATTCCTCCAGGTAACCAAACTAATAATTTTCTTAATTAAACTAACATCGAACCAGTAGAACTCATAACATCTAGTATTTAAGGTGGAAGATTTCAACATCAAGGCGAAAGGTTGAACTAACTGCAGAATCTTGCGAACAACCTAGATGTATCCCAACTGAACCAAATCAATACCAATTAGGAGCATCCCCAAAACGTTGGCACCTTCGCCCCTGCTTACGAAACTAATTTAAATGACTAGTTGGTGATACTCCCATAACCCGAGTAGACCATGCCATTATCATTATTCAACATCTTCTTGCAAATCCAGTTCTTACTCAAGACATAGATGCCAGTTTTTATAACGTGAATTTAAACTTAACCGTCACGCTCGGATTGGTTACGCTTATTCGGATATATTCGGCTCCAGTCGGCAAGATTAGTATGAAGCCCCATATTCGCTATAAACAAATTTTTAAACATGTTTGCATAAACATTTTGCGGAGTTGCTGGCAACTTAACACTGGTGTTGCGGAGTTGATCACGCCATGTTGCAGAGTTGCCGCCTGGCAAGTAAAACATCAGTTTATCAACAAATGTTGACGCGTGTGGACGTGTTTATAAACAGTTTTAAACATGGCAGTAGTGTGAACCTATGATAAAATAATGAAGTTGATAGAATTATGTATAGTATGTGGACGGGAAGTATGGCTGTAAACATAGTTGCCAGCAACTTTGATGTTGAAAACTTTGGTGTTGAGCAACAGTTGCGCAACAAATGTTTACAATGAATACCATTCAGGCCGAAATAATAAAAATTAAGGCCACTTTGAAAGTTAACACATCTGTTTACATAGGTACATCTCGGGCCAGTCAATGGTGACTTTTGTCGACCCATTAGAAGCACCATCCACAATCTATGTGATCAATGGCCTACTCAATTCCAAAGCCAAGTGTTTGGAGAGATCCATTATTCATACAAACATGACGCTATGACATGTCGCCCGCATTGAGAAGGGTCCACTTGCTAATTTGTTGTTTTGGCTACATTGCTTTTGTTACTTTCACGTAAGGTAGACTCGGAGTGTAATTTTGGTTGATATATTGCTCCACCATTTCTCTTACTCAGCTATTTTTGGAACTTTTTTCTCAGCTTTGGGTATCAGATGACTGATTCATTTTCAAACATTACATATAAAAAAGATTAGGTACCTACATATCTTGTTTGAAAGTATTCTCGGAATCGTTTTACCATAATAATCACAACCATCTTACCTTTTGACGACTTCTGTTGTGCGGCGAAGGTTCGTCTGCAACGAAGGAGTTTCGATGATGCGGGTTCGATTCCTGCCTCAGGACAAATCTTTGTAATATATGCATTTTATATTTTTCGGGGTATCCTGTGTGTTTTCTATGCATAATAATAAATATGGATCTATCATAATTATGTACTGTTAAATTTAATCAGTAATTAGTTATCTAGAACTATTATCACAAACTCTACTTAGTTGATGCTGTATGAATTCTCCAGCATTATTTATTATGTTTGCATTTAGATAATTAGCGAACAATCAATCTTGTATCAATTCAAACGTTGTTTGTTTTCTCAAACTCAATTTCCGGTGTTTCTTTTAGTATTAATTTTCAATCTTAAAATATCATTACAGGAATATGCTAATGCAATAGATAAGTTCAATTTAGAAGTTCAATTTCTTTTTCTTTTGTTACAGTGGCCTCCGACGTTACTGCGGTGGACGTTCACTATACTCATCATAGTTGCCACCATCGCCCCCACTTCAAATTCTACCAGTAAGTATTCAAAAAGATCACCTCCACAGGACAGCTGTTCACGGCGATTCAATAGAAATATCACTATGATCACCGTGTTATGCTAGGACCAGCACAGCTATTCTAACTCGATCAAAAAGTTTCCCTGACGCGAAATCTGGCACAAATCCGCGCGATATTCAAATCTGTTAGCGGTTTTTAATATTTTCTGCGTTCTACAAGCAATATCAATAGCAAAAGCATGTATAAAGTAGTTTACCGTAAATCGTAAAACATTTTCTATGAACCCATGTTTTAACTAATTTCGATTCGACTCGACTTTTGGAGAAATTAATAATTTATGAGATGTATTACTAAAAATCAACATCATTACCGAAAGCCCCATTAATCGTACTTCATTGGAACATGGGTTCATAGAAAATGGCCAGCGATTTATGAAAAACTACTTTTTAGGTAATTTTATATTCCTTGTAGAACGCAGAAAATATTGAAAACCGCTAAATTATTTGAACTTCGCGCGGGTTATTGAATTTCGCGCGGATTTGTGTCAGATTTCGAGTCACGAAACTTCCATCGAGTTAGAATAGCCGTGCAGGTTTCATGCTAAAATCGGTGCTTCTTTCTTTAAAAAAAGCTTATGCTTTGTGAAGTTATTAGCTAGATATAAGTTTTTGCTATTTCACACAAAGGGAAAATTCTGAGAATGATCTAATAAAATTATTTCGACTTTCTCATCCTCGTAACTACTGAATCACAACTTTACAATAGAGCAAAAAACTTCATATTTGAGATGTTTCTGTGACATGTATTTTTTAAAATGAGGTTGAATTCCTACTATATTATTATCTAGCTAGTAATTTTATTCCAAGAATCAACACGTATACTTATGAGGGTGAGATAAATTAATACAGACACGCTCGCTCATAGTAATAAAATCAAGCGGTTTGACAAATAGAGGTGTTCCAAAAAAGTCCCCACACCAATACCAGACTAGTTTCGTTTAAAAGTGATGAATGATGGCTTATACCGCGTGCCTAGGTTATCCGCCCAATTGTACGTCGGACGCGCTTACGCACAAATACACAAAGATATATCGTTTCAAATCCGACAATTTATTCTGTAAAGCTGTGCGCTTTTTTGTTTTTGCGAGAAATTTGTGTGGATGTGAATATTTGGTCACAGCTCCAAGTTTTGTTTACACGGTCAATACTTTCACCATCTAGATTTGCCTCCTCACAGCAAATTGTTGTTGAGCTTCTCTAAAAAATCAATGGCTTTAGAGGTTTGTATCGGATGGTCGAGATGGGATCGAATGGTTTGTGCAGTTTGTTGTTGACAAGGAAATATTTTAATATGCAAAAAGCTGTATCCCGTCAAACCACTACGCTGCCGAGGGCGTCAAAACAAAGACGCTTAGCACCGTTAGTGCAAATAAATACCAGGCGCAGACAAAGCACTATACTATGCTTCGTTACACCCTTATTCAGAAAGTTTACACAATTTAACTTTTCCTTCAGTATCCACTTCGCTACGTTCGGTGGAAAATAAATTTATTTTATGTTTTTGCTTACTCACGGTCTGATAAAATCTGAACGGAAAACAAATCTTTTTTCAAAAATTTGATCAAAATTGCGGTCAGTACGGTGAATTCTGATCTAAGGATGCAGTCACGACAAAGATAGCGATCGCAAGGCGACCGACATCGGTCGCAAAGTCTAACGGGTCACATTTTAAGGATTTTTGAATGTCTCCACAAGAATCAAGTTTCAAATGAATAGAAAACTATCTATTTCCGTAAATACAATAGATGTACCTAAACTAAGAAAAAGTCGACTTCCTAAAATTGAATCTTATTGATCTACCATCGGAACTATCGATTTTTATCGCAACCGTACCGAAAACACATGTCAACTTTAAAATTTTGCGAATGTGATTGCGAGCAAATTAGACAGCCCGATAAGTATGTACCTAGCGATCGGTCGGTAATTATTATCTATTTTACTTAAATTGCGGGTAGTTAAAAATAATAATGCGTTCAAACTTCATTTATCCGCTCTATGATTGCGGTTTTTTGATAAGTTTTCGACGTCTCAAGTTACGATTTTGTATTTAGCAAAAACATCGGTATATCAAGCGGCAGCAAATGTTTTCCTGAATAGTTAGCGATCGGTACTTTACGATCGCTAACTATGTCGATGTTGAGACTGCACCCCCAGATCTCTCTGGTATTCTAAAATATGGATTTAAAAAAGTATTAAACCATGAAATCTTTTAAAATGTATTTTGAGAGACCTTCCTGCCTGGGCCAAAACAAAAAAAAAAGCCTCCTTAGTTTATCGTATGCATAGTTTCTAAGCCTTGTCTTCACTACTTCTCAAAATATTTCTCAAAGTGTCGTCTATAAACCTTTCGTTCTTTGTTCTAGTATGTTGAATTCATGTCACATCCTCTCTAACCTTACGCCTCTGATTGATGTTATTCATGAAAGAACGCACACATCTGCATACAGATTTATCTAAATAGCTCTGTATTTTGATAAGTTTATCTCCGGTTTTTGTTTGCACAATCGTTTGTATCAACTGTTACCTATACCAAAGCCTTTCAATCTCAAGCTATTTAGCTTATTATTTCCTTTTTGTCAATGGAAGCACATTTACCTTCTTATCATAATACATTCAAAGTTCTAAAAATGCCTAGTTTCTGCAGGCAGGTTCACTTGTTTTTTCTGTCTGGATCAAATATGTATGTAATAAGGTACCTACCTACTCAAACCTTTTCTAATACCGACTTATCTCATGAGAGTTAGAAAAAGAGCGTACACTTGTGTTTGCGCACACACTTGTGCACTACGAGTATAATGTGTCGAGCGCACATGGCTTAGTCTACTTTGAGACTGACCGCCGTGGCCGAACATTCGGCTAGAAGGACATCATCATTATCTCATGATATATTTGCTTCCATTTCAATAGCTTTTGTGTACCTAACCCAAGGTTTGTACATATAATTTTGAACTCAAGGTTTCCATTTACCTCCCAGATTTGAATTAGGTACGCTGATCTGGCTATTTATTTATACACAACGTTACACAGCAGACATATTTTTTGTAAAAAGTTAAATTGATTTGCTTGTATTACTGTTACTTCACGTCGCGTCGTCATTCACTTGATTTACCCAAAATTGCGAATTTTCCTCACATTCAATTCAATTTTCACCCCTATCACACACTGAATAAGGTATGCGACATAATGTCTCCCTCACGTACTCTCGAATTCAGAGTGTGCACAGAGTTTATTGCTCGGAACTTATTGGGAAATGGCAGGAGATGCTTTAAAAACGTTAGTTTGTTTATTTATGTAGGGCTTGTACCGGGGTATCTCGAAATATTTATTACACTATGCGATAGTAATGTAGTAAAGGTACAAATATTAGATACCTCCATGCTCGCACGCTCTCGAATCAATAATTCGTGTGCAGACGGGCCTGTAAATTGATTATGAGACATTTTTTGACTTTTCAGGCAGAACAGTGATGTCAACTGCTGGAGAAGGCTTTTTATAGCAGATTTTTGAGCAGAACGTGCAGAGTAAACTGCAAATATAGAAAAAGTATTGCTAATAAGCGCTATCCGAGTAAATCAAGTGATTCTGTTCAAAATATTACCAATAAGTAGGCGCTTTGACAGAGCGTTATCCAAATAGAACGGGTACTTAACGCCGCGTTTAACGACGGGCTCTTCTGATGACATACTCAAATTGACTAGATCAGCGCAAGGCTTCTTAAAGCAACATACCATTCACCAGGCAATGAAATGAAAATATTTATTGAAAAAGAAATACACAATAGGTAACAATGGTTAACTTAACTCAATGTTAATCTAAAGTAAGGTGTTATCAGTTTCTCGTCAATTCACTTAGGTTTAAATTACATCGATTAGTTTGAAATTGAATCAGGCATGTAGAGATCTGAGGGGCAAGTCTGGCAAGGCGTGATCGCGGCGTCGACGCCACGATCACGTCTCGACTGTTGATAGTCCGGTAGCTATCGTGGACGTGTCGAGTAGCTATCGAGCAGAGACGTAAGGAAAAGGTTCATATCTGAAACGCACCTCATTTACGAACCACTGATGTTCACCACCTGACGACTCAAAGGCTGGAATAAGACATTTATTTCGCTTATTTTATTGTATAACAAAATGAGTTGCCTCTAAATTCTTAGTTTTTTTATTATATCGGTTTTCCTACATCTTATAATAACAAAATAAATAAGCGATTTTACCGCCATTTTTGGGTAAAATAAAGAACTTCACTGTCTATGAACCTAGGGGGTAGTTGTAGTTGCATTACTAATATGGCGTTAGAGTCGCGATTCTTCAAAAATATTATTTATGCCTTATTTTACGTGCTTACGTATTATTTATCACTTTATAACACTCCGACAAAAGTAAGGTACATACCACAAATCGATTTATTACTAAACATGGGTCACAGGTAGGTAGTGTAGGTACCAATGCAGTAACCTAAGAATTCTTAAAACATGTGTTTTAGCTACTACTACGACAAAAATAAAAATCTAAGTAATAAAACAGTCTATTGTAATTAAAGTAGGCATGGATCATGTGTGGAGGATCCACCATGTAAGATTGTAGCATCTACGAATTATTTTAAAGCTAATTAAACAAACTCTAAAATAAGGCAATTCTTAGAAAACTAGCAGCGTTAAGATAATGCAAAAATAATATAGATAATAAACTATACTAAATCTTAATTTGAAATCAAGCGTAGCAATTTATTTTCTCATTTTTACTATGAAAAATGCAACATTTTACAAAATATTATTTTGTGATTGACCATAGAAAAAAAATATTTTCACGTCAATTCTTGCTATTAAAAATATGATAAGCATTTTGAGATATTATTTATACTTCTAAACGGTTTTATACTATTTTAAATATAAATAACTAAATATTTACGTTAGTAACGTCAGCATCATTCGGTCTCGCAATTTTGTCATTTTCCTAGAGATTTGGACGTCTCCTCACGTTAGTAACGTAAAGCGATCGAAAGCGTAGTTCCACGTACGCACGATAGAGGCGCTGTACCAAATTGTATGGAAAAAGGAGACGTCTAGATCACGTCTCGTTACCAAATTCCGGCCAGACTTACGCTACAGGAAAGATTCGTCTTTGGGGAATTACAAATTGTTTATAGTCATTGCCTAGAAATTCATTTACAGAGTATATGGTTTTATCTAGCAGAAGAAGTTTCACATTATTTAAAAATGATTGTTCACAAGTTATGAGTCGAATACACAATGGAAGTTTGTTAAAAAATGTAGGGCCAATAACCTCCGGTTGCTTTTTAGAGATGTATTTGAGTCTATGAGCAGTTGATTCTAAATATATTTGATGCCTATTACTGTATTTGCTTTGGCTTCCTCTTACCTTGAATTGAGACATATTTTGTATTACCAACTTTAATATTTCGAAGATGTATAGTGCGGTTAGTATTTTCAGATTCTTAAAATGTTCTCTACAAGAGTCTTTAGATTTGGCAATGGACTAGTTTAGGCTGAACATGATAATGAGACACTTAAAATATTCACCAAGCATTTTCAGAAACTAATCATCATAATTCTTCCACAGCTGTACGAAGAAGATTACGGAACCCGACCAAAGTATCAACGTCAGTGTCGTCCAGTGTATCCAGATCTTCGGATCAGGTGATATCAGCCAGCGTGAACAGGCCAGAGATCCGTGGTCGACCAATTCTGTCCAGTCGGAAGTCTTCTGCTGCACTTGACAATTCAGTTACCACCGATCACCATAAGGATAAAGATGGATACAAAGTAAGTGTTCTTAACACAAGTTTTTATTTTTATATATGAACTAGTTTCCTCCCGTGGCTTCATACGCACTTTTCAAGTAGCATCTGTCCATGCTCGGAGTATTGTTAGCATCCTTGTCAAATTTCATTAAAATCTGTTCAGCCGTTAAGGCGTGAAAAGTACAATTAGTAACAAATATATTTGTATATATTTTCTGAGAAGAATTATTAACATGTCGTTTTCATAAAAACACATATTTTCTGAGAACGACTTCTGCTAGTCATTATTATTTGTCCTGCCAAAATAATCAGCAAATTATCTTTTCTCATATCCTGACAGACATCACATTAATTTGTGTTTGTGTATTGCAGTTAAATACATAAACTGCTAAATTGACTCCTTTTCTAATTAAATTAATAAACCGTATTTCGCTTAATTGCTTTAGCCTATTACTACCTTCAATGATTCATAACCATTTACAACAAGTTATAGACAATAATAATAATTCAGATTATTCAATCAATAACAAGTTTTCCTTCACCTAAAAAACAGTCCAGTTTCTATCCGTGTAAAAGACTATTATATCTTCTTGCGTACATCAGGAAAGGAGCGGGACCAGCAACGAGCCTTGTGGGATGCCACGTTAAACTTTTGTTTCCAGAATATTATTTAAAGGTTTATTTTCGACTTTATTACATAGCCACAAAGGCATAAATACCTCTCGGATTTAAATGGTGGGGTATGCAAGCAAAACACGGATATGAATGAGCTTTTCGAACGTAAATGTGAAGTTGTTGGCCTTCGAAATGAATGTTTGCTTGAAACCCCTATAACATCTTTTTAATGGACTTTACGACAGAGCTTTAAAGGTTACATTACGACGTAAAATAAGCATTTTCAATGGGGAATAGTTAAAGTTCGACCCAAATATTGGAAGTACCTAACATACTTTTGGTAAAGATTAAAAACTTTCGTTCTTGAAAGTAAAGTAAGTTTCTGCTAGCGGTTTTTCTAGTGAATTTTTTTTGAGACAGGTTGCTATGTAGTTTCTATACTTCCGAAGGATACAATGTACTTCCTTGTCTTTTATTAATCCTTTGAGAACCTTTCAGCAGTCATGAAAAAGTGTCAATCAGTGACGGACAGATTTATGGAAAACAATCATTTCTATTTCAGATCGTCTGCTACTACACAAACTGGTCCCAGTACCGTGTCAAGGTCGGGAAGTTCATCCCCGAAGATATCCAGCCCGATCTGTGCACCCACGTGATCTTTGCCTTCGGGTGGCTGAAGAAGGGAAAGATGAGCTCCTTCGAGTCCAATGATGAGACGAAGGACGGAAAAGCTGGACTTTACGATCGAATCAACGCTTTGAAGAAGGCTAACCCTAAGTTGAAGACTTTGTTGGCTATTGGTGAGTATATTTTTTGTATTTGTCCTCTGGTTTTTATATTTTAAAGTTATAAGAAGCTCTATGATTAAATTTGACGACCTCTGTGGCACGGCGGGCGAAGGTCCACCTGCAACGAAGGAGGTTGTGGGTTCGATTCCCGCCTCGGGACAAATGTTTGTACGATCTGCAAATATTTTTTCAGGTTCTGGATGTTTTCTATGTATAATAAAAAATGTCTATTTATGTAGTTATATTAAGAATATCAGTTATCTAGCACCCATAACACAAGCTCTGCTTAGCTTGGGGCTAGATAATGCTGTGTGAATTGTCCAGCATTATTTATTATTTATTTCTAACTTAGTAGCAGAATCTTTAAAACGAAGTTGGATTGCCGACTCTTTTGATAAGAGTATTATTACTACACAATATTATTATATTAGTATTACGTATTACGCGAAAAAAAGAGCACAATGATGACCAACCTATCAATGTAGCTTTCCAGCACACAACGGTTATAAAATATTTTCTTTGACCTATTAAAACTCAACTCTCATCGTCCACTGCAAAATCAGCCAAAGCCTATATAGATAGAGTCGATTTTCGTCCAATTAAAGAAGAATTACATAGATAACATTTCTAACAAACATAAACCGATGTTGTAAAACAAAAGTGCTGCAAGTCCCTTGTTAGTAGTAACCGATAGAACCGAGACTTTCAACTAAACTAAACGGCTCAAGAGTGGCAATTGTCGTGATGCGATCCCGCGACTTGGCTTAGAATAGATATTAG
Organism: Eupithecia insigniata; assembly: GCA_947859395.1. Classification (NCBI taxonomy): domain Eukaryota; kingdom Metazoa; phylum Arthropoda; class Insecta; order Lepidoptera; family Geometridae; genus Eupithecia; species Eupithecia insigniata. Next base: position 1,921,439 of record OX401999.1, on the reverse strand, counting down.
GAACAGACTTGTAACCAGGCTTACTTACACTAGTATCTGGGCTCTACGTCAGTCATCGTGCCGCTATCATTGAACGCACTTCCTCTGATAAACTAATCTAGCCGAACCCGCCAAACAATTCAAAACTTTGTTGTGTTTGCATAGTTTGCAGGTTAGGGAAGTATATTGATACTTCTCAAAATATACCGACTCGCTGTCAAATAATTAATGAAAAGTCAAGAGCAACTTTCTGAACAAAAGTTTTTTTTGTATAGCTTTTCCGCCTTCAATAATTGTTTCATAGAATTTTTTTCTTTACCATGTTTTTCTAATTCGTAGTTACATTTAAAAGCTGTTAAAAATCTGCTTACGCTGGCTACCAAAAATACATTCTATAAGCAAAAGGTTTCTTCGAAAGGATTGTAATGCTGTTGACCGCAGATGGCCATGACAGCGTTACCGGACTTTTGGCGGACGCAGAGAGCGCCTCGCTGGTAAAGTTAGGTTGGGGCAACACGCACAAGGGCCACCCCTTAGGTGGGAGCCTCGGCTTGGGCTGTCGCCAGATGCAATAAGAGCATAATTATGGACGTTTCGCTTAGGTGCACGAATGCACCTATAGGCGGAAGCGGGGAATTCTTCGACCCCGCATCCGGCAGGGTCGGTTTTTAGTCGGTTGTGTAGTGTGCGGAAGCGAATCGTTTGCCGTCACCTCCGGGTTAGCGGCGGTGATTGAAAGGAACAACTTTGGAGTCCTAATAAGTAGGAGTTCTCAAAACTAATCTAAAACCCACGTCCTCGCCTAGCCCAGTCTCTAGCTCCACCCCTGCCTTTGCGGAGAAGTTTGCTCTTTCTGTAACAACGCTCACTGCATTATTCATTAACAGACACTGTTTAGCGTCGGCGATAGACCTACCGCAAACTTCCAAAGCAAAGGCGCAGGGAGGTGCTGAGTTTATCGATTAATACTATCGAATATCGATAACATTTTTATCCTGCAATATGATAGGGCTAAGAATGAATGAGAGCATAAGATATACATATATCATGTAGTTAGAATTTTAGATGCAATCAACCCGTGATCGGATTTGAGTGTCGCAGATTAGAGGAGGTTTCCCACGCACCTGTGGGTAAATACGAGCGGCTAATGACCTCGTTGATAAGGAAACTAGAAAGAATAAATATATTGTATATTATTAATTTTTCATATCTAATAAAAATGTATTCAAATTTCTAAGGCTTTTTTTAATTATTAGATAGGTACTTACACAAATTATTACAACATACTACTTCAAAATTCCGTCCTCATCACGCAATCAGTTAAATACCTACTCAAGCAATATTACCAACAAATACAATAGTTTGTTTTGGAAGAACACCAACGTATGAAACGTTGGTGTTAACCCCTTAACGAGGGACGTCTTCAGGGTGAGTGCGGTTCGCGTCGCGTTCGTTCAGCGTCGCGGCGCACAACCCGCTTACATTAATAATGAATTTATCAAACTACGAAAGTTTTTATAGTAAAATACAATAGTGTTGCAATAAATACATAATATATATATAGGTACCACAAAACAGCAATTACTCATGATAAAAGTTTATGGTTTGCCATGTCTGTATGTATACCGGCAGGAAATGTCTCCTCAACTTTCTAACGACAGATATTGACGTAATATAAGTGTGGAGTGCACTTATAAAATATAATGACACTGTAACTTGTTGTCCAAATACATTGCACAATAAAATTCAAATGTCAAAGAAAGTATTTCATAAGTTTTTATGAAAGTAGCTTCACATAATATGTGAAGCTACTTTCATAAAAACTTATGAATCTACACAAATAATGCTTTTTGAGAGAAATTACCACATAAACCTATGTCAAAATAGAAATATAACAGAAAAATTAATGAATTGACAGAATAATAATTCCAGATCCAGAAGAAAATATAACAAACAGACATTTAGATTATCGATAATAATACTGGCACATCACTATGCGAACTAGAAGCTTCCCACGACAAAGCATTTTCACCTAGTTCCACGGCAAAAACTGTTCCCATTTCAAACATGTACCAATGCGCAAATCTGTATATACTCATAGGCACCTTGTTGTATAACGAAATCGGCATACAGCTTTTTCCCCTCACTAGTTGTGAAATTAGTAATTGGCGATCGGGGTATTGTTTTACAATGGTCGGTCTTTGGCTTGTTACGAGTTTACGCAAGGTATAAAAGCCCTGCGTTAAATTTAATAATATGTAAGTATTAATTATTAGGTAATCTAAACTGTGGTTTTACACTTCCTGGGTTATAGAAAGCCTATCTCGTAGATAGATAAGGTTAGACATCTACGAAGTATCGTTAGAATATTATTTTTTGTGAAAAACCTTACCAAAAGAAGTCAGTACTAGGTTTTTCTTGCTTTTTCAGGTTGATTTATACAACAGCAGTATTACAACACCTTTATTAATTAAAAGATTTTATGAGTCAATAACAAGCGATTACGTAAAATTACTAAATAACGATCTAAGTATAATCGGTTTTAAAATCCTAATATAATTTTTGTAAACAAAAGAGTTACTAAACTAAAGAAAAATTGGTGGAAAATATTTTATGACCCTAATACGAGTATCATCAGAGAAAAATTGCAAGAGGTTGTAACATTTTTTCTTTGGACAACTTTCATTCATCAATTGTTTTTTGTCTTTCAACCGTAACTCCATATTGCTCCTTTTCCGCTGCGTGTGTGCAATAAGCGTAGGTATTTTGATATTTTTATTCTAGTATTTTGTAGTTCCCTTGCTGTTACCGCTTAGTTTTCTGTTATACATAAATATGATGGTGTTTTCATGTATGTTTGCTTGTGTTTACTTAAATTATTTTGGATTCTAGAACAGAGTACAGGTATATAGAAGTAAGCACTGCATAACAGGACACAGAACTTGCTTGCTTGAAACTATAATACCTACGTTACGTGTTTTAGGTACCAAGCAATCAGATCGAACATAGTGCGAGCTGCCAAACATATCAAAATGTTGGCCTACATGCCAAGTTTTGCGAGTCGATTCTTTAACTCGACGCCTGCAAAAAGCAGAAGTGCAATAAGGAAAGAGTATTTGCTCTAATAAATCAGGGATTTACTCATGAATAGCTGCTTCATCACGTAATTGTCTATGGTTGCGTTAAAAAAATTGTATTACAATAGGATGCGTTTTTAGTTAGGCGCAGCTAGTATTATGTCTGTGGTTTTAGTGAAAATTTGGAGCAAACCATTGAGTCACTCCGAATTAGGTACATTCGGATGATGTGATGCTGATGATGTCTTACTTATAAGGATGAGACTTTGGTGTTTTCTATAAAGGTTGGTGGAAGTCCCCTTACGTAAGAGATGGTAAGAGGAATAACATCCAACCTAAAAAGTAAGGTCATTAAAGTTAATGTAAGTCCCTTTACTCTAGTAAGAGGAGTAGAGGAACTTTATTATCGGAAAATACTAACATTTCAACCTATTATGTAGGACATCATCAACCTACGATAGCCTCTATATTAGACTACACAGAATACATAATCCTTTATCTCCCCAGGTGGCTGGTCCTTCGGTACTCAGAAGTTCAAGGAGATGTCATCAACCCGCTACGCCCGACAGACCTTCATCTACTCCGCAATTCCTTACCTGAGGGACAGGAACTTCGACGGGCTTGACATCGACTGGGAGTATCCTAAGGGAGGGGACGATAAGAAGAATTATGTGCTGCTGTTGAAAGGTAAGTCTTTCCACCAGGGATATGTAATGTAGCTGCAAAATAGATTTTCTACCGACTTCAAGAAGGATGTTCTCAATATGATCAAGTAGAACTGTCATGTTTCTACTAATGAGGTAAATTATTCAGAGCATTTTACTAATAAAAATTGCGTCAGACCTGCATTAGTAGTTATTGGATCATATTTAGCAATCATCTTACTTTTACATTCAAAAACATCCCCTAGTAAATTTTGAATATTTTAAAAAACTTTTAAATACAATCTTGTTTATAGTCTAGGACCAAAGTGCTTGGGAAGACAAATCCAACGAACCCAAACGTAGTTAAGTCATTTTGTATTGGAGTTCCTAAAGCCACCTTCGGTTTCCATCATCAGACCAGCTCTATGGTACCATGACATTCCATTGTCACCAAATTTACATAAGTATGCCAAATTTCAGCTCAATCGGTTGAGGATAACTGGTCTAAAATTGAGTTGCAAGATTTCACCCGAACAAACATACATATATACATTGCAAGTTAAATAAAAGCTTGTAAAAATACTGCCTGGTATTCTGAAAATTCCACTTATATAAGTTAAAACATATTTGCTTTAGAACTCTGACCTAATACTCATTGAAAGGCAAAGTTAATAGGATCTAAAATGCTCTGAATGAAAGATTAAATTAGGTCAAAGCGTGCTGGGTCTCGATTCAATAAGGTAACAATAAGGTAAACAAAGTGGATCTAGCAATATACATAGATGACGTAGGCAGCTAAAAGCCAATTTTACGAGGAGTAACATGATGAAAAACTACCTCAATCAATACCTATGATCTATCTGTGGTCAAGTGGTCTTCACTTTGAGGAGACTACACTGGCTCATTCTTGAATTTTAATTCGGGCGAGTTTGTAAGAATTTTAAAAAGGGTTCAACGCGCCCGCAGGCCTTATTAATTTCGAACACGCTAGATGTATCTTAACCCGCTAATTTACTTATTAGATTTTTCTGCCTTAAGGCATTTAGTTTCTTAATTATTCACACTATTTTATTATACTAATAAAGTATATGTGATCGAAGTAGCAAAAGTTATTTAAAACTTCAACAAATGTTTTACTGCTTGCTTGGATAGGCGTTTGTAATTTATTCACGGTAAACTACTGAACATTTAAAGGTAATGAGATAAACAGAGAAAGATAGAGTTAAAAGAGGTCGACTAAGAAAGGGACTTTTACCTTGTAATAACGCGTACGCAAAATCAGAGAGTAACCAGTTGGGTCTATTTGTATTACTTTATGAAATGTAGGTAGGTAGGTACGCACGTTTATTTAAACTACAATTGAAAAATAATTATAATAGAAGATAGTAAAGAGTTTATACTCAAACTATACTCCGTCCACGTATTTATTTTTTTCGAATGAAAAATACAATATTTCTTAAAATCTGTTTCTTTTAAAGAATAGTGCCGCGAATCTATCAGCTCATAATAGTCTTGGGTTATACTAGGCAAAATATGATACCTGTGACTTACGTTACAGTGCCTTCAAAATATATGTGACAAATACCTGTGACAAAATACTAGCTAGTATTTCTACCAAGCACGTAAAAATGCATTGTTTTACTGATTGAATAATATACATATTTATTGTAGCGATGACTGAGTAAGTAGCAGTAGCATGTTGATATACCGAATAAATTTAAATGGTATTTTCTTCAACTACTTTGTTACATTGCGGTATACATTTCAAATTTCCAAGTATAAAATACTAGGTGTGTCTCATTCTGACTTAGTGATATTATCAAAGAGAGAATATAGAAGCGATATTATCTAGCTGAAGCGATTTATTACGTAGGTACCTAATACAATAACAATGATATAATATCGTGCACTCGTGACACTGGCACTGCCTGTGTGACAGTCACATATATATTTAGTTCACATACCACCAGTTTTCTATATCTGTGACTTTTATCAGTGACGATAAATAGGTACGCCTCAAGCCTAGCTCATAAAAAATCGGAACTATCGAAAGCTTCGATATTTATCGAGCTGACAGATTACGTGTCTATGAAAAATCGTATTCTTTCATTATGTCACAAAAAATTAATGCATGGACAGAGTATAGAGAGTATAGATATACAATACATAGTCGCAGGTTACAGCCATCAAAATGCAGGTTACCTCTAATTTCTAATGTGCAAACTACTAGAATAAACATACAAACCATAACTTTTACTTACAACACCAGAATAACTCTGAGATTTTCTTCAAAAACTCCATCAAGCATGCATATAACAATCCAGCAACAAATTCCGCGGTGGCCAGAAGGTTCCAAGAATATGTCTCGCACTTTATATCAGAACCAGGAACTATTTCTCAAATAACAACACAAATCTACGGGAGCGCCGCGCGCGAGCTCTTGTGGAAGCGTTTTAAACCTGGGGTAGTAGTATAAAGTATAGATGGATAGTGTAAAAAGTTTGGTTCATTTTTGGCGGTGACCAAAGACAAGATTGAATAGGTGTCTTCTTGACCTTCGTGATACATCGTCGGCCACATGGTCACTTACCGTCAGGTGAGATTGTGGTCAAACGAAGATCTATTCAGGATAAAATCATAATAAAATATTTCCTAAATATTATAATAAAAAATTCCTTAATATTTTCTATACTAAAATATGTATTTAAGAACGAGGTTTTGAATAAATGAAGTGAAATTCCTAATAACAAATAATATAATGTAATAATAGTATTGGACATTCTTAATACAATACATACAAAGATTGTTTTTTTTAGTATCATCATCATCATCAGCCCATACACGTCCACTGCTGGACATAGGCCTCCTCCGTACGACGCCACAAATAGCGGTCCTGAGCCGCCTCCATCCATCGACTCCCTGCGACCGCTACGATGTCGTCGGTCCATCGAGTGGATGGTCTCCCATGTAGGGGGGATTTGCCATAATCACCACGCTTGGCAGGCGGATTGGTGATCGCAGTGTTGGTGTTTAAAAATACTCAGAAGCAAGCTGCTGCCCTTCCTCTGGTAGGTTCGCTTAGTCGGCTTTTACGATATCCACGGGTTGAGTTGGAGGGGTCGATATTCGTACGCCGCGACCCCACGGCTTTTTAGTATACATACATCAGAACACCCGGAACAAATATTTGCACATCGTATAAACTTATTGCAGTCATTAGCCAGGTGCTGTTGTTCACATATTTGTAGGTGTGCTAAGAAGGTAATGAGTAAGAAAACGTAATCTACCGTTTCACTTGAGTTTTCACTTAAAGAAAACATTTCTTGGCTGGATATTCAGTTTTTATTAAAAGCACTTTATTTTGTTCAATTTCTAAGTACTATATAATAAAAGCATTCAATACATATGTTTTGCCCAACAAAATCGCCAAAAAAAAATGAGTTGTAGTAATTCTATGCCTTAACCGTTAACCGATAACCGTTGGGGAGTAAAGGTACTCGGGTGACAACCGCGATGCAATGCGAAACGGGTTGTGGGAAGACCTCCCACTCGATGGACCGCATCGTAGTGGTCGCAGGGAATCGTTGGATGGAGGCGGCTCAGGACCGCTATTCGTGGCGTCGTTTGGGGGAGGCCTATGTTCAGAAGTGGACGTGTACGGGTTGATGATGATGAATTCTATGCCTTACAGTTCCTTGCAACCGCAAAATTTTCCTTCAGAACTCAACAAGGCTTCCACAGAGCTCATATAAATTCCGCGCACAGACCAAAGTATCTCGTATTTCATACACAAGATCTAATATCTCCATAATTTCTGCTGCTCTGTTTTCTTGCTTGAAGTTATTTTGTTCTTGCTATTGGATGCTTTTGACTAGAACTATCTGATTGGATACTTTACTCCATTCAAAAACTTAATCACGAAAAGTAGTTTAAAGGATTTTTGGGCAGTGAAGTTGATTTTTACTAAAATTAGGTTGGTATTAAATTTTCTGCATTATACGCATAATTTTTATTGTAATGTTAAAAAAGGATTATTTTTGAACTCTTGAGTAACAGTTCCATTTTAACCGACTTCAAAAAAGTAGGAGGTTCTATGTTCGGCTGTATGATGTTTTTTATGCATGTTCGTCTATTGCTTCGTCATTTATTAACCGATTTTGAAAATTCTTTAGCTATTGTATAGAGAATGATCTCGAGGTGGTCCCATAAAAATATTATTCTCAAGGAATTAATATTTGTGACGCAAAACTTAATTTTTTTTAAGTACTTTTGAAAAAGTCAAATCAATTTTTAACCAACCAAAAGCTAAAGAAGGAGGTAGCTATGTTCAGCTGTTCGTATTTTTTTAATGTATATTCGATGATTATTCCATCAGTTATGGACCGATTTGAAAAATTCTTTCGCTATTGTTCGTTCATAAGGTAATAAAAAAAAGAGGGAAAAGTAATTTTCCCGAAAATCTTAACAAACTGTAAATATTAAGGAATTTCAAGGTGGGTTTTTAGTTTTTTCAAATCAATCAAATTATTAGGAGTGCTTTTAAATACCTATAATTACGAAAGTATCACTGTAAACAAAACAAGCATTTAAAATTGGAACACAGCTTCAGAATTCAACCACAAAGGTTCTAAATTCAAAACAACTGTTCTAAATTCAACCGAACCAACCGCTGCATTCGGCACATATCAAATGTAATCTATCGTTTGATATTGCAATATCTGGCGCGTCTAAATATTGGCAGCGTGGCCAGGTGCTCATCGTAGATTTATGAACTGGTTAGACAGGACATTATTATTTTAGCAAAAAAATTTAAATTATTCCACAGTTGGTTTTATTTGGGAGCTTACCGTATCTATCATTAACCAAGTAATTAGATAAGGTACCTCTTTGGCTATTGATTACAGTATTATGGGTTACTAACAAAATAATAAATATATACCTATAAGTAGCGAGGTTCTACATATATTGGCGGCATTATCGCTCTATGAAATATCTTTTATAACTTAGTGTAAAAAAATCTTACGACTGAAGCTAATGAGAACAGAAAACATGACTAGCCGAACTTGTCTCAAGCTTATTACACAATTTTCGTTCGTCTATTCAAAGCAAAAATCGTGAAATTTCAGTGGAATTAATTGTCTTTCGGAACTTGACACTTAATTTTCTGACAAAAGCCCCAATTCCCGAAACACTGCATCAAAATAGAAGTGCCACTTCTAATAATTATCCTGCTTTAGTGATGCGCAGTGTCTACAACTATCGATATTTCCTAGAATATTCTATATCGCTTTTATTGTTACATGAATGTCGTAAATTTGGTTTGCTAAATTATATTTTGGTATCTGAATAGGTTCTAAATAATTTTAAATAATAGAAATAACAAGCATGTCTATTAATTCTAAGATGTTCCAGGGACTGGTCTAACTACTACTAGTGATGCTATAAGCCAATATAAAAATTTATCGATAAATAATCCACTTATTTCGGCTACCAGTCGACAACCAAGCCTAAATAGATTAAAAACAAATTGCCAAGTCTTGCCACTGCTAGTGCCGTGCTTTCTATCAAAATACAATTTATCGATACGTATATCGATAGACCGCATCGGTTGCCCGCTGCTCTGCACCTGTCGCCAGGTCGGGTAGTAAATGGAATGTTTTTGTCGATAGTTTTAATTGATTTTTCGCTGCCGTGGTTTAGCTGAATAATCTTGAAATATTGCTGACATTCGTGGATCCATAAATATCCATAAATATATTAAGTCGAATAGAATAACATACAGTATAGACGATGTCATAATAAAGAATTTAGGTAGTTATAATGCATTTAGGTTACCCGGTGAATGCCCTCCGTGGTTATACGGTTTTGAATTAAATCTATTTTGATGAAAAAATCAAAATCTACAAACAAGTAACCTTTTATCTTTTCTATTAACATTTTGATTATTAGGTCAAGGTAACGATCTAGCCAGGAAATTTACAAACAGACTGGTACAATTCAAATTTGAGCTTTTTAGGTATCCAAAATCCAATGCAAATTCTTCATAAATTGAGAATTAATTCTGATCCGTTGCGGACGTTATTTTAATTAAAATTCAATCAACTGAACTTGGACATTTCGATATCGTATTATTTGTTTCAGAGTTAATAAATTACAATGATAATTAGAAAATTATGAAATATTTTGATTCCGTACAGGTACGCCTTTAAAATATGTATAACATCTACCTGCCAAAAACTCTTGACAAAATATAAAAGAACTGAAAATAATAGGTTTCAAAATCATCCTGACGTAATGTACTTATAGTTACCAATTTGTTAACTGCTTGTAAAATACAGTTATTGATACATTTTCAATAATAACAGTATCTCAACAAATCGTGCGCCAGGGCCGTACCGTAATTGTTGTAAATTATCGATAGAAATGTGCGGTAGTATCGTGTAATAGGTATAATCGATAAACAGGCATCCCTAGGGCCGAATCAGAACCCTGTGCACGTTTTGACAGCACTCCGTCACGACTCCACTCCGTGGTGTTGTAAAGCTGTTCTGCGCAAATTATAGGAATTTTGTAATATAATAAGCTATGATGGATTGTATCCTTTGCTAAAAGCCCTTAGGAGCAGTTGAAGATATTGTAATTGTCTATGAAAGATAATATTTGCGCTTACTTTGAGCCGTCGCGACCTGCTCGCTGCGCAATAGCATCTCTTCGAAATCGATCGCAAATCGTCGCTGTGATAAGGCTGAGATATTTACATACATAAACAGGGTGTTGCGCTCATATATTTACGATCAAAAGAAGTTGGGTGATCAAGTCTCGATCTGCACCGTTTCATATATGTTCTGCATGTTTTGGAGTCGTGTGCATCTCTTATTATTCACTATTTTCAAATAAATTAAATCCACGTAAAACCAGATTTGTAAATATTAACATTTCCTGAAAAATACGGGAGAATTAAGCTTTAACTTTCCCACGTGATAGATGCTAATATAACAATAATGCTGCATAATCCACACAGCATAAAAACATTACATAGATGTTTTTTATTAAGTACACACCGACACCACACAGAAATATATTAGACTATAAGTTGAGTAAGTTGTGTAGTATTAAGTTGTCTGTCCTGTAAAGTTGCTTGAATAAATAAATCTGTAAAACTAAATCTATAAATTAAAAAAATCTAAATAATAAGCTCAGTTTTACCGCACACCACAAATGTGAGAATTTGCCTTTAACCTTAACACCATACCAAGCCAACAAGGTAATAAACAAGCTAACAAAGCTAAAGGACCCTTTCGGCAGATTCAGATCATAATATTTGATGAGAAAGGGATGGGAAACCGTTACATTTTATTGGCTAAGCCATAATCGAAACTTACGAGCAGGAGTATGGGGACATGATTCTCTTGTAACATCTTGTGGACCACTTGTAACAAATAACAAAGGACGTTTGTAGAGGTGGAAACTCCCATATATTTTTGTCAAGTCTTATAATAATATATAATTTCTTAGCTTCCACCCATCTTCACACAATCATAAAAATAACACAATCTTAGTGATATACATTTTTGTTGGAAGTGCATCTTACGAAAGGATATTGAAATAGTCCATGATTGTGATTCAACTCCTTTTTAATTAATAGGGATGAAAAAGTTTTAGTGCATCTTGACTAAATCTTTTTTCATCCCTATTAATTAAAAAGGAGTTGTATCTCATAGAGACTATGCCACTCTCGTAAGAGATAAATTAATTTCATCCTCATCATCATCAGCCCGTACACATCCACTGCTGAACCTCCTAGGCCTCCCCCAAACGACGCCACGAAAGGCGGTCCTGAGCCGCCTCCATCCAACGACTCCCTGCGACCGCTACGATGTCGTCGGTCCATCGAGAGGACGGTCTCCCATGTAGGGGGATTTACCATAATCCTCTTGGCAGGCGGATTGGTGATCGCAGTGTTATATCGGAGTATATGCGGTAAATTAAAAAAAGGCTGAGAGGAAAGCTCTGTAGCGTCGAAATCTTGTCTATGGGAATGCCGTTGGAAATTAATTTATAATAGTTAATTTTAAACATGGCAAATCAAACAAACTACAAAACAACTTTCATCAACGACACATTCTTACTGTGTCGCATAATAGAAAAGGTCTCAGAAACTCTACTCACTACCCAAAACTATCGGATTAAAGTAATTAATTCAACCCCTAGAGAATTGATTGTCATTCCGTATGCGTAGCCAGCCAGGGGGGCAATTCTGCTAACCAATTGCTTTACTGCAACGATGGTATCGCCGTATGATCGTCACGTAGAATCCTTAGACCTTAGAAACCCTAGAGTCTAGTAGGTAAGTGCGTGCAGTGCTATTTGCACGGAGAGATTGTTATAATGATTTAAGAAAACCTTGACACTTTTCGCGTCCCTTTTTCTGCAGTTTCGTTAAGGTAGGTTGAAAATGTGTCATTCTGAGAGGATACCATTGTCATAGTGAAGCGATTAATTTTGCAGAATAGAGTCCCAGGGTGATTTAGGGTGAACTACCCCAGCTCACCCTGGTAAGGGTAAGTTCGGTGAGTTTGCTTACCACACAGTGTGTCTTTAATTACGTGTAGAAGTCGTTAGGTAGCAGAGGCTTTGTACACATTGTGCAGTAAATTTGTTATGTAAGTTGAGAATATTTTACTTGGCGGGTGTTTAATAGCACTGTTTTTTTTATCGGGGCATAAAAAATTTAGGTTGTAGTATTGTTTTTTTATACTATTAATAAAAAAAAAGAATAAAAAATTAATTCATGATTTTAAATATAAGATAAACTGATATTGATTGGTATTAATATGGACCAGTTGAGCTGCCTGTATATTGTTTGCAATAGTTTGCAGTTGGCTCAATTGCTTCGGTTGTAAATACTAGTTCTAATTTGTTTATATTATTTGATTGTTATTTTCTTTGTTTATTTATAAGATACCACGATATCATTATAAATAATATTGAAAAATTACTACCCCTAATTTTAGTACATGTTTCATTTGAACAAGAGTTGGTAGATCTATGTAATGGAACATAGAATATATAATGCACTCTGAATGGTCTTCCCAAAAAAGCAATAATCAACATTTTATTATTTGAAAATAAGAATCACGACCATCCTAAATAAATTTTCAAGAAAAATGCCAATACGGAACCTCCGTACAAAGATAGAGATAGAAAATAGTGAAATCTTATCTTATATCTTTAAACGGGCAATTCTTGTATAATACATACATATATTATATAATCTGAATCTCGGAAACGGATAAAATGATTTTCATGAAATTTAGTATACAGGGGGTTTCGGGGGCGATAAATCGATCTAGCTAGGATTCATTTTTAGAAAATGTCGCTTTATTCGTGTTTTCAATAATCAACTTTATCGATAGGGTACTCCCATAGATCCCATCCAGGTACTGAACATAAAAAGGACATTTTTGATGTGTTTTGTAGAGTTATAAATTGGTTACAATTTATTTTTTATCCACAACGCAGTGTTTCTTCAAGCTTTATCTAGGTTTTCCTTAAAAGAATATCGTTTCTAGAAAAATAGATTCATGAGATCATGCGTTAAAAACGTGTAAAACAACAGCTACCGTGCGGTCACCTATGCGTCTCCTGACCTTATACAAATGTCAAGGATTTGATGGTATGGATAGATGACTCACAAACAAAATAAGTAACTGATGATTTGGTCCTAATTGGGCATCCTCCTTTCTACAAGGATTCAGCCACTCAGATCCTAGGCCACTTGACAAAGTTATTGAGAAAATTGGACGTTTGTTTCCGAACTTAGCTGACGCTCTATCGCACGACTCGAGAGGATGGCTTGTAGGCGACAAAACTGTAGAGAGCGGCTTCAAATGTGAGGTACTCCTTTTGGTTACCTACCAGACCAATATAAATTGACACAATACAGATTTATAAAAATCTTTATTGACAAAGAAAATAACAATCAAATAATATAAACAAATTAAACTAGTATTTACAATTGTAAAAATTGAGCTAACTGCAGACTGTTGTTATTAACTGTTTTATAAAAATAGTTTTACAAGATAAATAATAAATTCAGGCGTTACTTTGCGGAAATCCATTGCAAAATACATATGTATTACAATGAAAAAATATTTAGTGACTATTCCGCTCGTAGAGAGACGAAACTAGTTGACAACTTACTTTGATGAATACTATCAGAGTAGGTTATACGCGGAATTCTTACTAAATATATTTTCATTCTAATATCTAGCTGTACAAGAGTAAATTTGGAATGTGTTTTAGAAGTCAATGAGACCAATATAATAATTACAACATTAAAATTCGCTTACGCTTCGCAGGGTTATCAAAAGAGAACAAGTATGCACAAGTAAAAAAAAAAAATTTAAGAATTGGGTCATCCCACGAAAACACTGCACTTTTTCACGATCAAAAGTAACCTGTGTTACTTTTGATCGTGATATAATGTATTCGGATACCAAATTTGATCCAAATCCTTTCAGCCGCTTGAGCGTAAATAAGTACCGAACATATGTACATTCAAACTTTTGTCTTTATAATATTAGTGTGATGTGATAATCCTAGCAGAATACAAATAACTCCAATCGCTCTAGTATCAAATTACGCGGCTCGCTTCGCTCACCGGTATCGTATTTGATACAGTTAATCAACTCTTGATTTACATCCCTTCGGCTTCTCGGAAACCTCATTAACGGCTGTAGCGGGTTTCTCGGTTACAAAGTAATTATTCCAATGACAAATAGTGATACAGCCGCCAAAGTTTCCTACCGTTAATTTAATTCTGTGGGTGAGCTTGTCTCTGTTTGACGAGATATCTACTTACTTTTATATGCATCCTACGTATATTATAAATGTTTAAGTTTGTAAGAATGGATGTATGGCTGTTTATTCCTCTTTCATGCAAAAACTACTGAACCGATTGGGCTGAAATTTGGTATGGGTATAGTTTGGGACCTGGAATGGCATGTAGGCTATTTTTATTCCGATAAAACGCGGGCAAAGGCGCGGGCAGCAGCTAGTTATATATATTCGTATCAATTATTTAGTATCAATTACAAAACTGTGCTTATTTTTAGCTTGGACTTTTCTTTCACACAGCGTCATCTACGCTGTATGAAAGAAAAGTCCAACATTGTTAATTTATCAGCTCCGGCTGTTCACGGAAAACGCACCGGTGCGTTTTCTGGTGCTTTAATTCCACAATTGGATCCGCGCGGTCCAAATATTTCAGTCCAAAATGGAACTAACTCGAAACAATTAACTGACCTAGGTCAATCATACCGATATTATTAATTTGAAAGTAACTCTATCTATCAGATAGACAGAATTACTTTCATGGCGTGAAAAGGTAACAGACAGAATCTGTCTGTTACCTTTTACGCCTAAACGCAACGCAACGCTTAATGAAATTTGGCAAGGAGGTTGATGGTATCCAGGGGACGGACATAGGGTACATGAAAAGCGTGTGCAAAGTCGTGGGCAGCAGTTAGGCCAGCTAGTAATAATTATTAAATCGTGCTCAATGGATACCGTTAACTAATATACTTCTTTCTTTCTCTAATAAAATAATTTTCCTGCCACCCGGAAATAATTGTGCAATAGGTTTTTAATAACAGTTTTAAGGTAAAAACTTTCATGTGTTACATGAAAGTCGATATTTATAAACGATAGGTTGCCCTTTCTAAATTACCAGTCTTCAAGACTATTCTAAAGACTACTGTTCTAAAGACCGGAGTCAAAAAGTTGGCGGTGTTGCACTCCCGTGTCAGAAAGCACATTAAGCTGTTGGTCCTGCGCCTGGCCTCTACCCGGTCGTGTCGGTCTGCCGTCCCATGATTATGAGAGTGAGGGAATAGAGAGTGCACCTGTGTTGTGCACTATAATACGCCCTGCTGACATGGCTTGTCTCCGTTGACACTGGCTACCGTGTCCGAAGATTCGGCTAGGAGGACATAATCATCATCAGAACGTTTAAGGTCAAATGTCATAATCGACATTCATAATGGTAATCATAATGGATTCTATACACCAAAGTCGGTCACATACAGCCCAGCAGTTTGGTGTGACATTCAGTGTCATATTATGTAGGCTGACAGTACTTTGACAACTGGTCGGCTGCCCGCCGAATGTGGTATTTTTATTAGGGTTTTCATCTAAGCTTCTCGAAGCGACGCGTGATCTAAGAGCTGGTGAGTATCTGGCGCAGTGCATAAGCCATACAGCGGGGCAATGCAGCCAGTCTCTTGGGAACGCTTCCGACTGGTATTGATATGGACCAGTTGAGCTACCTGTAAATTGTTTGTAACAGTCTGCAGTTAGCTCAATTGTTTCAATTGTAAATACTAGTACTAATTTGTTTTTATTAATTGTTTTTTTTTTGTTAATAAAGGGTTTCTAAGCTTAGACATCGAATGTTAATTCCTTTTCTCGCGCACGACGTCGATATATTGAATTCGTTTTGTAGAGTAGAAAACCTGATTTGAAATTCTGTTCGTATCTGAAATACGAGATATCGTGCCCTAGGACTGTTGCCAAGAATAAACTATATTATCTACGGTTCCGTCTTTCATATTTATAGATATGTATGTATGTGTATTCCGTTTTGCGAAAACAACCTTTTCTAATACGATTCTCCCTCGTTTTTATACTTTTACATAATACTACTTCCGTCGAGCTTTTGAAAACACGGGATACTTATTCGATGAACGCGTTATAACTCGTTTCAGTTTCAATTTACGTTTTTAATTTTACTAGACTAGACCATGAAGTGTCTATAATGAGTTTTTATATTATGTGGCGTCAAATATTCCATAGGCATCTTAATATCGTAATTTATAAGCCTAGTTCTTTATGGATTTTTTTTTGGGAAAATTCCTTTCTTATGTCTGTTTTTACATCAAGCAAGTACTAATCGAGTTGAAAAAGTTCCAGTAAAGTTTATTATATAAAAATTCTGCAAATTTTTGATAATGATGTAGCTATTTCGAGTTTAGGTTCTGTAAGTAAATATCCAGTGCCTGATCAACATACCATTGTGTCAAACCAGCACTTCCTTTTCTGCTCTTTTCTCATAATAAGCACGGTCAGAGATTCGAATAATCTTCCTGTGTCTGTCTCCCGCTAGAAAGCAATCTTGGAGTCTTCAAATCCAGAGTATCCATCTTCTGGGAACGACCTCTGTGGCGTGGCGGGCGAAGGTTCGCCTACGACGCAATCGAACCTTCAACCTCCTGCGTCGTAGTCGCCTACGGAACAAATGTTTGTAAATCTGCAAATACTGTGTTTTGGATGTTATGTATTAAAGAAATATCTATCTATGTAGGTAGTGTTTTGTATTAAGTATATCAGTTATCTTATCTAGGACCTATCCATAACACAAGCTCGGCATAGCTTGGGGTTAACACTGTATGATTTCTCCAGCATTAGTATTATTTATTCTTAAAGCTTTCTCCATCTTAGGCCATATCTTCACCTATGTGAGATGGTGGCTATACGCTGACTGATCTATAAAAACTCTAAAATCCTACTTTGGAAGTCAAAACATATTAAATGTTTTGCCTTAGCGAATAAGCACCCAAACCTGTTAAAGTAACCGTAACAAATTCACAAACGGTAGGTTTATAATAAAATGCGTTTCGTCTACGTTTTTAAGGATCAAGGGAAAATTGTGAATACTTTCGGGGAGAACAGGGAAAATTATTTCACCAGAGTTTTATGCTCTATTTCGTTTGAGTTTTGAAACGTTTATAAAAAGTATAGAGTGTATTGATAATTTTTGTGAGCAACGAGCGACAGAGGCACTGATGTTTGCGGATTCGATTCCCCCAGGATGTTTGTTTGTATGATTTGTAGTGGTTTGGAAGTGTTTCAGGTCTGAGTGTTTATTTTGACTGAGGTTTGGTCATATTAGTAGATAAGAACATAGGTAGAGCGGAATCTTCAGCCCCGGACTGGCTCAAGGTCGCGACAAAATACTCAGTCTACCTATGTTTTTGTCTACTCATATGGTTTGGTGATATGTGCCCGGATTTAATAATCAAAACTTTGAAAACATACTTAAGGAAGACCTGTGTGGCGTATCGGGCGAAGGTCCGCCTGCGACGCTGGAAGTTGCGGGTTCGATTCCCGCCTCAGTACAAATCTTTGTACGATCTGCAGATAGTTCATGGTGTTCTGAGTGTTTTATATGTTTAGTAAAAAAACTATGTATGAAGTATAATGTAATTATGTTCCATAACTTAACCAGTATCCACAACACAGGCTCTGCTTAGCTTGGAGATAGTGATGCTGCATGAATTGTTCATCATTAAAATTATTAAATTTTGAATTTTCCTATATGATTGCCTACAGAATTAAATTAATATTACCGATAGACATTAAGACACGGTTATTGAATTGTATTGTGTGATTTCAAGGAGCGTCCTTTCAAAATCATGGCTCAGAAATCCTTCGCAGACGAGTATCTTCACGAGAGCACTGTTTTACAATATACCTACTAGATGAGAGACACAATGATTGAAATCGTTTGTTTTAAATCGTCTAGGCCACGAATTAGTCAAAAATAACTGTGAACTGTGTTTTTTTCTATTAAAATAATTTAGTAGTTTTCACAACACAGGTTTTGTCAATACTAAATTCCTTTTATCCATGAGTTCCTACCATAAAGCTTTGTAAAGAAAAATAAAACAACATTCTTTTAGGTAGGTAAATATGTACTAGTAGCTGGTGCCCGCGCCTTCGCTCGTATTTATCGGGATAAAAAATAACCTATATGTTATTCCAGGGCTCAAACTATACCCATACCAAATTTCAGCCTAATCGGTTCATTAGTTTTTACGTGAAAGAATAACAAATATCCATACATCCATCCATACAAACTTTGACATTTATAATATTAGTAGGAAGTAGGATTTTAACTAATAATACTGGCAGGGCACACAAGTCTGTTCTCTGAACGGAACAGGCCACGTGCCCAGAAATTACTTTGGCAGATTATGAAGTTTGCATTTGTTTAAAAGTTTATCAAAACTGTCTAACTTTTGGATTAAGTCTGGTTATAGTCTTCTTGCGAAAGCTGACATAATTTATTTACTCCTAAATCTGTCCGCTCCTTTATTTCAAAGGAGGTGGTATGCCCTAGTGCTATAGTGCAAGAGAGGAAGTCACCTCCTGTGTCTTAACATACCTCATCAGCCTAAGACCATCTAACCTACTAGGTCATCATCAGCACAAAACGTCATACTTCGGGCCACAAACAGTTGAATCACGCGAGCCCAAGTGAAAATCACTACATAGTAAAACAAAGTCGCTTCCCGCTGTCTGTGTGTCTGTCCCTATTTATGCTTAGATCTTTAAAACTACGCAATGGATTTTGATGCGGTTTTTTTAATAGAGTGGTATTTTTTTTCGGTAGAGTGGAAGGTTTATATGTATAATTTGCACTTGTGCGAAGTCGGGGTGGGTCGCTAGTTCAAAATAAATCAATATTTCTTGTATCACTTTGGCCCACTCGTCGTTTGTTATAAAACTCAGCTTTTGTACAGTCGTTCATATTATTGAGAGTCAATTAAAGGCTCTAAATATTTACTCTATTTAATAATACATTCAATTTGTGGCGTCGCGTCGTACGGGGGAGGCCTATGTCCAGCGGTGGACGTGTATGGGCTGATGATGATGATGATGATGAACAATGGGTATTGCCATACATAGTTTACAACGCTTGGTAAGCGGATTGGTGATCGCAGCGGAAGTGTTAGTTAAGTACCATTGTATTTCAATTATTCTAGGGTATTGTATTTTTATTAGATCAATTGTTTGCAACAGTCAGTTACCAGTAGCTCAATTGTAAATACTATTTCTAATTTGTTTCTATTATTTGATTGTAATTTTCTTTGTTAATAAATATAATTAGACAGAGAACCGAAACTCTGCATTAGTCAAGCACAATCAAGTATTTAGGTACAGAATTTTCAAATAAACTCTACTGAGATGTTGTTAAGGCGCAAAGTAATGCGACACTAGCGCCACTCTTCATTTTTTCTTGTATTATCGTTATGGAAAAGAATGTGCCCATGGTGGCCACCAAACGCAATAAACCATTTCTGCTAATACTAAATGAAACAAAACTGTTACCTAGGTATCAAAAAATAGTTTATACTGGGTATTATCAATTGGCGGTGAGAACTTTTGGTAATTCTTTTCCATAACGATATTAAATAAAAAATAAAGAGTGGCGCTAGTGTTGCATTACTATGCGCCTTGAATCAATAATAACTCTTACTTTCTTGATATCAAAACATACATTAGAAGGGTTACTAGATGGATGTCATGTTCCGTTTTAGCCATATTCTGCTTTCGTTATGTTCTGATTTAGTCATGAATTAGTCAAGTTCTCTTTTTGTCATATTCTACTTTCGTCATATTCTGCTTTCGACATAAGTGCTATGTCTGTTCTGTGCTGTATCAGGGTTGTGTTTGTCAATAATTTTTTCTCTATCTCTATCTACATTTTCTGCTTTCGACATATTCTGCTTTCGACTTATTGCGAATATTTTAAAGGTTTGGTAAATTCACAATATTTTTTTTTTATCATACTAAAGGGCTAAGTTCTAGTCGACTCGCATTCCGTACCGTCGACAACTATTTCGCAAAAGGAAACCAAAACTCGTATATTTGAAATAAGAAGCTACTGTATTTCCTCTGGTAGGCCCCCATTATTATTCAGCTTTTATGACATTCATTGGCTGAGTTGGGGGGTGTATTCTCGCGGAATAACTGACCCGGATAACGATGCTAATCTTAAAATCAAAATATTTGCTTTAGTTTTCCCAGAAATAGCCTGATTCTTTAGATAACGTGCCTTCTGGGCTTCATATATTTGTATTTGGCGCAGCTTCAAGTTATTTACGAAAACCAAACTTCGGCTATTATTTGAATTATCTTGAACTCCCGAAGGTTTTCAAACTTGAAATAGGCTTTGTGTGTGTTCAAGTATTCCCCATTTCTGTGGTAACGTAACTTTATATTTACTTATTCATTTTACTTACTGTTACTGCCCCTTTTGGAGCTGTTCACTTGAAAAACGCAGGGTGGACTGGAATTTTTGGATATATTTATATTACATGGTATAATTATACTATAAGGTATGGTCTTCCGAAACACGATGGTCACGTGAGTGTCCCTTGGTTACGTCATCATCGCCATCGGCGAATGAGAAGACGAATCTGTTTCCTGGTGTTACCAGGTTTATCACATTTGTATCCCAACTTCTACGTTTTGTTGAAATAAAGTGGCAACTGGACAGTGACGTGAGCTCCTGGAGGAGCAGACCTTGTTTTCTTGGATCATGGACAAGTGCATACACAGAACGATTTAGTTCTTCTCAGTTCTTCGCACTAAAAAGAAGCATAATGGGACCATAAAATAGTGTACAAAATATTATTATGATTAAAGATTCGGTCAAAAAGTATGATATGAAGATAACAAAGGTTCTATAAGAGAGTGATGCAATAACAAACAAATTCCTAAAAGGGTCTGGCCACTAATATTTATTTGGCGAGTGCAAATTAGCGTTCACTTTACGAAAGCTAAAGGAGGCAAATATCGATACGGTACACCCCTTACCTATCCATATAGTTACTATATTTATATACCTACTACTAATATTATAAATTTCAAAGTTTCTGAGAATGGATGTATGGATGTTTGTTCCTCTTTCACGCAAAAACTACCGAACTGATTAGGCTGAAATTTGGTGTGGGTATAGTTTGGGACCTGAAATAACATATAGGCTATTTTTTTATCCAGATAAAACGCGGGCGAGGGCGCGGGCAGCAGCTAGTCTTTTAAAAATTATTTATATTTTCATCTTGTGACTTGTTACTCTATAAATAATTATAAAATAACTATAATTATAAAATTATAAAAACTGTCGAAAAAATAGAAGGCACTTCCCAATTTTAATTTATTAATTTCAAAATTGGAGATATCTGCAATAGCAAACTAATTTTAGTGCTCGCAAAATCCAATATGTACATATTTCGGTCAGTATTTTGGGAAGGCTTTAACTAACCTAACCTAAACAAAAGTGAAACTGAATTACCTATCTGATATATAAAATTTCCATGTCACAATGTTAGTTACCGTACTCCTCCGTAACGGCTTTACCGATTTTTACCAAATTTTATATGTGTATTCAGTAGGTCTGAGAATCGGCTACTATCTATTTTTCATACCCCTAAGTGATAAGGGTTGAAGGCAAAACAACGTTCTGCGGTTCAGCTAGTTAACTTATAAAAGGTAATGGAAGCGTGACTGTACACAGTTATATGAACTAGGTATGTATGTAGAGGTAATTAGTCTACGGCATGTATGTATATAGGGCCGTGGGGCCGCGGCGTACGAATATCGACCCCTCCAACTCAACCCGTGGATGTCGTAAGAGCCGACTAAGGGAACTTACCAGAGGATGGGCAGCAGCTTCCTTCTGAGTATTTTTAAACACCAACACTGCGATCACCAATCCGCCTGCCAAGCGTGGTGATTATGGCAAATCCCCTCCCTACATGGGAGACCATCCACTCGGATGGACCGACGACGTCGTAGCGGTCGCGGGGAGTCGATGGATGGAGGCGGCTCGGGACCGCTGTTTGTGGCGTCGTGCGGGCTGATGATGATGATGATGATGATGATGATGTATGTATATATGTACCCGATCAGAAGGCTATTGACCTCAGAGGAAGTTGGTACAAGGTGTTTCTGTTTATGTTTTATTTAGGCTGTTTTGTGTGTTCATTTTGTCGCTTTATGCCTTGACTACACATACGTACATAAGTACTTCAGTAACAATAGGAAAAACCATTATTACGTATTATAAAATGTATGGTATAAAAAAATTGTTGTGATTATTACCTACTGTTTTTTTTTTAAATTTCCTATTATATTTCTGAATATTAAAAATCACCCACAGTTGACACTGTGATTTTTAAAAGCAATTTTTTTAAATCCTGATCATATAATAGTAGATTGTTACACAAGGGTAGTAAGGGAGCTATTACAGAACAAGATCCAATTTGGCACCAGTGCGAGCTCAGCTCGCAAAGGGCCCTAAATTGGATTGAGTGCACCCGAGATATTTAGACGCCCGAGCGAAGCGAGGGCGAATATAGTTCGAGGGTGCACTCATTACAATTTGGCGCCCTTGCGAGCGCTCGCAAAGGGCGCTAATGGATCGAGTGCACCCGAGAACATAGTTCGAGGGTGTAATAGCTACTTGCAACCGAGGTAAGCATTCTACTTTATATCATAATGGCGAAGCAAATAAAACATTTATATATTGTACTTAGGTATGACAAAATGTAATTTTTATTAGAAAAATTAATTATTTAATAAAAGATTTTGTACAACGTCTTCTGCTTCGAGATGACAGAAATCAGGCGTGCGGACCAGTTCTTCATCTGATGACGTACTTGACATACTGAACTACCGCTTTAAACGTGTTTATTACAGTTTTAACTTTAGTTACATTTCATCAATTACAGTCGCACAAATCAAATCAAATGAAAGGCCGCCATTTCCACAGTTTTTTTTTTTCAGTATAAAGTTTTCTTATCATTTTATAAGAAAAGAGATTGTTTCACCAAGGAGTTTTGCATAGCTTGAACTGTAAAGTCTTTACAATTCAAACAAAGTGTGACGTAATGAGATTTGAAAATGGAATTCCTATAAAAATGTACTGTGTTGCGAATACCATCTTACACAGCCTCTTTGCTTAATTTCTAAAACCTTGCCGAGCATTATGATGTAAAATAAATAATTTATTTATTTTGAATTTTATTTACATAATCCTAGCGATGAGTGTGAAAGCATTTGATTTTATTTTGTTCTAATTATTGTTAGATTTTTCTGCTGTCGCTACGGAAATGGGTATGTGACGAATTTAAAATAACCAAAAATAATAAAATATAATTATGGCGAATTTACACATACTTTTTTCGTGACGAATCTACTTTGTGGCAAATGTACAACAACCCTTACAAACGATACTTTTTAAAGTTTTAAAACTGAATTTTCACGTTAGTCCTGTATAGAGGTGATTTTTGATATATTTTTAACTTATTTTTCAACATCCCTATAATCACACTTAATCAAGGTTTCAGAAATTTTGTTAAACCAAGTTTAACCTAGTGGAAACCTCAGTACCCCAGCAATAAAGCTACAATGCCGCTATTGCAACGTGTGTGGACAATTGCCAGTGCGTTTTCTATTAGGTATACAGGGTGGCCTTTTTGAGATAGGAGCGGACGGCCAAATCCGAAACCATGACAGTTAGAGAAAAGCCACAGTACCAAAAAAAATTTAAATTGGTAAAAATTGAGCCCATAAGATGTCATGAGCTAAATTTTTGAGAAAACAATGACAGCCTATTTAGGTTTTTTTAATCTGTTACTTTTGTAGGAAATGGAACCGTTATGATATGTGATATGATCTGTATTTTTGTTTCCGATTTGGCGATTACCTCCTATCTCCATCACAAAAAGTCACTCTGTATAGTGATATTCAAATGAGTGTATGTAGTTAGAAAGCTGTCACTTCCAGAGTTATGTCTTGGTTCTTGCTGCAATGCCAGAAAGCCGTTTCTATTGGCTAATCACCTACCAGCAATCTCTAGATATACGTATCGAACCTACCTAGAAGAAAAAAACATTTATCGACCTCTGTGGCGCGGTGGGCGAAGGTCCGCCTGCGACGCGGTAGGTTGCGGGTTCGATTCCCGCCTCGGGACAAATGTTTGTACGATCTGCAAATATTTTTTCAACTTGTTCTGGATGTTTCTATGTATAATAAAAAATATCTAGATATCTTTGTAGTATTTTATATTACGTATCTCGTATATCAGTTATCTAGTACCCATAACACAAGCTCTGCTTAGCTTGGGGCTAGATGATGCTGTGTGAATTGTTCAGGATTATTTATTTATTTATGTTAGTAGAGAATCAAATAATTTACAAATAAAATTAGATTCTATTAAAAACTATCTTCTTTCCGCATCTTCAATTGTGTTTCCGGGTAAAAATTTACCTTTATTTTATTCCAGGCTTAGAACTACATGGATGCTTTAGCTTTATATGTTTAGTAGATTTAACGTCAAAATTTAACAAATATCCATCCATCACTTAATATTATTAGTGTTTCTCATTTCCATGATCACGGGCCACATAGTGACCCGGTCCTTTGGGAGGCATGCGTGGAGCCGAAGCCAACAGCACAGAGGCCCTTTATGAGAATTAGTCTAAAGGCGAGAGCTACACATAGCGGGTATCATCCTTGGTTGCACAATATGATACACCCAAAGAGGATATCCGCCGTTATTAGTGTGATTATTAAGCAGGTATTTATAGCGGTATATACATATATCTTGTGTTTTTTTCCCAATGTTTGCATCGCGTTGGGACGCTCGTGGTCACAGGGCGGCTGATGGATGTACCTACTTGCGAAAGTTAAAAAGTTCCGTTTACTTAATACTAGCTGCTGCCCGCGCCCTCGCCCGCGTTTTATCTGGATAAAAAATAGTCTATATGTTATTCCAGGTCCCAAACTATACCCACACCAAATTTCAGCCTAATCGGTTCAGTAGTTTTTGCGTGAAAGAGTAACAAATATCCGTTTACTTAATACTAGCTGCTGCCCGCGCCCTCGCCCGCGTTTTATCTGGATAAAAAATAGTCTATATGTCATTCCAGGTCCCAAACTATACCCACACCAAATTTAAGCCTAATCGGTTCAGTAGTTTTTGCGTGAAAGAGTAACAAATATCCATACATACGTCCTTACAAACTTTGACGTTTATAATTTTATTAGGATAGGATTCGTGCAACGAAATTAGACTTTCGCCTTATCCTTATTCTTAAAACATAGTATCGACAAGAGCGAACGGATCCCCATATTTTACCGCATATTTTTTGTACTCTCCCTTGTTCATTTGTTTTGAATTTTTAGCTCAACATTCTGTTATATAGGTCGTCACGTTTAATTGCATCACGTGGAATAAAATTTTGCGTGTATCGACGGTTACCCAATGTCCTTGGTCCGTGAGATCAGCTAAGCATCCTTTCGAAATTCCTGCATTACGAACACAATTTACCAACTACTCGAAATTGAAACATATGTACATTGAAACAATATACCTTTATTTAATTTCTTGATAAATTTATCTTATTAATGACAACATACACTTATTCTTTTTTTTTCAACGCATTCACAGCCTAGCCTTTTAGGCTCTTAGTTCTCGAAGGAACAGAAGTTTACACGAAGTGCGGTAATGCGAGTCCTATGGGCAATGAAAGTGTTGATCTCATTAGTTATCGTGGAAAATTGACGGTCTTTAAAAATATTTTATAACTGGCTTTTTTAATTGACTCATCTTGTTACTAACAACACACTGTTATTTTTTAACGCATTCATAGCCTAGCCTTGTTGGCCTCGAAGTATATTTCTTAGATTTTTTTAATCTGGATTCTATATCATCAATATTCAATAAAGAATCGACTCTTAGATACTTTAAAAATTTATTCAAGTTATCCCTTTTACTTATCATGAATACCTTGAATTTATTCAAGTTATCCCTTTTACTTATCATGAATACCTTGAATTTATTCAAGTTATCCCTTTTACTTATCATGAATACCTTAAATTCAGGTGCTACCTTTTGTCGGGCCACTGTTATTTCTTACATACGTGTTTGTGATATTTATAATCTAGATTATAAACGCCGAAGCACTTGCGTAACTTTACCAAGTAATATCTTCTTATTTTTAGATACCAATGAATACTCATTCTAAGTGAACTTGTTTGTCCTTTTTTGAGTATAACTAAAGATCTTAAAACCGAAACTGAGCTGTCAGTTCAGCTGCATAATTCCATAACAAAGGATATGAAACTATCTATTACACGAAAATTCAATACAAAATCGTTTCCAATATTCAAAATTCGCTGCAATAATCTAGATACTATTAGCTGGGATTTCCCTCGCTGGTGCAGCTGAAGTGAGCTTAGCATAAATTATACTCAAACTTTACCCTGAGAAAGTGGATTTATGTTTTAGAGTGAAATATTGGCGACGTTAGCGGAGACACAGGCACTGCCAATTGCCAAAACTATGCGGTTTACAGTATTACTATAGTAAGAATTATTTGCCTGTTTATTGTACCTAGTTTTCCTTGAATTAGTGCTAACTACTGAAATTTCAATCCCCTTTCTACAATAATTAACAATCTACATTTTGAGATTGTGGTTAGGTTTAAAGAACTTTATTTCTCATAAAAACACGGGGTTTATTTATAATGAGATACAGAATAACAAATTAATCTAAGTTTTACAATAATTAAGCTAGCCTCTGGTACCTAAAATAAATTATAACTAAATATTATCTAACCTATAACTAAATATTGTTTAACAAAAATTTTGTAATAATATTGAACAAATACTAAACCTTACAAAAACTAGTAGGTACTCAATTAATTATGAAGAGTTGTTGGTATAACTAAATATTAGCTAAGTAATTTTTTTTTATTCATGTATTGTTACAGAGTGTGTACATGTTGTTTAAATTTATTTTTAAAGACATTTAAATTAACACATTCCTTTATGTTATTAGGCAAATTGTTAAATAATGTAGTTCACTCTGATAGTATTGTTTTTTACCATAATTAGTTCGTGTTTCAGCTACTTGTAGTTTTATTTTATTTCTGAAATTGTATTTATTTTCTTTAAGTTTTAATTTTATATTTGATTGAATGGAGTTTGAAGTAATTTTCTTAATTAATATGCAAGTGTTATAAATGTAAAGTTTATCTATATTGATAATATTAGTTTTATTGTATAATTCTTTAGTCGGCGTAAGATAGTCATGAGGGTATAATACTTTAATTACTTTGTTTTGGGTTTTTTGAAGGGGGGTTAAATTTGTAGTAGCAGCCGTTCCCCAAATTTCTACCAAATACTATATATGTGATTTAGCAAGAGAGTTATAAATAATGTTACGCACTGTTTTTGGTATACATTTTGAAACTTTGTATAGTGGTCCTAGGAAGGATTTTAGTTTTGCTTTTACGTGTTCAATGTGGTTTTTCCACGTCAACTTGTCATCGATCCACAAACCTAAATATTTTTCAACAACTGAATAATATCATTATTTATAACTCATGGAAGAAAAGAAGGTATTTGTTTATTTTTAGCCTTAAAAATCATGAACGAAGTCTTTGATGTATTAACTGTAAGCAAATTATACTTGAGCCATTCATTTAAAATGTCTAGATCAGTTTGAGCTACAGTTATTAAGTCATTGATACTTTTTCCGTAATAAAAGAGACAGGTGTCATCGGCGTATAGAGTTAGGTGCCCTTGTAAACCTATTGAATTTATATTATTGATATATATGAGAAACATGAGAGAGCCAAGTATTGAACCCTGCGGAATTCCGTAGTTGACACTTTCAACACTACTAGTAAAGGTATCGATCTTGACCACTTGTAGCCTATTAGTTAGATATGAAGAAAACATCTCTAGAGCCTTATCTCTGATGCCTAATAGGTAAGTTAATTATTATGATTATTTCTCATGGCGACAGATTCTCAAAAAGACAGAAATTGTAAAGGTGCACTTACCATTCATCATCAGCCCGTAATATGGGCTGATGATAAGCCCGTATACGTCCACTGCTGAACATAGGCTCTCGCTCTCGCGCCTCTTTCAAACGACACTTGAACCACGGCGGTCCTAAGCCGCCTCCATCCATCGCCTCCCTGCGACCGCTACAATGTCGTCGGTCCATCGAGTGGGAGGTCTTCCCACACTCCGTTTCGAATTGCATCGCGGTCGCCACTCGACAACCTTTACTCCCCAACGGTTATCGGCACTTACCATTGTTTTTAGAAAAATATCCTCGATCGCCCCCTTTATGGGTTCTGTTAGACTGGTGAGAATTGTAAGAATAATAGTTACAGTCCGCGGCTAGGCATGCGTTTTTAAAATTTTATGTACCAGAAATCATGGAAATGAGATCGGGTCATAATTAGAACCGGGTCTCACCCGGTTCTTTCGAATGCCTGCGTGGGGCCGAATGCTCAAAGATCCACAAAGCGTTTAAAGATCCACAGATCTATAGATCCTTTACATTAAGGCTAGATATAGCGGATATTATCCACGGATAATATTATTATTATACCTTACTAAGACTCGCAGATGATCTTCGCCCGGTATAGAAACTGTTAAGAAAGGAAATGGAAATAAATATAGACCGGTTGGTGGTTATATTATACTAAATAGGTAATCGGGAAAGGGTGACGAACTTTACCTAGCAAAGGTTTCGTTTCTTATTTCCATTTATCTCTGTATCAGGACAGTTCTTGCGTATAGATTGTAGGTTTTTATTAACCTTAAACATTTTTGTTTCAGAACTTCGAGAGGCTTTTGAAGCTGAAGCCCAAGAAGTGAAGAAACCCCGTCTGCTCCTTACTGCTGCTGTGCCGGTCGGTCCCGACAACATCAAGAGTGGTTACGATGTGCCTGCTGTTGCTAGGTAAGATATTATCTACCTATGATAACGCTTAATTAATAAAATACAATATAAAATGCTTTATGACACTGGTAGAGTCGAAGCGAAAAGCAAGCGGCGCCATTAAAAAAGAAGTTGAAGTTGAAAATATTTGATTGTACACCAACAAGAATACATTTAGAGACATTGATATTATAGACATTACATTTACAATAGAGACATTGCAAAAACCACAGACATGATACTACCTGCGCCGCAAAAACATGTATTATATGAATTTAAGAAAGGAAGGGGTGTATCTAAAGATATTCAGAAATAAATAACATTATATAATCCTAACAAGAGAGGATAATATACAATCTATCTATATAAAACAAAGTCGTGCTAGTTACACCACTTATAACTCAAGAACGGCTGAACTGATTTTAATGATTTTTGATTTGTTGGATTTGTCTCCGTCCGGCTATTCCGGACTTATCGGAGACTGAATAATAACTAAAAAAAATTGGGTCACGCGCAAAAATTTTTATTTAACGGGGGCGAAGCCGCCTGTACAGCTAAAAAGTAACAAAAAAATATAAACGCAAGAATAAACATACATATGTATGTAGTTTTATCTAATTGCTATGGATGGATATATCGATATTTGTTACTCTTTCACGCAAAAACTACTGAACCGATTAGGCTGAAATTTGGTATGGATATAGTTTGGGACCTGGAATAACATATAAGCTATTTTTTATCCCGATAAAACGCGGGCGAAGGCGCGGGCAGCAGCTAGTAAAAAAATTATTACGAGAGACGCATCAAAATTTATCGACTAGTTTATTAATCGTAAAGTTTGCGTCCATTTTGGCGACAGCAGGTATTCTTTTGTCTCATTTGATCTAAAGCTAAGAAAGTCAAGTAGACAAAATCATAAAAAATATAAAAATAATACACAGTATTTAGGGACTGTGAAAAAAGCGTGCATAACAATTATAGTCCGCCCACTATACCTATTTTCTTCGACTGTATTTAAGAAAACAATACTTCATAGACTTTAAAAAAAAATCTGTCGATTCAAAAAATATCGGGACTAACGAATTAACGAGAGAGCTTCGATATTTATTGGTATATACTTACGTACGACTATGAGAATTTACTGTGCACAGAAATCTTATTTTATCTCTGTTTCCGTGGCTCATCTGTACCACAAATAAATGCTTTCAGAGATATTGAAGCAATTTTCCTAAAACAAAAGAAAACAAGCATAAATTCTCCTTCCCATTCCCCGGTCCCAAAAGAATCACTTTTTAAATCATACAAAACAATAACTCTGTTTGCTAAATTACTCTCGTAAAACACCACACCGAGACAATACGACCAATTTGCTATTTAAATACTGACCTAAATAAGTTAGAGGCAAAAAATACTGTCGCATGTGAAATTTCTCGTACATACATACTTTATTGTTCGACCCTACATGTTCCCACATTCAAACATCGTACAAAAATACAAGACCCAACTGCTAAGGTATTCACGCTCTACGCGTTATTGCAATACGGTGTCAGATCCTGGGGAGCGAGTTTCTCCGTATGCTAAGTTTAAGTTGTCGTTACTCTCTTCATTCGAGGTCTGTTGCTTATCATATTGTCAGTTTAAACGTCTGTCTGTATCAAGTTTGCTTTGAGGCGCTTTAGGCGCGGTCTTGTCGAAGGTTTCAGAGTTTGTTTCGCGTGATATTTGGTTACATAAAGATATTACGGGCGTTCGCAAGTATTAAATTATTTGCCTCAGAATTGCGTTTTGTTTTCATTGGAGACAGGGATATTGAATATCAATTACGAGGTTTCGAAGAAAACATTTTGACACTTGGGTAGACAAAGTAAGACTGCGTATTATTTTTATTGACTATGATTGAATGAAGCTTTAAACATTATTTTACAAGTTAAAAGAATAAGTAACAGTTCTATTTTATATTTTAACATGTTTTATGCTGGGCCCGAGGGATAATGGACTCAACTTACCTATCCCTCAGCCAAAGTATTATAGGCAGCCAACAGGACTACGTTTTTTACAAGAAAAACTTGACTGAAACCATAAATACGAAGCTTATGCCTACATTATATCTTCTTACATAATATATATATATATATATATATCATTTTATAATATCTCCTTTCATTCCCTCAGCTATCTCGACTTCATAAACCTCATGGCCTATGACTTCCACGGCAAATGGGAACGGGAGACTGGTCACAACGCGCCCCTATACGCTCCGTCTACAGACTCCGAGTGGAGGAAACAGCTGTCCGTCGACCACGCTGCTCATCTCTGGGTGAAGCTTGGAGCTCCGAAAGAAAAACTTATTATTGGTAAGTAAAAGTATTTATTCTCTAAAGTTTTTGTTATTGTCTAACAAATAAAAAAATGGAAGATGGCAAGATAAGGATAGGCACATGGGAGCAAAGACTGGCCACAACGTACCCCATTAGGCTCCGTCAACTGACTTGGAGTGGAGAAAACAGTTATTTATTTATACTATAATTTATTATTATTAAAGCCACCAACGAAAAGAGATCTATCGGTGGACCATGCATGACACGCTCATGCTATGTGAAATTGAAATCCGAAATTTAATAACGCTAGTTTCTTTACACATGAACATTCGGATCTTAGACGGAGGATTTTTGATTACTCTGTGCTCAGTCTACGACTTGGAAAATGAATTTCAATTTGGAATAACGTAATGTACGACGTTTCGATGGTGTAATAAACTGTTCATACTCTATGGTCATATAAACCTATCGAAGGAAGTTAAACAACGTTTAACCTTCTCAAAAAACCTAATTCTATTCGTCCATGGCACTATAGAGGTTTTATATCTCAAACTCATACACATTTATTACCTCTTTGGTCTAAAATGAGTTTTGTTACCATTCGACGTTTTTTGAAAATTCTACGAGGATATTAAAATGAAACAAAGAAACAATTTCGCGTACAACCTTCTCTGATTTTGATATAAATATCTTCAACTAGTTTCGTCTCTCCACGAGACATCATCAGAACACCACAATACTCGACCCAATGAGTATACAATAACTACCGTAAACTCAACCGTTGCGAAAAAATTATGCAAATCTAAATCTGGAAAATATGGGCTACTGTATATTCTAAAAAAATACATGCGTAGCTGTTGGCTAAAGCTAGTCTACTCGTACTATACAATACGAGTTACCTTGTTATTGACATTTCTCGTTACAGGTATGCCGACATACGGACGGACGTTCACGCTGTCGAACCCCAGCAAATTCAAAGTGAATTCTCCCGCCAGCGGGGGAGGAAAGGAGGGGAAATACACTAAGGAGGGGGGATTCCTGGCTTATTACGAGGTGAGGAGTTTACTATTCTACTTGATTCTACTGGGTTTTACTACACTACCTACATTTGCCACAAAGTAAATTCGTCACATTTTTGGAAACTCCGTACTTTTGCGTTGTTTGAGTGTTCTTTAATTTGTTAAAGGTTTTGATCCTTGAAATTCTTAGATTTGTCTCTATGAGGGGCTGTGATTTACAAAACGCACAAACACATTTTGTAACACCATTTTGTAATGAAAGAACAGAAAAAAATATAAAATTGTGTTCTGCTGTTAGCTCAATTGTAAATTTAATATTTAAACAATTGAGCTAACAGTATTTAGGCACTAGTTCTACGAGTAATTTGTTTCTATCATTTGATTGTAAAATATATTTTATTATTTCAATAATTTATGAATATTTTTAAGTTTATCAAATGAATTTTACTTATAAACTGTCACAAACAAAAATAGGAAGCGACGGATATGATCTGGAAAAATACAGTCACGCACAATGTTATTTGTGCTTCTTCAATTATTTTCAGTCTCTTTCTGTAACGATAAGTAGGTACATATTTTATATAACTTATGATTATGAATCACCGACTTTGCTAAAACCCTCTAAAAATTACCATGCTTTGATCACATAATAGAAAAAAGATGCAATTTATATGCAGGATTACATTTTCCAGCCTAGTATTTCTTTACCATGACAAAGCTTGTACCGAACTTCATTAGATCGCTCACAGTCACGGCATGTCAAAGGCAATTTCTGAGACCCAGCGAGCATTGCATTTACATGCTCGTATCTATGCAAATGACTGCTGATAGAAAAGTTACTAGGAACTGTTTTGGATGCATGGTTCCAGTGTATTTTTATATGAAGAAAAAAAATTGAAGTGAAGAGAATATCAATAACACCTCATTTCTTATTTCATAATAATAAATATATTAAAAGTTATTATAGTATAAGATTTGACTTGTCTAAGTGCTTATTTTATAAGCCTAAAGAAATAAAGTTTTCGAATCTGAATCCGAAGGTAGCTAGGTTACGAATTAGAGTACTTACTCAGGACATGAGTGAGGGAAGGCTAATTTAAAATGGTCTGAGTAAACAAAATACGTGCAGTGTTTTTTTTAAATCAGTTGTTTTTACTAAAGTTGATATCCTATTTTAATCTTATTTTGATCATGCTCCCACTTGATAATTTTATTATAATTTGATAGTTTTGAAAAAACTAAAACCAGTTTCGTTTCCCTTAGTTTTAAACTGGTTGTAAAGTTTTGTGGGATAAATAAGAATTTCTCGAGAATTACCTTTTTATAGAACCACCTTCATATTATTCTATATACAATAGCGGAAGAATTTTCATAAATTGACAAAGAAATCAACAAACATACATACAGCCGAACATAGAAGACAGACATTCTATCCGACTTAGACAAAGGAGGAGGTCCTTTGTCGAAGTCGGATAGAAATTTCATTCCTAACGTGTTTTATCAATAGACCTTCGTTTGACCACAATCTTATCTGATAGCACGGCACGATGTGGCCGACGATTTATCACGAAGGTCTAGAAGACACCATTCACTCTTGTATTGAAGACACCCAGGTTGTACTTGACCGTCCGGGTTAACCAGCTGTTTGCAATATTCTATGGTCGATAGCTCCTGAAACTATGCGAGCTGGACATTAATTGGATCTGACCGGGGTCCGGTATTGTACGTCCGGGTAAAGTTGTGTACTGTGTTTGCTATGCGATCTAGAGTAACTTGGTTATGTAAACGCAAATTGGGTATAAAGTTTATTTAATGTACTTTAGCCTGAAGCCTATGAAGGGCTTGTATTAAACAACATTAGGCAATACTCTCTATGTAATACTCAGAAGTCAATGAACTGAGTTGTGGTGGTGACGACAACCTTTGTGGCGTAGTGAGCCAAGGTCGGCTTGCGATATAGGAGGTTGCTGGTTCTATTCCTCAGGATACATACATATTTGCACGATCTGCAGATTTGTTCCGGGTGTTCTAAGTGTTTTCTAAGTATCTACATAAAATGTAATGTTATACATACGTATTTCAGTTATCTGGTCTGGTACACACAAAACAAGTGGATCAACTCCCTACTTTGGGCATTTAAATTCTTCAAAATACGCAGTTTTTTATGCAAATTAATACTTACTCTGATTCAGTGACATTATTAGAATTTAGAGTACCTACACCAAATGGCCGAAACGAAACACAAAATTTCATGACTAGGCCCCTAGATTGTGCTGTGTGGATGGTCCATCATTATTTATCAATGGCTTAAATTCATCATCAGCTTGATTCTCCTAGCTTCTGCACTTTATCATCATCTAAACGTGATCTTCCTCCGTCAGGTCTGTGAGATCCTAAGGAACGGAGGTGCTTACGTCTGGGACGATGAGATGAAGGTGCCGTACGCCATTCACGGAGACCAGTGGATCGGCTTCGATGACGAGAGATCTATCAGACATAAGATGAGGTAAGTCTTCTAGTTCAGGACTTATCTTATTTAATAAGTAACCTGAATATAAGAATGAAAAAATATATAGTAACAATTCAGCGTATAACCTACTCTGATAGTATTCATCATAGTTAGTTGAGTCAACTAGAGTATCTTGGAGTCGCCGGTTGGACTCTGCCGGTGTTGCTTGGAAATCTCAATGTCAAGGTCGAGTATATTGGTATCCTGACGATGTCTCGTGGAGAGACTTCACTTCTTCCACTAGTGGACAAAAAATTGAAGTGAAGAGAATATCAATAACACCTTATTTCTTATTTGATAATAATAACTATGTTTATAGTATACAATTTGACTTGTCTAAGTGCTTATTTTGTAAGCCTAAAGAAATAAAGTTATTGATTCTGATTCTGATTCTGAGACGAAACTAGTTAACAACTAACTTTGATGAATACTATCAGAGTAGATCATTCGCGGAATTGTTACTAAATATTTTTTATTCTAATATTTTGCAATGGATTCCAGCAAAGTAACGCTTGAATCTATTATTAATTTTTTAAGTAACAGATATGATTATAATTCTCATATCACTGATTCAAAAGTACTAGTTCTACACAAAAAATGGCGTATTTTGGATAGTTGCTAAATCACATAGATATAAGCTTCTGTGTAGAGAGCGGCCTTTTCAAATAACCGCTGCAGAGTATATATTATCGGGTGGCTACCGCGATGCAACGCGAAACGGAGTGTTGGGAGAGCTACCA
This sequence comes from Eupithecia insigniata, assembly GCA_947859395.1. NCBI lineage: Eukaryota > Metazoa > Arthropoda > Insecta > Lepidoptera > Geometridae > Eupithecia > Eupithecia insigniata. Next base: position 1,885,556 of record OX401999.1, on the reverse strand, counting down.
CCCGCAGGGATATGATGGATCAAGACCGCTATTTATGACGCCATATGGGGAATAAGCCGAGCAGTGGATATTCGTTGGCTGGTATGACGATGAGCTAATCTTAGGTGGTATTAGTAAAAATTCCTGATAGAAAACCTGTAGTGCCGGTCAACGCGACTCACCAAGCAGAAGGCAAGTCGATGGGAACAGGCTATGACGTAGATCGCCCAAAAGAGAGAGAATTATTTGCCTTTTTAAAGAACAGCTGAGTAAGATAAGAGGTACCTAGGACAATAGATCATTAGAATGACGATAAGTCTTGATAATTTAAGGCAATGGTCGATAAAATATGGTTCATGGAATTCTAGAGAAAACATGACACACTTAATAAATAAACAACGTGAGTGCACTTAATAAATAAATATAGCTAAGTGTAACAATTTTGCCTGAACTAGGTAATCCTGTGTTTCAGGCGACAAGAGTGCTAATTATTAAATAAAATAATCTTATTACGATAAAGGCATATTTTAGTTTAAAAATGTTGTTTATTTTACAAACAGTTCATGGTATTATTAAGGAACTTAACTTATATTGAGTACATATTGTAGCGGGGATGGCCTGCGTTGTTGTGGTTGTTGGATGAAGTGAGACACAGTTTACAACAACGCAGGCCACCACCGCTACAAATATAAATTAATCACTACATTGTATTGTTTCTGATAATTTCTTATATAATTTTCTCAACAGATGGGTAAAAGACAACGGTTTCGGAGGCGCTATGGCGTGGACTGTTGATATGGACGATTTCAAAGGAGACGTTTGTGGAGGCGATGTGAAGTACCCACTAATTGGAGCCATGAGGTAAAACTAATTTTATTCTGTTGTGTGTAATTAATTTAGTAATATGGCGTAAAAATCTATTAATAATATGCCGTGTTAAAGAAAAACAAAATAAGTATCTTTAACTATAAAGCATCAAAATGCTTTAAGCCATATACTATAACGGAACAATTGTTATTTCAGAGAGGAACTCCGCGGCATCTCGCGAGGCAAGAACGCGAAAGACGTAGACTGGTCCGAAGTGGCATCCAGCGTAGTCATCGAAGAAGAAACAGAGAAGCCTGAACCCATCAAGATCAGCTTGACAGACGTGCTGCAGAGGGTCAAGAAACCAGGCAAGAAGCAGATCATCAAGCACGGTGCTGCTTTGCTGGATAAGAACAGTAAGTTTATTTTGACTTTTTGAACAACTTCTGTGGCGAGGTGGGCGAAGGTCTGCCTGCGACGCAGGAGGTTGCGGGTTCGATTCCCGACTCGAGTTAAATGTTTGTACGATCTGCAAATATTTGTCCAGAGTGTTTCTGGTCGTTTATGTTATGTATTCTATTAAGTATATCAGTTATCTAGTACCTATAATACAAGCTCTGCTTAACTTGGGGCTAGATAATGCTGTGAATTGTCCATTATTATTATTTTTTTTTTTTGGTAAAGTGTTCTCGCTGTGTAATTTTTCCCTGATACTGAGGAAGAAAAGACGTCATAAAATCTACTGACAGTGTAAAGTTAAAAAACGACAAATTTCGTTACAAGGAAATCTAGTAATTAGAGTTACTTTTACTATTAGAGTTAGAACGTTACAGCAACTTGGTATTTTAGGGTCAAGCAGAATAAATAATAAATAAATAATAAATAATGTTGGACAATTCACACAACATTATCTAGCCCCAAGCTAAGCAGAGCTTTTGTTATGGGTACTAGATAACTGATATACTCAATACAATATATTAGAATGAAAGTGAATCGAAGACGAAATATAAAAAATGACATAGATCATTGACCCTATCTCCTTAACATAATTTACATAGAAACTAGACTGCAGAGCATAGCACGATGCAAACGGGAGGTTTTAGACTTAATGTTTAAAATATTCTTGAGGTCTATTATCGTCGGATGTGGCAGGGTTATAAAACCGCAATCCCCAATGTAAAAAAATATAAAACGTATTGTCTACAACTAAATAAAACCGGCTATGTGCGAGTATACTCGCACACAGAGAGTTCCATATTATCGAACAAAAGTATTTCGCAAAAGAAGCCCTAAAACTATTTTTGATGGATCGAAAAAAAAAACAATAATCGTACATGACACGGTCACCCATCCAAGTACTGGCCGCAGACAAATTTGCTAAGCTTCGGTGATTGGTAATCAAAGTGGCATGATTGTTGGCCCTGTTATTTATTTTAATTTATATATTTTTTTGTTATAGCGGCAACACTAATACACCTCCTGTAAAATTTCAACTGTCTACAGCGTTTACAAACGTAGAGCAAAATTTGAGGAGGATTAGTAATAAGGACCCATTTTCACCCTTCGGGTACGGAACCCTAAAAAGTTCAGAAACTGTTTCGTCCAAATGAAGCTCATTGAAAGTTTTAAACTAAAACGATAAAAAACTACGAATTGAGCGAAAATGAGCATTGCACTGCTCATGAAACTAAAACAAAATGTAAAATTAGCAACAAGCTTGCTGATTTGTCGCTTTGAAGTTTTATAATATTTTTAGACCTAAAACGTCAACTAAATAAAACCATTATTCTAAAGATAACATAATAAAAGGTTTGAGAGAAATCGTGAAATATATTTCTCCAGGCATTCGTGCAATAGACAATCATAACTTTATACCGTCAAAATCCCTCGAAATTCTTGAAATTCGGTCTCCATTTTCAGACCTTTGTATGCCTGTTGCTTGAAATGTATTCTCAGCCTAATTCAAGATTTCATGCATAGCTTATAAACTTATTTCGGCGTGTAACGCTCGTTCCCTTTTAAGGTTTGGCTTAATAACTTTTTTGATATGCAAAATCGAGTTACCTGCCTTTCAAGTCAGTTTCAAGTCTATTTTTACTTATTTTGTTTTATTTGCATGTATGCTTTTGAGTAAAACTTGGTAATTTGTATTGTGCTTATATTATCGATCGAGCATCATACGTACCTGAACTTTTACAGAGATGCTTGTTTTTTTTTTATTGAAAGCAGTGAACAAAAGTAAAGTAATATTAAATAACACAATTTGATAGTTAATCGACTGGGGAAGCATGCACCTAATCCATATGTTTTAAGCTATGAATTCATTATATAAATTAAATTTAACAAACATTTGTGCATGCATGATTGCAAAAACCAGTTTGCGCAAGCAGGATGAGCCCGGCCACACGTTCCATCTAGCTTGCACAAACTGGTTTGAGCCAGGCCACACGCTCCATCTTGCTTGCGCAAACTGCAATCATGCATGCAAATGTTTGAGCGTGTAGCCGGGCTATAAGATTTAAATAATACATATCGATTATGTACGCTATTGCTTTTGCATATAATCAAATCCAAAACAAAGCTAAACTTCCGCCCTAACTAACAGACCCTTTTCATTTCTTTCAAAAGCTAAGCTAGTCTTGGACCCTGATTAGCCCTATGTTTGCAAAAAATTCAAACGTAGGTCTTTCCGCGTAGGGATATTTTTATATCCTGTGCCTAAATAACATAGAAACATAACAAAAACCTTGCTAACATAAACAGTCAGCATAACAAAGTGCTTAGCACTTCCACTCTGTGTACCTACTCGACAGCGAGGGTGTACTCAACATCTGTTATAGCAGCAGAAACACTGTATCTGGCACTAAAAGCGAGAAACATCGGCAGGAGTGCCACAAGGGTCACTTTTAGGACCCGAACTGTTAAGAACGGGTGAGGGTAGGGTTGCAGTTAAAAGCTTTTTGACGCATTCATATTTATTTCCAAACGGTTATATAAATAAAACAAACGGCGAAAATTCAAATGATAAAAGACCCTAAAGAATTTCTACGTGAAAACCTAAGTGCTCTTTAAAAAGGTGAGAATTTAGATTAAAAAAAGTGATGCGCTTGGTCAGGAGCTAGCCACTATTGTTTTTTTTATACTCGATAGACCGAGGTTTCAATTATGATCTTAATTATTATTGTCTTAAAATGTATAACTACGAATTAATTTAAAGGAATTCATGAGGTGATTTCAATGCGTTAGATGACATTTAAATGTTGGCAAACCTTTAGAAAAGTTGTCGACATAGTTGCTAAAAGTTTGAAACATCGAACGCTTTTATGTTCAACAGTGTTCCGACCAGAACACAATGAGCCCTGAAGTAGACTACGATGTACTGGTTTAGTTGAAATTTCTCAAGTGCAGACTTGCTATGGTAGATCAAATTGAGTTGGTGATGTGAAGAAAATGGCTTTTTTGATTTAAAGCTTTCAAGTTTACGACATCTCTATTAGACAAATGACTTTCGAACCTAAAATCAATGTTTTATCTTTTATATCTTTTACCTTTAGATTTATAAATAAATAATGGTGGACAATTCACAGCATTATCAAGCTCCAAGCTAAGCAGAGCTTGTGTTATGGGTACTAGATAACTGATATAATTAATAATAATAGACTACATAGATATATATTTTTACGATATTATACATAGAAAACAACCAGAACACCCTGAAAAAATATTTGCAAATCGTTCAAACATTTATCCCAAGCGAACCCACAACTGACCTTCGCCTACCGCGCCACAGAGGTCGTCAGAGGTGTTTATTCTCCTATTTCTTATCATAGATCGCTAGACTCGTAAATCGAATAAAGGTTTACAGTACACTTTTTTCCAACATGACAATTCGGATTATTTTTAGACACAATGATGCAACATCATATCAGCCCATACACGTCCACTGCTAGACATAGGCCTCCTCTACACGACGCCACAAATAGCGGTCCTGAGCCGCCTCCATCCATCGACTCTCTGCGACCGCTACGATGTCGTCGATCCATCGAGTGGATGGTCTCCCATCTAAGCAAAGATGCAAAATAAAATAAAATATTTTATTTAACTGAAACATTAAATCAATTGGAGTATTATCTTCAATCGTCATCCCATTGTTTAAGTTTATACAAGAAATTGGAGATAGCTAACGACTGATTCATCCATTTTATTTATGAGGGCTACGAGCTAGAAGTGTTGCCGGATTGGAAGTAGCCTAATTTGGACACACGTTTACCCACAGATTTCTTTCATGATAGTCATTTGTCTCGAAGTTTGCCTTCCCTACAATCTGTGCAAGATGTTGCTAACGTTCTCAAGAGTAAGGATCGGTGATAAATAACATATTTTCCCCATTAAACAACATATTTTCTCGTTAAATAAAATATTTTTTTCCGTTACTCTCGTGCACTTTTAACGAGTTTTTTTCTGGTCCAAATGTGAAATTTATTAGGTCAAAAACTTCACATTTGGCAGTAAAGCAAAGCATGAAAAAAACTCTTAGAGTCAAGAACAAGTCCACCAATCTATTGTCATCTCTTTTATTGAATTCATCAATCACTTGTATGAAACTGAAATCAAACTGAACGCTGAAGAATTAGGATTGATGATTTTCTTGATTATTTTTGACACCTTGATTAACACCTCTAACGCTGTAACAAACTGATCTTCATCTAAATCTGGGTCTTTTTAAATTAAAATACTGATTAAAACTCACTTAAAAAATCCTACTTATATTATAAATGTAAAAGCTTGTGAGAATGGATGGATGGATGTTTGTTCCTCTTTCATGCAAAAACTACTGAACTAATTGGACTGAAATTTGTTATGAGTATAGTTAGGGACCTGGAATAACATTATAAGTAATTTTATGCCGTTAAAACGTTGGGGAAGGTGCGGGCAGCAGCTAGTCTCTTATAAGTACATCTTAGGGATCACCTTCACAGCAATCCTAGCGATTTCACACGGCATCGAATGCGGGTTTATGAAACTCTCATGCGTAGCTTCCAAAGACTGAATTCAAAATGGTCCTAAATCTGCTACGTCTACAAAACACCCCTCTTTGCTTGAAAGAGTACGTACTCTCACTTCACTGAAGATTATTTAACTTGACGCGTTCTTCAGCTCATAAATAATTTACATAGACATCTTGAGATCCAATCTGCCAGCGAAGTCTATTTATAATGTAGGTAAGCTTCAGTCAAGTGTGGAGTGATTTAGAGAACGAAAATAAAATGCTTCATGCTGAGTAGGGTCTATTTTTCGATTTAAAAACTGCCATTGGGCGTTTTATCTTCGTCACTTTTGTTGGGTGAGCAAACGTGATCTAAAATTAACTGTATGTCCTACAAATATTATAAATGTCAAAGTTTGTGAGGATGGATGTATAGATGTTTGTTTCTCTTTCACGCAAAAACAATTATCAAATATCAAAGTGCTTTATTTCCTTTAGACCTTAGTTCCTTACTCTTGGACACGTCACAAAATTAAAATTACATAAGTAAAACAGGGAAATAAAGTGATCACTTTGATTTTTTGTTCACTTTAATCTTTTTAGGGTAAAGTAAAGAAGCGAACAAAAAACCTTTACCTTGTTAGTTTGTTGTATTCAACTGATTGGGCTGAAATTTGGTATGGGAGGTATAGATTGGGACCTGGAATAACATATAGGCAATTTTTTATGCCGATAAAGCGCGGACGAAGGCTCGTTCAGCAGCTAGTATAGAATAATGATGAACATTTCTGTGTCTAATAGTGTAAAGTTATTTATTAACTAGTTTTACTGACGGCTTTGCTCGTGTTTTTTCTATGGAAACGTTTAAAGGGGGTTTTTATCCCATGGGTATTAATGGGATAAAAAGTATTCCAGGAATAGATCTACCTGTATGCTCAATTTCAGCCCGATCCGTCTAGTAGGTTTGGCGTGAAGACGTAACAAACATCCATCCATACATCCAAACTTTCGCATTTATAATATTATAGTGTGACTGTCGCCAAGCTCCAATGAATGAATGCGTTATTGAATTACATTTTTCATACGAAACCTAAGTAGACAGTCTTCTAGAAATCCGGTGCACTTCCACTCCCAGTAGGTACCTATTGCCACGCCCTGCTTGGGTAACATTGTGTCTCCTATACATTATCTAGATACTAAGACCTACAAATGTACACAATGATGCAATAAAATAAATATGAAAAATATAAAAATATGATTTGTATTTCGCTTGACCCGGACACGGTTTTAACATTTTAGAAACAGATCCCTGAATCCCAAGCCATTTAAGTCAGATAATCAAGATAATTTTTTAATAATAGCTTAACTATAAAATATGATTTGTTGATTTGTCAATTATTTTATAGCTAGCTATAGCAAGCTATGAGGATTGGTGTTGCAAGTAGCGCTGCACTTACCACCCGGGCATCGCTGAAAACCCATGGCATAAGTGCCATAGCAGCAAAAAGCTGAGCCGGTGACCTATATGTGTTATTATAAATTTTATATTAGTAAGCAATTTGTGTTACTATGTTTTTTGTGATACAAATAAATATTTTCTAAATAAAATAACAGCAGAAATAGTACATATAGCAGCCGCAGGCCAGGTAAACAGATCAAAATCGCATGAGATACCTACTACTACTAATCTTCTTGAGGCATTATTAGGTACGGCCCACTACTTCAACGAACTGAAAGTTTTGTGCTTCCCCACAGCCTGTTTAAACATCTGAAATAACAAGACCCGTCCTTCCTGCAATTAATTGAGCTACTTAATCCAGGATCTCATTAAAATTTACCAGAGATAAAGTGTTCTTCCATCTCTAGGCTTGTTTCTTTTGCATTTAGCCTCTTTGTGATGCTCTCTTTGCATTTATAATGGCCTTTGGAGGAAAGCAACTAAGCTAGTGAATAAAATATAGTCTAGTTTTGTTGAAGGCGATTCAGGTTGGAAGTAATTAATGGAGTTTTGAATTCTGGCATTGTTTCTTTTTAGGAAGTAAACAAAATTGGTGGATGAAAAGAAAATGTCTGAAATTGGCTTTCTATTTCAATTAGAGATAAACTGCTTTTTATTTTTTCTGCGTTCCTTATGGAATACAACTAGTAGAAGAGTAATTTTCCGCAAAAGGTAAAACATTTTCTATCAAACTATGTTGTTACAAACTTCGTTCCAATAAAGTTTTGAAACTTAGAGTAAGAACACAATATCTATTCATGGGTTTTATCGCAATCATTTACCTAATTTTTCCGACGTTCCCGCCTCGGAAAAATGGTACGCTATGTACATAGATATTTTGTTCCCATTTTTCTGGGTGTTGTGTAGGTATAATACAAATATAATAAAACTTTCCATGTAAGTAATGTAATGTACTAGCATTTTTCCTCGTCCCTAATGTAATTAATTAACATGAACATTACCCACACGCCCAACCCTATGCAGGGGTCGTCAGGCCGCAGGCTGGGCACTAAATGCGTTAAGTATATCAGTCCTCTAGTACCCATATCACAAGATGTGTTTGGGGCTAGATGATGTATTTTCGAGCATTATTTATTTAACGTACTTTTCTCTTCCAGAACGCGACCCCCAAGTGCTCTGCTACCTAACTTCCTGGTCCTCCAAACGGCCCAGCGGAGGCCGCTTCAGCCCCGACAACGTGGACCCAACGCTCTGCACCCACCTCATCTACGCCTTCGCAACCCTGAAGGACCACAAGCTTGCAGAGAACGATGAGAAGGACGCTGATATGTATGACAAGGTTGTGGCGCTGAGAGAGAAGAACCCCAACTTAAAGGTAAGAACTATTTATAGTCTTTTATTTTAAAATAATTACTTTCGTATTTAGACAAATACGAACGTAAGCACAAACTAGGTTCGAAGTTAACCCGCTTTCATTCATATCTAAATACATTAATTTGAAATAATGATTTGAGATGATGTTTGCTTTTGTAGAAAATAATTATTATTTATAAATGAGACAATATAAAATTTAATATTCCCATGCCAGATATGTGGCAAGATATTTATGAGAATCTACTTTTATTTATCACCTATGTATCTGTAGGTATATTTTGTACCATATCTTTTATGGATAATTGATAGATTGAGTTATCTAGTAGCCATACATAACACAATCTTTGCTTCCTTTGAGGCTCGATGATGCTGTGTAGAATGTCTAGAAATATTTGTTCTATGGCTGCTATGCTGTTTGTCCTAGAAATGTTGTATTCGAAACTGGAGAAGTTGTGAATTTTTTTTGGTTCTTCTATTTGCCCGAAATCTCACTTCAAAACAAAAGCACCACCCACACGGCCCAGCTTCACACACCACTCCACACTCCAGTTACCCACTCTCCACTCTTAGTCTCCTTTCTCTTCGCGTCCCCTCTCTCATTATAAAAGTACAAATACAAAATCTTTTATTTAAAAATGAAATATACAAAACAAGTGGTAGATATCGCTGTTTCCTGTATTACAGAAAATCAGTCTTAAGATTTTCAGATTTCATTAACTTAATTTTTTAGGCTTACAAAATAAGCACTTAGACAAGTCAAATAAGTAATAAGTCTTTGACAAATCTTCCCTCCTACACATAGTTTCTAAATTGTGTATATCTTTATTTTCTCTCTTAATTATTGTGAAATTGATGTTGTTGACCCCCACGAGAATATATTCCTACCTACTCGGTTGTCGAAGAGTAAAAAGTTAAACCTAGCTTTCCAAACGAAGAAAAGACTACCTAACCAATATAAATCATTTGTCTCATAACTACCTATCTCTGATTTTATCTGCTATTCAATCTCAACATTTTTCCTCACAGATTCTCTTGGCCATCGGCGGTTGGGCATTCGGCTCCACGCCATTCAAAGAACTGACATCCAACGTGTTCCGTATGAACCAGTTCGTTTACGAAGCCATTGAGTTCCTGAGAGATTACCAGTTCAACGGCCTGGATGTGGATTGGGAGTACCCAAGGTAAGGTATGAGGTCCATAGTTTCAGCAATGGTACAAAACCGAAAGATTATCTAGTCTAGTCTATCTGGTCTCAACCCTTGTAATTTATGCTCCATCCGCTTAGGTTAAGGTTTCTCTGTTAGCCTCTTAGGATAATTATTCTCATTCTATCTTAAGATAATTATTTAGGGACCAAAAGACTTAGAGGAGCTTAGCTTACCTCCTTGTATCTTCAGCCTAATCTTTGGCCAAATGCCAAGAGGCTCGAATGAGTTACGTATTCTAACAAAAATTTAGTTTCATCTTTAACAATTTCAAAACCACTGTAAATGGAATGGAGATTTTAATAAAACTGCACAGAATAATGTATTTTACTAGCTCTGTGTAAAATGTACAGTGCGTAGAGCCCCTAATAATAAGAGAACGCCACTACATTCGATAGATTCTTTGTTCCCTATAAGGGGCGTCATAAAACATCGGAAGCTATAGAAGTAGATGGCCTCCACGCCATGCAACGTACTTACGTGACGCGAGGATCCTGGACGCTTTAATTTGTAAAAGTAGTAAAGTTAAAATCGTTCATTTAGTACAATATATGGACCAGAACTTCAGACGTTTTTCAAAACTATATCATCTGCAGAAGTTTAAAACTGTGTCGCAGAATGACAACGCCCTCCTCACAAACCAGTATGACTAGCTAGAGCCCCGCATAGTCATTTAGAGAGATCTATTTTAAAATATTGTACGAAATCAGATGGAGAGACTATCGTACACTACGCCATTCGACATTTCCTACGTCACTTACGTTGCGTAGCGTGTTTCTAGCTTAACACACATATGCTTAACACACCTATTTCTAGTATAAAACTGACTAAATTCACAGAGGAGCTGACGACCGCGCCGCCTACGTCTCACTCCTGAAGGAGCTCCGCACAGCCTTCGAAGGAGAAGCTAAGACCTCAGGCCAGCCTCGTCTGCTGCTGACAGCTGCAGTGCCCGCGTCCTTTGAGGCTATCGCTGCTGGGTACGACGTGCCGGAAATCTCTAAATATTTGGTAAGTGACATTATGCTTGCTGCATACATCACCATTTATAGATGAATGATTACTTATTTGATGGTGATAATTGGGCTTTCACCGGGCTTCCGGTTGACTTGGGACATCTGGTAAACGCAGGACCGCGGATGGCACAAACCTGGTATATCCAGCAAATACAAGCCGCTACTCAAATGATGATGAGAAAGATGGCAATATTTAAGGTTTCTTCTCAATCATCGAAATCTTTATTTCGAATTCGAATTTAAAAAGGATAATATTGCTGTTAGCAGAATAAAACAGTGCGTTTCCAATAAAATAGTTCATGTGAAGTAGGCAGTACTTACACTAAGCAAGCATAAAACAAACACCGGCATTTGCCATGAGTAGAGATGGGTTTATAATTTACAGGGTGTTTTGAGTAAATTCCCAACATGTCCTTTTATGCCGGGCATTTACAGGTGTATTGAGTAAATGGCCGGCATAAAACTCATCTCTTACTCAATACACCCTGTAAATGCCCAGCATAAACCCATCTCTAGCCACGAGTAAACAAAACATTCACTATATAAGCGGTCGACTACAAACCTTGTTTTTGTTGGAAGAACTTCACTCGCTAGTTCATAATTAAATCAACAAATAACAATGTAAAATATAAAAACATTCTTAAGTCATCTACGTTTCCAGGACTTCATCAACGTCATGACCTACGACTTCCACGGGCAATGGGAGCGCCAGGTCGGGCACAACAGCCCGCTGTTCCCGCTGGAGAGCGCTACCAGCTATCAGAAGAAACTTACTGTGGTATGTAGTATTAAGAAATCATTTTCTTTTATAGTCCGTTCTCTTCTTAACTGGGTTATGGGGAGCCGACGCATAAATAAGCGATCTAATCTGATAAAACATGGACTTGTACGATTACATAATAAATGGACCATTAGTTTCTTACTGTTGTACAACTTCGGCCAAATTCTGTATAATAAAATGTAAAATTCCAAATGACATTCTATTGACCTTGTATAAAACACTAGTAGAAAGTATCATATCATACGGACTAAGTAGCTATGGCCGTACTTTTAAAACTTATCTAAATCAGATCAGAAATATCAATCAGAAGCTAATAGTGCCCCATAAAATAAAAACGAAATACTCAGGTGACCCTGATGGTCTATTTAAACACTGCGGCGTGTTGCCAGTTCATAAAAAAGTGGAAGTTAACTTACTCATAGAACAGTACTTTCGTAGAGATATCCAAGTACTCAAAAGCCACACTACAGTCACCAGAAGCATTACACAAAAAAAACTAAATATACCAAAAACTAATAACTTTTATGAAAAGCAAACCTCTCATTATCTAATACCTTCCTTGATAAATATTCAATGGAAGTTAAAAATAAAATAAATCAAAAAAATATTAAAAACATATTAATAAAATATTATTTATCCTAAGTTCATTTATTTTTATTCTCGAGCTTCACTCATTTTACAGAAAAATGAGCATCCTGTTGTTGAACTCAACTCAAGCGCGTGGGAATCACTGCTCGCACGTGATTGGCAGATCGCCTGTGTGCGGCTGCCTAGCCATACAGCGGACGGGACTGCCTACCGCAAAACATTCCGATGCTTACTTGCAAACTATTGTATAAGTAGTATTAAGAGAACCCTAGTGTCTAGATAAACCTAACTTAGGATTTAAGACGCTATTAACAGAAAAAAATATTTTCTTTTATTAAATAAATATATCTATCTATCTAACTTGAAGGAGAATTTTGACCTCGAACTCTGTTGGACCTTGAAATTTTTGTTAAATACGCGTGCGAAGCTGGGGCGCGCCGCTATTATCTCTAAAACTACTATGAAGTTGAAGATCAGGGATGAGGTAATTGATAATATTGTCGGCAAAGACTGGACCGATGACCGTATTTTACGAAGACTTTCTCGTGTTATACATAATGTACGTTCAAACACAACTCAATAACTCAGTGCTTTATTTCCTTTAGAACTTTCAGGACTCTTGGACACGTAACAAAATTAAAATTACATAAGTAAAACAGGGAAATAAAATGATCTCTTTGATTTTTCGTTCACTTCAATGTTTTGAAGGTAAAGTAAAGAAGCGAACAAGAAACCTTTACCTTGTTAGGTTAGATTAGTTTTCGAGTTGGAGCAAAAGTCGTCCCATGCTTTTTTATCCTCTAGATAATCTGATATTTTATAATAAGCCTTTTTACAAAGGATATTTTTGACAATTTGTTCGAATTTATTTATTTTATTATTATTATTATTTTTGCAACTCACTTGGAGTTTGTTGTAGAAGCGTATACATTGCCCAAGACCTCCCACTCGATGGACCGACGACATCGTAGCGGCCGCAGGGAGTCGTTGGATCCTTCCTTGGTGGCTCAGGACCGCTATTCGTAACGTCGTTTGGGGGAGGCCTATGTTCGGAAGTGGACGTATACGGGCTGATGATGATGATACATTGCCCTTTAAAAGATAGCTTAGGTTCGTTGTCAAAAATAAGTGGAATAAAAAGTCCTAGAACCTTCAAGTGAGAATGTTATCAATCCAAAGACTACATAGACTAGCCTTACATAGGCTAGGCAGGAATAAATCCCACAAGACTTTTAATCACCAATTTCATTCAACAGGACTACTCAGCCCGTGAGTGGGTCCGCCAGGGCGCGCCTAAAGAGAAGCTGATGATTGGTATGCCGACGTATGGACGTTCCTTCTCGCTCATCAATGACACGCAGTTTGATATCGGTGCTCCGGCGTCTGGTGGTGGTAAGTCCTTTTTTTCTCTTATTACAACGTTGTTAGAGCAGGAGGTATAGACGATCTTCTTGGATCCTTATAACTACAATTTTTTGCTGGCTGGACATATTGATCTCTGAAACGTGTTGTTTGACTTTCAAGGTCCAACAAATTAGGCCAAATTAGGATCAGACACCAATTACAAAAAGGAGCAAGGAGCTATTACAAAGTATAGAAAACTTATTGATTGTGTTACGTTTGACGCCCATTATCTCGCAAGGTTAAATTGTTATTTTGCACAATAATATTTTTTTAGGAATTTGTAGATAGGTAAAAAAGTGCCTTAATAATCAAAAAACTTATACAAAATCTGACAAAAATATTTTTCTCCAGGCGCAGCCGGTAGGTTCACAAACGAGGCAGGTTTCATGTCGTACTACGAGATCTGCGAGTTCCTCCGCGAAGACAACACCACGCTGGTCTGGGACAACGAGCAGATGGTGCCGTTTGCCTACAGGGAAGACCAATGGGTCGGCTTCGATGATGAGCGGTCGCTGAAGACTAAGGTAAGGACTGAAACGTCAAAAACTAAAATCTGCCCTACATGGGCTAGTTTTCTGTTCAGTTAAATAAAATACATATGCCGCTTTAAGCAGCCCTATTAGAGTCCACTGTATGGGATTTTTTTAATGGCCTCTCTGTTGAGTGAAGGGGTAAAAGACAGGGTGTTAGGATTTGGGAGAGTCCTTTGACCAGCAGCTATGGAACGATAATATTAATTTGGAAACTTCTGTCGTATTTAATTTTATTCATACTTAGAAGAAGAAACATGCGAAGCTTAATAAATAATACTATCACTAAATAATAATACTGTCTCCAAGCTATTCTCTTCGATTCAGTATGTACGGTTAAATCTTGCAGGAACAGCAAGATTGAATCGAAGAGAATAGCTTGGGGCTAGCTAGAGGACGCTGCGTGGATTCTCCAGCATTATTTATTTAATATTATTTATAATTAATACAAAACCTGTGAAACGACCCTCAATTCCCTGTTTAATTATTGATCTATAAATTAGAAAATAAAAAGGCCAGACGTAGTTCCTGGGTTTCTTTGGGTCTGACGTCAAGAAAAAATCTACAACACTACTTCTTTTTTCAGATGGCCTGGCTAAAGGAGGAAGGTTTCGGTGGCATCATGGTTTGGTCCATCGACATGGATGACTTCAGAGGTTCTTGTGGCACTGGGAAGTACCCGCTCATCACAGCCATGAAACAAGAGCTTGGGGATTATAAAGTCAGGCTTGAGTTCGACGGACCCTATGAATCTTCGAACCCTAATGGACAGTACACTACTAAGGACCGTAAGTTTAAAAAAATCATAAAAATCATTTATTCAGAACATTGTTACATGAGGTTCATAGTTACATATAGAAACGATGACACTACCGAAGCTTAACAAACTGTGTGGTAGTGTCAACGCCCTGCTCCTAGATTTCTGATAGATAGTCTGATGATAACTAAATTAAGATTAATAACAAACAAACAAACTTAAAAGCTACTTATTTGTATTACTAAGGGATTTTGTTACTGATTTATACAATTTCTCAAATTTAATTCTGGTTTGTGTCTGTGTATAAGTGTAGGGTGTGTATGTATGTGTTTGAGTGTGGGGGTGAGAGGGGTCCCGAGGCACCAGTCTCTTAAGAGTCTGGGCAACTGGAGACCCAGTGTGTGGATGTGTATTCATGAGTGTGTATGTGTGGGTAGATTCTCCCGAGGCACCAGTCTCTTGAGAGTCTGGGCAACAGGAGAGCTAGTGTGTGATAAAGTGTGTGTGTGTATGAGTGGTTGTGTCAATTCTGGTAGGTAAGTTTCTTTCGGTTTAACTTGAATTTTACGTAAGAAATTTGTAATTTACCTTCCTATAGCAGTTTTAGGGTTTGCACTCACACGTCCAACCCCACTGCCGCACAACACAAAAAAATATTTAAATATGAGCTTACTAACTCGTAATGAATACCTACATAATGGCTTACCGCAAGCTCCAAGCGAATGGCTCGCAAGTTATTTCATGCGGTTAATATAAAATGCATCTACAAATTACGAGCTAAAGCCCATATTTGAAATCATTATTTGTGCTGTCAGATAGTGGAGCGGTCCAAAATTGCAATAACCTTTACTTTTG
Organism: Eupithecia insigniata; assembly: GCA_947859395.1. Taxonomy (NCBI): domain Eukaryota; kingdom Metazoa; phylum Arthropoda; class Insecta; order Lepidoptera; family Geometridae; genus Eupithecia; species Eupithecia insigniata. The sequence goes on along the minus strand of OX401999.1, from coordinate 1,869,814 downwards.
GCATTTAATAAGTTCCTCTCACATAATTCTTAATAAAAATAATATAATTTCAGCCACGGAGGTGACATGCGAAGAAGAAGATGGCCACATCTCTTACCACCCAGACAAGGCCGACTGCACCATGTACTACATGTGCGAGGGAGAGAGAAAACATCACATGCCATGTCCTCAGAACCTGGTATTTAACTACAATGAAAACGTATGCGATTGGCCCGAAAATGTTGAGGGTTGCCAACATCACACTCAAGCCCCCGCCGCTAAACGATAGACCGATAATATAATAATGCAATTTTTGATAACCTGCCTATTTACGGCACTCAAACTTCAAATAGATTTTTGAATATTTTGCAGATTTGTAATTTAATACTATTAATATTGGTAAAAACGTTTTTCTTACTGTACCTACTAATTCGTCTATTTTATAAGGGTTATCATATTAAATCCACCTGTACTTACGATCTATGTCTAAAACATATTTTATTTATTGGCTTCACTACATACATTTGTAGAATAGCGGGGTTCGTGTGATATAATGTAAATTACTAATTGATTGATATTGATAGATTCTTAGTTTTTATCTATTGTTAAATTATATTTCGTTATTGAGGTTGGGGCTTACTGGTGAGCATAAAAACCATTATAATAAAAAACATATCCTCACAAAAACTTACCAGCGTAACGCAACTCATGTGAATACTTGGGTGATAGTTATGCGTCGTCTTTACTCGTGTTTCCATTGTTGGAACTGCCCCTTATACGATTTTACCCTGGCTGACCTTTGACTTGGTAGATCAGAGCTCATTTTAGTAAGTTCCTCTTTAAGTAAGTGCTTATAATTCTCTCCCAAAGGTGCACATGCACAATAATATTTTTAAGTACCTAATTTAAATAAGTAGATCATTTTTTTCTGGTAGGTACTTTATGTGTGCACTTTTGGGACAGGTTTTTCTTGGCTTTAATTCTATTTAACTTTATTAATTTTAAATACTGAACTCAGCTAAAATCACTGCCTTAACAATGCCAACAATTTGACTAAATTGAATAAAATTGTGACATTTTCTTTATATAAGTTAGAATAAGATTGTAAATATTGTATTTAGATACAAAAGATGTATGAGTATTATTAAAGATTTTTTAAATATTTATTTTCTTTTCCTATAAATAATTCAAATCAATGATTGTCAAACTTGTCAATTGAAAACGGAATAATATCTCAAACATTTGTGCATGCAGATTGCAGAAACACAGTTTGCGCAAGCAAGATAAGCCGGCCACACGCTCCATCTTGCTTGCGCACACCGGCTGCAATCTGCATGCACAAATTTTTGAGCGCGTAGCCGGGCTATTAGGGCACCTCAAACGTAACCTATTGCCATCGTATGTTTTATTCTTTAGTCCCATTTTACCATGAATCGTGCATTGCCCGATGGACTACAGACAATGGAAGATTCTATCCTTATCAAGAATCGCTAGACCTACCCTAATGGATTTTTTAAAATATTCATAGACGTGAGGATTCTGGGCACATAGCATTGTCATAGTGAAGCAAATAGTTTAACAGAGTTAGGCCTCAGTTTTAAAGCTCCCTGTATCAATAAATGTTTTCGAGAGTAATCACCAACCGTCTCGCTCGAAGGTTTGACGACTTCCAGCCGCCCGAACAAGCCGGGTTCCGAAAAGGCTTTAGTACCGTAGGCCACATACATACGCTCCGGCAGATTATACAGAAAACAGAAGAGTATAACCGGCCGTTATGTCTAGCGTTTGTGGACTACGAGAAAGCCTTTGATTAAGTCGAAACCTGGGCAGTCATGCAGTCTCTCCAGCGGTGCCAAATCGACTACCGGTATATCCAAGTATTGAAGTGTTTGAGCCGCCAAGGCCACTATGTCAATTCGTCGACCAAAGCACAAATCCGATCCCACTGCAAAAAGGGGTGAGACAGGGAGACGTCATTTCTCCGAAACTGTTCACCTGTGCATTGGAGGATATTTATAAGCTTGTGGACTGGGACGGATATGGCATCAATATCAACGGCGATTCCATCACTTACCTTCGGTTTGCCGACGATATAGTCATTATGGCAGAATCACTGGAAGACCTTAGTACGATGCTCAGAGACCTCAACACCGTTTCCCGCCAAGTGTGTCTTAAAATGAACATGGGTAAGACAAATATCATGTCTAATGCCCATGTCGCACCCTTACCGCTCTATGTGGGGAACGATGTTATCGAAGTTGTTGATCATTATGTCTACCTAGGCCAAATGGTCCAACTAGGTAAATCCAACTTCGATAAAGAGGTCAGCCGACGAATCCAACTCGGATGGGCAGCGTTCGGGAAACTTCGCAATATCTTCTCGTCACAGATATCGCAGAGCCTCAAGTAGTAGGTCCATAATTGACGGAGAAATTGACGAACATTATGTTCGGAACATACATTAAAAAAAACAAACCTACAGACGAATTGAGAACCTCCTCCTATATTGGAGTCGGTTAAATATACATACAACCAAACAAAATCCACCTCACCTCTTTTGTTTCTAGTCAGTTAAAAATTGAAACTCGTAAGTTCACAGTGCTTTACTTACAACACCACATGCGCTAGTTTATTAGCTTGGTGTCTACTTATTATATTTTCTGCTACGCGACCGTTCTTGTTCATGTTCTCAAGAGGTTTCGAACGGGCGGCTGCACGCGGCTTCGCTCACGTTGTAAAATAAAACGTAGATATATTTCTGTGGTAACTGTCTGACCCTGTGGCGCATCGGGCGAAGGTCCGCCTGCGACGCGGGAGGTAGTGGGTTCGATTCCCACCTCGGGGAATATTTGTGCAAAATATTGAACAACATTGGTACCTACCATCGAAGTAAAGCACAGAAGCTCGAAACAATTTTTGGTTTTGAAAACATTTAATGGATCTGTTTCGTTCTCAAATAATTTTTTGCTACACATGTGAGATTGTGCGTAGTGGAAGTTAGTGATCTATAGAATATAAAGAAAAGAAAAATCACATTCTATTATTGTTATAATTTTTGTCAAGCTTTCATTCATAAATGTCTTTGTTGTCATAAAATATCTTGGATTCAGAATCGGAGTATAGGCATGCGATAGAGCGTAAATGGAGTTCTAAGGCCGCAAAAATTGCTAATAATTTCTTTCTCTCCCTCTTGCTGTTTGCAGTCTTTTATGTAAAAGAGGGGACTAATTCTCGCTCTTTAGCCGCCGTGGACTTAATTAGGTAGGTACCTACCTAGGTACTTAGTAGGTAGGTACTTAATCCACAGTATCAGCCCAGAGTCAGGAAGATGCGGCAGTGTTTTCTACACCCTCGTGCCTCGGAAAGGACGGTAAACCGTTGGTTCTGCGCCTGACTTCTCCTCAGTCGCGATTGCAAAACGACACACACTTGTGCACTATACTATTATGTTCTACAAAGCGGCTAGTCACCGCTAAGATTGGCCGCTGTGGCCGAAATTCGGCTATTCTATTACAATATAGGATTCGGCATCATCACCTACTTAGTAGGTACGGAAGTTTATCTTATCAGTTCCGCAGATATCTATCCGCTGACAAACAAACAGACTAACAATACTTATAAGATAGGATAGAAGATTAGTATGCAAACACGGTGTTGTCTCGGGATTATCCCATTGGGATGTGTGCTAGTTTTAGATAAAATATTGCATGAAGCAACGTGTTAGGTGTATTAAGGACCACCCCCACTGGTGAGCGTGAACGGCGTGTCTAGATTCATTATCATCATCATCATATCAGCCTATACACTTCCACTGCTAGACATAGGCCTCCCCCATACGACGCCACAAATAGCGGTCCTGAGCCGCCTCCATCCATCGACTCCCTGCGACCGCTACGATGTCGTCGGATGAATGGATGTATGGATATTTGTTACTCGTTCACGCAAAAACTACTAAACCAATTAGGCTGAAATTTGGTATGGGTATAGTTTGGGACCTGGAATAACATATAGGGTATTTTTTATCCCGATAAAAAACCCATTTAGATAGGTAGGTAAAAGCGTTCTTGAGTGGAGACCGCAACTCGGCAAACGTAGTTCCACGACTTGGTACGACCTGCGAAGGACTGCAGGCAGATACAAGTTGCGGAAGCTGAGGACAGGACGCTATGGCGCTCATTAGGGAAGGCCTATGTCCAGCAGTGGACGAATATAGGCTGATGATGATGATGAAGAGCCGACTGATGTTTTAACACCGCTACAATATCCATACAATATCGACAAGACAGTATGCGGTCAATATCTATATAAATCATAGTTACAGAGTGTAAAACGCTTTTATGAGATTTTCGTAGCTCATGCGTGTCGGTGCGTTCGTGTTCAGATCTCTGATGTCTGAGATGATTTGATACTTTGAGACATCTTGTTTTTATTTTTCCTTATTAATAAATAAATAAACTATTTATTTTCTACTCATAAAAATAAAGAAAACACAAAAACACCCAGCAATAGGCAAAAGGTTGACTGAGAAATATTTGTGTAGGTAAGTACTTATATTATGTATGGTCTAGTTATTATTTAACCTTGTCATCTCATGGTAACAGACAGTGCTACTTTTGCATTCGATGATTAATTTAAAGATAAATTGTCATACCTAAATTAATAATTTTTCTGCTGTTTATAACATTTACGCACACTTAGCTTTTCTCATTAAGTGTAAGTACACTGACCTTTAGTCACACCAATAAAAACTTAATTAACGAAAGAACATCGATCGTGAGCTCCATTAGATAATTGTTTCACTAAGTGATGACCCTAAGAGACAATTTAATGGATTACTCAATGCTCATTTACTTTTGACTAATGATCTTACATAAAGATTCTATTAAGTAATTAGTTACTAGAATTAGATTGAATTGTAGTTTCTCTTCGCGGCTTCGAATGTGATTTTAAAAGTTACTTATCTGAAGAGTTAATTTCAGAAGTAAGTATAAGAAAAACTCCTTGCGGACCATAGATAATGTTCATGTTGATAAATTATTTTTTAACTTACACTAAAAATAAAATGATAGGTTATAAAAGTTAAAAAGTAAGGTACTTAGGGGCCATTCAAGTATTACGAAAGCATCAAAGGGTGTGGGGATCATTGTTTTGTTTATTTTTGATGACAAGGGGGAGGGGGGATCAAATTGACCAAAATTCTGCTAACGTAATAATAAAACCGCTTATTTACTTAAATTAAGTTGTATAAAATTTCAGTATGATCTATGTTGATGGTTGATATAATTTTCGACTTCAAACGCAATTCCAGCTTAATTAAAAAAAGTGCAAAAGTATCAAGACCATTTAGTTGATTCCATATAGTTTTCGAATGCTCGCTGCGCTGCGCGCGCGCTTCGCTATCAGTCAGTGCTGTAGGTCATGCGCACTCTAACGCATTACTGTGCCAATCGCGAGGTTTCCGAATAACATCGACTATCCACAATGTAAACAAGTGTGAACTAAAAACAAACAAAAACAATAGTGAACAACGAAAGTGGACAGAACATTTCGGTAAATAAATATAAAAGTCGATAACCGGTTCTGGAAAAGATAAATTGCAAAATAGTGCATCTTTTTGTGAAAAAAGTGCATCTGTGTTTGTGCGATTGAAATTCGTGTTTGGAACAGTGAATTCTAATTTCGAAGTGTTAACACAAACATTGAGTGGTTGTGGATTGATTGGAATTCCAAATTTGAAGGTAGGTTTCTAGAACCATTATTGATTGCTATTTCCATGATCACGGGCCTTAAAGTGACCCGGTCCTTTGCGAGGAATGCGTGGAGCCGAAGCCAACAACACAGAGGCTCTTTATGAGAATTAATGTAAAGGTGAGAGCTACACATAGCGGATATCATCCTTGGTTGCACAATATGTTAGACCCTAAGATGATATCCGCCAGGTGTAGAGACTATTGCAAAGGAAAATGAAATTAACAAAAAAGCCATGTTATTGTGGTGAATGGATGAACTGGGTAATTGGGCTATGGGGGAGATTATGGACGCCTGCCATAAACATACTCTCAATACTGTTACAACCGGCAGACGGTGGCTTGGCGAATGCTGGATGGGTTCCTCAAAATGTTGGCGTATATGCCTGGAAAGGAACAACATCGGTGCAAACGACTAAGGGGTGTCGAGAGGTGTGGCCCCGATTTCAAGATCACGAAGACATGTGAATGGGTTTCCTCATTATTACGCCATTAGACACTTCCACCGAGTCTACATCCTAAGATGCATCTCCCGCGACTCCATTCACACCGGCCAATGAAGGCAAGCAAGAGGTGGGGATCTGGTTCTCTTGGGATACCACTCCGAAAGCGGAGATGAGATCCAGGAACTTCCCCGGGAGCACTCGGTACCGTACTCATACCCGTGGTGTCGCTATTATTATTATAAATGATTCTTATTATTATAAAAGAAATCGATTGGATAAATAATTATCCTCGGGAAGAAATTATTTATGGGTCCACCTTGGGATCATTCTCCATACGATGAAGAAATCGACGAATATGTATAAAAAATATATACAGCCGAATACCTCCTCTTTGGTTTTTCGTCGGTTAAAAAGCATTGGCCCTTTGGACACCCAGGGGGGGCAATGCTGCGTATAACCAATGAGTTTTTACAAATAGAGACGTTATACTCATTATAAAGAAATAAAAACGTGGCAATATTTTACTATAGCTACCTACAGGATCTATGGAACTTTAACTCTATCACTTAGCAGGATAAAAGATCACAGAGATATATAGGACCCCGTTGTCAGAAAGAAATAAACATACGTTCACAGTTGCATGAGCGGCTGACGGCCAATGACAGCCTATGACATCGCATAGGCTAGCAGCTAGAGTGAACTGGGATAAAAAGGGACCTAGCATGCAGCATAAACAAAATAAACATGTCCTTAAAAGTTTGCGAAAAAAAATTCGTAACGTACTTTTCACTTTCCACAACGTGTTAAGAAGAAATTGTTGAGTATGTTGTTGGGATCCATTCATCTTCTCGTCTACCAATTATCTTGTCTACTCACACACAAGACCATAGGTAGAGCAACTTACGCCCCGGACCGGCTCAAGGTCGCGAACAAAATACTCAGCCCGACTGAGATAGACTGAGTATTCTGTTTTAATAGTCCGGCTACACACTCAAACATTTGCGCATGCTTGATTACACAAACCAGTGTAGCGGATAATTCCTACATCCTAATCTGTACATACTCATATGACATGTCATAGGTTATGCATAGTTACTATTATTAAGCTCACTCATGTAACGTAAACACTACGAGACATTTGGCCCAAACAAACACAAATTGCCAAACCAGTTTACGCAAGCAAGATCCCGGCCACACGCTCCATCTTGCTTGCGGAAACTGGTTTGAGTCCGGCCACACGCTCCATCTTGCTTACGCAAACTGTGTTTGTGCATACACCCTCAAACATTTGTGCAACCACAAATGTTTGAGCGTGTAGCCGGACTTTAACGTCTAGCCGCGACCTTGAACCGGTCCGGGGGGAAGTTTCCGCACTACTATGTTTTTATTTACTCATATGCTACTTGTACCAATTTTTAATTAAAATGTTCATGTTTATGAAATCTAAAATAAATGAAAGTTGATAGTAAAATGTTAAAAAAATCTTATATTTACTACTGTTGATAAAAAAATACGTATTGGATACCAGTGGTGAAAAATATTATTGTAGCAAGCTAGGAAGGCCGATGTGCCATATCACCCAACCTCCTCTGCGTCGATCGAACTGACAACATCGCGCGCCCATTATCTCCTTCACTCTGTCACTCACAAATGCAACGCACTAACTTGTCTCGTTCGTGTAGGTGGCAGAGCGGCAACAGCGCGGGAGTGGTTTTTGAATAAAATAAAATTTATGATTTTTAATTTTAAATAGACTAAACGCTACTTATAAATGACAAAAATGTAAAGAAAAATCTTACCTGCTTTTTACAGCCGTCCCAATATAAGTTCTACACTTTCTGAACTCACAACATGGCGTATTTTGTTATTTTGTTCGCACTCCAAAAGCCCGCAAGGCATGTTCGCGTCGCAGCTAGACACAAGGCCGATTGGGTTAACTCAAGCTAATTAGCTTGAGTTTATATTGCCACGCAGACCTCGGTAAAACGTATCTACCTCAGTTTATATGGAATATCATTGCGTATAACGCGATACTTTATCGAGTGATACTCATAATCACGGGATAAAAATATCATGTGATGAATATGGAGTACCGCCAAAGACTGCATTCTCGTGCGACTTATCAAGGAACTCATCAAAGAAAAACCCTCGATATATATCGAATTGCTGATTCTGAGAATACCTACGCTTGTTTGCTACGTATCACTCGATATTTTGACAGTTCTTGCCATATTTATCGAGTAGATATATGTATATATGTAGGTATTGCTAGAATAAGGATGACGGCAGTAACTAAAAATGACAGAAAAATTGTATTTACCGAATTATACCTAAGCCATAGATTACAAAACACGTATTATATTATATCTTTTGTTCGAGATTAATTATTATTTTGTTAAAATAAACAACAAAATACAGCAATCCGCCATGACAAGTTGAACACCAATCAGAGAATACACAACTGTGACGTCATCCCGTCACAATATGTAAAGGCACAGAATAGCTGGTAAAACTTCTCTTGAAAATATTATGATCATTCTGTATCATCAGATGTTCGTGCATCTATGACGTCATAGACAGCCGCCACGAGTGTTGTAGCGTTTTTAAGGGAAATTGAAAACGCATTTTAATATACTGAATTTTTCCTATGTAGTCCATTTTTTTTGCAGAAATATGGATAATTTTGCATTCAGTAGATGTCTAAAAATATCACGGTGTAGTTTCTCAAAGTCGTCATGCCTATTGCCCGGTGGTGGCCGACTACTCGACTTGGCAGGGTCACTACCCTGATTAGCTTGATAAGGGTGAAGGAACTACAAGGAACTCCCTAAACCTAAACTACAGATTTTTCTGTAAGACCTAGGAATGCTAATATAAGCTTGTACCTATAGTTGACTGCGCTAAATACTACAAAAACCAGATAAAAGTACAGGAAGATTATCTGCCCATTAATACAAAATTTTAAGCAATAACAGCTTGAGCAAGCAGTTTAAATTCAAAAGAACTTGTTATTTTCATGCACCAAAATTGGCGAAATTGCAATTATTGACACAATCAACCGAACAATTAGTGATGGGTAAGCGAAGTATCGATAATTATCAACTTTAAGTTTATTTTTCATTAGGATTTAAGACCGCCACTTTTCACTTAGTTTTAAGTAGTTTGATTGATTTTTTTATAATTCATTCTGGACAATTCACACAGGTTTATCTAGTCCCAAGCTAAGCAGAGCTTGTGTTATGGGTACTAGATACCTGATATACCTACACACTAGAATATATTACATAAATAGTTTTGTTTACTATACATAGAAAACGACCAGAACACCCTGAAGAAATATTTGAATATTTGCAGATCGTACTAACATTTGTCCCGAGGCGGGAATAGGACCCGCCACCTCTTGCGTCGCAGGCAGACCTTAGCCCACCACGCCACAGAGGTCGTCGTATTATGTCGATCCATCGATTGAAGTGCGCAATAAAGTATTTTCTATCTATCTATCACTGCAAACAAGATTTTAGACTGTTTAGTCAACTGATCCCGCTCTAAACTCATCCCACGGGATGAGTTGACTAAATAATTAATTTTAATGACTTTGATTTGTCAACTCATCCCGCTTTAAATAAAAAAGGTAAAAAGTAATGTACTATTTCAAATATATATATGTACACACGAGAACAAAAATCTTAGTGCAAAACAAAAACAAACTGTGAAGAGAAAAACCGGTGAAAAATCAAAGCAGATCAGATTAAATTTACAGTGATGTGCATGAATGAGCCCGGAATGTAAAGTATAGTGTAACTGAAGGTAATGATGCACGTACGTACTTGCATGCAGCGTCTTGGATTTATTATGAGGATGGTAATGAGTGTAGGCTTTCACAATGATCAGTTCTAGGAATACCTATAATCTGAGACATATTTTATGTTTACCTATCTGGGTACTAGGTGTCTCTCTGTACCGCCTTCCTTATAGGTAGCATGTAATGTAACCTAAACACCATTTTTCTATGAACAATGTTGAACTGGGTCTAATTTTTCATTCTGTGGTACTAAATTACTTTATAGGAAATTTATAGGGAAAAATAATTAAAAAAACAATGAAACTTTTATGTTATAGGTAATTGGGTCCAGGTAGTGGCTCTGCCCTCCTTACAAATTTTCATCAGGAACTCGATTTTGTGATGAAATTTTGATACGTGAATAATAAGCAAATATGGCATTTTTTTAGGCGAGTCGAATATGAGTTACGTACTAGCTGCCCGCGCCTTCGCCCGCGTTTTATCGGGATAAAAATAGCCTATATGTTATTCCACTTCCCAAACTATACCCATACAAAATTTCAGCCTAATCGGTTCAGTAGTTTTTGCGTGAAAGAGTAACAAATATCCATACATCCATCCATACAAACTTTGACATTTTTAATATTAGTAGGATTTCCAACGTCTCACGAAAACGCACCTATGGCCAACGTCTTACGAAAAGTATTCTCGACGTCTCACGGAAGTCAGAGCGTCGCTATCGTCGTCGTGATTGTATCTAACTCAAAGTGAGCAAAAATGATTTATTAACCTCACAGTTCTTGCAACTTGTTAACAGGCACTAAACCAGTGGTAGGCTACGCAACACTAATATCATTCTGTAATATATTTCACGAAATTGGCGCCAAAGCATCCATCAGCCCGCTCCAATATCAATCGATCAGTCACGTCACGTGACCCCAGCCAATTAAAATGCCGCCATATTTTATCGAGGTACCGTAAGCAGCACATTTTTGAAAAAATAACCGTTTGTAGAAATGACCTGAATTATAAAATGCCAGCCACATTTATGTAGAAGCTAGCTGCTGCCCGCGCCTTCACCCGCGTTTTATCGGGATAAAAAATAGCCTTTATACATATGTTATTCCAGGTCCCAAACTATACCCACACCGAAATTTCAGCCCAATCATTTCATTAGTTTTTGCGTGAAAGAGGAACAACCATCCATCCATTCTTATAAACTTTGATATTTGTAATATAAGTCAGGGAGGAGGTAATATATAAGTAGGATAAAATATCTGAAATTTAAAAACACGTTGTAGAAATGATATACGATATATATACTTTATGGACTACTACTTAAAATAATATACTATGAAATTAATGATAAGTATATATAAACAATCATAGTTAAGTAAAAAAAATTTATATGATCCTCTAAAGTCTGAAAATGCTTTTATTAAAGTATGTACTTTACTAAGAGTTCATCATCATCAGCCCATACACGTCCACTGCTGGACATAGGCCTCCCCCGTACAACGCCACAAATAGCGGTCCTGAGCCGCCTCCATCCATCGACTCCCTGCGACCGCTACGATGTCGTCGGTCCATCGAGTGGATGGTCTCCCATGTAGGGGGGATTTGCCATAATCACCACGCTTGGCAGGCGGATTGGTGATCGCAGTGTTGGTGTTTAAAAATACTCAGAAGGAAGCTGCTGCCCTTCCTCTGGTAGGTTCCCTTAGTCGGCTTTTACGACATCAACGGGTTGAGTTGGAGGGGTCGATTATCGTACGCCGCGACGGCTTACTAAGAGTTACCTACCTAATTTATATCCCGCTTTCTACAGTGATATACAATAATATAAAACAAGATCACAGACACTTTCTGCGTAAAATCAGCGAGAAAACCAGCGTCCATCTTGGCACCCTTACCTACAACTTTTTGCTCGACTTAGTAGCCTGGAAGCCTACAAACAGCAAATTGTCGCATCACTAGCCAGTTTTTAGCTTCACGACACGGACTTTGTGTGCTACTGCTAGGTTACATAACTGTGTTGGTTATTATATGGTTATTAGTAACCATAATATGGATGAACTGATTTTATGACACGAGAACTAGGTTGAGACTGCATATAAAACTGGTTATCAGCTATCTACGAACTAGATATCGCTAACCTATACGTGGGTTCTAGAATTCTGATATTTTTTTGTAAAGAAAAGGAACATAAAATCCTACAATTTCTTTGTGTGTTTTTTTTTAATAAGACTGCGTCATCTGTCCAAATGGCAGAAGTCACAACAATTTTTGGTTTTGAAAGCTTTTAGCCATTTCATTCGTCTGTCGGTCGTTTTCGAACTCGAATTTGATCGTTTTTCGTTGTGCCCGTGTAATTACGCTTTGTTGAAGGTTTTATTTTTGTTTTCAACCGACTTCAAAGAGGTTCTCAATTTGACTATTTTTTTTTGTATGTATGTTACGCGATATTTCCGACAATTATGGACCGATATTGAAAGTTCTTTCACTATTGTATAGAAAATTATTCCGAGGTGTTCCCATAAAATATTATCTCCAGGGTATTAGTATTTATCCTGAAAAACTTAAAAACAGTGTAAAAGTATTCGAATTCGAATTCGAAGTCGATTATTATCAAATCGATTACTCAGGAAGTCGGTTTATCGTTTTTAAAACACATTAAATTATTAGTACAATTAACTTTTTAATCAGTTTTTATGAAGTTTTCGTTCATGAATACATTTTTTGACATAAAATGTATCGGATTATATTATAGAATAGTTATAAATAATTTAAAAATGTTATAAAATTTATATACATACTTTGAAAATTTTGAAAACACCGAGCTTAGCTTGGAAAATTGTTGCATCTCTAATAATATAACTAGATATACGAAATTAAGGCTAAATAAAAAGAATATGTATTTACTTAAATGAATAAAGAAACCGGAATTTTGAACATGAATAATAAAAATGCAAGAACAACAATATTTAATTATACAATTATGCACATATTTCGTAATGTCAAACAAAATTAATTCCATTTGGGAATTTAAGTATATCGCCATTGGCATTTTGTAAAATCCACGATAGGTTTTATACCGAGAATATTAATTCGAATGCAAGTCAAATTTTGAGTTAATTAAAACAGTGAAGTTTTTTTTTTACATAACTCGTTACGAATCCGTTGGCTACTAAATTGGCTAAAGGGATTAGCGCTAGTGCCTAGAACGATGGAGACGGCGACGCAGATGACTCAATGCGAGTTCGATTCCTATTTCCACCACCACACAAAGGACCTTAAAGCCTTCGCCGATTAGCTTTTGCTGATCTACAACGGCAATTTGTAGAGCGGATCCTTTTAAATATCTTCATGAAATCCTGAAATCCAACCGACCTAAAAGTGTCATGACTTTATGGATGTTTGTCGTGTAAAAGCACGTTTTGCACGTTCGCTATAAGTTAATCCAAGAAAATTACCATTTAAATACATTCGTTAGATTTTCTTATAATCTTACACAAGTAAATAATGTCCACTTGATTAAATTAAATACCGGTATGTATTTAATTTAACATAATCGATAAAACTATTAATAGAAGGATTATTAGTTGGATGCGTTTGCGCATCAGTTTTGGCGAATATCCATCGACATTCCAGTTAGCTTCATGCGTTTTTATCAGATCGTTATTTTTATTAATTCATAATAATCTGGCACAATACACACAGCATCATGTACATAATATGTACATTCATTATCAGCCCATACACGTCTACTGCTGGACATAGGCCTCCCCCGTAGGAGGCCCCCGTAGGAGTGGACGACGCCACAAATAGCGGTCCTGAGCCGCCTCTATCCATCGACTTCCTGCGACTACGATGTCGTCGCTCCATCGAGTGAATGGTCTCCCATGTAGGAGGAGATTTGCCATAATCACCACGCTTGGCAGGCGGATTCGTGATCGCAGTGTTGGTATTTAAAAATACTTAGAAGGAAGCTGCTGCCCTTTCTCTGGTAGGTTCCCTTAGTCGGCTCTTACGGCATCCACGGGTTGAGTTGGATGGGTCGATATTCGTACGCCGCGACCCCACGGCATATGTACATTATATTACATAAATAGATATTTTTTTATAAACCATGTGGGTTAGGTTAGGTTAGGTTAGCCAATGAAAAATTTCCAACTGCTAACACTCCAGCCACATTATGATTAAAGATGTAGATCAAATATCTTTCATCATACTACTGTGGCTGGATAACAAATAAAGTGGACCAACTAACTGACGAACAATGTGTATTTTGTTTATAGCTAGCCGTTATTGTTGGCATAAGATCATTGTTGTGTATGTATTGTGCTTATTTGTATGACCATAATCAATACTTACTAGTTAAAAGCAGACCGGTGCTGCGACCTGCATCCGATTTCCCGCGAACTTTTCGCTCACTGCCTTTTATGAGCTACCTTGGTATCCTTAAAAACCGTTTTGAAGAGTAAAGACCTTGAACAAGTAAGGGCTCATTCACACAGCATCTATGTTACAGGATCAGTTTATTTTCCCCTGAAGGCATACCTATGTAGTTGTAGGAGCGAGTTCACACACGGAATACTGTCAGGACCGGATCGTCTTTTACGGATTACTGGAAAACGTTTTCCAGTAGCTATTCGTAAAAGACAATCAAGTAACAATCTTATACTGGATCTAGAATACTGTCAGGTGTGTGAGATCGCTCCTACAGCTTTAAATGCCATGACGGGAAAATAAGCGGATCCTGTAAAACGGATGCTGTGTGAATGAGCCCTAATGCAGCCAGCGATGCGCCTTCTTGAGCGTACAGTACGATCGTGGACGTGATGCCCTCTAAATATACTCAAACTCTCTAGATACTCCATAAAACATTATCTACTATAGCGTGGGTAACCTATGAGATACCTAGTTATATCAATGTCTAGTATTATATAAAAAAAGATCTAAAGTAGCTTTACTTTTACCTCGACAGACAATACCTAAACAAATCAGTCATAAATCGGAAATCAGAAACATTTTTTTCTTTAGACTTTCAAAATAAGCTCGCAGACAAGTCAAATTTTAAACTAGACCCTTAGGGTACGGATGTGCTGCAAGATTTCGTTAGCTTGATGCCAGTCATGTTTGTACAGAGAAAGAATTGTAATTATTCCTCATTTTTGCATAGCTTACAAGATGCGTGTGCGCACTCGCCGTATAACTGTCGCTATAACGCACGGAAGGAAACTCGAGTGTTTACACCGATCGATTTATGTATTTATTATCGATCGTTACGATACTTGAATAATTAGAGATGTTTTTATATACGTTATTTTCGTGATGCTTTGCATAATTAGTAGGAGTTTTCCTTGTATGTTACGCTTGCGTCTGACTGCCGACATAAAGACAAAATATATTGAAATAGTGACAATAGTCCAGTATGTAGTATAGCAGGATAGCTGAAAGTACTGGGTAATTTGCGTCAAATTCGGTAGTTCTGAATTTTTTCAGACTTGTTTATAATGTTGGTCTAATGAATAATCCAAGTTTGTGACTTCGAGCGTCGAATGCAACTATGTCAAAAATCTAAATAACCACGAAAATTTGGGATTTTTTTCGGATTTCGGCAATTATAACCCTGAAGGACTTGTTCATTAGGATTGGATTATTAATTGGGCCAACATCATAAACAAGTCTGCAAAAAATCGGAACTACCGGATTTGACGCAAACGCTGAGTATATACATAGTTACTGGACTACTTCCCGGTGAATGAGGCGATTTCTTAATGTCAAAAATAATTCAAAACTTAATAGCGTTTTTTCACGTTAAACTGTGTTCCAAATTAAACTGGCAGAGATCGTGCTTTTTTGGACATGACATCCCATTGACACCCTAGATCATCTCCGTTAAAACACCACGCCATCTAATAGTTCAAAGGTAAACAGAGGTATTTTTTTTATAGAAAATGGCTCATTGAACAAATAAAATAATGTTTATAATTTGACATATGATGAACCGTCGCGCGTCGTTGGAATGTCATACAAGTCATAACATAACATATATGTATTTACTTACATAACAACCACAACACAGTCATCGTTAGACTTGGGTTGTACTTAGCGGAATGCTAACATGAAATCACACCAAAAGCTAAAAGCTAGCTTTTGTTGTTCATACTTTAAGGTACCATAACCTTTACTCCACCTGTGGATGTCGTAAGAGCCGACTTAGGGAACCTACCAGAGGAAGGGCAGAAGCTTCCTGAGAATTCTTTCAACACTGCGATCACCAATCCGCTTGCCAAGCGTGGTGATTATGGTAAAACCCCCTACATGGGGGACCATCCACTCGATGGACGATCGACGACGTCGTATAGCGGTCGCAGGGAGTCGATGGATGGAGGCGGCTCGAGACCGCTATTTGTGTGTTTGGTATGGGGGAGGCCTATGTCCAGCATTGGACGTGTATGGGTTGATATGATGAACCTTTAGTTTTGGGGGGAGGTAGATAGAATTACAAATTATTGTTTGTATTCCTATCTGCCACCAATTAGCTCAAGTGAGGGCCGATAGCCAAATATCTATCTGCCCCCAGTATTAACCTACACAGTGGCATAGGTTAATACTGGGGGCAGATAATAATAAATTCTGGAACACTATTATGGTCAACCATCCCTGGGGGGCCGATAGCCTTAAGAGCGGAACGGATAGCCTTAGCCCCCATACAAACGTACTTTTCGCTTCATTTGGAAACTATGTCCCCGATCTTATTGAAATTTTCCATACTAATCTAAAAAAAGTAATCGGATGAAAAAAAGCTATGTTTGTAGCGGTTTAGTTTTTGAAAAAACATAATGATCTTTAAATGAGAGCGAAACTAATTTTGACCACTAAATCGAGTCATTTTCAAGCGATTTTTTATGCATGGTAGACCTTTATTCGAAAATCTGTCCCGTTGCAAACATCGTAAATATATTCAACAATATAAATAATCAAAAATATTTCTAAAATCAATCATTTATTCAATATTAATTGGAAAGTACAAAAAAATATCAAAAAAAGGTGCCGACAACGAGCACACGCACACAGCCACATCGCAGCTTCGTATTTGATGGTTAAACGCGCTTTCTCACTAATAGCGCGCCCCATTTCATTCGACGTGAAACAACAACAAATCCGCATGGGCCGATCCGTTTCCATTTGGGAGAGGTTCGTAGCCTTCTTAAGTGTTACTGTCTGCCACTGCGTGGGGGTCGTTTGTGGGGGCAGAAGGTAATAAATAGTTTTCGTAGAATACCATAATTAGATCTTTGTTGAATAACGTATCAGTTGGCTACTTTTTATCCCAGCAACAACGCGTTCGAAGGCGCGTGCAGAAACGTGATATAGACACAAAACAAAATGAAAATCAAACATGGTAGCAGAAACGACCGGTGGACCGGACCGTATGTGAAAACCGACATAAAACAGGTCAGTCGTAACTCATTGGCTTCATATCGGTTCCACTTGACACCTTTCTAGAAAGTTCTTTGTTCTAGTGGTCAGGCTTTCAATGTTTTCTACATGTGTTAAGAAAACCCATAAGCTAACTATAGTCAGTACAGTTAGCGACTTAAATATAAAAAGGCGTTCTGTGAGTTTTACAAGCTGAGTCGTTGGTTATGAAAGCTTAGAGCGTACGTACTGTTAAAATACAAAGAATCAGTCACTAAAATCGAGTGCGTGTGGAACTATTGGATCGGTCACGAACCATATAAAGTAGTGCTAAAAGAGTTCCTCTCAGTCAGTATGGCGCTAAATGAATGAAAACCTTTGATTCCAATATCAAAGTGCTTTATTTCCTTTAGACCTTACAGCACGGCTATTCTAACTCGATCGAAAAGTTGCCGTGACTCGAAATCTGACACAAATCCGCGCTAAGTTCAAATAATCCGCGCGAAATTCAAATATTTTAGCGGTTTTTAATATTTTCTGCGTTCTACAAGCAATATAAATAGCAGAAAAGGAGCTTACCGAAAATTGTACAACCTTTTCTATGAACCCATATTTTAACTAATTTCGATTCGCCTCTATTTTGCGAGAAATTAATAATTTAGTACATTTATTATTAAAATCAACATTATTACTAAAAGCTTCATTGATCGTACTTCATTGGAACATGGGTTGATAGAAAAGGTCAACGATTTATGAAAAACAACTTTTTAGGTAGTTTTATTCCTTGTAGAACGCAGAAAATATTAAAAACCGCTAAAATATTTGAATTTCGCGCGGATATGTGTCAGATTCCGAGTCGACGAAACTTTTCGATCGAGTTTGAATAGCCCTACAGGACTCTTGGACACGTCACACAATTAAAATTACATAAGTAAAACAGGGAAATAAAGTGATCACTTTGATTTTTTGTTCACTTCAATCTTTTTAAGGTAAAGTAAAGAAGCGAACAAGGCACCTTTACCTTGTTAGTTTTCGATTTGGAGCAAAAGTCGTTCCATGCTTTTTTTATCCTCTAGATAATCTTCGAAATTCGATACAGTATAGTCTGTTGTTCGAAGTGGCGATCACAATAGGCCTACCATGGCCGCTGTGTCACTAAAGCCACACTAAGCAAATAAAAAAAAATAGTCTGTTGTCCTCCTATTTTCATTATCTTAGCTTCCCAATCTTATAAAGCATCCTTAATAAATTTCCATATAAATTAATAAATTTTGGCTTTCATTTATAGCCTTATTATGACACAGTTGATTTGAGAGCAATTTTAAAGCAAGGCGAGTGCGCAGCGAGCACGCCGCGAAGTAAACTAAAACTTCTTTAGTTTTTGTAAACACTGCACTATCTGATTCCTCTATCAAACGGAGATAATACAGCGGTGCATTGATCTAAACCAGGCGTGCCCACAAAAACCATTGGTTTAATTAATGAAAGAATGCAAGCTGTCCAAGCGAAAACTTCCTGATAACGTAACATAACCGTAACGATAAAGTAAGGGTGCTTCACTACATAGTATAAAACAAAGTCCTGCTTTGTCCTCCTTCCTGCTGTCTGTCTGTCCCTATGTATGCTTAGATCTTTAAAACTACGCAACGGATTTTGAGATTCAAGAGGAAGGTTTATATGTATAACTAGCTGCTGCCTGCGCCTTCGCCCTCGTTTTATCGGGATAAAAAATAGCATATATGTTATTCCGACCCCCAAACTATATCCATACTAAATTTCAGCCTAATCATATCAGTAGTTTTTGCGTGAAAGAGTAACAAATATCCATCCATACATCCATCCTTGCAAACTTTGACATTTATAATATTACTAGCTGCCCGGGCCGTCGCACGCGTTTTATCGAATAAAAAATAGCCTATATGTTATTCCAGGTCCCAAACTATAGCCATACAAAATTTTAGCTCAATCAGTTCAGTAGTTTTAGCGTGAAAGAGTAACAAATATCCATCCATACATCCATCCTTACAAACTTTGATATTAATAATATTAGTAGGAAGTAGGATAAGATACGATTTAGTATCAGCATTGACCCTTGCGAAGCCGGGGCGGGTCGCTAGTAACTGTATAATTCCCTGACACAGGTATTTATATATATTATATATTAACACTGTTATATTACTGTACATTAAGTTAAAGAAATGGATGGAGGCGGCTCAGGACCGCTATTTGTGCCGTCGTATGGGGGAGGCCTATGTCCAGCAGTGGGCTGATATGATGATGATGATCTGTCGCATCTACAAACATACATACATCGACGACTTCTGCGGCGCAAGAGGTTGTGAGCTCGATTTCCGCCTCGGGACAAATGTTTGTACGATCTGCAGAATATAAAATATAGGTTCTGGGTATTCTATTTATAATAAAAATATCTATCCATGTTATGTATTGTATTCAGTAATCAGTCCTAAGCATAACACAAGGTTTGCTTAGCTTGGGGCTAGATGATGCTATGTGGATTGTCCAGCATCCAACTAATATTATAAATGTCAAAGTTTGTATGGATCTATGGATATTTGTTACACTTTCACGCAAAAACTACTGAACCGATTAGGCTGAAATTTGGTATGGGAATAGTTTGGGACCGCCGTGGGGTCGCGGCGTACGAATATCGACCCCTCCAACTCAACCCGTGGATGTCGTAAAAGCCGACTAAGGGAACCTACCAGAGGAAGGGCAGCAGCTTCCTTCTGAGTATTTTTAAACACCAACACTGCGATCACCAATCCGCCTGCCAAGCGTGGTGATTATGGCAAATCCCCCCCTACATGGGAGACCATCCACTCGATGGACCGACGACATCGTAGCGGGTTGTCCAGCAGTGCACGTGTATGGGCTGATGATGATGATGATGATGATGATAGTTTGGGACCTGGAATAACATATAGGCTATTTTTTCCCGATCCCGATAAAACGCGGGCGAAGGCGCGGATAGCATCTAGTTATTGATATATTTATTATCGATGTTAGGTCTTTCAGAAATCCGCTCCGTTTCCACGACGATTTTCTGCCGAAACTACCTACCTCTATAACAGGCGTAATAAAGTACTTAATTGAAATTAAAAAGTATAACAAAATTATTGTGTGAAAATGAAGTTTCTTTTGTAACTTTTTCAAAGAAAATCCTGGGATGGTTTCGCACTTTGAAAATTGAGAAAAAGTCGCCCTCGACTCTGGTCAAGCGGGCGCCTTGCAGAATTAAATGATACCTGAGTATTCATTCAAAATTCATTGAATGCAGCAGGCATTCAAAAGCAACAACTTACAATGTTGTAGGAGATTTATAGTTATTCCTAGAACACAGACCACACGTTAGTTTATGATCTTCAGTTTTTGCTGCTTTATATACATCGGCCACGTAGGTACACTCGTACACTGGGAAATCAAGATGGAATCTGTAATTCTTAGTGAATAGAAATAGATGGGATAGTATAGGATCGTAAGATAATATATATTTAGTGATTCTGGTCCCGTTATAAAAATCTGCCAATTATATCCAAAATTAATCACCTGCGAGTCCGCGCGGGCCGTACGCCAATTATATATTAATACATAACACTTAAAAAAATTAATTAGCTCCCATCCTAGTAAACAAGTTTTTAAGAATTTTCTTTACAAATCTAAGTACTACGAAAACTTATAATACATAATATGAAGGAGAAACAAAAGTTCCAAATTCCTACATATTTATTATACGTAACCTGTAATGTATATAAATATTTTTAGGTAAACAATACATATGTATATAATTATGTCGCAAACAAATGGTTAAACCCGTAATTTAATCAAAACCCGCATAATTCTGACGATTTTAGGAAATGTAAGTTTCCTAAAATGATCAAATTCGAAGCGAACAAACCAGTCAAGATGTGAGATAATTTCTCATTCACTATCATAAGCAGTACATTTTATCATTTACAAGTGAGTATTGATGCAGCAAGCTATAACAGTTCACTCGCAAGAAAAGCAATTCTGATAGTTCAGGAGCTCGTTGAACACTTGCTTTGAAAATAAAGCCTACTCAAATTATGGACTTTCGATCATATATTATTGCACTAACATTTTGGCCTTATTTTCGACCTACCTACAAGAACCATGAAATTACGAAAATTTACCCTTCCGTTTCACTGATTTCAGATTTAAATAAAATTACTTTGGGCTTACAAAATACGCATTTCGAGAAGTAATATTATATTATATAAACCGTTCTATATATATATATATATATAGCTTTATTATATAGTAATTATTAACAATAAGAAATAAGGTGCTAATTATTTCCTTTTAATTTTTTGTCCACTTGTGGAAGAAGTGATGACCCTATCTACTATAATTATGTCCTGATGGGGGATAAAGTTCATCTTATTTCATTTATGTACTTCTTTATCTACAGTAACTATTTACAAATTAAGAACAGAAACAAATTAGAACTAAGTAGTATTTACATTTGAAACAGTTGAGATAACTGCAGAATGTTGTATACAATCTAGATGTAGCTCAAATGATTCACATCAATACTAATCGTTCCCAAGACTAGTTCTACCTATTGAAATAATAAAAGTATGAACGCTCAATCTATACTTATAATAAAACTGTAACAGGTCCATTTCCGCACATTGAAGACATGTTGTTTTTTTTTGAAAGGCTCTATTGTCGATAATGAAGCCAAAACTGTATTTTTTAAATTTTTGTCTGTTTCTTCGCCGCGATCGTCGATCACGATGAAAGTCATTATAGGAGCAATAAGTTAATAATAACTATTTTAATTTTAAAAGTTTATTCTCAATATCAGCAAAACCACCGCACCTCCCGCACTACCCAACATGGAATATTAGCACAATGCTCAAGCAACATGCAAAACAGCCCACATCGCCCCGGGGTGGTGTCGCAGCACGAGCACGGTAATAATAGTGCGAACGGACTTATGTGATCTTAAAACTATTATTTACTTTTACAATAGTTTTCTGGTGAACAATTTATAAAACCGCTGTAAAACCCGCACTAAAATCAATCGCGTAATACCGCGTCGTCGTGAGAAGTAAAAAAAACTTCTTTATGGTGAAGCCAGCATGTGTTTTGTGTGAGACGTTTGTGGACTTCATGAACCAGATCAAGCTGCTGACTGTACATTAGTTAAATCTCATGGACGCACTGGGTGAATATATACATATATGAATATTTAAAAGTACGAGTATACAGATATTTTGCATGGACCCACTGGGAAATAAAAAGCAATAGGATCCTGGACCTCAAGGAATAAGCAGGAAAAGTTATTGCGTAGAATTATGATTTTCACCTTACTAGAAACAATTGAGCTAACTGCAGACGGTTGCAAACTATCTACAGGTAGCTCAGCTGGTCCATATCAATACCAGTCGGAAGCGTCCCCAAGACGCTGGCTGCATTGCCTCGCTATAAGGCAATGCTAATGCGCTGCGCCAGATACTCACCAGCTCACGGGTCACGTCGCTTCGACCAGGCGCTCAGGTAATTTTTTTGGTTGCCGACCAAGTTCTGCTGATCTTTATATTTTATAGCCAGCCAAAACCTATATGGCTGTTCAAATAGTTTTTTGGCTGATATTGCCGGCTGACCAAATAATAAAAATAAATACCAATAAATTTACTCCCATTTTTTTAAAACCCGGAAAGTCTCGTTACCCCCACGGACCTAGTCGAGAGACTATATACTTTTATTGTACTACATATGTACTACTTACTAGGATAAAATATAAGAAGATATATTTAACTGACCATATTATGGTTACATTTTAAAAGGATATCAAACTTGTGATTTTTGCAATAATGTTTGAAGTGCTACCTGGAATCATACGCGACTTTGTATATCTCAAAATATATACATTTATCTCAGAATAGTTATGGTACATTTTGTTGAATAATACGATGAACTAATCAATTGGTCACATATAACGCGGTGACAGAAAGACCTTAGATAATTACCCTTTTTTTCGTTGATTGTTTTTTTTCCAATACTTTCACTTAGGTAATCTCATTTATTTTCGTTGACTGAATAAGAGAACGTAATATTTCAGATTCTGGTACTTTAAAAAATATTGATATAATAA
This sequence comes from Eupithecia insigniata, assembly GCA_947859395.1. Classification (NCBI taxonomy): domain Eukaryota; kingdom Metazoa; phylum Arthropoda; class Insecta; order Lepidoptera; family Geometridae; genus Eupithecia; species Eupithecia insigniata. The sequence goes on along the minus strand of OX401999.1, from coordinate 1,846,291 downwards.
TAATTATCATAATAATATAATCTCGAAATATCGGGAGTAACGAGACCATCGATATTTATCGAGCTGACAGATTGCTGACAGAAATGTTGCATTCTTTCATTCAGTCAAAGAAAATAAAGGCTTGGACGCAGTACAACACCTTTTATACCTATCAGGTTATTATTTATACCTATTAGGTTATTAAAGATCATAGATTTGTTAATTTAAAGTCATTAATTTGTCTATCGATACCATTAAAGATAAATCTTTAATTTATAGGTACTAATATTATAAAGAGGAAAGATTTGATTGTTTGTTTGTTTGCATTGAATAGGCTCCGAAACTACAGAACCGATTTGAAAAATGCTTTCACTGTTGGGATGCTACACTATCCCCGGGTGACATAGACAAGGTAATATTTTCAAAAAAATTAGGGGTCCTGAAATTATTTTTGAACACCCGTGCAAAGCCTGGGCGGCCCGCTAGTTGCTTTATAAGAAGGATCATACCAGAAGAAATTATCATGAAACCATAATTATCTCGAGAAGTCAAGACTCGACAATGGTCATCGCAAAGAAAGTTTTAAATCGTTTTCCATCGAGTCTTCGTGAGAAAAAAAAAACTACAAATAGAGATAAAACAAAACGACAGAAAAATATTCTACCTAGATCAGTAAAACGGTGTGAGAGTCCCACTTTCTAAAGTTTATCTTTTTGTACTTAAGAATAATGATAATGGCGTGAAATGAACAAAAATTAAGCTAATTGCTTTATTTTTTGTAAACAATTAGTTATCTGCTACGCTGCGGGATTATCTATACAGCATCTTAGAAGCGCCGGTGTTGTTCCCATAGAGTATTTTAAAACAGTCGGAATACCATGACTTATCTTACATGTACGACGGCCATGGTGATCACGGCGAAAGAATTGACCCTTCCAAATCTGCCCGTGAATGTCGTAAGAGCCGACTATGAGAACCTACCAGAGGAAGGGCAGCAGCTTTCTTTTATTTTTTTTAAACCATTTTACAATTGTCACCTTTTTTTTTTGTTATTCTTGGCTAATCTGCATTATCTAGCCCCAAGCTAAGCAAAGCTGTGTTATGGGTACTAGATGACTGATATACATAATACAATATATTACGGATTGTCCAGAATTATTTATTTATTCAGCAGTGGAACAACTACTGTGTAAAGTCAGCTTTACCCACCTCTAATCTGACCTCAAAACTTCACTGCATTTTCATTACCTTTGAAAATATGACTGGTGGCCACATTAACCAATCTGGACGGGTTTTAGGCACATTGCCAGGAACCATTACTTAGATCTCTACCGCATATTAATCTCTGGATTTCAAGTATTTTTTTGAGCCATTTATTAGATTTGTACTTGCTGACACAGGTAGGTAGAGAATTTTACAGTTTGACTCGCCAACTGCGTAGAGGCACTTAGGCCGCATTCTTGTATCTCATGTTAATTGAAGAAATCGCTTCTAAGCGATAAGGCCGCCCATGGTACTTGTTTATGTTAATGTCTATGTGTTTTATTTATCTTTGTGGTGTACACTACAGTGCTTTGTTATTGTAATTGTTAACGGTCCTTAAATTCTATTTCCTACTATGCTACCTTGATTATAAATATCAAAGTTTGTAAGAATGGATGGATGAATGGATATTTATTGAGATATTTGGCCCGAGTAAAACACTCTACTTTTCACTTCGAGAAAATAAAACAATTCAAAATTAGACAATTTTCAGAAATTTTATTAAAAATTAAATGTGCAGTTAGAGCAATTTTGAATGTTTAGTGATATGTTTTTCCCGGGCAATTTTATTTCGGTTCTCTGTGATTGGGATGTGATAATATTTTGAGTTGATTGTTGTGGAGTAAAAGTTGGAGAGACTCGACTCATGCTTGAGTTTCCTGCATTATTAAGATCTGAGTGCGGCTTCAGCTGAGTTGACATATTCATCCAATCCCGCGATGTAGATGCTTGGGGTTCTGTAATGTTTGGTAGAATATTGATTCCTCCCGTAATCCGCTGTGTGGCGTGATACTTGTTTTGTATAGAGTCCTCTATATGGTTATATAGAGGACTCTTCAGCCACTTGATCGGACCTCCATCCACCGTGCCGTTTTAATGTCGTTATATTCGCACCAGAGTCCGCCAACAGAGTCGCGGATGTTCTGCGGAAACAATGGCCCGTGTAGAGTTCCGGATTTGGTAAATTTAGATAAGTGGCAATATCTTTAGGCATGTTACCAAATTTATTTTTGCCTATGACTTGCCTTGTGCATTTACCATTTTGATAATTTAGAAAAAATCTTCTCGTTGAAACATTACTGGGACGTAACTCCTGATAGGCTTTAACTATATTAAGGTATTCTCCACTGATGACAAATTTACGCTCTTTGTTTGTTTTCGTGTTCGGCAGACTCACAGCTTGTAGGTTTGTATCCGTTTCTACGTCTTCTAGCGTTATATTGGCAAGCTCTATTCCTCTGCATGCACCGCTGATTCCATAAATTAAAGCAACCTGTTGAACAAAAAAATAAGTGTGTTAATAATCGTAATAACCTAGGTACATAATTTAGGTATGTAGGTTAGTTTGAGTAGAGTACATAAGTAGGTTACCTTTGTTGCCAAGTATTGTTTATTTGGAGTGTTATTTAAAAATGTTTCGATTTTTTGTGTCGTCAAGACTAGATTTTTTTGCCGTGTATCCAGTGGACAATTTCTTCAGTAAAGCCGTTAAATTTACATATTTATTAAAATCGACGTCGTGTTTGGTTTGTAAGGTCATTCTTAACATTGAATATGTGCTCCAAAGAGTCGACGATTTGAAATTTTTCGATAATTCATCAAAATAAGTGAGAAAAACCCCTTCTGTAAAAGAATCCACACGTTTCTCATCTATCCATTTCATAAAATTTTCGTAACTCTTTAAATATATTCCACGTGATTTTGTCGGCAACAGATTCATAATTATTTCTTTGCCCTTTTCTTCCATTTGCATATTAGCATCTTCACTATCACTTGATGACATTTTTCACGTTCACAATTTGGAAGTAAAAGTCAGGAAGTTAAACGTAAAAGTTTGTGATTTGGAATGAAGAAAATTCTAGAGATTTAGCGCCAATACCATCTTTTTTTTAAAATCTCTATTTAACCCGCAACGAAACAGTTCGCATTCTACCGTGAAGGGAAGAATCAACCTTCATAAAACATCACCAAGAGGGTTATATTTAAAAAAAAAAAAGATTGACGGAGCACCAAGAAGTCGAGTTTTTATGTAAGAGAACGAATGCTTTGTACGGGCTGATGATTTTAGACAAAAATGAAAAAGAAAAAATACTTTTTAGCCCGAGGTTAAACTCTAGTTTTAGGGCCGCTAAGCTACACTATTATGATACACTTTTTGAGCAAGAGAAGTGAAAAAGGCTATTTTTAATCCCGATAAAATGCGGGCGAAGGTGCGGGCAGCAGTTAGTTATATTATAAATGTCAAAGATTGAGAGCATGGATATATGGATGTTTGTTCCTCCTTCACACAAAAACTACTAAACTGATCAAGCTGAAATTTATTATGGGTATATGTAGTTTGGGACCTGGAATAAAATATAGGTTATTTTTGATTCCGATAAACGCGGGCTAAGGCATGGGCAACAGCTAGTTAATAATTAAAATAAAGTCAAGAAACATTTTCACGACTATCTAATCAGACCTTAAGAATACCATAACATTTATCAAAAGAGCTCTTTAGCACAAAAAATTACCGACTTAACATAAATCGTAATCAACGACTAGTCTGAAAGAACAATTTTTTTATTCATTTTTATTTATTTAATATGTTATGGATATCAGTGCCAGATACACGTGCCTACCACTCATGCACACAACCAGACCCCGATCAAATACCTACCTGCAGATTAAATTACTATTTGTTCCCCGGCAAGAATCGAACTCGCAACTTTCAGCGCGACAAAAGTCCGTCAATATTTAAAAAAGCTCAGCTGTTGTAAAATTGAAACTGATGTTAGATATATTATACTATAAACTACCTTTTCCTCATAACTTTATGAATTGACTAATACGCTAGACTTTCTAACATGTCTATTTCCTAGTTGTGTTCCCCGGTTGTTGGTCTCCGTCTCTGCAAAGCAGATAAGCTTTCTAAGTCGACTATTTTTTTATTAATAAAACATAGATAATACACAATACTCAAAGCATGGTGTGTTTTGCTTCTTTGGCTTTTACCCTTAACCTTTGTTTAAATAAGTAACATGGGTTACCTAAGTTAGGTTCCATAAGATTTTTGTTAAATAATCCAACACGATATCGGTAGAAACTAACGCTATAAAATTTGCAATCTTTTTTCTTGTCCTTTTCCTATAGATGCAGGGTCCGCAGATGTTAATGGACAAAACTAGTATGATACATTTTGACTTTTAAAATAATCACTAGGTTCTCCGACTTCGGGTTTCAACTGGAACCTAGACAAATGTAAAATCACATTGTAACCATAACTTCTCAAGCTACTCACAAACTAACTATAACAGTTCTTTTCATCTTTTCAGCATGAGCCAGCCCTAACCCAACATGGGCAGCGGACTCAGCACAGCCGCTGGCCGCAAGTGGCGCAGGCGGCAGGATCCATCGCACGCGGAGTCATCCAGGGTACTGTTCCTGCTGTACCTCATCCACAGGACCTGGAATGTGGTGGTCGACCATGTCGATAGCAAGAGTAGCAGGTAAGGAAAGGCTTTGTGAACCTATGTGGCGCAGTTATGTTTCTGCGTGATTATTGTCCAACGTGTGCAAGCAAACAAATGTTCCTATTTATACCCAAAACGGTTCGACAATTTGAACTACAAAATTTTTAGTAAAACAAAATACATCTCTCAGGATTGTCCTTATCAATGATTGTTGATACCTTTAAAAAAAATGAAGTGTACAAAACCCACTTTATTTCCTAGTTAGGTCACGTGATTTGAAATATCTGACGTAGCCAAGAGTCCTGTAAAGTCTAAAGGAAATACAGCAAATTGATTCGAGTTTTCAGTACTTTTGGGTTAGAAATTGGGTGCAGCCTATTCATCAGCTTTAGCTGTACCTACCCGAGTTCCCAAGTAAAATTATCAAGAACTTGGCACTATACTCACTCTTGGTGTTGTTCTCTGTATTGATATCTTATCTTGTCCTCTTTTCAGAAGGCGTGGTTCCAGAACAATTCCCAGCACGAGCCAGACGCTGCCGCGGAGATTTGACACCATCAGCCTGGAGGAGTCCGACCCTGGTTCCTGCTACTCCGGATGCAGCTGCAGCTACTGCCGGCTGAGGGAGTGTGCGCAGGATTGTGTCAGGTACAGCATCCAACTATTTAATTAGATAATCAGCCGTGCTCGACTGACCGATGCCACCTTAATCTTCATCATCATCAGCCCGTCCACTGCTGAACATAGGCCTCCCCTAAACGACACTACAAATAGCGGCCCTGAGCCACCTCAATCCAACGACTCCCTGCGACCACTACAATTTCGTCGGTTCATCGAGAGAGAGGTCTTCCCACACTCCGTTTTGCATTGCATCGCGGTCGCCACTCGAGAACCTTTATTCACCAACGGTTATCGGTTCTGCGAGCTATATGGCCTGCCCATCGCCACTTCAGCCTGCTAATTCTGAGAGCTATGTTGATAACATGGTTGTTCTACGGATTGCCGTATTCCGGATACTTTCGCGTAGAGAAACTCCGAACATAGCTCTCTCCATAGCTCGCTGGGTGATTTTGAGCTTATGCACAAGCCACCGATTAAGGTGGCGATAGGCCTTGTGACCTTAATCATCTTGAGTAAATGACGGAATCATCACCCATATTAGTCTACAGCTGGTAGCTGGTATGTAGGTCTCCCCTAACAGAATGCCAATAATTAAATTATGCGGATTTTCTATTGATTATACAATAAGTTCAACTTACAGTTTGAGAGAACTGATCAAAAATCAGATCACAATCTAGAATAAACTTCAACTTTTGGATTAAAATTAGGCATGTTCCCCGCGATTTCATCCGTGTTAAATTCAAATTCACATTTCTATGGGGATAAAAAGGTATTTTTTCCCGTAAATCTCCCATGGGAATTTTATGTTTTACTAGGTCAAAACAAAAAGCCTGTGTTACTCAGTGTTCTTTCAACTAACTCTATGTCAAAAATCAAGTCGATTGGTTGCTTAGTTAGGGCGTGAAGGACAAACAAACAAACACACTTTCGCGTTTATAATAGTAGTTAGGATGACAGAAGGAGAGTTTTCCTTCTGTCGCTACCAGAAAATAACCGAGAATACAAAGGTCAAAATCGCCTGGCATTCACGTATGCGGAAGGAAAATGCTAATTAATTCAAAGTTTCACCCAAAAACAACCTCTAACAGCAAGTTTTCCTCGTTTCAGGTAAGGATGAGCTCAGCAAAAACCACTGTCTACCCTTTGATCGTTGTCGCAATGATAAATGCGTTAAGTTGCCAGATTTTAAGTTAAAATACCCCTAAGCAACTTTTGAGAAGTGCTTTTTAGGGAGATTAACAGAACTTCGTTTCATTGGCGAACTTGATTTACTTATTGTTCTATATTTTCCTTCAGAAACGTTTGAAAAATAAGCGCTTGTCACCTTAACAAGCACATGTTCAATTTGGGGGGCTATGCGACACAAAATCCTTCAGACTCTGTGAGGAGGCGGATGAAACGCCCCTCCATCTGCTAGGAGAGTTCGGAGCACTGATGCAAAAACGTAGCACTCATCTGGGCAAGCACCTGATCAGCCCAGACGAGCTACGAGATACCACCCCGAATAAAATCCTACAGTTCCCCGCAGCTGCAAGGGTAAGTGGCGAACTATGAACACCGCAGCTTCCAAGGGTGAACACACGAAGTGACGATCACAATAGGCCTACCATGGCCGCTGTGATACCAAAGGCACCCTAAGCAAATAAAAAAAAGGAATTCTGCCGAATGGACGTTAGGTTAGAGAGCGGTTTCTTAACTCAGTTTTGATTTCGTTCCGTTGTACGGTGAAAAAAACGGACGTCTTCTAAATCGCCTGTTAATTTGTGATTCACGTAGGTCAGTCAGTGTATAATAAATAAATAAATAATGTTGGACAGTGCATGCAGTGATATACATAAATAATATATTATATGGGGTCAGCGAGTGTGTGGAACGATGGGACCGCCGGCCATATATAGGAGGAAGAAGGGACGCCAGTTGAACCGCGGTAGATTTAAATGTTCCCGTGGTTCGGCGAAAATGGCGAGAGAGCGTCACCGGAGAGGTTTCAATGGGTATTACGTCCTTGTCAGGGCGTCGAGTCACACATAATTATGGTCCCCGCAGACCAGTTTATTTGTATACGAATATCCTCGCCGAATAAAAAAAAAGATCAATCAGTATAATATGACGGATCAGATGATTTCTTGTTTTGTTTTACTGTGTTTTATCTTTTAAGAACACACCAAAATGGACGGTCCGCCCGCCTACACTTTGACAAAACACTCTTCTCGGCTGCCTACAATATTCGTACAGTCAAATGTACCAGCAACCTGCCGAGATGTTGGCAACCTTTATGTGTAGACTACATTAGAATGTTACCCAATTCAATGAAATTCCTCAGAAACCTCTTGATCATTTCTTGTTTCGCAAATAAAAGCACCACCGTTACATATCTACAATGTACCGATAAAAGTTAATTCAATACGTGAGATTATTTAAACATTTCGTTTTAAATCCTAATTTACAATCACAGATTTGGGAATAATAGTAAATTATTATTCCCAATTCTGTGGTTACAATAGAATACAATACAATACAAAACTTTTTATTGTACAGCACAAAGTTATATAAAAAAACATAGACAACAAGTTACTTGAGATTTCTACCAGCTGTCCTCCAATAAGAAAAACTTTTAAGAAACCAAAGAGCGATTTATGTAGGATGTAGCACCATTTAAAAGAAGACCGCCTAGAATTCTAATAATAAGCTTATTTATCTTTTGGGACGGGCAGTAGGTTCCTAAGAGGAATAAATACTGGACTGCGAATGAGAAACCATACTCTTCAAATTGAGTAAGTGCTATTTCGGTACCCTTCTATTCTATACAATTATGCAAGATAAAGATGCAAAACATCACAAAAGTTAAAAAAAATTGATTGACAAACACATGACTTATGTTACCTATAGTTACAGTTGTGTGATATACATACATAAGATTTTAAATAAGCTGGTTATGGCCATGGCCATGGCCATGATCATCTCATCATGGCACTAGGCTAGGCCTGTTTCTATAGGGAGACCGAGTGTATATATGAAACTTCCATGAATAGTATAAAAAATATAAAAAAATAATATTACAACGTATTTAAGATTCTAATTAGACTCTCTCTCTTGATAAAAAATAAGACAGAACGATGTTTCAGATGTGCACTGAAATATTGAAATTTCAATTAATTCATCTTATTGTATAAAACCGCGGAATGTAGCCATGTAGAAACCATGGAAATAGGTAGTAATTTTTTTTATTTCGTTCACTTCGATATGTACAATTTCAAATACAAAATTCTTTAATGTACACCACGAAGAAAACATTAAAAATAGACATAACTTAAAACATGTACAATGGGGGGCCTTATCGCTTAGAAGCGATCTCTTCCAGGCAACCTTTGGATGGAAAGAATAGAATAGACCAAAGTGATTTTTTTATTAATAACTGCACTGCGTACGATGATTAATTCGTTTCAAATTTTTTACTTATTGTATATATTTTTTAATTAATTGTTTACAAACCGATTCAACGATCAAATGATTCCTTTAATGGAATCATTTGTACTCATTATATAATAAACTCCATATTTATTTAAAAATTCGCAATTCAATGCTTGTGTTTATACAATCTGGCGGAAACAAAGAACCGTTGAACAAACAAAGAACATTCCAGGTTATGCTATGCCTTGGAATTTGATATTATATCAACTCATTTTTAGTTTCGTGAAGGATGTTATGTTACTTTATCAGAAGTATACCTATCGATGACCAATATGACGGTATTAGCCCCTTTTCACATGCATACCGTATAAAATAGAAATAAATAAATAATGCTGGACAATTCACACATCCACACAGCATCATCTAGCCCCAAGCTAAGCAGAGCTTGTGTTACTAGTACACACTAGATAACTGATATAAGTTCATAATACAATTATTACATAGCTAGATATTTTTACTATACATATAAAATTCCCAGAACACGTGAGACAAATATGAACCAATATTTTCAGATAGTACAAACATTTGTCCCAAGGCGGGAATCGAACCCGGAACCTCCTGCGTTACAGGCGAACTATCAATATATGCCAAAAAAAGATAATTTGCTGCATATAAGGTGCTGCCCGCGCCTTTGCTCGCGCTTTATCGGGATAAAAATAGCCTAATATTGTTCCAGGTCACAAACTATATCCATACCAAATTTCAGCCTAATCGGTTCCATAGTTTTTGCGTTAAAGAGTAACAAATGTCCATACATCCATCCATACAAACTTTGACATTTATAATATTAATTAGTAGGAGTAGGATTAGTGGGAAGAATAGGTAGGTATTTCTTTCAAGAACATACTTAATGTAGTGCAAAATAATTATTTATAAAGAAAATGAGGTAGCAACGTTACAATGCGCCATAAAAGCAAGCTCTTATTTCTGGAATTTCTGACCTAGCAGGAAGATACATCATCATTATCATCATCAGCCCGTATACGTCCACTGCTGAACATAGACCTCCCCCAAACGACGCCACGAATAGCGGTCCTGAGCCCCCTCCATCCATCGACTCCTTGCGGCCGCTACGATGTCTGCATTGCATCGCGGTCGCCACTCGAGAATCTTTACTCCCCAAAAGAAACAAAATTAAATAAATTAGTCCCGAGCCTGTTAAACCTTGTATTTCAGTTTGAAAGCGCCAGTATTAGCTCTATTTCGTAATGAGCCCACATCGAGCGAGTGCAAACCTTTCTCTGTTGATTCTGCCTTTTCAAAGATTCAACATTTAAAGGAAACTGAAAACCTAGTGCCTGAGAGATTCTTCTTTTGTGCTGAAATGCATGGAAAACGAATGGTCTCCTTGCTTTTAGGCGTAAAAATGTGCATCATAAATTTAGTTAGTAAAATAAAAATAATATAAAATTTATTTCTGTAACAGTTTTAAAATAATTATTTACACTGTATTGGAGACCTTCATACTTGTGTTAGAAGGTCTCGCTCTTCTTTATCAGACATTACTGATTACTTTTTTGATCTATTGACTTAACAGAAACAAAATGCACAAAAAAGTTGAAAAATTTTCTAGTAGCTTATAATCTAATTAAATCTAGTTATAATAACAAAAAATTTTGTATGTGCGTCTTTGCCGTTTTAATATGAGTTATGAAGGTATGTTCTTAGAGAACGATTTCTGTAAAACTACAACGTTCTTTACGAATTTTCTTCGCAATATTTTAAGAATTCCTTTGAGCTTACTCGCTTCATACTTGAAGTTTATTCTTTTGAGCAAGTATGCTGTAAAATATCTGTTTTACGTTCATAACATGATGCTTTGTTTGCTCGAAGCTATTTTATGCCTACTGTACTTATAAGAAGGGAACTGGTATGCCTTTAATTCGTGAATTATTAAATTAACCACAAAATTTAATTCTAAACTAATCTAAAAGTTCAAGGATTATTTTGTCCTTTCACAGTTCCTTCAAGATGTTCAAGGAAACTTTAATAAAAATCTATCTGCATCACGCGCCATCTAGCGGTATTTCCGTGAACTACACACACAACACTTGGTTCTTTTACCAACCAGACTTGCTCTCATTGCGTTGGCCATCGCGTCGCGAATTAACATTATGTTCTCTGATCGCGTTGAGGATTCTCTAAGCTCACTTAGTTTGTCGTTTATACGATAGAGGACGCCGTTTACAAAATCGTGAAGCAGTTTTCTAAGGAGTCATCATCATACTTTGTTATTTATCCTGCATAAGCTGACCACAAAACTGAGCAATTTTTGATGTTATTTAGTACAATTTTCGAAATGCCCCTCGAGGTAACGTGTTTTTCTGTATGCGGTCAGTACCTAATTCAATGTGTTATTAATTAATTTGTATTTTTTAATATTATTTTACTGTAGGCAGTCTAGTCACACCTATTTTGTAAGGTTCATAAATCGTAAAGATTCGAGTCCCAACTTGTCCCAACGCTCACAAGCGAGAACATAAAAACGGATAGGCAAAGTTACACCCTGGATAGGTATTTGAAAATTCATTACGATAAAATCGAATCAGAATCAGAATCAATAACTTTATTTCTTTAGGGTTACAAAATAAGCACTTAGACAAGTAACATTTTATACTATAAACATAGTTATTATTATCAAATAAGAAATGAGGTGTTATTGATATTCTCTTCACTTCAATTTTTTGTCCACTAGTGGAAGAAGCGAAAAAGAAACCACTAGCACATTTATATCTCACTTATGTGTCTAATACATGTTTACTTTGCCTATCTAAATCTAAATTTAATACGATTTGTAATTTGTACATGTCAAATATTTCTTTAAAGCTAAAAAGCTAAACAGAACACTGTATTTCTTACATACTACTGTCAGTCAGTGCGGAACCTATGTACGTCATCCTAAGTTGCCCATATTTTTTCATAGACATAGAAATATCATTTATTTGCCACTACATTTACACACAGGAAAATGTACAATTTTGAAATAAAAAATATATTACTTAATCATTAATAAATTACACAACAAAGAACAATACATTGAAAAAACTTATTAACAATTCAATAGGTAAACAAGAATAAGTACTTAAGTTTTTCACACCTACACTGTCCGACCACAGTCTAAATAGCTGACTGCCGGCTGTCAGGTCCAATTTCCAGCTGATTGCTGACCAGATCCATTCGGTGGTGAGCAGAGATAAACATGCAACGGTAACGCTTGATTGGAGACGCTGCTGGGCTTGCTAGCCTTTACTATCTGTCTGACTCATTTTTTACTAACTGTGTTCTCACAAAGGTAGCTCAATAAAGCTCAAGAAAGCATTTATTATGATTATAAACAGAATGGTTTTTTTTGGTCAACACTACTCGTGTTGGCCAAATTTAAAACAACGACAGTTTGAAAAAAAATGTGAAAGGAGGCATGCCCTCGATTTATAAGAAAATAATAACTGCATACCTACCTATTTAGTTTTTATGTTTATATTTTAGTTTTGATGGAAATCGACGCCAATGGTTTTAAAAAATAAGACACTGTATTATTGACCAATGGATTCTGATGCTGATAAGGACCATCTTTGCAAAGTTTATTTCTAAAATTAAAGGAAATAGCACTTTTTTACAAATCATACAATGCAATAATTTATTTAATCAAAAACACATTACATTTAGGCACAATATTACACAAGGAAACTTGAAGCTAATACAATAATAATGGTATATCTAATGAGATTGGCTACGACCCCACACTAGGCTCATGGCCCGTGACGTGGGCACAAGGGCACGATCGTCAGAAGATTAATTGTTTTCGAGGGTATTAGAAGTATTCAGTAACATGCAACTTTATAAATATAAGTTATAGAATAAGTGAGATTGGTATGCAATCTAGGAGTGTGGGTGATTATTTTTAAAATCTTTATTTTACCTATCTAATAAGTTCCTAAAAATTATTTCCATTGACTCCCATGCATAAGTTTATACGTCTCTCTAAAGATTTTAATGAATATAATAGAATACATTTTTATTGTAAAATTGTGTGAACATGAAGGTCTCAAAATTAAATGAAAGTATTTTATCCTTTTCGGACATACAATAATAATTAGTTTTACAATATTTATAAAAATACAATAGTAACCAATCAGGCAGATAATTGCCTAACTGTCGAAAAAACTGCATTTGATACCATGAAAGGATTATCCTCGATAAAATATAAAGCAATATGATGGTATGAGATCATCAATGCAGTCCCGATTACATGCAAACTTGCTGCCTACGTCAGAAGTCTTCAAGTGCCTAAGCTATTTGCATCTAAGATTCATATGTGAAATCACGAATATGAGTAGATTACGCAATTCTGCAAAAATAAATAACCTTGAATGTAGGTACTTAAATACGTACTTAGGGAAAAAAAATACGATTTTCGATAATTTTAGATAAATTACTTAAGTTTTTGTTATTGGTTATAAAGGTAATTTTATTAAGACCTTACTTATACATTCACATTGAATCGAGTTCCAGCGGTAGTATCCGCACGCTTGCAATCAATGGAGACGTCACGTCGGTATTCAAGTGTCGGGCAATTCAGTATCGTTTTAGTATCGCTGGCAATCGTCTGTACCTAATTCAAAACATTGATTAGGATGGTATATTCAGGATAACTTACCGTTACATTACTGCCTGTTCCGAACCTAACATTATGGAACAGGAGGCCAGTTCTGCGTATCACGTGATATTTTATCGAGTGATACGCAGTATCATGGGATATAATATCATGTGATAAATATCTAGTCCCGCAAACTGCATTCTCGAGCGACTCATCGAGCAAATATCGAATTGCATATTTTGAGAATACCTTTGTTTACTACGAAGCAATCATTCGATATTTTGATAGTTGTTGCCATGTTTATCGAGAAGATATAATGCCAAAATTGCCCTACAGGATTCTCTAATATTACCGCGTATTCACCCATGTTATTGTAACTTAGCATACCTATGTGTACTTAACATATGTACCCATATCTACAGAATAAATAAAAAACTATTAGTTGAATCGTACACGTTACGATTATGTCTGATAAAGAAAGTCTTTTTCATAACGTTTTCACCAATAGACGGACTTATTCATGAAGACGGTTTTGATGTATAATTTATACTGTATGGTGTAAATAGGCTTCAATATGACGATAACTGCTTACCATGCCGGAAACAATCAAGTCCATTAATTACGAAACTTTTGTTTTAGTTGACACACTAATAAAATTACATAGAATATACATATGTAACATTAATTAGGAATTATAAGGTATTAAATTTTTTATTCGTAGTATACAATGTACATATATCATAACGTAACATGGAAATACCGTATTAATAAAAAAATTCTAATCATACCTAAATAACCTTATCAAATGATTTTTCTAAGATTAAAAGTCCTAGTTATAGCTTAATTTTATAACCTATACTTAACCTTTACTTAAAATAAACAAAGCTACTTACTGTTATTATTTTAGTTATCCGTACATACACCATTTTGTTTATAATTTCCGATTACGAAGCGATACCAAAGCGATCCAAAGCCAGACACATCCAAGAATCCACCCCGAACTTGAAAGCCAAGTTCAGTCTTACGGCGGTAGTCGTAGCGTGCACTCCTGCGCACGTCGCGCGATCTTTTTGTTTTAGTGTACCGGTGTTTGTGACCAGTGAACTTTCGATACTCATAAACTGGACTTTTGTTTTTTATTTTCTGTTTGCAAGCGGTAAGTTTGATTCGTATTTTCACATTTTATTATTTGGTTATTAATTTACGGCTAAACGGTTTACGATGAAACTTGAGAAAAAGGAAAATAGGGTGGAAAACACATAATTGATAGTGGTGAAGCAACGAACAAGAAACTATGAAAACTAATTCAAAATTATTTTAATATCCTCTTGGGCTTCTACTATTTTAGATAGTTTATTACTGTCACAGATCTTATAATTAAGACCTATTGAGACTTTTCTCAGAAGTTCTATTACTTTTATCACTTGGTAAAGTTTCTCAATTTAGTAAAGGAAATTAGTTTTTGTTCTGAATTGCTCTTGGTAATTAACCGAGATGCATTGATTAATTGACAAATTGAACGATATAATATATCTTCATAGAAAAGACTTCAACGCGCTCTTTCGCTTTGTTTCAAGCTCGATTTCACAAATGCTAAACACGTACAATAAAATTATTAAAACGACAAATAAAGTATTTTAAAAAACACAAGTATCATTTTAAAAAGTTGATAAATTGTCCAATCTCCGAACCTAGATCCATCTAATTTCATAACATTTTGATAGCGGAACAATCAAAAGTTTGATCTTGTTAACAACCTACAGTCTCACCTTATTTGGTACAGTCGACTTGTTCCAATTACTTATGATAGTTTACCCACTTCATTCCTTATTTATTATATTACTGCATAACAATTTTCCTAATTATAATATTAGTATGACTAACTTATAGAAAATTTGTATGGATGGATATAAGTTTGTTAGGAAACTACCTCTTTACGCCAAAACTACTGAACGGATCGGGGTGAAATTTTGCATAGATTAAGGTTTAACTTAAAATAAATAATCTCATACCTAATTAAATTACTCTAAAACAGTTTGCTGTAAGTAGTTAAATCAAACTAATCACTTCGTACATATAAATGTGAAAGTTTGGATAAAATGTATCTACTTCACGCCAAAACTACTGAACTTTTACTGAACAGGCTGAAATTTTGCAAAGGCTAGATCTAGAACAATACATACTTTCCTTTGTATCCCATAAATCAGGTCCATTGAATAGAAATGACCATAAAACTCTTCCATAGAAGAATAATTACCATATGATAAATTAATGCTTTGGCAATTATTATTATTAAATAATTAATTTTGTTGACGTGGCATTGCGTATAACATTGGTTACTTTTTATTCCGGATAAAATACGAATAAATCCGTGGCCACAAATTAGGTAATATAAGATGGAAGTTATTTTTAATAAATGTCCTATTGATTAACGGATAATCATTCCCAAAAAACAAAAAAAAACAAATCAATTGAAATTCTTAAAATTTTGTTCAATTTAACCCTCCGACTAAAAACAGGGTTGTTCTTTTTTATAACCTCTGTCCGAAATTAATCCTCCCATTTAAATGCAGTTTTTTGTAAGAAAGCTAATGGATCTAAGCTAAGTTTGGTGAAATCGGTACAGCCGGTCTCATGTTACGATGGTAGGTATTCAATACCTTCATAAAATGGTCGTAAGTTTTTATGTTTTCGTAGTATTTACTCGTTGATATACATATTTGGTCACTGTATTGGTTTTTTATAAGGCAACGCACATTAACCGTTTTCTTGGGGCATGAATAGCTTGATAACAATCTCTTAATTATTATATTTTTCGATTTTAAATAAGGTATTTTCGATGTATTTGTCTGCAAACATGTAGGTGCATACCTACGCCATTGTTTGGTTATAAAACCCTCTGGGTAAACTTAAACTTTACTAAATTTCCATGTCAAAATTCAATAAAAACACCATAATGTATTGAGCACAATCACTTATTTTCTCCAAGCTATTATTATACACGAACTATTGCAAAATGTTTATGTTGCATGTCTTTGCAGCATTATTGTTTTATGAACTGGCCACGGTAGGTACTTCTTATTATTCATTTAATTTTCCTTTGTTTTAAGTATGTCAGTATCAGTTGTTTTAACTAAGAGTTGGTATGTTTTATTTATTGTACTGTATTAGTACATGTATTTTATATTATGTATTGTATGTTTTATATATTTAAGAAATTCGTCACCATCTATACGTGTAAAACTGCTTCGTGTCCATCCTAAGGTTGTCTGGAAGAGATCGCTCTTCTCTCGCCGCCCATTGTGCGACTATGATTTTCCTGTAATCTTTATTTTCTTGGTGTGCAATAAGTGTAATGTATTATATTGTATATCAATCATCTAGTACCCATAACACAAGCTTTGCTTAGCTTGGGGCTAGATAATGTTATGTGGATTGTCAAGCATTATTTATTTATTTAAGTCAGTATCAGTTATTTTAAATAATGCCTTAATTCGTATAAACAAATTAAAATTTAAGTATCACCTTTGTAACAAATCTTTGGCATAATATCTCAGCTTTTTTATAGAGGAAGCCATCAAAAGAAAGCCCCGTTTTCAAGTATTCTGTGAGATTACAAAATTCTCATAACATAAGGTATCGATAAAAATCGATATAATTATGTATTAATCTTTTGCGATAAACACACATCCTCTCACAGCAATAAAATATAAATAAAACATGTCGCTATATATAGATCGTTCATTATAAGTTTCGAAGGCATTTTAATTTGTTTTCATTATGATATTGGTGAGATTCGGAGTCCGAAGAAAGTAGCTCGATTACTGTTATAAGATGTTTATGAGCGGTACGGTCGGCAACAAAATCGGATTTCCTATTAAATCGGAAGATGAATTTGTAACGGCGGCGGCGGCTTCACGTGCTTTTTTCGTAATAAAAAGTAACATCTCTGTTATTCCAGGTCAAGAACTATGCTCAGTGCTAGATTTTTTTAAGCCATGAAGTCACAAATAGGCTCAGAACCGCTATTCGTGGCGTCGTTTGGGGGAGGCCTATGCTCAGCAGTGGACGTGTACTGGCTGATGATAATGATGAAGTCACAAAGCCAAAAAATCTTATTGTTAGTAGAGAAGATTTGACGACACTGATATCATTGTTGGTATTGGCAATTTTCATTCATAATTTTATTCGTCGCTCAACAGTTTGCAAACTTTAATTTGCTTCTTTGCGCTGCGCTTGTGCAATTATGTGATGTTGAAGTTTTTGTATTTAGTCACACCTTTTATGGATTTGTGGCAAAATTCGCCCATAGCAATTCGTGTGTTTTCGGCGAATTATCATCGACGAAACTGTTTTCGACGAATTGTTCCGCACACGCCTTTTATGTTATTTTTATCAGTTTTGTTAAATTTTCATATCTAAATACCTACCTTTGTTTACATAAAATAGGTTGGATTCTAAAAATCCGTGTATTGATGACATGTCTATTAGTTACTTCTGATTCAGACATTAATTATAAAGACTACCCATTAAGTAACAACTTATACGGAAGTTACTTTAAAAAAATTGTGAGACGTTGAACAATAAAATGATAGAGAAGAATAAAGAGTTCTATTTTCTAATCTAATGTTTTGAATATCCCATCAAAAAACCGGAAACCTCTAAAACATAACAACGACTCTGCTAACGCTACCTCGTGCATAACAGCACGCTTAGGCGCACTCGACCGATACATTTTTATACGAGTGTACAGTCAGACACTTATTTTACTGACAAAGGCCAATGTGTATCCAACCTAAAGTTAAACCTCCTTAATTTACTGACAAGATAGCACGTAAATACCTAATTATATGAGGCTGTTACCTCATCCAGTCTGAAGTCATACAGTTATAATGTAACACGTCGCATTATTATTTCTACGAAATGTAGTTTAGGCATTACGTATGAAATAACGTGATAAAAACGCCTAGTTCAAACTGATTTGTTATCAGCTAGTACAAAACGCGATTTGTCCAAATAGTTTTTTGTCCCGGAAGCGAAAGCAGTTCGTCAACATCGTGGTTCTCCGTTACGCAGTTTGTAGTTGTGTAGGTAATTTATGTCGTTGACTGTACTTACTAGAAATTATTCCGTTCGGAGATGGTCTTGTATGACGCACGGTTTTTGTTGGAAATCTCTTCTACAATAGATGGTATCTCCAGTTATACAATGTTAAGTGCGCACACCTTTATGTTTTTATATGGTCAGTTTTGATTTTAATGGCATAATTTTTGTTTTTTTTTTTGTACATTTATTTATTTCTATATTATACCCTTGCTTTTCAATGAGACAGAGTTAGAAAATTAAATATATTTATATATATTTTATAATTTCATCAACTACTACAACTCTGAGCTTGCCTTCACACGGGCAGCGGCGACTTCCATACGTGAATCTTTTTTTAAATAAAGGCCGCCTTTTGTACTGTTCATTTTTGTTTAGATATAAGATCTTTAACTAATGTATTTATTTTCTAGTACAATAAAGTGTTCATTCATTCATTCATTCATTCATTCAATATAGAGGTTTTACACTTACGATATTATTAAAATACTGCGATCACCAATACGCCTGCCAAGCGTAGTGATTACGGCGAATCCCCCCCTACATGGGAAACCATCCACTCGATGGAACGACGACATCGTAGCGGTCGCTGGGAGTCGATGGATGGAGGCGAATCAGGACCGCTATTTGTGGCGTCGTAAGGGCGAGGCCTAAGTTCACTGCTGGACGTGTATGGGCTGATATCATGATGATGATAATGAAGATATACACAAAAAATCTTACTATCGCCTTACTGTATGTTGAGTTAGTTTTGATTGGTCTTATTTATCTCTCACCATTTTTGAACATGGATAATTTATTTCTTCCTCTGTTATAAATTAAAATCACCGTTAACCGGTTTTGTACCGGTTTTGTTGTATCATAGTTAAATATTGGTCTAATTTATGATACGGTGATAGGTGCTGGTAAATGAATAAAGCTAACGACTGAGCTGTAAGCTTAGAATAATAACAACATACGTAACAGTCTAAAGGTTTCTTCGTCGCTTCTTTATTTTAGAATCAATAATATCACATTATTCCTATTTTATTTTTGTTTGTAGTTTATGGTGTCAATCTTCAGCTCTATTATTGTGTCAATTCTTCAGTTCTTAAATCTAGACAGTTTAATTCTTAGTTCTCTATTTTATGACCAGTTAAAGATCTAAATTTTACTAAACAATATTTTATCTTTTTGAATACATTTTGATTCTGAATAGGATAAAGTCCGGATTGATGCAACAGGAGGGACGCGTGCCCTCCATCATGCTGCTAAACACCCAACATCTGAAAATCACCATGAAGTTTTTATATGGAGACGACTTAGTCAATAATATTATCTTTATTGCACCATCAAAGTTTATAAAATAATTAAAAAAACAGTAACTACTAAATAAATCTAGTGTGGAATAGTCGGAGGCCTTATCGATGAAAGCGATCTCTTCCAGGCAATCTTTGGAACCTTTCGATTTTCAGTTGTCAGGATTTTCGGTTGGGTACATACAAACCACTCGAGGTGACTGTCCGGGCTTTACCCTAAAGTGTAATAATTCTCATTCAGATTCAACGCTTACGCTTTACTCATACTTATTAATTTTATGGTTTTACTATTTGTTTACTGACAGATTAACATCTGAGTTCATTGATCTTTTGTGGAGGCAACTTCACTACATAGTAGATATACAAATAATGCTGGACAATTCACACAGCTTTATCCCAAGCCCCAAGATAAGCAGAGCTTTTGTTATGGGTACTAGATAACTGATATACCTACTTAATATAATACACTACATATATATTTGTTTACTATACATAGAAAACATCCAGAACCCCCAGAACAAATACATACATATATCCTGAACTAATCTGTAGATCGTATAAACATTTGTCTCGAGGCGGGAATCGAAACCACATCCTTCTGCATCGCAGGCGGACCTTCGCCCACTGCGCCACATAGGTCGTCAGGAGAAGATATAAAATAAAGTCGCTTCCCGCTGTCTTTCTGTCTGTCCTTATGTATGCTTGTTTCAAAACTAGGCAACGGATTTTGATGCGGTCTTTTTATATATAGAGTGATTCAAGAGGACGGTATATGTATGTATAATTTAGTATCAGCATTGCATGCGTGGTGATTATGGCAAATCCTCCCCTACATGGGAGACCATCCACTCGATGGACCGACGACATCGTAGCGGTCGCAGGGAGTCGATGGATGGAGGCGGCTCAGGACCGCTATTTGTGACGTCGTACGGGGGAGGCCTATGTCCAGCAGTGGACGTGTATGGGCTGATGATGATGATGATGATGATGATGATGATGATGATTGCATCCGTGCAAAGAAATAAGGTATATTGATTTTCATGAACACAGTTTAAAACTTTCTTGATTTACTTGAAGATTTTTTACCTGTCAACCTTTTACAATTCATAACATAACAAACAATGGAGGCTTATTAGTAATAGGGTCCCGTATTAACCCCTCGGGCACGATACCCTAAAAATTTGCGTTCATAGTGGATAGTGAATTTAGATTGAGTTTATGCAATAGGTACTAAAAGAAAAGAGCGAACCTAATGATTTTAACCCAGTAATGCCCAGCGTGCGCATATGGACACGAAAATATGGGTAAATTGTAATGCCTGTAATGGCAACAATTACTTGTTTTTTTTCTGAAAAGCTAGTCAAACTGTCATGTCAATACTTCAAACTTTTATAAAACGTCAGTGTCACGTTACTATTTTAGGTTTTTTTTGACTTATTCGCGGTTTTTTATCACTAATTTTCATAATCGTGAAAAAATGGATCCCAGGCGAGAGTAAGTTATATTTTATCGAAACAAATGTACATAGCAACCTTGTTTTCGTTTCATATTACTCAAAAAACATTCAGCTAAGACTTGCTTATAGTAAAACACTGATCAACTTTCATTGAGCCGGTTTATTTAGCTCTAAACTTGCTGTGTCCATATGCGCACGCTGGGCACTTGCCATAGCTTTATTGTGGGTAATGCATGGGTGATGGTTTTACTTTCAGACGCTTCGATTACGATCAATTTATGGGAAGATGCAACGTCAATGACGTTCTTGATATTTTATGTGATGATGAAGATGATGAAGGTCCAATACCGGAATCAATTTTCTTATAAATAGATGCTCATAAATAGATGCATGCGTTCACAATGCTTGGCAACTAGTGAAAAAAAGAGACAAGGTTCCTTAGCTCGACTTTCGCAGAGAGATTGTCCTAGGCTACCTAAAGAAGTACCCATGGAACACTGCCCAAAACAGCAGAAAGACCAAAAACCAGCTCTTCTTTGGCCAGTGTATCTCGGTATGATAGGACTGATCACTTCGTGCAGAAGTGTAATAGGAGACGATGCGCAGGCCTCTACTGCACAATGAAGAAATCGGCTGGGAGAACCGAATGCGCAAAATGCGACGTAGGTTTGTGCGTCTCGTGCTTTTCCCAATACCACCAAGGATCCCAAAACTAAACATTATTATGTACAAATAACTTCCATATTGCTATGAATAAAGATTTCCCTCTTTCTTTCTTTTTTTCATTCTTTCATAAATAAATCATCATCCTCTGTTAGTCCACAGCTGGACATAGGCTAAAACATAAACAAGTGCATTTCATAGATTATCAGAACCTGACTGATTTAGCTACTGTAAGTGCCCAGCGTGCGCATTTGGACACGGGTTTTTTCTCCTACTTCTAATATAGGTGAAATTGATTTTCTTTGTTTCATTTACATAAAAACTCATCTCTTAACAAGATTTAATGACAAAATAATAAATAATTTGGGCATTACTGGGTTAATAAAACCAAAATATATAAAATAGCTTCAATAGCTTTTTAACACAGATCAATTTATTTTGCATCCACCTTTTTCTAGTCACAATCAATATTTATTTCACTCATCGGGAAATCTTACCTCTATTAATAATTGTCTATAACTAGTATTCATGCCTTCTGTAAAAGGTAACATTTCTAAGCTATATTTAAATTAACATAATACAGTCATCGTCAATTAAAATGGCACTTCGTAACTACCCAAACACAGCAGGTTGCATGATCAGCAGTTGATAAAAGTATATTAAGCATGAATGAAACAATAATAATGATTTATTTATTTGTGACAGAACTTATTATTTCTTCTGAGCTTCATTCTTTCTCAGTGCTGTTTTTCCCGTTGTCCACCGTGCATAAATTATGTAGGGGGCAGTAAGAATGAGAAATTCCCGTTAGTTATTAATTTACCTCTAGCGGTTATACTTCCCATGGCTCTGAATGGCTCTTTGTCTTCCAATGTTTCATCTAGGTAATCTGCTTTCGTCTTGTCAAATGCGTCAATCGTAAACTATGTCAGTAGATATTTCAAATTGACTGCATTCAGAATGTTATACGTCTTTATTCAGATGGTGCTGTGTAAATGACCAGATTTTATTGGGTATTTAAAAGTTATGACTGGGAAGTTCTTAACTGGGAACATCGGCGGTCCTGTGACCACGATCGCTTAGATACCACGTAACAAATTTTTTATTTTTATTATTTAGTGAACTAAATCCACAGCCCTTAAAAACTAAAAAAAATACTTATTCACAGAAGCTACGGCCAATACAGGCTTTACTTATTGTACAATTTAACAAATTGAGAACATTGAAAAAATATTATGTCTAGCATCCAGTATATGTAAAACCACATGTCGCGGACTGTACGCCAGCACGCAGCGGTACTTTTCAAATAAAAGTATTTAAAATTCCTCTTACACCTGCCTCTGCTCGGACGCACTAAGTGCATATTTTTTATTTATTTCTCTTAATAAAAACCTCTTTAGTATGTGAAGAAGGTTTTAAGATCGTTTGATGGAGTTTAAAACGTGGAGTTATGGTGGTGTTGTGCTTTGAATTTTGATTTGTGAGAAGTAGGTTATTGGAATAGTGGATGAAAACTGTATGATTGTGATTATAAGGTGCGACATAAGTGTAAATTTTACTGGAATCTGAGCTCTGCGTTCAGTTTTCCGATAGTATCGAGAGAAAATTTAGATTTTTGTATAGGATGTGCGAAGTTCCATGGCCGCAGTGGAGCGTCTAGATAAAGTCACTACACTTATTTATTTTTAATTTTATTTTATTTTATTTTAAACTTAACATTATGGATAAACCAAAGTCAGTGCTAGACTGAATTATACCAGGCTCTCAAATAAATATCGCTTTCAACGGGAAAAGGTTCCAAATATACATAAACGGTCACAAATCTGAGCCCTATTCTGCTTTACTTATCACTTTACTATGACAATGGTACAGAATGACAGATTTTGACATAGGGACACGTGTCAAAACTGTCAAAGTTGAAACTAATCTATCAATATCTCCGTGCAAATAGCACCGCACGCACTATCTAGAGTTTCTTTTATCTAAGAGTTCACGTGACTATTCTCCAACAATATCAATGTCGTAGTAGTAAAGCAATCACCCTTTAGTGTCACCCTTACCTCCATGTTAAAATGTTTTTTGTTTATCGTTTTTTTATTTTATTCTCTTCTGTACCTGTGTCCAAATGTGATTTGAATTATATTCTATTCAATTCGCCAAATTGGGTTTTCGCTTTTGCTCTGGCTTCTGCTATCCACCAAAAACACAGCTTTACAGCCCGGCTACAAGTTTAAACATTTGTGCAGGCAGATTGCACAAACACAGTTTGCGCAAGCAAGATAAGCCGGCCACACGCTCCATCTTGCTTGCACAAACTGTATTTGTGCATGCACAAATGTTTGAGCGTGTAGCCGAGCTCTTACACTTTGGATACGGAGCCTAAACCTAAGCTAAGCCTTTGCTATTTAAATTCATCTTGTACGACCATTACCCGCGGGAGCAGCAACAGCATTCTAACCGCGATAGCTGAAAAATTTGACTGTCCTATAATGTATAGTTTGCTCAAAAGAACAAAATCAATTATTAGTTTTAAGTACTAACCTCTAGTTATAAGCCTACTAACAAAATGGATTTTATAATTATCTGAATAAATAAATTGAATTATAATTATTATTAGGTATTAATATAAAGATAAACCGGAAGGATAAACTTTAGGATTAAACTCATGAAAAATTGGCACACGCCTGATAAAATATGACCAACATCAATTTTCCTGAATTAAATACCGTCGCTCTTATCTGTGTTTATGGATTGCTCCGGATATATTAACTTCACTAATTTGTAGCGGTTTATATAATACTAATACTTTATACTGATTTCAAATGCCCATTATGGACCATTTTATAGATATCGTGGTCGCAAAGTAGATAAGCGATGGATCATAAATTGTATGCATACACATACTTTATATTGATACATTGTTGGAGGAGGAGTGAGGAAACCCAACTGCCTGAAACAGCACCTACCTATAATTTTGTTTCTAAAACAGGCTCATAGGCGACTTAAGCACTAACTCTTCATACCTAACAAACGAAAAACAGCAATGCAAGGAGTTATAGCAGACTGCAAACATACCCAAGCCCATACATTTACAGTTTTATCGGAAATTACCCCAATAAAGCCCAAGAAAACCGATAAAAAGTTTAAAATGTTGAGAAAATGGCTCAAAATGCGTATTCCACACAGCGACGCCATTTAAAAGGTAATTTATCGTAGGACGGTGTCCCTCACGTAATTGGTCCCTGTGTCCGCCGTGGCATAAACACCACAAGTCTACAGAATAACAACTAGCTCCTGTTTACGGCTTCACTCGAGATCACACAGAGACGGAGCTTTTAAGCCTGATATGGCCAATTGCCCATAAATTTGGTCGCTCTTTATGTTTCTTGGACGTTGTACTCCTCTTCTCTAAAGGAAGGCCACCTTGTGTGTTTTCTCTGATGGAGTATATATTTAGTTACATTTTTTCTGATACTGACTCTATTAAAAGCTGGTAAATTGCTACGTACATTTAAATTTACTATATCAAACAAGAATTATAGTGAAAGGCCGTAATTTTATTGGACCTGCTCGTTCAAATATCGTTTTCCATTGAATTTAAAGCAGAGATTCTTCACAAAACAATCTAGCATCGGGGAGTCTACTCGTATGTCATAAACTTCATAGCAAATGAAGAAGGACACTATTGTAGTTTTGTTCAATGTTTTTTCACATAACGCACTGTTTTGAAAAGTTTGTGAGATGTAGGTATTTTTAAAGTTACTTATGCAATCAACGACGATCAGGTTAGAACCCAATTTAACAAAACAAATTCTCGGCGATTATACTTGGAATCTTTAGTACCTGCCTACATAGCTGATGAATACCATCATAGCATGAGAATCATATCGGCCCATACACGTCCACTGCTGGACATAGGCCTCTCCCATACGACGCCACAAATAGCGGTCCTGAGCCTCCTCCATCCATCGACTCCCTGCGACCGCTACGATGTCGTCGGTCCATCGAGTGGATGGTCTCTGATTTGCTATAATCACCACGCTTGGCAGGCGGATTGGTGATCGCAGTATTGGTGTTGAAAAATACTCAGAAGGAAACTGCTGCTCTTCCTCTGGTAGGTTTCCTTAGTCGGCTCTTACGACCTCCACGGGTTGAGTTGGAGGGGTCGATATTCGTACGCCGAGAATAGCTGCACTAATTTCAGCGGAAAACACTCGAAAAATAGAAGCTTCTTGCAAGAAACACCACATCGCAGATAGAATAGAATAGAATAGAAATACATTTATTTATAACAACCTTATACAGTAAAACAAGACACTTATAAAATAGGTATATATATAGTTGTTATAGAAGGGTCCTAACTCAGCTTAAATGCTGGCTAAGCTCCCGTAGGAGGCCAAGCCAGCGCTGGTCTTCCGTTAGAACCCGTATAGGTGACGTCACGAACAAGCCTACGCAATGACTAATAGGTACATAGAGTAATAGGTACAAAGAGAATTATAATAATAAGAACTTAATTAAGACAGTTTAAAATACAGTTTACAGTGAAGCGTACTTATAGGTGTACGTAAATAAATAGCAAATAAGAAAGAAATTAACATAATGCAAACATTAAATACAATCACAAATTTAAAATATTTTATAAGAAAACATACTCCCGGCTATAGTGCTAGTGCTAGATAGACACAAACCTTATAATATTAGATAGGTACAGCATCTGTTTGGGCTGTGTAAACTGAGGTCAGAAGCCAGTTAAACCAAAAGATTTTTATATGAATTAATTATGTAAGCGTGTTGACTATGAACCCGGTTTTTGCTTGAAGAACACCAACGTTTAACGCTTTAAGTGCCCAGCCTATGCAATAAGACCCATATGGACAGCGCACCGTATCTCTATGAGAAGGAATATGGGCATGGGCTATGAAAGTATTAAACCCTTTAACGAGTTTTTTAGATGAGGTGGAGAGTAGAAGGTGAGGTGGATGGGGAGGATGAGATAAGGCGGGCGAAAGGGTGACGCAGGGAAGTTGTTTTTTTCCTGTTTTACTATATATATAGGGTATAAGATACTGTACTTTTTATGTATAGATCTTCATTCTATCCAAAGTGAATCTGTCGGCACAGATTACAGTGCCACAGCGTACGCAGAAGTGCCAAGGTACCGGAATAGTTCCAACGGTATGCGCTACCGGGCTTATACCGCTGACTTGACGGGCTTTGTAACTATCTATTATCTCTAATGGATAGGGTTATCTGTGCATCTGTGGGGAATTCCTGCAAACACTGTTTTGATTACTGATGACCGATGTGGCGACGGCGGGCGAAGATCCGCCTGCGATGCAGGATGTTACGGTTACGATTCCCGCCTTGGGACAAATGTTTGTATGATCTGCAAATATTTTTTCCGCGTTGTCTTCTTTCAAACTACAAGCTTAGCTTGGGCCAAGATGATGCTGTGTAGATTGTCAAGCATAATTTATTTGTTTTAATCATAGATTATTTGCCATTATTTGCCACTCATCACTATAGAGCCCCCCGAAAGGTGGCACCGTCACTGTTTCGGTCATAGATTTCTCCATATTTGGGAGCGTGAGCTCCCCAAAACGTAGGGCCATCGCAGCATTAGCCCCCACAGGGATGCCATGCACGGACTGCTTGGAGCAGCCGTTATCGACTGCTTCAAGCTGCGACTGTATCGTAAACTACTGTCTTGTGCGTACACACACACACGGAACCGCTCGAGCAGTTGAAACTGCTTCGGACAGTCGTCGCGGTCAAGCAGTCGCCAGGCATACACTGTCTGTAACAAATAACATTTTATATTTCTAGAGCTCGCTGAATCTGTAGTGTTTTATAAGTGGCCTATCTGCTCGACATTCTTAAAGCCATAGAAAGTAGTGGGAACACTAGGAATGTTTGTGGTTTTAATTATGTCTAATCAGCGTAACTTTGTTACATATCTAGTTTTTCTCCTCTCTTTGCTCCATTGAGTTCGAAGACGGAAAATTTCATTGCTCTGTTACCATTACCACCATCCTTAGTAATTACGTATATGTCGCGTAATAAGGTTTAATGAGAAAAGTCCTATTAGGGTTAGATAAGGAAGAAACGTAACGGGTTGGAAATTAACGAGAACTGTATGAGGAAAAATAATCATCGCTTTTATGCCTGATGATATGTGGGACCTTAGGAAGAATAACATACCTAAATATTCCATGAGAGAAGCGGAAGTAGGGGTGGATTTTGAAGATTTACCACCCTCGCGAACTTTTACCACCAGCCAAGAAACTATGATTGCCACTCGCGAGATTTCATTAGAACCTATAGTTTCTACTTTTCTTCCGCTGCTGCCCTCCGTACAATTCCCGGTAATAGATTGGTATTCGTGTTAATATAATATGTATAGGTATGTTTTCAGTAAGAAGTATTTTAAATCCTAAATTTAAACTAGAAATTAGGATTAACTCTGTTTTAAATCTAGAAATTTTATTTTTTTCCTTATAATTTATGAGTAATACCTACCTATATTTTAATATTTCTATATTTAAAACAGATTTAACCCTTGTATAATATCAAACCATGTAACTCACATCATATAAAAACTCTCAGGTTTGCTTCAAATTAGCATTTTCTCAGAAAAAATCGAAATTACACTACATTTAGCCAACGCGTAACAACCCTATACTTATTCCCCATTCCCACTCTAATCACAACCTCCGAATATGACGGGACAAAGACGTCCCGCGCGTTCCTAATTTGAATATAATAGTCAACGGCTTCCAAGATGGCCGACAAAATGGCGGCTAATATGGCGGCAATTTATATGCAAAAGTCGGGAACGAAAGGACTTGTAACGTGAAGGAAAATACCAATAAGACGTTCCATACAAAAGAGTTTTGAGTGTAAACACAGAACACAGGACTTAAGTGTGAATTAGTGTTTAAATAAAAATTTTACTTCTTAAAACTACAAGTCAATACAGTGCTAAGAAAGTTGCGAGTTAGATTCTTGAAATTGGAAATTTAAATAAGTGTTACAAAGGCTATTACGACTGGCCATATAAACTTTAGTACGTAATTTTCATGAAGTACATACCTATTTGATTTTATTGTAAATGCTTAGGTACTCACTAAATAGGCCCAGTGCTACTACTGACGCAAATAAGCAAAACAGGATTCAAAATTTTAATTTTAAACTGTTATATGTTTACGTACCTTATCCTTATTTTCTGCTAATACAAGAATATTTGTTTTTAATATTCTTGTTGAGTAAGCAGGCTAGTCGTAAAGACGTTTGTATGAAAAGAGCTTAATTCTCTGGATGGATATTATTGCAATGTACAAAATCATGCATTTATGCATGGTTTCCATGTACACATACTAATGGCCGTGTTATTTGTATGACCTGGCATGGGCCTATGCATATTCGTGAGTTTTTATTGCTGACAAGGAAATAAATGCCTACATATTAGTTGCTAAAGAAACTATGTGGATTGCATGGCGTGCCGTGTAAATGCCTACATTGGAATTGCATAATGTATTTATAGTTTCTTATAGTAGCAAGTGCTCGCGGTGACAGACAGATATACTTTCACATTTATAATAATAGTCTGCTGGTAGAATCAATCCTTGTTTATTTCTCGTTGCAAATATTTGTCCCGCGTCGTGAATCGAACCCGCTACCATCGCAGGCGGACCTTCAAAATCTTTCTAACTTCCACGAGTTGTTTTATGGAAACATTCAAAAGTAATTTTTATCCCATAGGAACTAACATAAGAGATAAAAATTCCAGTTATAGATGATACAGATCATCATCATATCAGCCCATACACGTCCACTGCTGGACATAGGCCTCCCTCATACGACGCCACAAATAGCATTCCTGAGCCGCTTCCATCTCCATCCATCGACTCCCTGCGACGCTCCAATATGATACAGATATGTATGCAAAATTTCAGCCCGTTCCGCTGGCTTCAAATGTCAATTTAGGATGGGTGGTTTTTGCGTAATCGCACAGCACATCAGTTGTTGTGGCCTAAAGAACTAGCAGACATCCATCCATCCAAACTTTCGCATTTATACTATACTAGCGACCCGCCCCAGCTTCGCACGTACAAATTATACATATAAACCTTTCTCTTGAATTACTCTATCTATTAAAAAAACCGCATCATAATCCGTTGCGTAGTTTTAAAGATCTAAACAAATATTGTGTGTAGGGACCGACAAACAGACAGTGGGAAGCGACTGTATTTTATACTATGTAGTGAAATGTTATGTGATTCAAGCCCAAAAATTAAGCTAGGTGCCATAATCCCACCACGTGAGCAAAGCTGCGGTCAAAATCTAGTTAAAAATAAGACCTGAATAAAACAGAAACACGCGTCACAAAATAGCGGACCCAACCATCTGGACCAGTTATAATAATGCCGCGAAATCCGATGTCCGCAAACGTGGAAATTGATTTTTGCACGGACGATTCTCAATAATTTGGTGAAGTTGGAGATCGAACTGCTTAGTGATGGTTCCGTGCATCGTATCTTAGCTTTGCTGTAGCTAAGATACAGACAGTAAGAACCTTTGTTTTCTACTTCTACTTTTTCTTTCTATGAGAGTGAAGGAATATTGAGTCCACCTGTGTTTGCGCACACACTTATGCAGTATAATATGACTGGCTGCCGTGGTTGAAAATTTGGAAAGAATGAGATCATCATTTGCTACTTCAGACAGACAAGAAAAAGTTTTCACTTTGAAATCTGGCTAAAAAGTAAAAACTTAAGTTTTTTGCGAAACAAACTGGATTCTCGCCATTATTTGGAAAATTTTAGAAGCAGCTGAAACACGTATTTGTTTGCTTCGGATAACCTGTAAAATTTCGTCGGTCTACTACTAACGGTTCCTAAAACCTACATAATTAAGTTTTTCATTTTAGATCAAGGTCAAAAATAGTACCTAACATTAAACATTTTCAAATTCATACGTCGCTTCGTCGTGTACTCCTTTTGAAGAATTCTAATAGGTTAGTTTTACTTTTTGATTTTCATTTCATTTCAATTATTTATTTTATAAGAATGAGAATCATTTATTTGTTTAAAACATGAGTATCTTATATCTTTAAACGAGAAATTCTTGGATATATATAATCTGAATCTCGGAAACGGCTCCAACGATTTTCATGAAATTCAGTATACAGTATACGTCGGGGACGATAAATCGATGTACCAAGGATAATTTTTTAGAAAATGTAGTTATTTCGTGTTTTCAATAATCAATTTTATCGATAGGTCACTCCCATAGACAAGATTTCAACGATACAAAGCCTTCATCTATCATGTATGACAGCTTTTTTTATTTACTGCACATACTCGGATATGACGTCGCGGTCGACGGAGGAAAGTTGTCAGCTAAGATAGATGAACCCATATGCAAGGCCATAGACATAAAGTCCATTTTTGTTCGTTGATAACCAGCCGTGACATAAACTGAAAAATATTACTCTTCCTGACATCTATTGGCGAATAATAATACTGTTTTTTTTTTATTGGGAGCAACTGACTGCTCTAAGGACACAACAATACGAAAGCTACTGCAGCAGGTGGAATTGTTAAGCAGCCAATGAGTGCTTGGTTTGAGGCTAGACCAAGAAAATTAATTGTTTATTTATATTATTTGTGTCTTTTTAACTCACTTGTTAAATATGATTTCTAAAACACACAATATACCAAAAAAATAAAATACCGAGCAAAGCTCGGTCATCCGGGTACTATTTATATGCTACGAGTATGAGCATGCAATATATTAATGTGTAAATTAATTATAACCTACATGTTTTGCCACTACCTACTGTCGTGCAAATAGAAGAGGGTACACTGCTGATTTGTCATGAATATGATACGTCTTTTCTAAATAAAATAAATAATCAAACATTTAAAAAAAATATCAAATAAACTAAAAATTAGTCATACATTCTAATTGGTTGGTACCTATATAAAATCTAAATTTATCACGCAGTAAATTAATACAGCTTTGTACAAGTGGACTATCAGCGTTTATACGTTAACTAGGAAGTTCCATAAATTTATTTCAAGGACAAAATACGTGAATGCAGTCTAGAGTTGCGTTTTGATGTTTCACTGCGGAACCATAAAACCCCGCTACAAATCGAGATGATCGCGGCAAATCACGAGATTCGATTAAATTATTACTCGGCTTTCTAAATCTATTCGATTATTGCGAATACTCTAGATCTTATTTCTTATCGAATACAGTTCAATTTCATCCTTAGTCCATTTCCATTTGTCTAAAGATATTTGATCTTGAATAACTTATGAGCTGCAAATATAATTATGGTCGAACTTCAGAAGGTAGGTTCATCATCAGTTATGACAGAGCTGACACTTATTCCGATGGAATAGAGTTGGTATTATGTGGAATGTTGGAAAGTAAATGATTATGTGCATTATCGAGTCATTATTGGATAATGACTCACCAGTGGAAGTCGACTCACCTGTGATTTCTTTTACCGTAGTGACTACCTAGTCTAGAGTTTTTAATCGACTTCGAAATAAGGAGGGGTAAAATACATGTATGTATTTTTTGTATATTCGTTGATTTTTCCGTCATTTGGATCAAGGATGATCCCGATAGTGTCACATAAAAAATGTATTCCTGAGGGATTACAATAAAATAATAAATAAAATTAGTATTTATCCCGCAAAAGTTTAAAAAATAGTTTTAAACTAACTCGCAGCCACACAATCACATTATACTGTCAAATATTATGTAAAGGCAGCATTATGAATGACCCTTATCTAAAAAAATAATGATCACACTAATCACCCCAAAAATAAATAAATAAATATAGAGGTGAACCACAAAATATTTACTTCTTGCCTACCTTCGATTTTATTGAATTTTTTCTCGGTTTTATGCAACATACAACATACATAGGTCTATTTAGGTTTACCGAGAACGGGTTCCCATTCATTTGTCCAGGAATCGAACCTAGCTTCTGTATTTCAGTGGAACTTTAGCCCAATGCGCCACAAATGCCGTCAAATCGGTAAGAACTGTGAGTGACTGAACATATTAAAAATATGATGAAATAATAATTTCGATAATTAGAAGGTATTAGGAAGCTGGGTAGGAAACTCGTTGCAATGTAGTAGTTAGTACATTTTTTATAGGAAATGACCTACCAAATAATAATAAGGAATTTCCTACAAAATAACATAAACGGTTCGCTGGTAATCATCAGTTTTAATTAGTTCGTTTCCCTGACGACCTGTTTGGCGTGAGCGTTAGAGTGGCTGTGTTGCAATGATGCAATAGGTTCGATTCTTGATATAGGCCAAATTTTTGCATCTTTATAGATGTTCCCGTTCCTGGCCCCGACTCTGATTAACGACTGACTCTACGCTCGCTTTGAACCTTCTTTTGTTTTGCATATTATGTATATCCAAAGAACACTTCTATACCAGGTTGTCTGGCAGAGATTGCTCTTGAGCAATAAGACCGCCAATAGTCACTTGTTGTTATTGTCTCATTTGTAAATTGTTTGTATATAGTATTTTCTTTCTTTCTATCTATCTATATTTTGTCTTGAACTTCTGATCAAACCGACTGAAAAAAAGAAGCTTCTCAATTCTGACTGTATGTAATTTTTTTACTTGAATTTTGTATTTATGTGACTCGATAACTCCGCCAATTATGGACAGATTTTGAAAATTATTTCACTATTATATATGAAAATGATCCCGAAGTGGTCCAATAAAAATTATGTCCCAGGGGATTAGTATTTATCCCGAAAAACTTAAAAACAGTGTAAAAGTAAGGGAATTTGAAGTCGGTTTATCGTTTTTTAAAACACGCCAACATAGAGTAAAACTCGCTGCTATCTCAGCACGCCAAATTATGTTTCATACATTATCTATCATGACGATGAGATTCACTTAAGGTATTAATTTTCATATTTATTTATTTCATACACATTAATTATTAATTCACATAAATATTGTATTTGCTGCACCTATTTTCATCGCCAATTTTCCATATAATTTTCTCAGAAAGCGAGCTAGTTAATGCAAATTCTTGTGGCATTGGCAATGACAGTGGCAGCCACGAATCTCCTCGCTCCATTTCGCTCCACCTAACCACAGCTTTTTACGTTCCATTCTACGTAGTTTATTTTAGCTTCAGGCGCTTTGGTTTTAAGACCCGTTCACAATAAGACAGTGAGATCTACTAAAAAAGATTTGTCAAAATCAATAATATGTACAACTTTCCACTCTAATAATTATAAATTCTAAACTAACTTTGTCTGTCTGCCTCTTTTTCTCTTTGGCTTTCTGTATATAACTTACCTTTTCACGGCTAAACAGCTGAACGGATTTCGAATGAAGCTGGTTTGTAGACTCAATATTAAGTATATTGAGTAAATAACGATATCTTGTTACCTCATTGATCATAATCTTTTGGCAAGGACAATTATTGCCTGGAAGAGATCGCTCAAAGCAATAAAGCCGCCCTTTTACTTCATTGACTGTCAACATTTCCTTCTGTATTGTATTTTGAGTTTGTGTGGTACAATGTAGAGTTATCTATCTGTTATTGTATCTCGAGGGAGATGACGTTGTGGCTTACCGTTTTTACTCGATCACTTTCTTATGACCTTAGAAATCGAAATCGTGTTGGATAGTTTTTATTTGCGTTTATGAATTCGATGACATTGCGTTAGTTTCGTGACGCGGCGGTTATCGGTGAAAGCAATAGACACATTTCTATGATGTAAACATGTCCGGATACTATTTACTGATGATCGAATCTCTCCAATTATCTTAGGCTGCGTTTTCAGTAGACGACGGGGCGGAATTTCGACAATATTTTTATATGTACCTACGCGTTGTTTCCGGAATAAAATTTTGAATTCCAGTAAACAAACTTCAAGATATTGTTATATTTAAAAGATTTTTATTTTTAGTTTGGTTTATTTCTATCCTATGGGACCTGATTTATAGAATTAATAAAAAGCATATATGTACATATGGTATTTTACTTTAGTTTTAGGCCTACGACCTACATCAATACAACATTTTCAGCCCAATCTTTTCAGTAGTTTTCATACATCCAAATTTCCGCATTTATATAGTTAGTGTGATGTGAAATGTGATACCTTAAGCCTAAATATACCGAAATTGCAACAATAACTTGAACTAAACTTGCACCAATAACTTGCACTTAGCTTGCACCAATAACTTGCACTTAGCTTGCACCAATAACTTGCACTTAGCTTGCACCAATAACTTGCACTTAGCTTGCACCAATAACTTGTACTTAACTTGCACTTTTTCTGTCAAAAATTCATTTACGCTATAATAACATTTATTGATAAGGAAATATTTTAGTTTATTAGTAAATAAGTTATATTTTGTTATGTCTTTTATTTGTTCGGGGAGTTTGTTGTATATTTTTATTGACATTTTGTACGGGGCTTTACTGTGGATACACAGTTTAGATTGAGGTTGCACTAATTTATTTCTACCGGCTCGAAGGCTATAAGGTCGTCTAAGTTTTGATATAGATCTGGATATTTTCTAACAAATTTACATAATTCCAAAATATATATCGATGGCAAGGAAAAAACTAAAGATTTTACTTTAGTTTTTTAAAGTGCGGCTTACAACTGTCCATTCTATCTATGTTAATCAAAATGCGTATACACTTCTTTTGTAGGATAAATAAGTCTTCCGTGTGTGCGCTATTTCCCCATAGGATCACGGATAGGGAAAGATAAGTGTGTGTGTGCGCATAGTAAGCTGATACTAACCCGTACCGTCGCTAAGTCAATTGTTTTTTTAAGCTCTCGGAGGGCGTAGGTAAAACTGGACAATTTCGATTTTATTTTTTGCACATGGGCATTAAAATTTAGGTGGATATCTAAAGTAACTCCTAAAAGTGAGAAAGTTTTGACATTTTCTAGAGGGATGTTTTCAAAAGTCGTGGTCACGCCTAAAGGTTGTTTTTGATGTGGCCTAAAGTCCATAACTTTAGTTTTTGTGTAGTTTATCTGTAGGTTGTGTTCGGCCATCCAGTTCGACACATCTGTGAGGGTGTTCTGTATTAAGGTGTTAACGTTATCTGTGCGTCTGCATGGTATTATAAGTGAAATGTCATCCGCGAACAAGACGCTTTGTGTTTTTATGTATCTAGGTAAATCGTTGATGTAGACCAAAAAAAGCAAACATCCAAGGACGCTACCCTGTGGTATTGAAGATGTGATATCGTGTTCGTCTGGGGTGTTGTCGTAGTGCTCCAGTTCTACATATTGAGTACGATTTCGTAACTACGATTCAAACCAATTAAACGCTATGCCTCTGATACCTAGGCCATGTAGTTTTTTTAGCAAGATGTCGTGTTGTACCCTGTCATATGCTTTCGACATGTCTAGTAATAATCCTACCGCGTATTGTTTTTTATCAAGAATCCCGACTATATTGTCTATGTATTTCTATACTGCTAGTGTAGTAGACCGGGTTTTTTCTGAATCCACATTGTGCTTCGTCAAGTAGCTTATGTTTTTCCATGAAGTAATAAGCTCTGTCGCACATTATTCTTTCAAATATTTTAGCTGATGTAGTAAACAATGATATGGGCCTTTTTTATGGATGGGTCTAATAATTGATGTTTTAAGTGAGTCTGGGAATGAGCCTTCTAGAAGCGATTGGTTAACTAGTAAATAATACGGTACGGTCAATTCTTCGGCGCAAAATTTTATTAATTTTGGTGGTAGTTCGTCAATACCGCAGCTTAGTTTATTTTTTAAGTTTTTAATTATTGTGTATATTTCCTTTGGCGTAGCAGGGTTTAGGTACATACTGTTAGGTATTTGGGTTAAAATTCTAGGGGCGTTTTGTTTGTTTTGGTTTTGTCCTATTGATACGAAAAATTTATTAAAAATATTTGAAATGTCTTTTGTATTGTCGATTATTGTATTATTGTTGATTAATTTGATATTTTCTTTGTCTTTTTTTGATGTTTTCTTTGTTTTTTCATTGATTATTTTCCACATAGTTTTCATTATATTGTCCGATTTTTTTATTCGTTGGATATAATTAATTTTTTTCGCTCTAACTTGCACTTAATTTGCAACAATAACTTGCAATTAACTTGCATCGAAATCACAACAATAACTTGCACTCTCTCAAATGTTAAAAAATTACTTATATCAAACTAATACTTGAGAGAAATTAAGAATAAGTAGAAACTCATTAAATTGATAAACTGTAGCAGATAAATATAGTAATGATTATACTCATTATAAATTTCATCATAATTATAATGGCGCTATAGAAATCCAGGCACCAGTTATAAAAATAATTTAAAGCTATATACATAGTTGAATGGCCTAGATTTATACAAACCTATCATTATAAAATATAGTTTTAATGAATAAATACACGAACTTCTGTTACATACAAAATTACCAAATTCTGTTCCGGTTTCGTTACATCATATTAATTGCAGTGATGATAGTCAATGTGAAAACAGCTTATTAAAGCCCGGCTACACGCTCAAACATTTGTTTATTATGCAGATTGCACAAAAACAGTTTGCACAAGCAAGAAGAGCCGGCCACACGCTCCATCTTGCTTGCGCAAACTGGTTTTAGCCCGGTCACACACTCCTTCTTACTTGCGAAAACTGTGTTTGTGCAATCATCCATGTACAAAAGATGGAGTGTGTGGCTGGGCCATTAGATGGTTTACAAAAGTACGCTGTAACTACTACAGAGAGGAACAATGGGTTTTGTGTTATGTTATGAGAGCTTAGAGCCATTTGCGTTTATGTAAAAATGAATGTCTGAGGTCTCAAAACATGGACGTGTGCATTATATAGTATTGTAAGTTCTATCTTGGTTCTGCCTACCTCATTTGCCAAAACTTATAATGCTTTTTAATCGAGTTCGAAACAAGGAGGAGGTTCTTTGTTGTATGTATGTTTTCTTTATGTATGTCGGCCGATTTCTCCGTCATTTATGTACCGAATTGGATGATTTTCTGCAGTTGTATATAGGATGATCCCGAAGTGGTCCAATAATTTTTTTTCTTTAGTATTTATCCCGCAAAACTTAAAAAACAGTTTAAATCTAAGCGATTCAAAGAAGAAGGATCTCAAGAGTCTTAACAGAGCCTACGCATTTGCTCCCCTTGGAGTCAAGACCCTAGGATTCTCTTCTCCTCCAAGCCTCGATACCCCACCCAGGTACCGAGGCTTTCCAAGTTTTAAAAAATATCTGTGCGTCTGGTCGCAGCGACTACGCGTGATGCCAGAGCTAGTGAGTATCTGCCGCAGTGAATCAGCATTTCCATACAGCAGCGGGGCAATGCAACGTCTTGGGAAGATTCTGACTGATGTTGATTATATCAGTTGAGCTACCTGTAGATTGTGTGTAACAGTCTGCAGTTACCTCAATTGTTTAATTTGTAAATACTAGTTCTAATTTTATTGTAATATTCGCGTGTTAATAAAGATTAACAATAGCATTTTTCATTATTATAATACTTACAATTCCGTTAACTTCCGTTGTACCAGTTCGTCTAACGTTACCACGTGCTTGGAACAAAAACTCGATGTTATTGACCGGTTTGGATGCAAAAAGTTTGTTTGAACTCATGCCTACTGCCTTTTACCATAGAGTGGTAATTAAAGTAGCCGAAAATCTTATTTTCTTAGTTTCTACGTTTATGGTCGTTCTTAAACGAGTTTAAAGTAAATATTGGTTTCGTCTAGAATTTCGTAGTAGTGGTAAAAATATTTTATTCGGTATCCCTTTAACTTTTAATATCATATCATATCAACCCATACACGTCCACTGCTGGACATAGGCCTCCCCCATACGACTCCACAAATAGCGGTCCTGAGCCGCCTCCATCCATCGACTCCCTGCGACCGCTACAATGTCGTCGGTCCATCGAGTGGATGGTCTCCCATGTAGGGGGGGATTTGCCATAATCACCACGCTTGGCACGCGGATTGGTGATCACAGTGTTGGTGTTAAAAATACTCAGAAAGAAGCTGCTGCCCTTCCTCTGGTAGATTCCCTTAGTCGGCTCTTACGACATCCACGGGTTGAGTTGGAGGGGTCGATATTCGTAAGCCGTGGCCCATATTTTAATAGTTCCCCCGTAATTGTTAAGAAGTTCACGCCTGCGATAAGTTATTAAAAAACCCTAAAAACCTTAAAAATCTCCTCAAATGCAGGCATTCGTGGCATTAAAATTTAAGTGGTTTACTATACAACTATACAAGGTTTTTACTTCGCAATGGGTGCGCAGAAAATAGTTAGATATATACTATTCATAATATTGAAAGGGTGTAAAAT
Organism: Eupithecia insigniata; assembly: GCA_947859395.1. NCBI lineage: Eukaryota > Metazoa > Arthropoda > Insecta > Lepidoptera > Geometridae > Eupithecia > Eupithecia insigniata. The sequence goes on along the minus strand of OX401999.1, from coordinate 1,807,008 downwards.
TCTTGACAATTATATACCCTTTCATTGAGAGAGAATTAGTATAAAAGTTGGTTCCGCTATGTTAGAAAGAACAAAAATAGATATCGCATGTGAAGATCTATTAGAAACCATAAATCACAGCAAGTGAGTCAAAAATTACAGCAATTTTATAAAATTACGCCTTACGTACGCGTGCGGGACAAATTGATATGTTTAGACGTAAATTACTTTATTTGTGAACTACTCTGTCAATAGCAATAGTTCACTTAGTCTTTTCGTGTTGTGGTAAATTACTTTGAGTTGAGCGCGGAGGGTTTTCGATTTACCCAAAACACAAAGCCATATTTAATTTTAGTAGCAGACATAGAGACTTACATACCTAACCTTTCTATCTGTAGATTAATAACTTATCAATCTTGTAGCCTGCTGCTGACGTGCTGACACTTTTCTCAGTGCTTTCCAGTCTTAAGTACCAACCAGTCTGCAGTTCAATTTTCTCATGTTATTCGCTTAGGAGCATGGGTGAAATTACATTAGAAATTCAACAAGGCGTTATTTTGTAGAGGACTTGGATATTTTTTATAACAAATAGATTGGAACAATTTTTTTAACCTTGCTTGGTCTTTACCATTTGTTTCACAGTGGACTACCGGGTGCTTGCGATGTTCTACTGGTCAAACTAGGGGCATTTTTGTCTGTGCTTCTACCAATAGTACAGGCACAAAAAACTGTTCTTAGTGTTATCGATATTACTATGAGCAAATCAAATTGCCGGTATTCCTATGTATCGTTATTTAAAATTTAATAATCGGAAATAAAATTGAAACAAAATTAACCCATAAAATTATTGACAAAGAAAAGTTATGTTGAACATTTTAGTTTATTTCTATTTGAATTTTTCATGACCCTGTTTCGTCCCACTTCTGGGCTAACACCTCTCCAATGTTCTTCCACTCGATGCGATCACGTGAGAGTTTATTCAATTAATCAATCAAATAGTTAAATTTTCAAAAGTATGTGTACTTATATCTTAAAATAAAAGAATTTCCCACACATTTACTTATTTTTACCATGCAAAATAAAATAAAAATAAAAAAGCTCTATTTTTCCTTACCAGCTAGTACATAAATTGTGAATAACATTAAACTTAAAGTGGGTATCTTATAATGTATAAATAAATAAATGTAATGTATAAATAATAAATCTTTACATGTTCGTAGCAGTTTTTGTCCGGTAAGGTGAAAGCCTCCTCCAAGCTTTTCCATTTTCTCCTGTCCCGCGCTATTCTGGTCCAGGTGCTCCCCGCTACTTCCCTGATGTCATCACACCACCTCTTTGTTGGTCGACCTCCAGACGAGGTTTAGCATGCAAACATTTTCTTATTTCTATTGACTTTTATGTTTTGATTTCGTTAGTTTCATTCTTTATTCAGACAATACGCAAATCTGAAATCTCACCATGTTATTCTAGAATATAAATCCGTTTTGTATGCTAATATTTATTAGTCCCGTCTAAATATATTGCTTTCACTTCGTTATTATAATTATTATGTATTGGGTCTATGCATGTCGCATAAATTAATTATATAATGATATGTATCCTTGTAGGTAATATGCTTACAGTAGGTAACTCGATTTAAAAAACCTTATTATGATTGATGGTTTAAGATAAACATAATGTATATTTGATAATGTGGCACCTGATTACGACACATGTCAAAAATACTCATAACTAATGCATATTAATATTACAAATACATAAATATGGTATCTACCTATTTAGCATTTTTATGTACTCATTAAATTCAAGCCAAAATTATAATTAGATTTTTTGGTATCCGACCTAACTCAAATTAAAGAACACCTCAGCCAATTAAGCAAAGTTAACAATTTGGTCATTTGCAAACCGGAATCTAATATTATATCTTGAGATGATAATTATTTCCCGGTACCTTATAAAGCCCGTGCCGTGGGGCCGTGGCGTACGAATATCGACCCCTCCAACTCAACCCGTGGATGTCGTAAAAGCCGACTAAGGGAACCTACCAGAGGAAGGGCAGCAGCTTCCGTCTGAGTATGTTTAAACACCAACACGATCACCAATCCGCCTGCCAAGCGTGGTGATTATGGCAAATCCCCCCTACATGGGAGACCATCCACTCGATGGACCGACGACATCGTAGAGGTCGCAGGGAGTCGATGGATGGAGGCGGCTCAGGACCGATATTTGTGGCGTCGTACGGGGGAGGCCTATGTCCAGCAGTGGACGTGTATGGGCTGATGATGATGATGACCTTATAAAGGTGCAATTCCAAGATGGACCGCAGGCAGAAAACTGCAAGTGACACTACTGGTTTCTATGCATCTCTATGAAATTAATTCCAAGCAGAGCAACACTGCGGCCTGCGGCCGTGGTACGCAGCGACCACAGAGGCGCAGACTGCAGCGCCAGTGGTGTTGCAAACCGCAGAGAGTTCACACGTGTCACGCACAAAAATGTCGGAATATGATGAAGAGAAATTGATTAACTTTGTTGCCGGTCATCCAGTCATTTACGAAACATCCAATCCAAATTATCGCAATAATTTGATCCAAGATAATGTCGACTGAGGCATCGTTCTATGCATTGTGCAGCCGCGGCATGGCGCCGTGCTAGTAAATAGGAACAACCACGACCGCAGGCAGCACTGCGGTCAACCGCAGCCGCTGGCCGCAATGTCGCCTGCGGTTGCAGTCTGCAGCCCATCTCGGAATTTTACCTTTAGGGTTAACCTAGAAGTTTGTTCACTGTTTTCTTCGCATAAAATTTTCCCGTTTAATAAAGCAAAAATATCGATGATCGAACTATACTAATTCTAATTCTAAATGGGGGAACTGGGATGTGCACTGACATCCCGCATAGGAGTGTATTGTGCATTGTCCCCCTGCCTAACTAGGCCCTAACCAGCCCAGCTCCTTGAAGTATCGGAGCGGGATTTTTGGAGATTGACAGCTTCGTTTCAGCTTTTCTGTATCTGATAACGGATTTGAGTTTGCTTATTGTTTTCTTCGCATTACATTTTCCCGTTTACTAAAGCAAAAAGATCGATAATCGAGCTATTTATCAAGTAATTTATATCGATGTATGTATCTCTAGATAATGCAACGATGCTAAATGGCATTATTCATGATAGCTGATTACTCACTCGCAAGAGAAGACTGGTTTTTTGCATAGTTTAAAATGCATAAGTTTATTTTTACTCCAGCTGTAGAACCAGCAGTTTAATATATAAGTATACCTGAATAAAGATTCCGTTTTAAAATAATAATATCTGTAGATTGTTTGCAACAGTCTGCAGTTAGCTCAAATTATTTGATTGTTATTTTCTTTGTCAGTAAAGACTTTATGCCCATATAATAAATAAAATCATAAGGACTTATTCTTCTCGTGAGGTTTAGAATAATCTTTTTAACCTCACGAGAAGCAGTTATCCTTTTCATTCAATTACTTCGTTCAGGCGGTATGTTCTTAATTTCTTTCGTTTGATTTATTAATTATTATTTATTTAACTAGGTAAAAATAATTATACCTATGTAAATTTAGGTACACGTGGTGGTGGTGTGGTGGAGGTTGTACCTACCAGTCTAGGTACCTGCTACATATAAGCGATAAGGCCGCCCTTTGTACTTCATTGATTCTCAGCATTTCCTTCAAAGGTACCTATATGTTATTTTTTGTTTGTGTGGTACAAAAAAGAGCTATATGATTCTCAGCATTTCCTTCAGTAGGTACCTATATGTTATTTTTTGTTTGTGTGGTACAAAAAAGAGCTATATGATTCTCAGCATTTCCTTCAGTAGGTACCTATATGTTATTTTTTGTTTGTGTGGTACAAAAAGCAGCTATATATCTATCTATGTATGTACATGTAAGTAAAGTTCATCGTTTATTATCCTGAAAATATCCGCCTAAACAAGTATTTTCAAAAAACATTGTACTGTCTTTGATCCATTGCAAAGCTCGATATAAAATTAAAATTAGTTTTTTTTTAAATTAAGGAGTGATGTGAATCTTAAGATGGAATGTGAACGAAACGTCAAGGTGTGAACACTGGATATAGTCGGCTGCGCACGAGTGGATATCTATCACAAATCACCTAGATTGGATAATGTATGACAAATCTGTTCACACGATACTGTTGCTGTATGCTTACTTACCTACACATAATATCAATAATATCGTCATAATATCTCAACTACCGTGACACTTAGGACATTGGATCTACGGGGAAAACAATCCCATGAACCCCCCCCCCCCCCCATCCTTAAAAAATCCTGTGGGTCCATGGGGCCAATTCTGCATATCACGTATACTCATTATCACGTGATAAATATCGAATGCCGCCAAATATTCGATATATATAGTAGACTTGAGAACCTGCCTTTGCTTTTCGTCGGTCGAAGGAACTACTCCAACGACCTCTCTCTCTCTTTCTCTGTCTATAACATTACATCTTTATCATAATGTAACAACTTGTTTGTTAATAGTCACATCATAATGTAAGCGAAAGTTATCACGTGAAACAGTGTCAGGCTATTACAGTCACTCAAACGATTCAACTACACGTAAACGAGGTGGCTACCGAAGTTATTTTACGTATTGAATTTGAGGTGAAAATTCAGCAACTTTGCTAGGCGATATCTAAGTACCAAAGTAAAGATGCGCGACTGTGAATGATTTCATTATTCGACTTGACAAATCATTCGAACGATTCGAATGACTAGAGCAAATTAGTAACTAATTTGTTTAGTAATCGCGAGTCGTTCATTCGACTGTCTGAGTCGGTTAAGATTCGATAAAAAAGTGTTACTAATCCGTTCAATCCCCGCAGGAAGCGACGAATAATTCATTCATTGCAATCACACAAAACAATCGGTTGAATAATAAAGGTCGAATTGGAGCCATGAGTGATCAATTCTTTTTATTAGTCTCTATTAGTAGAGGGCATTAGTAATTACTAATTAGTAGTTGTTATTCGACTTTGAAGATTAGAGTATTACTAATATTCAAGTCAAATGAGGAAATTTAGTCAGATCATTCGTAGTCGCGCATCTTTTTACCAAAGTTACTATTGTCTAAACTCCATAATTGGTGATCGTTCCTACCGGCATACACAGAAAAACTCTCAGTTTTTATAAAATAACGAAGGTCTGACGGTCGCAGGCTTTTAGGAGACTAGTATAATCTGATACTCATTTCTTTAATAAAAAAATGTATAACATTTTGTTTGAAATGGTATTTATCTCTTCCTTCTCTCAGCTATCGTTTACAATAAGTAGAGGAACACTTAGCAGTCCGTAACACAGGCTCGACCTAGCACGGCTGCTAAAGCTCATGTTATTGTAATAAGTTATGTACCTACTTACTTTCAAGTATAAATTTTAAATGAACTAATTAGCCTTCAAATGATTACCTACTGATTGTCTGTTTGGCTTGTAATTAGCTCATTAACTATTTTAAGTATGTACCTGTTGTCGTAAATAAATCTTTAAATCTATATAAAATAAGACATAACTAATGCCACCGAATATTACATAATACTGAGCATATAACCGTGGCTTCTTTCGCTTGGGACATACTCAGATAGAACATAGACAAATTATTTTGAAGGAAATTAATTAATATCTTAAATCGGACCAGTCTTTCCGGAAATTAACTGACTAGCCTAATGGCTAATTAGGCTAGCTATAGTAATCTAAAACGGAAGTTCAACAACTCTACCTCTTCCATGTAGATTACGAAAGGTAGGGAAATCATTTATGGGCAATTGCGTGCGCTTCTATAATAAGCTTCCATCTGAAGCAACTTAACTCCCTATTCGTAAATTTAAACAGTACATTAAACAAAATCTTATCAGGAAGGCCTTTTACTCCATAGATGATTACATCAATGATGTTAATGCTTGGCCAGGTGTCGCTCCGTTCCGGACTGTCAGTAGTATGTAAGAAATTCAATGTTCTGTTTAGCTTTAAAGAAATATTGACAATATATGAAATTGCACAATATTAGAATGAAGAAATATTTAGTAACAATTCCGCGTATAACCTTCTCTGATAGTATTCATCAAAGTAAGTTGTCTACTAGTTTCGTCTCTCCACGAGACATCTTCAGGACACCACAATACTCGACCTTGACATTGAGATTGGTAAGCACAGCAACACCGACAGAGTCCCGCCAGTGATGTTGCCTCTCCGAGCTCCGCGCGCCAAGTCCATGACTTGGCGCGCGTTTGTTACTAAATATTTCTTCATTCTAATATTGTGCAATGGATTTCCGCAAAGTAACGCCTGAATCTATTATTTATATGAAATTGCATTAAATTTATATTTAGATAGGCAAAATAAACATGTATTAGATACATAAGTGATATTATAATGTGCTAGTGGTTTCTTTTTCATTTCTTCCACTAGTGGACAAAAAATTGAAGTGAAGAGAATATCAATAACACCTTATTTCTTATTTGATAACAATAACTATGTTTATAGTATACAATTTGACTTGTCTAAGTGCTTATTTTGTAAGCCTAAAGAGTTATTGATTCTGATTCTGCTTCTTTTAATACAATATATTATAATACGATCCTTCAAGATTAACTTGAAGAAGTGGCTGATAGCTCAATCGATATATGACATTAGTGATTTATGATCATAAAATGTACCTAATTTATTAATCGTGATAAATATTATGTAATCAATCAAATTCATGCAGTCAATTGTATAGTTGTGGATTTATTTACACTATGTATTGTATTTTATGACATGACCTGTAACATAATTGTTATAAATAAATGAACTATATATTATATAATTATAGTACATGGTGTAGGTATAAATATTATTGTTTTTATTTCCTAAGTAACTCAAACGATACCGTCTAGGTACCTATTCTTTAATGTCCTTTCCATCCCGAGGTTACCTAGAAGAGATCGCTCAAAGCTATAAGGCCGCCCTTTGTACTTCATTGTTGTAAATTTTTCCTTCTGTGTTGTATTTTGTGTTTGTGTGGTTCTAAAGAGTTATCTATCTATCTAAAAATGGATCCATTTATAATATTCTAAGCATCAGTTAGACCTATCGAAAACAAAAAATGCCACACTTAGTGATTAATAATCCAAACCTACACGTTTGATTGGCAGTCACGAACGCGACAAAAAACACTCCCATGTCAATCTAATATGCTGATTTCTTGTTACAGGTATGATGTCATTCAGCCGCTGATCTGGTTAAAGGTTCGTTACTATGTGATTAATTAATCATTATTGCTACATAGTTATAGCGAAATAGTTATCTTAAGAAGGCTACGAACCTCTCCCAAATAAAAACTGATTTTCCCATACAGATTTGTTGTTGTTTCACGTATAATAAAATGGGGCGCGCTATGAGTGAGAAAGCGCGTCTAACCATCTAATACGGAGCTGTCATGTGCCTGTGTGCGTGTGCTTGATTATTTATAATTGATTATTTATAATGTTGAATATATTTAGAATGTTTGCAGCGCGTCAGATGTTCGAATAAAGGTGTCTATCATGCATAAAAAATCGCTTGAAGATGATCGATTTGGTGGTCAAAATTTGTTTCGCTCTCATTTAAATATCATTATGTGCTAAACCGCTGCAAACATAGCTCGGTATTTTTCATCCGATTACGTATGGAAAATTTCAATAAGATCGGGGACACAGTTTCCAAATGGAGCGGAAAGTACGTTTGTGTGGGGAATAAGGCTATCCGTTCCGTTCTTAAGAAGTTGGATTGGATCGTCTTTTATACAACTGATTTTGAATTAATATTTAGGCTCCGCGCAAACGAGCCGCCGACCACAGCCACTGGTGGCCAGCGACAGCCACTTAACATACTTTTTCATATATTTTGTATAGACGCGCCGCACTCGTGTAGCCGGTGGCGGCCACTCACTTCTGACACTGTTACAAATGTGGTGGTAGCGCGCGACAGCCACCGGTGGCTGTGAACGGTGGCCCATTTGCGCGGAGCCTTACTAGCCAAAAATTGATGTAACAATTGTTTGATAACTTTAAACTCGGAAATTATCTTGAAAATTTTACAGCAAAACCTTTAGAAATCTTTTTTTATATTACCGTTTTTAACCTCTTAGGTTCCGTGCAGTAGGAACCAAAGAGCAGGATACATTTCTAGACAGGACAACGTCCGATAGACCAAAGCTGTTACGGGGTGATACCAAATAAAGAACGATGCGTCCTTAAGAAAATCTACCTGCCTGATGATTATAAGTCATAAATTATATAAATTAATTATCTTAGGATCGGGATGGCCAGAACACTGTGGATTTGACTCGTTTACGACCTATTAATAACCTCATTCGCATAAAGCCCCCGCAGGCACGTTTTTATATGCATTCGACAAGACATCCTAGCCGAAGGGTTAACAGGCTTTACAAAGAAATATCAACAGGAAAATAATAATGAAAATAATCAGGTAGAACGTAAAAATCAGCGGTAAGATACTGTATAATATCGCGTGTGGTGTGATAAATGTGATGAAATGCGGAACTCGACACGCGTGCCTTGCCGGTGCCACTTGGAAGTCACTATATTCCGTTTTCCGGGTGTTCTTAGTTTAGTCTGTTTCTGGTTTGATTCTCGCCGTGGAACAAATAAATAAATAAATAATACTGGACAATTCACACAGCATTATCTAGCCCCAAGCTAAGCAAAGCTTGTGTTATGGATATTTTTATATATATATATACAACTGATATGCATAATGGAAAATATTATATGAATAGATATTTTTTATTAAACATAGAAAAAGACCAGAACACCTTGAACAAATATAGCAAATATGAACAAATATTTGCAGATCGTACAAACATTTGTCCCGAGGCGGGAATCGAACACGCAACCTCCTGCGTCGCAGGCAAACCTTCACCCACCGCGCCACAGAGGTCGTCGAAATGTGTGTATATTCTACAGCAAAAATTTTAAAATAACATCAGTGCTAAAATGCTCTGACAGGCTATCTCTTACTCCACACTTTAAAATGTTTATAATAAATATTTACAGGTATTTATCACATTTTCGTTTAAAAGGTCTAATTCCCACTATGCTTAAACGTTACTTTGTGATTTCATAAATACCTAAGTTCTGATACACACCCAAGTCTGCAGTAAATAATAAATATTTACTGAAATACGTACATATTGCTGCTATTATCAATAACACGAATAGAAAGAAAACATCAATACTTTGTGTTTATACAATAAAAAAACACCTTAAACAATAAAAGTAAGTAGTAAAGTCAGAAAACGCTCTACATCTTCTAAAAGATAATAATAGCAAACAATAGAACATTTCTCATTACCACGTGGTGTGATTAAACTAAATTAGCTGAATTAATTTTAGTCAAATTAATTACTTTTATAATGAAAACTTTTTGTGGGTCTGCAGCGCTTTCATTTTTAAAGTTAAATCCATGGTATCAAATAACATTCCTACTAAGTTGATTTTAATGAATTTCTATGTATTTTACTAGCTGCTGCCCGCGCCTTCGCACGCGTTTTATCGGGATAAAAAATAGCCTACGTATATCTTATTCCAGGTCCCAAACTATACCCATACCAAATTTCAGCCTAATTGGTTCAGTAGTTTTTGCGTGAAGGAGTAACAAATATCCATACATCTATACAACCATCCATACAAACTTTCACATTTCTAATATTAGTAGGATTAAATTACAAATGTGTAAAAATGTAAAAGCCTATTTGTAAAAGTCTATATGTATATGTTTTGCTAGCCCATCCTTACAAACTGAGCTCTTATGCCTATCCTAGGATTAATCTCTACTTGACTCGCAGTTTACCGTAATCCTGTAAAACCTATCACTCTTTCAAAGATCCTTAATTATCACTAGTCTAATTTAGGCATCGAACCCATACATAATAGTAATAAAACACACCGAAACTTTCAATTTTGTACACAGTATAAAATTTACACTCATATTTCTCGTCCCACGCAAGATTCTGGTACATGTCTGTAGAATTAAAACCGATAGAGATTGTATCTTTGTGCATAATAATGGAAAGAGGCCTTTTTCTAAAGTAAAGCTGGTAACACATAGACACACGAGCGGCAAAGGCTTCACGTGTCTTGCAGTAAGACATAAAAGCTAATAATAAAACACGTGGGCTACGTGCGCACGCTTTCCACGACTTTGAAGTGTTGTATTTTTGTATGGAAAAGTGTTTGATAGAGCTGCATCTAATTAAATTGACGTCACCTTAATTTTGCAAATTTCTTCCTTTCTGTGACTTCATGAGACGTTTTGACGTGTACGAAGCATCAGGTATACCTGATGCTTCGTACACGTCAAAACGTCTCCTGAAGTCTTTTTCATTGACATATGTACATTTGAATTTTTACTAAATTTGTCTATGCTCATTTTTAAGCTTAAAGAAATAAAGGTTATTGATTTCTGATTTCTTTCTTCCTACCTATACACTGCAATCACCAATCGGAAGGTGCATCGCAGTTTAGGTGGTAAATATACAGAAGCAAACTGCTGCCCGCCCCTACACTGGTAGGTTCCCTTAGTCCGCTCTTACGTCCACGTGTTAAATTGGACGGGATTCGAACGCCGCTACTGCCACTTTTTGTAAGTCCTGTTGATATTAGTGGGGCCTCACTCTGCTGCCCAGTGTATAAAATTCCTATAAATATTATGTAGTCCCCTTTACAATGTTTATAGGTTTTTCTCTATTTTTACGGATAATTATATGCAAGCCCATCTTGCTAGCAAACGTGAGGGTGCAAAGTCGATGAAACCAGTTGAAGTGCTCTATAATGGCTGCATCCGCTTGGAATTACATTATAATTTCACAAAATTACAGTCATTGTGTCCATTATGGATAGATCTGTCTTTGTTTTAGAAAGTTTTATTGGGAGTGTTGGAAAATGTTGTTTGGATTGGATTTGGTTACTTGAATTGATTGTTTTATTTTTTCTTGTGTCTGAAGAATATATGTACAAAAGAAGTCTTCATCCATCGATGCGTAAAATAAAATTCCATGCTAGAATGGAACCTATAGGTAGGTTTTTAATGAAATCTACCACAATAACATCAGCTCTCCTAGCACGAGGATTGTTCTCTAGGCTAGAAAAGACATTAATGACATCACATCGTCATACATTGCGTACATTATTGAAGTTGAAGGAACGCATTTAAATAATTTACGCATTCGATGACAAAGTGACGTAGTTTTTCTCTATTCTACCCTAGGCAACAATCCTCGTACTAGGGCCTGGTGGAAGGCATGAAATATAAAAACAGGATATTGTAAGTTAATTTCTTGACAAGTATTTGTTAGGCAACATAAAAATTGTCATAAGATTTACGTCGCTTTGACAAATTGGCCCGGGCCTGAAAATTAACAAGTTCTCATCGTAGAACAGTCGTAAAATAGTCGTAAAATTACACCACCGACATAGCAGTACCAACTCATTATGTGACGGATACCAACCAGTTCTCGATGGTAAACAAAAATGGAACAGCATTGTAGACGCTACCGTTAGTACAACAATTATAGAAAAGTTTGCGTTGTCTGTCGATGAACAGACTAAAACCTTTAGGTTTTCATTTTTTAATGGTTATTATTATATGGTTTTGTATCCGTTTCTTTTATTGAAAACATGTTTTCTTTCTTCGCTAAGGTATTTTAATTAACTTTATTGAAATCGTTTTTGTTTGTATTGATCGCTTATCTGAACAGTTTGGTGGAGTGAAACTGATGGTTGTGGACAATAGCAAAAAGCACTGACCCACTAAAGAAATTGTCAGCATCATTCATTAAATGAAATTAAATGAATTTAAATGAAAATAATGTAGGTACCTATTTGGAGAACATCTCATAATAAAACCGAAGATTTAGCAGCAGTAAAAAAAAACTGGGTTCCTTATACTATATAGATCACTATATTATAATAAACTAGCTGCTGTTAGCGCCTTCGTTCGCGTTTTATCGGGATAAAAAATAACATATATGATATTCCACGTCCCAAACTATAGGTACCCATACCCAACAGCCTAATCGGTTCAGTAGTTTTTGTGTGAAAGAGTAACAAATATCCATCCATACATCCATCCTTACAAACTTTGATATTTATAATATTAGTAAGAAATAGTGGGATATTAATGCTGGGTAATACATACAGCATCATATAGTCCTAATATAATAATTTCCTTAATAGGTTGCTCACGACATTACCGCTCCTTTGAAAGTCGGGTAAAAACCAAAATTTCAGTACATTACCTATTTACCTTTGAAACCTTTTGAAAACCAACATTGTCCTTCTTTCAGTATTTGCATCCATTTGTTATAAAAAGAATAACAGGACATGTACCCGTGCATAGTTGAGATCAAATATGAAAATAGTAAACATTTTTTTGTTTAGTTCAAGTAGGTACCTCTAACTGTCTGCAGTTAACTCCCCTTTTTTAATTGTAAACACAGGTATAATTTGTTTATAATTATTCTTTAACCGTGATTTTTTTTGTAAAAAGGTTATTTTGTTTATAGCTTAAACACTTGTAAATCATAATAAGACGTGTTTTAAAAAACGATAAACCGACTTCAAATTCCCCTACTTTCATACTGTTTTAAGTTTTGGGCGATAAATATTACTACTAAAATTTATGGGACCACCTCGGTATCATTTTCATATATAATAGTGAAAGAATTTTCAAAATCGGTCCATAATTGGCGGAGATATCGCGTAACATTATGTACATACAATAAAAACATACCTACAGACAAATTGATTACCTCCTCCTTTTGAAGTCGGTTAAAAGCAGAAGTATGTTCGTTCAAATGAAAATGATGAAAGTCAACGTTAACCTAGCCATCAGTAATTCACAAGTCATGTCCTTCTAAAGCTAACTAAAGTGTTATCCACAAGGAAACCAGTGTGGGAACCTTTCTCAAGGTACACCTATTGTTCAAGTCGAGCATCTGAGGTTCGCAGTTTAGGCTGTGTTTACGAATACCGTGGTTGTGCTGTTTTACTAAATCAAACATTGCTCGGAAAGTGGTCAATCGATTTGTTTATTTCTGTTACAATAGCAATTCTAAACATAAACTCTATTTTGTACTCGAAAACAATGTAGAACTATACACAGGAAACCATAATGTCGTAGCCTTAATATTAAATCATAATATTTATTTGCATGAATGTATTTACAACAGGTCTTAATTTATATCCAACTAGCGACCCGCCCTGGCTTCGCACGGGTGCAATGCTGATACGAAATTATACAAAAAAAACTTCCTCTTGAATCACTCTATCTATTTAAAAAAACCGCATCAAAATCCGTGGCGCAGTTTTAAAGATCTAAGCATACATAGGGACAGACAGCGGGAAGACTTTGTTTTATACTATGTAGTGATTCCAAACTACCTTATCATCATCATCATCAGCCCATACACGTCCACTGCTGGACATAGGCCTCCCCCATACGACGTCACAAATAGCGGTCCTGAGCCGCCTCCATCCATCGACTCCCTGCGACCGCTACGATGTCGTCGGTCCACCGAGTGGATGGTCTCCCATGTAGGGGGGATTTGCCATAATCACCACGCTTGGCAGGGGGATTGGTGATCGCAGTGTTGGTGTTTAAAAATACTCAGAAGGAAGCTGCTGCCCTTCCTCTGGTAGGTTCCCTTAGTCGGCTTTTACGACATCCACGGGTTGAATTGGAGGGGTCGATATTCGTACGCCGCGACCCCACGGCTTAGTTGGAGGGGTCGATATTCGATAATCATAATATTCGAACTACCTTATAAGGTGTGCAAAATATTATTAACTACAATTATAATTATTAATTTCTATAAATGTCGATCAAATGTAAGAGTGATTTCTTCGTAGCAACCTTTTAAAGGTTTCCCTAAACAACCAAACTGGTGGCACCTGCATAAGTAAATAACTTCTTACGTTTCGTACTCTCCAAAAGCTGATTATTATCTTTTACTATATGTTTTCATCTTTGTCTGGGTTCGTCTTTAAGCCCAGCATTCTAAGCAAACGCAGCAAGGGAGCAGAAGCAATCAACTAGAAAAGAAGAATAATAGAATTGGAATTCGTTGTATGATATCACGAAAAACCTCGAACACCTGTATTTATAGATAAATACTCTGTTTTCAACCGATTTAAAAAAAAAGTTATCAATTCGTCTGTATATTTTTTTTTTTTGTATAATTCCAATAATTATTTTTATTTTTCGTATCAAATAAGAATATAACATTTTGCTAATAATTAAAGTTTCAATACAACTGTATGTACATTATGTTACGCGATATCTCCGCCAATTAAGGACTGATTTTGAAAATTCGTTCACTGTTGTATATAAAATGATCCCGAAAGGGTCCCATAAATTTTTTATCCCCAGGGTATTAGTATTTATCCCGCAAAACTTAAAATAAGGGTAAAATTAAGTCAGTTTATCGTTTTTTAAAAACGCTTCAACATTTAATCCAGAAAAGAGCCAAAGAGTAGCTAAGTAGCTCGGTATTAAGATTATAATACATTTACCAGTTTTCTATAAAACCAGCAGTATAAACGTCGTAAACGGGAACCTAGGAGGTCGTTGCAGCCCTCTTTGTCTTCGCCTTGACATTAATCTTGGTGACCCATTGTGAAGGGATCTTTATGTCTTTGGGAATGGTATGCTGTAAATACAGATGGATTTGTTGTTTCCTATACTTTAGGCCTACTTTACTACTATAGCTTCAGTTTTTTTTTTTTAATTAGAATGGATACTCGAGTCTTTACTTCTGAACAAAAATTATTAATAAAATAGATTATTATTGATATGGACCAGTTGAGCTATCCGTAGATTGTTTGCAACAGACTGCAGCTAGCTCAAATACTAGTTTATTTGATTGTATGTGTGTGTGTGTGTTTGTCAATAAAGATCATAAAATAGATGATCTAGAATGTAAGGACGATGCTCTCTAAGGCGCAGGCCAGACAGAAGCGGCGCGGCGCGCATCGGATGCGCCATTGGCAGCGCGTCAGTTGTATCGGTGGTAGTCAAGTGTTTAATTTTTATCTCCGCCCTTGAATACCACCGATGCAACTGGCACCGCGCCAGTGGCGCACCCGATGCGCGCCGCGCCGCTTCTGTCTGGCCTGCGCCTTACTCACCTGAGACGCTAGGAATAGTCATGCGTGACCTATTGGGAATAGGCACATCTCACGTGAGACGTTGAGATTGGGAATAACTCCTTTCAACGTGCGTGTAGAAAAGCTAAATTACCAATGTCTGCGAGCTGATTTCCTTTTCGTCGGCTACAAAAGCTTTTTCAGGAATAGTTTTTAACTTCCACCGCCTTTTTCTCCATCGTGTACCTTTACGTTGTGGGGTAGGTACCCTACAAGGTTCATGTTCGAGTTCTCACTTCGGACCACAAAACGTTGTATCTCGCGGACCCAAGTGAAAATTGAGTTAAAATCAATATTTCCAGTATCCCTTCGGCCCGTGCGTCGTTTGTTATAAAACACAGCTTGATTTTGTACAGTCGCTAACCAAATTATTATTGAGAGTAAATTAAAGGCTATGGTATTTTACGATCTATTTCTGCTAATTTCACTCATGTTTGGACTCAATGTAAAAATGAAGGAGCTGAATAAATCATTACAATGATTACATACAAGAGTTTTTTTAAAACTGGCGCGATTTTCTTTTGTGTTTTCTTTCATAGTATTTAGTATCCACGATAACAGCGCGCAACGTCACAAATCCAGCCCCAGCTTTTAATTTATTATCACCTACCGTTCGAACTATCTACAGTTCAAAGTTAACTTCAGTTTCGTCCAGTCAAAATTTAGTGATGCAATTGCCTAGATACATCATTACTGCGTTATGAATCTATGTCAGCTCCCATGGCAATAAACCAAAATAGGAACAATAAACGGACAAGTGTGAGTAACAATCATAGAGTTTTTGAGTTCCGCACAATTTTTGCTGAACAGCTGACAGCCAACGGAATTGGCTTGAAACGAAAGAATTCGGATTAAGTATTCGGCCACCTCGACGTGGACAACTGTGTAATATTTCATACGGATTCATACAACAAATTGAAATAATTAATATGTTACCAATGTAAATAAATCTGTAAACATACTGTTTTTTTTTACATAACGGCATTTTAACTTAATATGAAATACAAGCATTTTATGCACTATGGGAACTAATCCTGAAAGCTCTATGGATTCAGTTGCGTACCTACTTGTCCACTCTATTGTAATGGGCAGGCAGGATTTAATTATTCTAAATTGAAATAACAGACAAACTAGTTTTTATACCAAGCAAAAGGTATCTACAGATAAAATGTCCACTTCATAATGTACTCGTATGTATGACAATATCTATTATGACAATATCTATTATGACAATATCTTTACAATATCTATTATGACAATATCTATTATGACAATATCTTTACAATATCTATTTAACAGTTTACATAGGTATTATGTACTTAAAACTTTTTGTCTCCAGTGAAAAACAATGGGAATTAAGGGTTTCCTTCTACGTTACGGAACCCTTGAAATTATTCAACAGATCAAGATAAAGTACTTCCCACATTTAAACTAACCGCAACAAAGTACCGTTCTACTGTGTACCATTTTAGGAGAAACTAGAGCGATGTTTGAAAATGTATTCTAAATTAAGGGTCTTAAGATTTAAATTGGTAGATGTTGATTGTACATACTCGTATTGAATAATATTGGGCATTGGTCATAGAGAAATAATATTTTATGGAATACAATATTTCTTTATTGGACCATCAATACATGAAATATTTACAAACAAGAACTTAAATACTAACTATATGTATCTAATGTGGTTCAATCGACGGCCTTATCGCTGACAGCGATCAGGCCAGGCAACCTTTGGATGGATAGAATAGGCTAGGATGTATTAAAGATGACTGACGGTGGCGTAATAAATGAAATGAATTACTAAAAAATAAATAAATTTAGACATAATTATTCAGTTTTTAAATAAAAATAGAAACTGCGATTATTATATAATAAGCGTAACACACAATAGCAAAAATCATTTACAAAATAACAGAATAAATATTAGGAAGATTTATCAAGAGTGGACAGATAATATTGATTAACCTATGTATACTATGTATAAGTAAGTCCTAGAGGTAATTTAAACATTATTTACGTATTACTTATTCTCATTGTAAATTAACTTCTATAGTTTTTATGAGAAACAACAGCTTCTTTAACCTCAACCATACTTTTGAAGATGGGAAGGGATTATAATGATTAAATTAACAATAAAAATATTATGTTCCTTTCCAGGCATTTACGCCAACATTTTGAGGAACCCATCCAGCATTCGGCAAGCCACCGTCTGCCGCTTGTAACAGTATTGAGAGTATTTTTATGGCAGGCGTCCATAGTTTCCCCCATCGCCCAATTACCCAATCCATCCATTTACCACAATAACATGGCTTTTTTGTTATTTTCATTTTCCTTTGCAATAGTCTCTACACCTGGTGGATATCATCTTCGGGTGTATCATATTGTGCAACCAAGGATGATACCCGCTATGTGTAGCTCTCGCCTTTAGATTAATTCTCATAAAGGGCCTCTGTGCTGTTGGCTTCGGCTCCACGCATGCCTCCCAAAGGACCGGGTTACTATATGGCCCGTGATCATGGAAATGAAAAACATTAATATTGTACTTTATTGACAAAGAAAATAATATAAACAAATTAAACTAGTATTTACAATTTAAACAATTGAGCTAACTGAAGACTGTTGCAAACAATCTACAGGTAGCTCACTGGGCCATATCAATACCAGTCGGAAGCGTCCCCTAGACGCTGGCTGCATTGCCCCGCTGTATGGCAATGCTAATGCGCTGCGCCAGATACTCACCAGCTCTCGGGTCACGCGTCGCTTCGACCAGGCGTTCATATAATTTTTTAAAAACCTGGGGAACCTCGGTACCCCACGGACCTAGGGTCTCGACTCCAAGGACTTACTCGTACATCATTTAAAAATAGGTCCACTTTGAAATGCATGCAGCGCGTTGATGTCTTTTATATGAGTGAGCAAAACAAGTCCTAAGGTTCATACTTATGTTTGCTGAGACATCGATATATGCTTGAAAGCTCGATTTTCTGTGGTAGAATCGTTACTCAAGCACAAATTGATGACCGAGCATCCTAACTAATATTATAAATGCAAAAGTGTGTTTGTTTGTCCGTCCCTCATGCCCTAACTAAGCAACCAATCGACTTGATTTTTTGCATAGAGTTAGTTGAAAGGATGGAGAGTAACATAGGCTTTATGTCCGGGTAAAACATCAAATTTCTATGGGAGATTTACGGAAAAAAGGTATTTTTATCCCCCTAGAAATGTGAAATTCAAATTTAACGCGGGTGAAACCGCGGGGAACAGCTAGTAGTTTCATAATACGGATCTAAATCTTAATTGGATGCATTAAGTCATGACGTATTTTTCGAAAAGATTATCCTATCGGTTGATTGACGACCTCTGTAGCGCGGCGGGCGAAGGTTCGCCTGCGACAAAGGAGGTTGCGGGTTCCATTCCCGGCTTGGGAGAAATGTTTGTACGATCTGCACATATTTGTCTCCGGTGCTGGGTATTTTCTATGTCTAATAAAAGATATCTTTATAAGTAATATTGTATTAATATATTGTACTATCAGTCATCTAGTAACCATCTATAACACAAGCTCTGCTTAGCTTGGGGCTAGATGATGCTGTGTGAATTGTCCAGCATTATTTATTTATTATTTATTTATTTCATGTTTTAGTGATAAGTTATCATTTTACGTCACCGAAGAAACTACTCAAAACCCAAAAAGCTCAAAGTAAGTACTTTATTTCCTTTAGACCTTACTCGGACTCTTGGACACCTCTACTAAATATCCGATTATGTTCTGATGAACACCAGCCTGTGTAATGTTATGTTTTCTTTTACTTCATGATTGGAAAAAATCCCGTCCCCGATTTCCATAGACAACTAAGTAAGTAGGTTAATTTTGTAAATCCAACCTTAAGTTAACACACAAAAAAACTAAAAAAGTAAAACAAAAGTATAAAGTAGGTATGGTTTATGCATTTTCCTGCCAAAACAATGTCATAACTCTTCTTTCTGGTAGTCGGTAGCTTCCCTTTATTGTTCTCGATGATGAAGTGGCACTAACTCGATTCTGAGTAATTCGGTTATTCTGTGAAATCAATGCAATCGAGTGGTTGGCTAATGGGGCCATGTTGCCACGTTGCACATTGAAGCAAAGTGCCGAGAGGCAGTTTCTCTTGTGCTTTTTTAATAAAATTCTGATTAGAAAACGAATGGAGTAAATCTAATTCTGAAAATAATATTTTTTTTCAGAATTAGCAATTCGGACCTTCTTTGTAAGTAATAATAACAAATATAAGATACCTATTCAATCTGTGATTTACAGAGTTTTTGCTCCAGGATTCGCTCATTATTTATCAGAAGAACAGTCCAGTTCTTCTGTTTTTACGGTCGCTTTTTATAGATTATAGAATGGAACATGTACTTGAAAGTAAATTATTTAATAGAATATTATGTACGTTATGTACATAATGTTCTATTAAATAATTAGTTCTATTAAATAAGGTCGAAGTAGTTTTAAAGTCTTTCTCAATTTTTAAGTCAAATTTCTAGATTTAGTGATAGTCAACTTGTGTTTAACTAATAAAATGTAAATCCATTATTGGCTGTAGGTTATAATTTTTTAAGTTTCGTTAAGTTTATCTATAAGAGCTATGGATTATATGAATCATCATCATCACATATGTAGGCCTCCCCCGTACGACGCCACAAATAGCGGTCCTGAGCCGCCTCCATCTATAGACTCCCTGCGACCCCTACGATACGGTTGTATGAATAAATTAAATTAAATCTATAATATTATGGAACCCTTAGTATAGGTGTGCAAAGGGTGGGTTTGAGAATTTTGGTCCTAACATCGGTATACCACGCTGTTTTTTTCTTCAAAAGAGTCTCACTATGGCAGTTGTATATTTGAATAGACGACACTTGTACAAATAAAAAATGTCCTCGAACATAATTTCCAAACGCGTCAAGTTTCTGAGACTGATATTCACATATGAAATAAAATCATTAGAGTAATAGTTATTTTTATATGTGAATATCTCAGAAGCCTGACGTTTTAGGGCCTTATGACAGTTATGGAAATTTTTTGATTCGTATAAGTGTCTTCTATCCAGAAGAGTAACTTTCGTTGTGCGACGCCATTTTGAACAACAAATAGATAATAAGGCCGGAAAAGTTTTTGTAACGGGGTTTGAAGATTTTTGTATGGATGGTTCCATACAAAAATCTTCAAACCCCGTTACAAAAACTTTTCCGTTTTGGTATTGTGCAAACTCATACTAGCAATACTGTAGGTCAAGCACAGCCATTTTTGTAACACATCGTCATCGAATGCGTAAAATATCTTGAATTCTTTCCTACAACTTCAATAATTTACGCAATGTTTGTCGATGCGATGTCATTTTGGTCTATTATAACATAGACAACAATCGCTGTACTTGGCCTAGTGGATATTGGTAGACTGAGCCCGTCTAACTACGATACGTCGATGATGACAATGTCATGATGACATTGTCATCATCGACGTCACTGGTACAGTCAAAACGTCACTGGTACGTCAGTGTTGACACATAAACAGTCAATAACAAAAATCACTAACCGGATTCTCAGACATAAAAATATTTTTGATGCACCTTACTTTCAAACGTATAAGCTTATCCATGTTTTGAAACCCTGAATAATAAACCACTTTTATCGTTGACTGTAGGTACACTTACCTACCAACACGAGACGTACCAATAACAACACTCTTCACAGCTCCGTATCGAATTGCCTTCGAGGTAGGTTCAGAAATGTGTACATACTACAGTTAATTGTTCGTTTGTCCGCCCATTGTGGTTCAGAGGAAACTTCCTGCACCTATTGTTGCAAATGTAATGGGTTCGAATTCCGAACACCAGTCAAAACAACGATGGAGTTACATATGTAGGTAGATCAATTCCAATTTTCTTGGCCGTTCTGAGGCCTATTAGTGCGAGTTTTGCATAGTTAACAAAACTATAAAAGCTTACGTTTCCTTCCATACATTTAGCGCCTAAGCGCCCCTACCGGATACTGAGAAGAAAAGAACTACCTCGAATAATTTTGACTGTTTATCACATTTTACACTTTTACGGTTTTACACCAGCTCAGTTCTATACTTTAAGGAGATAGGTTTCTCTGATTTTCACAGATTACACTTAATAGCAAAATTCACAAAGGCCTTCCATTGTTATGAAGACCTTTGCAGGTTTCTTTCCACCAGCTCTGTTCTCACAGCTCCTGGCTGCAGCCACATATTACAATATTACACAGTAATAAAAGAAATCGATTAAAGAAACGTTGCCCTTTACCAGTAGTGGGTTTGTGCAGCCACTGTGAAGACCACTCGCATGAGAAATACACAGATCTGTTTGTAAAATTATGGAGAAGGCATCATATATATTATACTGATATTATATAGTATGGCGTGTTTTAATAAACGATAAACCGACTTCAAATTCCCTTGTACACTTATTTTAAGTTTTGCGGGATAAATACTAATCCCCTAAGAATAAAAATTTATAGGACCCCTTCGGGATCGTTTTCTATACAATAGTGAAAGAATTTTCAAAATCGGTCCATAATTGGCGGAGATATCGCGTAACAAAACAAAACATACAGGCGAATTGATAACCTCCTCTTTTTTAATCGGTAAAAATTACGAAAGTTTATTGCCTTTTCACGCCAAAACTTCTAAACGGATCGGGCTGAAATTTGGATTGATGTAGTTCTAGTTTTACACATAAAAGGACGCGTGCAAAACCGCGGGTAGAAACTTGTATTAATTGATAGGTAAATTTTCATAAAAAATTTAAAAATCTTACTTTGTGTACAATCAACAGATTGGATAAAACTTCAACGTCTCAACTTTTGGCCGGCTAAAATAATTAGCAGGATCTCACGTTGACTGTATTTTTAAAATGTTGCCACCTACACCAAGCTCTGCCATTTATTCACATTTTACACTCTTTGTTGGAAAATTATTCACATACAGGACCTTCTTTTTATGAGTTTAAAATAATAGAAATATCGCAAAGTAAAATAGTGAAATTCATAAACTTAAATTACCGTATCAATGATTTTACAGTCCATGTCAAGAAATTTATCAAGAGATGCGCATATCATGTTAAAGTTATCGATAAAATTAACATATGCAAACCGTTTAGTGCCAAGCAATTGTTGTTTCATATTTTTTACTACACTTTGTTCTTTTTTTTGCATATAGTGAAACAAAAAGATATGAGTAAAATAACCCAGCAAGAGGCGGGACTTCATTTTAAACAAAACTCGTAATATCTCAGAATCACCTCTAACCTAGTTACGGCTTTTCTTCCAATGACGGCAGATATAATGTTCAGCACACGCTGAGCCAACCCCTATTTCGGCGCAGGGTCATGGAGGCAGAGACACCTTTTATTTTTACTACCACCCTTTTATGTCATTTACCTTCATGTTAAAATGCTTTTGTTTGCTATTTGTTTATTTCACACTCTTCTGTACCTGTGTCCAAATAAATGTTTTTTTTTTCTGTTCTATTCTATTCTATAGTTACGGGCTACTGATGATCACCTGAACTTTCGCTGTAATAGCAACGTCACAAATTCAAGTACTATCATCTAATGATAGGTTCTTACCGGAGGCGATGGGCTATGCTCACCGTCATGGTATCGATAACAATTATCGATAGAGATTGTTAATCGATAGAAAGCAGAGTGTAGTGCACATCACTACTTTTAATATGCCGAATCGTGATACAAGTGCTGTGTTCTCGTTATTAATTTATTATTGATGTAATCGATTTGCATATTTCTTTGAATCTATTTAGTTTTAATTTATAAGTAGATTATACCTACATCAAAGTATTTATTTATTAGGTGGATGTACACAGTAATTAAATTGTAAATTACTTACTATAATATAAACTTAATAATAAAAAATGTCACCCGAATGACCATGCTCATTTATTTTCATTCAAATACTAATAATGTTTTTGTACCTACAGTTATTGAACTGAGCTTGACATGTTCATCAAGCATTTCTATAAAAAAATCTTATTTTAACTAAGCTACCTTACGGGGCTGACTTAGTCATTCCAATGACTTAAAGTACCTTAAAAATTAAGAATTAAAAAAAAAAATAAAAAAAAAACTAAGCAACCTGATACATTGGCATCTAATTTCAAAAATAGAGAATTCAAAATCGCGATAGTTATAGTTTAATTATTAAAACGAAATAAATCGTATTGATAGGAGAGTAATGTTCTCTGCCAACCTAGTTTTTGTTAGCGGCACAAGCACTTTGTGTGCTTTGTTTCATACTACATATTACATACAACTAATTCTAAACAAGTGCTACGGCAAATGCGAATCAAAATAGGTACATAATTTAATTGTAAGTGCCATAACACAAGTTCCGGTTGCCGGCTAGCCGGTGCCGGGTACCCGGCGGGAAGTGTATGAGCATAATACGATAGCTTTTAAACGTACCGTCATAATTTGCAAACAATTTGTCATTGGGTACCGGACATCAGGTGCCCGGCGACCGGCATGAGTGTTTGGGACCATGTGCGTTGGATTTGAAGTCTTCAGCCGCCCGAGTGGCTCTTTAAACTTAGTAGCATTCGACTTCGACTAGTCCATTCAACTTAGTAGCAGTATTGAGTTATTTTTCGTTGGATAGCGTGAGTAATTTTTGACAGCTTCTTTTAGTAGGTACCTACAGAAGTCAAAAATGCGCTCACGGGATGCATAAAGCCAAATTAACATTTTCAAATTTCAGTTTCTGTTCGTATTACCGCAAGGTTGGCAGGACCATGGGAAGGTGGAGCGAGTGCCCGGGACGTGTAAAAGGCACTTAGGATTCGACGGCCTCGACTAAAAAAAATGTGCATTTACCAAAGCAACTATAAATTCTTCTCAAGATTTCAAATCATTCTCCAAAATTGCTCAGACTTCACACCTCATACATTTAGCTAAAACCGCAAGGTCATCGGAAGAAAGCGGTTCTTTTGTGATCATCGTTCAATATCGCATTCAATAGGACTGCTAAGTCATGAAGGAGCTGTACTTTCTATCATTTACAATGTAATTACTGTTTTCGCTTTCGAGGTAGGTCGCTTTTGATATTTACATAATTTTGGATGATATTATAAATCAGCTTTACTTTCATTTGAATTTGCCGTAATATTGGGTAAGCAGCTCTCTGTGAAATTGTCCAGCATTATTTATTTACCAAAGTTATCGACATAGCTCAAAGAAATAGCTGGTATTGATATGGACCAGTTGAGCTATCTGTTTCAATTGTAAGTACTAGTTCTAATTTGTTTCTATTATTTAATTGATTTTTTTAAGATGGTAAGAATTAGCAAGCTGATGTGGTCCGGCCATATCTCGCGAAAATCTGATAACGTTAGGTTAAATGTGCTTGAGTGGAAACCGCGTCTCGGCAAACGTAATGTAGGACGCCCTCCGGCCAGGTGTGGTGACGACCTGCGAAAGACTGCAGGCGGTGGATGAGGCAAGCTGAAAACAGAGTGCTTTGGCGCTCATTAGAGAGAACCAGGTCCAACATTGGACAAGCATGGCATAATGATGATAAATTACCATTCATCTTAGTAGCACTATTGAATTGATATTATTTTTCGATGGACAGCGTGAGTGAACTTTTGACAGCTTTTTTTAGTAGGTAACAAAAGTCAAAATAGTGCTCACGGGATGCATAATGCCAAATTGACAATTTCCAAATTTTGATCTCAAAAGAGAAAAATGGAAATTACTATCAAATAAAAGAAACAAATTAGAACTAGTATTTACCAATTATATTTACCAATAATATTGTTGAAACAATTGAGCTAACTGCAGACTGATGTAAATAATCTTGCGGTAGCTCCATCCATATCAATACCAGAGCAACCCCAAGACGTTAGCTGCATTGCCCCAGATTTTTATTAAAACCCGGAGAGCCTCGGAGAAAAATATAAAAATCGCTCCACAAGCCGAATTATTGTAAGATGACATCGCCAAATTCTTAAATGAATCAAAATATCTTCAACTTTATAATAACCAAGCATTAAAATCAATACAATGGTGTACACAACACCAACAAAGGCAGAGATAATGTGGATGATCTATGCAGCATCACACATCACGGTACAGTAACATAACTGTGCGACATTATCTTTATTTGTGATGTGCTTGCGCATACCTCAGATATTGCAATGTATAGTGCAACCAGATATCTGTGAATAGGCTGACGACAGTGGAACCACATTTAAAATATTTTTTTCGTTATCGCAACTTATTCGGAAAGGTGGTTTTTTTATATTTCAAATCACCTGGTTTACACGAAATATAATCCTACTAAAATTATTAATTTGAAAGTAACTCTGTCTGTATGTCCGTTACCTTTTCACGCCTAAACGACTGAACAGATTATTCTAAAATTTGACAAGGAGGTAGATGGTAACCCGGGGACGAACATAGAGTACATGAAAAGCGTGCGAAGCCGCGGGCAGCAGCTAGTTCCTTATAATGTTCAAAAGTTACCCGCAGAAGGTTGCCAAAAATATAACGTAGATGAAGTTGTCGTTCTATGTATCGGCAGATTAATCCGAGTTTTATTTAACCATGATCTCCGTTTAAGTTTTTTTTCACTTGTCTTGCTCAAAAAGTGTATCATAATAGTGTAGCTTAGCAGGCCTAAAACTCGAGTTTAATACCTCGGGTTAAAAAGTATTTTTTCTTTTTAATTTTTGTTTAAAATCATCAGCCCGTACAAAGCATTCGTTCTCTTACATAAAAACTCGACTTCTTGGTGCTCCGTCAATCTTTTTTTTTGTAAATAGAACCGTCTTGATGTTGTTTTATGAAGGTTGATTCTTCCCTTCACGGTAGAATGCGAACTGTTTCGTTGCGGCATTTAATTTTTAATAAAATTTCTGAAAATTGTCTAATTTTGAATTGGTGGAAAAAATAGAGTGTTTTACTCGGGCCAAAACCATGTCATCCTCCCTCGCTACGCTCGGGAGTATAACAACCTCGTATATAATGGGATGGTTTAGTCCCTTGTAAAACAATCTACTATTTTTCGTTCCAATTACCACCGGTCTTGATCTGCGTTTCAACTCAGGATAGTGTTTTTCTTAATGATAAATGGACATATTGTTAGAAATATTAAGAGTTTTACAAAAAAAAAACTTGGATCGGACAATATCTATGATTGCTGTCATCTCCACCGATCAGGTTATGGATGAGTTCGTATTATGATCGAAGTGGTAGGAGCGACGCTCACAGATATGTTTGTGGAACTACACATACTTATTTTGGCGCTGCTTTCTTTGAAGAAGATCTGGCTTATGCTTTAGAGGTGTCCGTTAATCCTTTTTTACGCGGAATTTTTTAGCTTTCTCTCGTAATCTTGTTATTTATATGACAATAACGACTTATTTTGCTTCTCAATAAAGTACATAAAGTGCTAGTAATATATAAAAAGGAAACTTTTAAAATTCTGTACCCCAAGTTAGGGTTCCGTACGTAACGGTACGTACGGACAAAAAATTGAAGTGAAGAATATCAATAACACCTTATTTCTTATTTGATAATAATAACTACGTTTATAGTATAAAATTTTACTTGTCTATGTGCTTATTTTGTAAGCCTAAAGAAATAAAGTTATTGATTCTCATTCTGATTCTAACGAAGCAACAAGACCAACTCAACCTCTATTATGCAATACACCTGCCACACGTGGTGATTATCGCAAGCAAAAGCCCCCCTTTTTGGGAAATCATGTTCAGCAGTGGACTAAGAAGACGAAGCGAGTTCTTACTATGTTTTTTTGCAGATTAAGGTAACTTCTATTTTCATTATTACATAGCGGGTTAATTATGAACCTAGTTAGTGTTTAAAATTCAATTTTTTTATTTGAAAATATACCAAAATTTAATCGGTTACATGTTTGATGCTTATTGTAAAAATTACTTATTATTATGTAAAATGTTATTGTCGAGGAAAATAACAATCAAATAATATAAACAAATTAAACTGTTATTTACAATTGAAACAATTGAGTTAACAGAGCTGCAGACTGTTGCAAACAGTCTACAGGTAGCTCAACTGATCCATATCAATACTAGTCGGAAGCATTCCCAAGGCGCTGGCTGCCTATTGCGCTGCGCCATTATTAGTAGGTTACTTTGTACATTCTATTTTTACTTTTATTTAATATTTGTAGATACTTGTATGTATGCTTAACATGTTAAACGACTTCTAGAACGATCTTAAACCTAGATCGGTAAAATCGTTTACCGAGCTTTTCCCGCGAAACTGACATTGACACTTGACACCCATTCGTAATGACAGCACATTTGCTTGCGGTCTTTAGTTCTCTTTGGTTTTTGTAGTTTTGTCTATGGTCTTTGTAAGCGATATCATTAATCCAGTTTATTGATGCTGGTATCACTAGTTCAAATGCATAAAAGAAACCCAGATATTAGCCTCCTTTTAACCGACTTCAAAAAAGAAGGAGTTTCTCATTTTTACTGTGTTTAATTTTTTATGTATTTTACGCGTTATCTCCGCCAATTATGGACCGATTTTGAAAATTATTTCACTATTGTATAGAAAATTTTATCCCCAGGGGATTAGTATATATCCCGCAGAACTTAAAAACAGTGTAAAAGGGAATTTGAAGTCGATTTATCGTTTTTTAAAACACGCCAAATTATGAATATGTAAGTTACGTTTGAAGCGCTAATTAAATATTTATTTTTATTTATCACAACATCACATTGTTGCATCACACAGCATAAACATATGCCAGTGTGCATTTTTTAGTCAAAGCTCTACATATTACGTTATTTGTATCGTTTTGCAAGTATTTTACATATGTACATGTACAAAAAAATATAGCAATAAGCCTCAGACATCGTAGAAGTTGAACGAGACGGCCAGAATACTCTCGGGATGGTTCGGGATGACCGGGATACGACTCAATCTAAGCAAGACCCACTTTCTACACTTTCGGCTATCAGGGAAAGCTGTGAGGAAGCTTGTAGTTAGCGTAAACGGAACGGTCATCAACCAATCAGAATTAACTACTTTCCTCGGCTTCGAAATGGACAAAGCCCTCACCTGGGAGAAACACATCAATAAACTGTGCGGCAAGATAGGCAGTGCGTGTTACGCGCTATGGTGGGTGGCTCGCGTGGTTCCGGCGGAGGTGGCTCGTAGGGGTTACTTCGCAACAGTCCACTCGGTGCTGCAGTATGGTGCGGAGTTATGGGGGCGAGCTGCTGACTGGGAGCGCGCCTTCCGTATGCAAGAAAGAGCCATACGCACCCTAGTTAATATCCGACGAGATGTCTCCGCCAGACCACATTTTAAAGAGCTCGGAATACTTACGCTGCCCTGCATCGTGATCATGCAAGTGGCAGTATGTGTTCGCTCGAACTTAGGCATGTTCATAAAAAACGGTGACACGCACACGTATGGAACGCGGAACGCAGGAAAGCTCGCAACCATCGCCCGCTCCCTCACGAAGTCCTCAAAGTTAACTCACTTAAACATGTGATGGGTCCGGCAGTGTACAACAAACTACCAGACTCTGTAACATCTGACGGCAGTCTATCTTGTTTTATAGTAAGACTGAAACGCTGAAACGTTGTCGAGCAGTATTTCTATTCTGTGAACGAACTATTACAACTGTAAACCTTATTTTTGTATTCGCATTTATGATTTAATTTTTAATATTTTGAATTTATTTTGTAATGTAAATACAATTCTGTACTTATCTTTGAAGTTTTGACGTGTAAATTGGTTTTATAAATAAATTGTATTTCTGTATTTCGGTCGCAGGGAGTCGATGAATGGAGGCGGCTCAGGACCGCTATTTGTGGCATCGTACGGGGGAGGCCTATGTCCAGCAGTGGACGTATATGGGCTGATGGTGATGATGATGATGAAGCCTCAGGCGAATAACAATACAAACAGAACCGACAAACAAAAGAACACCAAACAGTTTTAAATTATAAAATCAAGAAAAATTCTAAACAATATTCGATAGCATGAAGATAAATCACAAAAGCCACCCAAAGCTGGCCGAGGTAAACGCTAAGTCAGGCGAATCGTCAGAATTAATAAATTTCTTCTGCTCCATCAGACTGTTCGGTTCTAGTATATTGCGTTCAGTACAGTATAGGAAAGATCTATCAGCCAATATAGTCTAAAATCCTACTAATATTATAAATGTCTAAGTTTGTATGATATTTGTTACTCTTTCACGCAAAAACTACTGAACCGATTAGGTTGAAATTTGGTATAGTTTGGGATTTTTCATCTTGATAAAACGCGAGTGAAGGCGCGGGCAGCAGCTAGTGCTAAATAATTCAGTCCATTCAGTTGCACGTGATCGATAGCACGCCAATACGACACGTCAGCACAAACGGGACTGTACACTGTACAGCTGGGTACAGTAGCATAACTTTTTATGGTAGTTCATTCAGAGTTGGTTTATGACTTATTGGTCACATATTTTCATAGGTCAGTGTGAACTATTACAGTGTTTGCAATTTTAAATATTTTGACTTCTTTATTAACAAAGAAAATAACAATCAAATATTAGAAACAATAGAATAGAACAATAATAGAGACAATTGAACTAGTATTTACAATTGAAACAATTGAGCTAACTGCAGACTGTTACAAACAATCTACTGCAAAACTGGTCTATATCAATACTAGTCGGAAGCATCCCCATGACGCTGGCTAATAATGATAATAAATAAATATTTTTCACTTCTCACAAATTCATTTTATTTTCTAACTTTTTGAAAGCAAACGCGACAGCAATCTTTACAAAATAGACATGCTGGAGAATCTTACCTTTAGATAAACTACCTACCTATACAGTTGCGCTACTGCTTTTTGCTGCTGCGTCTACAATTCAGTCCAGCGTTACAAATGGCTCCGTCGCGTAGATTCATCTCACTTTGCGAGGTGAGGTAACGGGAACATCTAGTGTTATAAGATCACTAGTGACCCGCCCGCCTTTGTTCGGGTACCTACATCGGACTACCGGCCTACCTCTCTTATTACTGAAATGCTACCTAAGTTACCTCACTGACACTTATTTAAGTAACTAGAGTTATGATGAATAGAAAGCCTAGCAGTATACACCACCCTACCTACATGTGCAACAATTGACGATCGATGTAGCGCAGCGGGCAAAGGTCCGCCTGCGACGCAAAAGGATGCAGGTTCGATTCCCGCCTTGGGACAAATGTTTGTACGATCTGCAAATATTTGTCTCGTGTGTTCTGGGTATTTTTTTGTATAATAAAAAATATCTATCTATAATATATTATATTATGTATGTATATCAGTTATCTAGTACCCATAACACAAGCTCTGCTTAGCTTGGGGCTAGATGATGCTGTGTGCACTGTCCAACATTATTATTTTCTTATAATAATAACTATTCACGGGTACTTGTCGCGTTTATAAAACGTTTTTCCTGACTTTTAAACAGGTTTACACACTGTCCTATATATTTTTTCGTAAATTGACAACAGAGTCATATCGAAGCGATGCGAGACTTGAAGGCCGATCAAGATGTAGTCATAAAGCTTCTAACCCATTGTGAGTATCTGGCGCAGCACATCAGCTTTGTCATACAGCGGGGCAATGCGGCCAGGATCGTGGCGACGCTTCCAATAGGTTGACATGGTTTAGCTGAATAAAATAATAGATTCAGGCGTTACTTTGCGGAAATCCATTGCATAATATTAGAATGAAAAAATATTTAGTAACAATTCCGCGTATAACCCTTCCCTGATAGTATTTATCAAAGTAAGTTGACTAGTCAAGACTTGGCGCGAGGAGCTCGTAGAGGCAACATCCCTGGCTGGACTCTGTCCGTGTTGCTGTGCTGACCAATCTCAATGTCAAGGTCGAGTATGGTGGGGTCCTGAAGATGTCTCGTGGATAGACGAAACTAGTAGACAACTTACTTTGATGACTATCAGAGAAGGATATACGCGGAATTGTTACTAAATATTTGTTCATTCTAATATTATGGATAAGCTGACCTACTTTCCGATAATAGTCTCCAGTTTGTTCGAATGTTTAAATTAAAATAAATACTAGTTTTTATTTGTTCCTAAGTATTTTTTAATTGTAATTTTCATGTCTTATCGAAACACGCAGTAGTTAATCGGGTTTTGAAAGCGCCGGTGGCACAAAGCAAGTCCTGTACGTGCGTGAGCTAAGAAAATAGGTATTTATTTTATTTATAATGTCAGTAACTACATTTAACCACCTATCTGCCACCTTGAGGCGATATAATTTTGTAATCTGCAATCAACACGCCACGCGTTAAAGCAATGCCACTACTGATTCTTGAAAGTAGAATATTTGCGATCTGCGACACAGACATCTTGCATACCTAAGTGTATTGAAAACTCACGTTGAAATAATGCCATAAAAGTGGTATTATTTCAGATTCTGTTCAGACAAAACGAACAAAATTAGTTCTTGATTTGAAATATTTGACGTTTCTACAAAATTCTTGTCCCAACGACCTATTTGAATTAAAGAACTTTACATTTTGATTTAAAATTTGATACTGAGCCTCACTATCAAGGGAAAATAACCAATGAAAACATGTTTGCACCCTAATGAGAATTATAGCAACGCATAACGTACTGTATTTTTCTGGGTGTTGCAGCACTTTTTTGCCATGCACTTAAATGTAGAGTCTACAGCATAAAGCCTATTAAATAGTTCTCTTAGGGCTACAGACTCTCAACCATCCCCTACAATTAAAGACTGACACCTCAAGATTAAAACAAAACGATAACTCGTCTATCCAGGGCCTTATTCGAAGAACAACTAGGGTAAACTCACCTAGTATAATTCACACAGCATCATCAAGCCGCAAGCTAAATACCTAAATATCTGCGGATCTTATAAACATTTTTGGGGAGGGAGTCGTACCCGCAACCTCGTCCGCAGACCTTCACTACAGAGGGTGTCAATGTAGGTACTGCCAACTTCAAAAACTGCATGACGACCGATTTGACGCGGCGGCGGGCGAGGATCCGTCTATGACGCAGGAGGTTGCGGGTTCAGTTCCCGCCTTGGGACCAATGTTTATCTGCTGATATTTATTCTGCGTGTTTTGAGTATTCCAGGTATATGTGTATAAAAAACGACCTCACAGTATAAATGTATGTCATTTAGTACCCATAATACAAGCTCCACTTAACTCGGGGCTAGATGATGCTGTATGGATTTAACTATGCCTTGTCTGTTCCTAAAAACTTCGTGCTGTTTGGGCTTATTTTGTTGTTTTATTTCGACTGTACAGTATCATAATTAGCCCTTTAATGACCCACTTCTAAGCTTCCCATTTATTATTTCTAATCTCCTCTGCCATAGGCTTTTATGTCAGGTTATTCTAAAATACCATTTTCTAAAACCTGGCTCGACTTGTCCAGCCTATTTTCTAGTAAAACTAAACTTGACTATTTTCTAGAAAGATGTTATCTTAACGAGTATAAAAAAAAATCGCATAAACAGTTTTGATAATAATTATGATAAAAATGGACTTGGTCAGTTTTCTAGTTGAAGATAACAATCTAAGGAGACCTGCGAAACATGTTTTGAAAGACATTTCTGTACACACTTTTATCAAAATAATTTTTTTAAAGTTGCATTTTTGTGCGTAGTTTTTTATGAATCTATGAAGTGCGTATTTTTTTATGTATCTATGACCCAATAACCCTAAAAGTAACATCCTGTCCTTTAACGACCGTCTCAACATTTTATTATACACATAGTAAGTAAGTATAGTTACAATTTTTCAGCCGGGAACGATACCCGGGGCATCAATCCGGACTTTACCCTATACTATTCCAAAAATTACTACGGTTACGGTCGGTTATGTTTTATAAAAGTAACCGAACACAGAATAAAAACTCGTTTCTTCTTCTAAACCAAAAGTAAACGCGGTAGATAATAACTAAATTGAAACGGCTTATTTCGGCAAAAATTCGGTGTGTTGTATTGTACATATGTATTATTTTAATTAATGCAGCCAGCGTCTTGGGGATGCTTCCGACTGGTATTTATATGGACCAATTAAGCTACCTGTAGATTGTTTGCAACAGTCTGCAGTTAGCTCAATTGTTTCAATTGTAAATACTAGTTTAATTTCTTTATATTATTTGATTGTTATTTTCTTTGTAAATAAAAGTAACTATATTTTTAATTAATTCGTTGTATTAAATGTTTTGCATTGTATTGTTATATAAATTGTTTATTGTTTTCCTTGATTGAGTCACTACATAGTATAAAACAAATTCGCTTCCTGCTGTCTGTCTGTCCCTATGGATGCTTAGATCTTTAAAAATACGCAACGGATTTTGATGCTGTATTTTTAATAGATAGAGTGATTCAAGAGAGCGGTTTATATGTATAATTTAGTATCAACATTACACCCGTACGAAGCCGAGGCGGGTCGCTATAGTTACTAATAAAATATACTCATTCTTATATAATACATTAGACTCCGACGACTTAGACCTAACAAAGCTCGTCGATCATGTCCGCCAGTCGCTACCGCCAGTCGTTAATCGAAGTCCTTATTTATTCACAGACACATAATATACATAGCTCTCGCAGGATGCAGAAGGAATAAAATGTAGGCTCATGGGACCGGTTGGGACCAGGAGTTTCCGCTTGTACTCGTCAGATGATTGTGCTATAGTGGTAGATGAGATAAACGAAAGATTAGGAAGATTATATTACGGAGACCTACCAAATATCAAAGTCCTTTATTTCCTCTAGACCTTACAGGACTCTTGGACACGTCCCAAAATTAAAATTATATAAGTAAAACAGGGAAATAAAGTGATCACTTTGATTCTTTTGTTCACTTCAATCATTTTAAGATAAAGTAAAGAAGCGAACAAGAAAAGACCAAGAACGAGAAAAGGTTCTACTCAGGTTAGGTACTTGCAGCATTGCAGTCTAACCTAGGACATTATGAACCCTGAAGTAGAGTCGCAAGGCAGTAACGCGCAAGCAACGCTCTAAGTAAATCAGAACCTGTAGATACTATATTTGCTGATAAAATTTGTCCAAGCTTAAGGACAACTTTAAAAAATATATGGTTCCTGCTCCTCAATATGTTAATATCTAATTTCAATTATTTTTGTTAAGTGATTTTTTTACAGCAATTTATCGTTTTTGTTTTGTTGAGGTATTGAAATCCAAAAATGAATCGTATTAACGTTTTATCTAGGTATTATGTTACACGGTCATGATATTTTTTTTTTGTATGCTTTCTTCACCTATAATTATATTGACACTTGACATGATGTTTGTTATGGTTACGCTTGTTTTAGTGAACGTACACTATGTTGGTGATCAATAAATATAGTAAAAAATTGCATGCGGCCAGCTTTACGAAAGAATGATAGGACTAAAGATCGTTATGAGATCAGATACGAATTCGACTATATAAAATAGGAATACATTTTCTTATTTATTAGTACTTTTATACCCCTGTTACGTTGAACAAGTTTGAAGCCCTTACTAACAATAAGATTGTTATCAAACTTTTTAAACTTTCGCGATTTGTTGACATAATTAAAGATTATTTATCGGGTATTTATCGCGTACCTTTTGTTATATTTTCCCCTACGTTTCCATCGCGTTACAGCGATCGTGGTCACGGGGCGACTGGATGTACTCGGAGCTACCGCCGAGAATTGATGGCAGTATCCACGACTACCCTCAATTCGTCTGCAGAATCAGGAATGTCCAAGTTCACATTACGACACACTACACTGACCGTGTCTGACTGCAGTACAGGCGGATCACGACGCACACAACGTAGGGGAAAATATAACAAAAGGTACGCGATAAATACCCGATAAATAATCTTTAATTAATAAGATTGTTGTCAATTTTCGTTGTATTTATGGCGGGATTTTTGCCATAAATACAAAGAAAATTTATCATTTGAGGGATGCAGGTTTGCAGTAGACTCATATTGTGTGCGGATAAAAAAATCTTGTAGTGGCTAACAACCCTATAAATAAACTAATGTAGATGCTGTCCTTTAAAAGGGACAGTTGCAAGGATTTGCGATGTGATGTATATATTTATTGTGCTGCAGAAGGACTTTGATTAATGATATTATAGTTCTAAATATGGAAGATTAATTTCTTATTACTGAGCTACTGGCTAGACGTGTTTGTTTTTACCATATTTTATTTCTACTTGCCCTGTTATTTTGTGTGGGACAAATCTTGCAACTGAATTTTAGATCTGTTATCTTCAACCGACTGAGCTGAAATTTGGTATACTTATGTAAGCTCGAAATCGAGCTATCGTACATCGAGTTTCGCTGGATTTGTCTTCCAAAGCACTTTGGTCCTAGCCTGGATGATATAATAAAAGCGTATTTTAAAAAAGTTTTCCAATATATTAAAAATTCATAAGTAATACGCACACATACCTACCTAACTTGAAGAAGCATAAATAAAGTAAAGGTGGTGTGGTCAAACGAACTTCTATTGACAATAAAAACAAAAGAAGTACATAATATCTATGTAATTCTTTTGTTTTTTTATATACATATCACATAATTTTTTTACTCCAGTGTACGCACTCAAACGCATCGAAGGGCACGTTTCCAGCGTGTGTGACCTCATAGGACACGTGAGTGACGATATTTTATTTTATTTTTATTTTTATTTATTTATTTTAGGGGATCTTTCAGCACAATAATACATATTAGAGATGTGTAAAGATAACAGGTGGCTATTAATAAGTTCCCACTTATAGATACAAAATACAATTACAAGAAGCACAAATAATAATAACAAGCTAACATTCGCATTTACCATAGATTTAGTACAATTTTTTTTTTTTTTTTTTTAATTATGTTCACTTTTTCTACTGCATTCATTCACTTATTTTTTATCAAATTTATATGTATCAAAGAAAGACTTATTAAGTTTGGTTTTTAAACTAGAGATGCTGCTATTGAAGATGTTGATTGAAGTGATATGTTATGATTATGAGTGACCTGCGAAAAAAAGCTAAGCTTTTCGCAATGGTTTTATAACTAAACAAATTGGTAGGTAGGTAGGTGTTGCCACTGCTTTCTTCAAAGTAATACTAAATCATAAAATTTTTTTGCTAAATAAAACATTATTACCTAGTAAAAAATCATCTTCCAAGTCCCCATTATGTTGTATTTCGGAAGCTGGTAGTATTGTTTTTACCTCAAATATCAAAGAACTTTTCTTTCGTTTCTTCAGACCTTACAGGACACGTCACATAATTAAAATTTGGTACATAAGTAAAACCGGGCAATAAAGTGATCACTTTGATTTTTGTTCACTTGAATCTTTCTAGGTAACTTAAAGAAGCGAACAAGAAACCTTGTTACGTATTTAGTAAGTGGTCGAGTTGGAGCAAGACTCTTCCCAAGCTTTTTATCCTCTGGATAATCCGATATTTTGTAGTAAGCCTTTATAAAAAGGATATGTATATAGCTCTAGGATAATTTAAGCTTGAAAAGTATAATAGCCAGCAATTCCTAGATTCTACTTAAGTAAATATATATTGGCGACAGAGTTATCATGTGCATTTTATCGGCCATGCTGCGACGGCGGGCAGCTGCCGCCGTTTTCATACAATATTAACACTTAGTCACACAATGTGCTACGGACCGGTCTAAGGCAGTGGCTCTCAAAATGTTCTTCGGTATTATAACTTGCATTTAACGCCCACGAATGTACACATAGCAAATAAAATTTCTAAGACTAACTAGCTCTTCTGTCTGAACAGCGAGGGAAAATGAACCGATACACTCACAACATGAAAGGGCAGCAAAAAAGTACCTACAGAAACTTGTAAATTTAAGGTACGATTTTCCACCTTAATTATTTTCTTTACGCCCCTCTCTAGGTGAAATAGAAAATGGAGACGCATAACAACTATTACCCAGTTTATAGCCTACATTATTATCACAATAAAGTTTCGATGTTTGGATAGATGTTTGTTACCTCTTCAAGCAAAATCTACTTACTGCATATAACGGGCTAAAAAAACTTACGGGTAATTCTAGGTCTGGTATCAAACATAGGTCACTTTTTATCCCATAAATCAGTTCCCATGATATAATCCCCTTTAAACGTTTCCATAGACACAAAGTACGAAGCCGCGGGTAGAAACTAGTTATCAATAAATAATAGGTTATAAGTCAGTATCACTAGATATTTTTAAATGGCTTATTCCACTTTTGCCCCCTAAAACCGCCGTAAGGGGAAAAGTGGAATGCAAAAAATATAAATTCCACTTATCCCCCTTGAAATCCCACTTAAGGGGGAAAAATGGAATTGAAAAAAAACAATTCCTTTTGCCCAAACCACCATTTACGTATCGATGGAATCGTGCGCATGCTTGAGAAACGCAATAAGATGCATCCGCTAGATAATATTCTCATTCGTAACTAATGTATGAGAAAAATGGATTTTACACCCGTCGTCGCTTAACTTTATTTATGGAGGCCGTTTGTTTATGCCGTTAGCCGTTAAAATTACCGTTTATCAATTAAGGTCCCACTAGTAAAGAGCTTTAGTTAAATTATATACATATATTTGTAACTTGGATAATAGAAATATGTACGATTAAAAAACATCTGGAACTTTTTAAGGACAACTAAGTAGACAGGTAAGAACTAGATAAGAATGAATAAAAAAACAAAATGAATGATTTGATATTTGTTTGTTTCAATCATTCTTGTGATAGTGTTTTTATTACATTATAAATATAAAACTACCCCAAAAACATAGTTTTTTTTTTAATTTTTCAATTAAGTTAATAGTTATAGCTGCCGTTTTTGAGAGGAAGTGCTGAAGAGAAAATAACTTTCTTTGGTTGATATATGTGATAAGCTAACTTATTTATATATATTATTTATTTATAGTGAATTAATCGATTTTTGACGTAGAATAAAAACCACCCAGAATCAAACGCGATAATGAATAAAGTCGCATAAATACAAGCTTTATAAAAGTTGCACGTATTAAATTTCCATACCAAATTACTTTGAAGACAACAGAATTTTATGCGCTGTTAAAGAATGTTGATGGAATGTAGGCACATTCTGTTTTCTTTTTTGGTTATTTATTTATTTTATACACAAAACGAATTCAGCAACTATAAAAGGTATCTTGGAACTTATCCAACAAATACTTAGTACCCGTATGTAAGTAAACTTTGTTTTTATTTAGTTTGTGTTTTTTGTCAATGTTATAATAAAACCTTTAAAAAAAATATTTGTCACTATATTCATATACAATGTAATTGTTCTTGAATAAATAAACTGAATCCAATCTAGGGAAATTAAATAGGGAATCCAATCCCGAATCTCTCGTAACTGATAAACACTCTAAATACTCGAGTACATAGCACACGTAATACATAATAATTTGCTGTTTTAAAATATAAATTCTACTTCAAATCTGTTGATTTTACAATGGTTTTAAGTTCTGCGAGACAAATACTAATCCCTCATGAATTTTATCAACAAATTTTTATGGTCTCTAAGGTTTTTATAGTGCTTATGCCCGCACTTTGGGTAATCTTAAAGAATTTAATGATATCCCAAAAATTTACGACTCCGGCGGGACTTGAACCCGCGACCCTCCTCTGAATACGAGGATGCGCTAACCAACTGCGCCACGGAGGCAAGTACCCGACCTGTCGAAAATCTTTGGGACTTACGGACTATAGCGCCGTTAGCTCCACCTACAGGGGAAACATTGAAGTTATCCAAACCTGCTCAAAGTCTAAAGTTACATTTAGATCGTTTGACGAGAGGTATCGCTGTTGCTAAAGCGCATCCTCGTATTCAGAGGAGGGTCGCGGGTTCAAGTCCCGCCGGAGTCGTAAATTTTTGGGATATCATTAAATTCTTTAAATTTTTATGGGACCACCTTGCGTTCATTTTTTATACAATAGAGAAAGAATTTTCATAATCTGTTAATAATAATTGACAAACATATCCACATCAAAAAATACATACAGCCGATTACAGAGCCTCCTTAACCTGAGGTTAACAAAAAAATTAGCTAAATATTAGTATAAACTAGCTCCTCGATAACCTGTAACGTGAAGCGTCTTATCTACATAGTTTATCAAATAAGCCATATATAAAATTTTTGTAAAACATGTTCTGGTCCTGATTTGAAAGTTATTTATGTTTAACACCAAGACGGTAGCTTTCTAATAGCTATAAAAATGTAGACCTGTTAAAACCAGGACAAAACTAAAATGTTTATTTGTTCAATGTCAACATGTTAATTTTATAAATGAGCGCCCGTGACGTCTCTTTTGTGTGGACTGGAAGCTTCATGCGAAGAGCATATTATAGACCATATTATCTAAAAAAAGAGTTAGTCTAAACTTTTTTTTTTAGATAAACGATATACGAGTCCATACTATCTAAAAAAAAAGTTTAGACTAACTCTTTTTTTAGATAATATGCACTCGTATATCGTTATTTCTGATACTATTCGCACTACGATAAATTGTGAAAAAATGCTTAACAAATTAATTTACATGTTATATAAGTAGTAGAGCCATGCTTGGTGTTTCTCTACGTGAGAGAATCCGGAATACGGAAATCCGTAGAAGAACCAAAGTCACCGACATAGCTCTCAGAATTATTTGTATTGTATTTATGTATTTATTAAAAACATATTCTACGTCTTTAACATTCTGTAAACCAGACAGGATTTGTGCAGAATGTTGCATTCCTCTTTATGATACAATTTTAAAGACCAGAACCTGATAATCGCTGGGGAGTAAAGGTTATCGAGTGGCGGTCACGATGCAACGTGAAACGGAGTGTTGGGAGACCATCCACTCGATTGACCGACGACAACGTAGCGGTCGCACGGAGTTGATGGATGGAGGCGGCTCAAGACCGATATTTGTGGCGTCGTATGGGGAGGCCTATGTCCAGGAGTGGAGGTGTATGGGCTGAATGATGATGATGATGACATAGATAAAAGGGTAGGTACTGCCTTTTTAGGTGAATTCAAATGCGACATTCAACGAAACCTATCAAAGTTTCTACCCATAAAACCAACCATTGAAACTATGCAATAAAACTGAAGTGTTCTATCACACGAGGCTATGTGGTCAACCACAGCATTGTTTACGATGGCCATCGAGGTAAGGGTAATCTCACTTGAACGAGTTGAATGACTCGGTGCAAACGAGGCACTGGTCGATCTCTTTTAAAACTTGCTGTATTTTATGTGGACCCAGAGCTCAAGTAAATACGGTGTTGTTTTTTAAGTTTCAGGCTAAACTAATAATAACTAATATAACTAACATAAATTGTTTGCAAAATTAATGAAACAGCGGATATTCATTCATTCATTTTTTTTTCTTTATAATTAGCAATTTTTTTTTTAAACTTTCCGTTTCTCTAATTCATTCATTTTTTTTTCTTTATAATTAGCAATTTTTTTTTAAACTTTCCGTCTGCTTCTATATTTTTTATTTAGTGATCAAACTAATTTTCTACTGTTTGATAATAACACGTTGTTTTAGTTAGATAGGTAGTCGTTAAAATATATATTTTTTTATTCTCTATTGACTTCCTTTGACCACAATCTCACCTGATGGAAAGTGACGATGTGGCCAACGGTGTATCACGAAGGTCTAGAAAACACCTATTCACTCTTTTCTTGAACAGACCCAGATTGTAATTGGCTGTTTTGGAAATATTTTAATTATTCTAATAAGAACATTATTAGGCAGTTTTTACTATTGTATCAAAACGTAGTTAGTAGTAGCTATTGTACCTTCAACGTAGTAAAACTTGCGATATTAAGAATTATACAGGCCGACAAAAATTGACGATTGACTTACCTAGAAACCAGATTATACATTTCCGAAGTAATTCGATGCGTTCAATCCGAATCTGGCAACAGAATTGTTCTATCACGTCAGGATTTTGAGATATCCTAACCTTAAATAGAAAAAGCACAGTTTTTGCTCATTTTTGAAATCACGTAACCCGGTAGATATTTTTTTCTCCAAAAATATATTAACTGTATCTGATAGTACTAGTTTTTTTCTTTAATATGATTTTAAGTTTCTTTAATATTTATTTTATTTCGATAAGATATTGCATTTTAAATTTTCATGTTTTTTTTTTTTTGTATATACATACTTTATTGACAAAGAAAATAACAATTAAATAATATAAAGAAATTAAACTAGTATTTACAATTGAAACAATTGAGCTAACTGCAGACTGTTGCAAACAATCTACAGATAGCTCAACTGGTCCATATCAATACCAAATCATTACCATATCAATATCATGTATTTGGATTTTCCTATAGATTTTTAAGGAAAAAGGATCTGCCGGTCTATTTAACCTCAAAAATTACCAAAACACTGTGTTTTTTGCTCTTTAAGGTTAGGATAATAAAATGGAGGAGGCCTTCACTCGATGAGAGTTCCTTAATAACATATTATTAATTTCAATTAAATTACCTAAATTCATTATTATATAAATTAAGTTAATTCTCATCACTATTCATAATTAATTTTTTTGTAAATTTTATTTTGTTAAGGAAATAAAAGGGCTTTATTATTATATAAGGTTAGGATATCTGAAAATCCTGACGTGATAGAGCAATTCTGTCGACAAATTCGGATTCAGCGCATTAAAATCCTTCGGATATGTAGTGTCTGGTTTCGGGGTAAATAATTTGTCGGCCTGTGTTATTAATCGGGTATTTATAGTGTAACTTTTGTTACATATTCCCCTAAGTTTCCATCGCGTTACAATTTGTAGCCGCGATAAATACCTACTGATAAATAATCTTTAATCTGAACATGGTGTTTGTACTACCCAGTGTATTCCCTCGAATCTCTACCATAAACAATTTAATTCCACGCACAAGCCAAAGACAATAGAGCATGTTGATTTCTGCGAACTCCTGCGCACGTCGTAAATAGTTATTGGCTACGGTACTAACGAAATTACTTTTTAACTGTTTTCAAATAATTTCGTACTATGTACCTAACGACTAGGTATTTTTAAATTTTCCTCTTATCATTTCTAGAAGTCGAATCTTCAGTTCTATGCAAAACTTCGACTTTTAAATGTGCATCAATTTTTTTAGTTTCCAATCTATTATATACTTTTGTTTCGTAGCTCGATAACATCAAAGACATGATACGAGTATTTTACTATAAAAACTTAAGTAGTTTGATAAATTCATTATGAATATAGGCGGGTTAACTACGAACCTAGTTTGTGTTCGAAGAACACCAACATTTCATCCCTTAACGAGGGACTTCTTCAGGGTGCGCCGCGACGTTGAACGAGCGCGACGCGAACCGCACTTACCCTGAAGAATGCCCTCGTTAAGGGATGAAACTTTGGTGTTCTTCCAACACAAACTAGGTTCGTAGTTAACCGCTTACATTCATAATGAATGATACGAGTACATATTAAACTAACTGATAACAATATAATGGCATATTTATGCAAGTACTTACCTAATACTATGGTAATAAAATAATAATAATTATGTACCTACTTACCTAATTTTGAACTATGTAGCTTAAAGTTTAGGTGACATTAATGTGACTAAAGTCGAAATAGGTCAGATTTTAAAAAATCAATTATAATATTTATGTTTACGGAAAGTAAATATCTATAATGACCGTATACCTAAACTATTATATACACTGGAAACTTATGAAAATACTTAAATTTCATACTTGTATACAAATTCCATTACACCAATGGCTTGTCATCCAAAAACATACACATTTATCCACAAGGCAAAAGATGTGAGTAATTCAATTTGATACCTATTACAAACACCATAAAGTTAAAATTAAGCTTAGCTATCGTAATTAGAAATCATTGACCCTTAACACACCGTAATCAAAGCCAACGGACTAATAAACCTAATCTACAAGTGGCACCAATAGTAGCTGATCACCTCACGTGTGCTATATCGCTTTACACTTGCTTGCACATTTAAAATAAAGCATCATCTTTCCCTTCAAAGCTATTGATACCGAACATTTTAAATTATTTGTCTCTAAAGATTTATTCCCAACCAAACACCTTTTTTATGTTTTACTGTCTGCCTATCACAATTCATTCACATTATGATTATTCACGAACTAACAATAGATTGAATTGAAATATTACTCACATAAATCACTTTGATATTAACAACGTTCATTTTATTGTCTGTGAAAAAACACGCACTTGACGCCACTAATAAACTGGAGCTTAAATCAACTTTACGAAGGCCATTATAAAAT
Organism: Eupithecia insigniata; assembly: GCA_947859395.1. Taxonomy (NCBI): domain Eukaryota; kingdom Metazoa; phylum Arthropoda; class Insecta; order Lepidoptera; family Geometridae; genus Eupithecia; species Eupithecia insigniata. The sequence goes on along the minus strand of OX401999.1, from coordinate 1,763,409 downwards.
CACTAGCTAAATCCGCGGTTTCGCTCATTTGATACATTATTCATCATCATCTTATTAGCCCATACACGTCCACTGCTGGACTTAGGCCTCTCCCATACGACGACGTCACAATACAATTTAGAGATAGAAATTTCCATGAACTGGACACTGGCGAAATGGCGAAAAGTGGCAAACCAGACACATATTGCCAATAACAAAGAATTCAAGTCTAACCATTGATATTATGAAATAATAATACGAACAAATAGCCATCTTCATCTTCTGTTTATTTATGTCTGTATGACTATTGTGTTTAGTTATTAATCATTTGCTGTTTTTTCCAAGTTAAATTCCTCATGATCTATGTAAGTCTGTGTGTTAAATTTATAACTTACTTAGGTTCATGCATTAGTTATTAATTTAGGTGTTGTTGTATTTATTTATAGTGATTTTGCATGCTGATAAGCTCTATTTAAACTTAACATCCCTGTAACCCATCGAATGTAATCGAATAATTGTTTTATTGTTATTTATTGATTGTGGTTATAAATAAAATATAAATTCACAATCCATATTAAGCACGGTCCAAGTATAATTCTATAATCAGTAACTAGGTGCACAGACACTATAAGGTGTTAAGTTCATAATATGGTTTACAGCTAGTGTAAAGCAACTAACAGCCAGCTGTTAGCGCTATAAATCGGCAATGTCTGAGCCATAGAGTAAATAGTAGTTGTAAACCGTAAATAGTTTATTTGCCATATTAAATAACCGGGAACATATTGTGAGCGAAGTCCCGTTGTTGACCTACCGCAAACTCGCGACGATTTATACTATGGACACGTATTTTTGTCCTTTACACAGGTGTGGATTTAGGATAGTTTGGCGTGTTTTAAAAAACGATAAACAGACATCAAATTCTCTTACTTGTACACTTATTTTAATATTTGCGGGATAAATACTATCTATCTACTATCCCCCGGGGATAAAATAGATTATTCGCTATACAATAGTGAAAGTATTTTCAAAATCGGTCTATAATTAGATATTGCGTTAACATACATACAAAAAAACATACAGACGAATTGAGAACCTCCTCTTTTTGAAGTCGGTTAAAAACTGTTGTTTGAGATTCTAAAACCGAATGAAATTATTTCTATTACGACTTGTTTGAATAGATCTCTCAGTAAAAACAAAATAAAACTGTAGTTAGTGAAAATGCCGAGGCACCAATTTTGAAAACGATGTTCCTATTCGATTTTGACATGTTATACCATTAGTACTAACGGGTTATGTAGGTAAATCTAATTATTTACAAACGCAAAAGACATTTTTGTATTACATTGCATACTCTATTCTATTTTGTTCGGAATAACCAATGTAAGTAGGTTTAAATGTAATTTCAGTCCGTAAGCGCTGTGAAGCCGATCGCAAAAGTGTCGGTCTATCTAGGCTAGTACAGTGTACCAACAACTTTAGAACACTTGTTCAAATTTATGAACTTACGACCTGAATACGTCCCTGTGTTCACTTTAGGCACGTTCTAGAGTCGTGAGTCAGTAAGACATTATTTAATATGCAGAACCCGGGAAATATAATGGAAAATTGTTTGCTGCCGTTCGATTTGCTGCAATAAACTGGATAGCAGCTACGACACGACCGACAGCATACGACAAGCCATCTTTGTAAGCGCGGTATTAGATGTTTCACTTTCTTTATTAGTCGTGTAATATTATTTTTTAGCTAGATGCTGCCCGCGCCTTCGCTCGCTTTTTAGCGGGGAAAAAATTGCCTATATGTTATTCCAGGTCCCAAACTATACCGATACGAAACAGCCCAATCAGTTCAGTAGTTTTTGCGTGAAAGAGGAAGAAAGATCCATACATACTCACAAACTTTGACATTTATAATATATTTGGATAGGTACGTACCTAGTGTTTGTAATGTTCTCTAGCGGCAGATTTTTTCACTTTCCTTCTGTGTCGTTTTCACTACCTACCTATGTATGTGTTATTTTTTCGTCTAAGCGCAGACTAGAGGTCACACTAGAGATGAAATGCTTATTTATATGACGTTGCGAGTTAAATCTATACATAAATTAAATATTTTATGGCTTATAGACCAAAGATATAATTAAAAGTTTGTGATTCTTCTATAGAACCTAAATACTTCCAAAGTTATTTAGTTTTGCAAAAGTTATGTAGGTATGATTTAATTGAGCAAAAAATTTTGTGCATATGTGTGAAAACACGTAGATTATAAGATGATGTGTACTTGATTTTCTGGTAGGATACCCCTTTTACCCGACTGTGGAGGGTTTTTGAACAAATAAATCTATAAATGATCGGAGAAATGTATCGCCATTGGATAAAAACAGCAGAAACATCCTTTTCAGCCGATTTAAAAAATAAGCGAGTAATCTTAATTAATATAGTTATTGTGTACGGATATTTAATACACAATAACTATACAAGCAACATATAAACACAACAAAAGATCGTCTTTTTGTTTTTTTCAGCTTAGCACCTATGTACATATGTACATAATGTGTGTATTGTGTCTTTGAAGACCGATGTGGCGCGACGGGCGAAGATCCGCCTGCGACGCAGGAGGTTGCGGGTTTAATTGCTCGCACCTTGGGACAAATGTTTGTACGATCTGCAAATATTTGTCTCGTTTGCTCTGTGTATATTCTATGTTTATTAAAAAATATCTATCTATGCATGTATTGTATTATGTATATCAGTCATCTAGTACCTATAACACAAACTCTGCTTAGCTTGGGGCTAGATGATGTTGTGTGGATTGTCCAACATTATTTATTTATTTATTGTATGTAATCGGAGATATCTGTTATTGAACAAGCTTTTGCGATAATTTATTACGATCTCTCCCAAACACTATCAAGAAACTAATGCCAGTTTCCCACGTACAAAATAATCTGAAATAATATTCAAAACAAAAGCAAAAACACCACGTAACTCAATCACGAAATGTAACACTTTTACAATTTTTGCGGTTCATAATCTCTAATTGGTTGAATCAATTGATTTTGATTGGTTGCAGTGGGAACTAGCACTGAAACTAAGCCACTTATAATTTGGCGTGTTTTAAAAAGCGATAAACTGACTTCAAATTCCCTTACTTTTCCACTGTTTTTAAGTTTTCCGGGATACATACTAATCCCTTGGTGATAGCATTTTTATGGGACCACTTTGAAATCATTTTCTATACAATAGTGAAAGAATATTCAAAATCGGTCCAGTTTTAGGTATACTGAATCTTAGGCATTTTGCTTTTTAGGCAACTTAAGACTTTCTGATCAGAAAGCGTTAAAAACGTATTATGCCAGATTAACGAACTTTTCTGCTAAGGTACTTCATCATTATCATCATCTTTCAGTATTTGTTTAACACCCACTGGTCGGTCGGTCACCTGAGGCTTCCTCTTTTACACGCATAATACATTCGCTGCCTAGCCTGCAGGACCCGGAGATGGACATATGCGTCGTAGGCCATGAACGTGATAGTTTAATCGGCCCACTAATGTAATATTTTAAATTAAAATATAAATAAAAGGCGTCTATTCTGTTATGCATTGAACTAAACTAAGACAGTACCACAGAATAGGGAATAATAAGTTATTATACCCAATTCTGTGGACAGTACCGAAAATTCTCTTCGAAATAAAAATAATAACATAATTATGGGATACCAAATCAGTTGAGTTTAGTGTTACAACATAACAGTCGAGGAGCGTTACATGCGATCCTGTGACGTCAATAATAATGGCGTATTTTAAGAAACAATAAACAGACTTCAAGTTCCCTTTTGAATTTTCAAAATCGGTCCATAATTAGCGGAGATATCGCGTAACATCCATATACAAAAAACATACAGACGCATTGAGAACCTCCTCCTTTTGAAGTCGGTTAATAAAAAAAAACGATGCTTTGACTCGAGTTCTCCGCCATCCTCCGAAGTTTATTCCTACAAAAGCGTCTCCAATAAGTTTTCATTTGTTTTTTCTTGAATAGACCCTTTTAAGTACCGATAGGCATATTTTAACTCGCCTGACTGCTTCCATTACAATACTAAATAACTATTAAACGACCAAAAGCTAGTAAATAACTCATACCTTGAAGGGCTATAAACGGTTGATGGGATATGATCTAGTGCGCACATTACTAGGTATACGTAGGTACATATGCCTAGTGATCTGAATAGGAACACCAGTTCAGTGTAGATCGAGACAAAAGAATACTAATTCTTTTGATTAATCCTCCTTATATTTTAATGTCAAAGTTTGTATGTATGGATGTATGGATATTTGTTACTCTTTCACGCAAAAACTACTGAACCGATTAGGCTGAAATTTGGTATGGGTATAATTTGGGACCTGGAATAACATATAGGCTATTTTTTATCCCGATAAAACGCGGGCGAAGGCACGGGCAGCAGCTAGTTCCCCATAATTCTAACTTGACATGATACTTCTCAACATCAAACTATTGACAAACTTTGGAAAGAAATCTTAAGCTTATTATACTCATTTTATGAATTTCGAGAAAATTCTATTATTTTGATTTCTCGCATATAACATACGGTACTCGTATATAGTTTTTTTGTTTTATGCGAGTGAAGCTAAGACCTTTTCGACCGACTTTAGATTTACAAATTTTGGACAAAAGAACATATTTATTAATATTCCAAAAATCAGTTTTAGCGTATTTTTATATCTTACCTATTACCACAAGTTTTATTGAGGAAAAAATATCGAATAAATCATATTCGGTGATCAATAAGATCACGACCATTTTCTCTCCTGATCCAAATGACCACGGAGTTGATTTCAGTGATTAGGCATTGACTTCACTGGCCTACTTTCCACATCGCTGTTAGAATGATCGCCCGCGGAAAACAAATCGTCCCTGTAGAAGGAAAACTAAATAACTAACACATTTTGCGAAATCAACTTTATTGCATTTTCATAAAGTCCAATTCAAGCTGCATCTTTCTGTGTTACTAAAGTTTCGGTATCATAATTTATCAAAAATTTATACGTTAATGAATCGCGCAAGTCGTCAAATATATAAAAATAGATAAAGGTGAATTTAGATAAAAGTAGCGAAGGAAAAGTAAATAAATCGGCAAAAAATAAATAAGTGACATCATGTTATCACTATGAAAGCAAGAAAAATCAATAACTCCGTTTATTCAGTTTTCCCTGAACTCATTTATGCTCGACTAGGACCAAATTGCAGTTGGAATAATTAATTAAAGTGAATTATTGAATTTTTCCTGTGTCAAATAAAATTGAATCGGTAAATTATTTAACTGTCTACTGAATGTTATTCCTAAAACAGGACACAACCAGGTCAGGACATAATCTAACTTATAAATAATAAGTGATAATGTATAAAACAAATAAAATACAGCATAGACTTTAATGTCTATGCTGTATTTTATTTGTTAATAAGACCAAAAACTTACAATGAGCGGCCTTATCGCAACAGAAACGATTTGTTCCAGGCAACCTGAGAGAACGTGTTCAGGATAAGTGGAATAAAATAAGGTTGTTTATACAGTATCAAACAGCTTAAAAACACGGATTAAGATTCTGAATTTATAAAGTAAATATTCATTAATCAATAACTTTACATATTTCTTTAGGCTTACAAAATAAGCACGTAGACAAGTTAGTGTGATTGGAAGGAATGTTTTGGTGCCATTTTCCAGTTTTCTGGCTCTGATTTGGCATTGCTTCGATTGGTTGAAAATGCAATGAAACGTAGGGCTCTATCGATTCAGTCCTGAATTCTCTTGACAGGTTGCCGTCAACTGTTGTTTAAGATCTGACCTATTTTACGAGTTTGAAAGATATTTTTTATTCTTCAAACTCTTTATTCGGAAGCTCTTCTTTACTCGGTTAGCAAAGTGATTCTTCAGTTGGGTTAAACCCCAACTTTTGGAGAACATGCCAGTTTTCCTGTAAGCTTAGTGTGGACTCTTTTCCACGTGAAGTTTTAAAATCTAGGTACTACTTTCTTGAACTTTGTAACTATATAACGCAATCTATCAATATCGTGATTACCAGTACGTCTGAATGATCTACACAGAGATCTTCCCACTTCTAAGACCAATATGTAAAGTATAAGTAGCTTTTTAGGATGTACGTTTTACCCTATAGCAGTAGTTAATTGGTTTATTTCCAGCTGACAAACGCGAAGAATTTTACGCATAATATGCGTAGATGTTCCATCGGCAGATTTACAGTTATGTTTGGGTTATAGTCCCTTTTCCATCGCGGATCTAAACATCTCGAAGGATTCTCAAACTTTGGCATATGCACAATATTGAAGAGATGTTTTTTTTTTAAACTATTTAGTTTCAGTTTCGACTATTCGAGCCATAGCGTCACCTGTCATTTATTAACTGTCTTATTTGATTTTATGAAAATAAAACGTCTACCAAAATAATTTTGGCTTTCTAGTGGTTAACTCTTATGATATTCACACACTCAATGAAGAAGAATGATGACTTTTTTGGTTTTGTGTGAAAAACATCTTAATTTTACTAAAATCCTTACTAATGCATAGGATGGTATTTACATAAATAAGTAAATAAATGATGGGATTGCAATTTTACTGATGTAGGAAAATTAAATAAGCGCAGTTATCGTTAGCTTTTTGGGCGCCAGTGATCTTAATTGGTGAGGCAAAACTGAATAACTAACATGAATAACTAAATAATTGTTCTAAACCTTTAAAATTCGGCTAGGGAGAAATGTATAATTCCATTTTTTTTTTCTCTCAAACAAAAGATCCTAATTTATTATCATTTAATCTAGCAATAGATTGAGTAACAACCTATAACATAACAAAAAACCGACGGTATAAATTGTGTGCAAAAAAAAGTTATCGCTATTTTTGTCGCAAAAAAACAGTATAACGCGTTTTTCTCTGGATTTTGATTTTGTCAGTTATTTAATTTTCCTTCTACAGGGACGAAATTTTCTATTATTTCAAGAGCTCGATTTCCGATTATGAATGTTTTGCAATGTTTGATGGTTGCGTTATTTTGCAAAATTACGACCTTACTTGTAAGTAAGGTCGTTTTCCTACTTTTAAGTAGGTACCTCTAGGTGAAAATTAGCTAACTGTTCCCCGCGCTTTTACCCGCGTTAAGTTAAAAATTTAAATTTCTAGGAGGATAAAGGTCTTTTTTCCGTAAATCTCCTATCAGAATTTGATATTTTACCAGGACAAAAAGTTGCCTATATTACTCTCTATCCTTTCAACTAACTCGATGGCAAAAATCAAGTCGATTGGTTGCTTAGTTAGGGCGTGAAGGAAGGACAAACAAACAAACACACATTCGCATTTATAAAATTAACTTGTAAGGATAATGAAGTAAGGATTATAATTTTCCGGGCATTAGTTATGTAACATACCCACAGAGTGTAAAATAATATTAGTAGGTATGTACCTACAGTTAAAATAATATTATGTATAAATATAATCGACTATCTATGTACATGAATGTATATACGGGATGATAAACAGTACAGTTGCAAATACCTACAGAACCATAATAAACATGATTTATACAATTAATATTTTTATCGGACACACTAATACCTACATTTCTTCAACCAAATCGCTTTATTGGCCCTTGATTGCCCTAAGACCATTTCATTTCCTAGAACATAAAAATTTGGGGCAGTCATAACTTCGGAGATACATAGAGCTCTTCGAGCGTGAATCTATTAGATTGATGGATGAGAAATTTTGTGTTAGGTAAGTCTATCAGTAAGCGGCTCAGGACCGCTATTCGTGGCGTCGTTTGGAGTGTGTCGTTTGAGTGACGTGTACGGGCTGATGATGATGAAGTCTATGCGAAATTATGGTCCACAATATAAAAGAGCTGTTTTACATATTCTTCCGACATTATGATAATTCTCATGGAGCAAAGGCAGAAGAACATCACCCACATCGTACTTCATCAGTACCATCCACTGCTGACCGTGCACGGTCAGCACGGTCAGCGTTGGATATTAATTAATTAAACTATGGCTGAAATATGTATTGTATTTAAGCTAAAGTAAACGCGTAGAATGGAATTGAATGCTATAATCAGTCAGTAAGCGAGGGGATATGCTGTAATCGCCACGCTAGGCAGGTGGACACCATCAGATTCAGATTTTATTAATAACTCTTTTTATGCATGTCATAAAAGAACAGATAATAAAATAGTTCATAAGCAGGTCGAGCATAATAAATAATGTTGAATATAAATCAGATTATCATCCTGTTGTAGGAAATACCTAAATTTTCTTTGCCTATAATGCAGATTTCAATAGTTTTAGGATGCTAACTTTGTACTTTGACTCTACAACTTTGGCGAGTTGGACCTCGATTGATGGATTGATATTATTTTCTCAATTTCTGTTAGTGGTGTCTATTGCGTCATGTTTTAATGGACCTCAATCTGAATACATTACCTATTCTTTGTTACTCTTTATTATTTTTCTAAAAGTATGTTTGTTTGTTACAGTGAGCTCACCCTCCTGGACGGTATGGCGGGCTGCGGTGGGTGGAGTGAAGAGCCGGTCTCCAAGGTATGCATACCTTACCATGATACATCTTCGCTCCATGGTTTCACCAAGAAATCTCTGAACTCATAGCATCGTACCTTACCTGACCACTAAAGCCTAGGTATATACTATCAGAAGATTCTCGTGCTGACTGTACCTCAATTTATGCATGGATGCGAGTGGGAACTAATGTATGATCGAAGATACTTTTAAAAACTATTATTGAAATGCTCGTTGGATGTGTTTGGGAACTAATGTATGAAAGATTTCGTTTTCGAGAACAATAGGTTTGGATGCAATGGGAAGTAGCCTTAAGATTGATTGATCTCATTTCGTTGGATCCATATAATCGTAGACACAACTTTTTGACAAGACTTGCATTCTGACAAAAGCAAGGACAAAAGTATTATAAGTTGAAGATGTCTATGACCCATCATACATAGAAACAGAATGCGGTTTGCATTCTGTTTTAGCAGTGCATGAGTGTGAATGAATTATATGGCGTGTCCAAAAGGCCTGTAAGGTAAAGTAAATAAGGCACTTTGATATTTGAATGTATTTTTGTCAGCTTTAGCAAAATATTCGAGCACGGCTGACAGTCTCAATTGAGACTAGCCAGGTGCGCAGAACATATTATAGTGCACAAGTGTGTGCGCAAACACAGGTGCACTCTTTATTCCCTCACTGGAGGGAATAGAGGATCTGGGGTGATTTATGGGGAAAAACAATCAGGGTGTTAATAAACATCACGTAGGTTTGGCCTGTTCGCCGCTTGCCCCCTTTATGATTTTGTCTATTATCTGTAGCCATCCATAGAATTAGTTCTCGAAAATTCGAAATAGAATCGTTTCAAATATTTTACTATACCCCATGATCTATGCACAATAACCATCATTGAATAGTTATTATTTCGTACGCAATTGATCGCAGCGCACGAAATTTCGTAATTAAACATACGTACGTATCGGTCGCACGCTCTCGATTTCAATCTTTTTCTGTGATCGGTGATAGGGTCAGCCGTTGAGGTGGTCCACAAATATATATTTATGACTAGAGGTTTCGTTTTAGAACGGAAATAGTTGAATGAGGAAATAAGCCATCACCGTTTTGGATTCTAAACCGTCTTTTAGATTCGATCATGATAATTTCAGTTTCGACTTTACCTACACTTATATTTTTAATTTCTCCATGCATACTACACACTCGATAATTATCACGATACTTGAACCGTTATCCAGTAGGCCTACTCGGAAAAAGAAAATCGAAGTTTCTGATTCGTTTTCGTGCAAAACCAACTCTTATGTCGCTTGCATAAGATTACCGTTTTCTTGAGTGGCCCTCACTCAGGATTGATATGTGGATCGTAAAACATACACGTAGCCTCTTACGATACCCACCATTTGGGGTTGTGCAAATGCTTGCATAATGAGGGCTAAATGTCATTTGACAAAATAATATAATTACCATTTCACTAAAAGATAGTCATATTTTTTTTTGTCTTTTTGTAAATCATTTAAAATTTGACCATTTCATTCATTCACTAAATGTGCATTTTCAAACCAGCCAATATCCAACGATCCTATCCACGATTATTGTCTGGTATAGATAGCGATCTTTAGCAATAAGACCGCCAATTGTCATATTTTTTGTTCAAAAGTTTATTGTTATGTAAAATGTGCAACAAAGCATATTCTATCTGTCTATCTATAAAAAAATTCATTTACAAGGTCAATTGGGACATAAATAGTCACGTTACTATGTAACAAAAACGATAAACAGGGTCAATCTACTAAGGCGTAGAATTTTGTATAGGTACGGTGTTTTTGTCGTTGACTGTACCTACCTGTAATGGTTGCCTGTGAACTACTGCTGGTGGATTGGAGATGGAATTCAATTGGTTGAATAAATTAAAAAGAAATGTATCTATATAACTCAGGTCTTATCTTTCTCATGGATAATCTCACAAGCACTTTATCTCATTGAGATCAATTTTTTCGCAGAGGGAATGAATTGCTTTTCCAATTAGGTAACGACAGACTCTATTTGGTTTAATAATACCCACGGCGTGATTTTACTACTGTTTGAAACAATTTTTTAACCTTTTTTATATCTTTATCACACACTAGCTGACCCGACAGACGTGAATTACAATCTGGGTCTCTTCAAGACAAGAGTGAACAGGTGTCTTCTAGACCTTCGTGATACAAGATCGGCCACATCATCACTTTCCATCAGATGAGATTGTGGTCAAACGAAGGTCTATATACTATATAAAAACGGTTCACGGGTCCACGGTTTTGCATTCGTTGGAAAGGTCTCGGGCTCCGTGAGGTTTATAGCAACGGAAAATTCGGGAAAAATTTCAACAGAAAAGCGGGAACACTTTTTTCACATACAGCGCCATCTCTGATACATAGCATGTACTACAAACCAATATTTTAAGTAGATGGCGCCGGTGCGTGATAGCCATCTGGTGGCGAAACGGAGTTCGCCGGGTTTGCTAGTATACTATAAAAAAAGACGTCCTGTCATTCAATTACAAATTCAAATTTATTTCAAACGTGCTTAGCAAAGAGTATATAACATGACACTGGGGCTAAGGTTATAATAAAAAAGTTTATAATAAAGGTAGTTGCTAAGTTTTCTTAAATTTTGTTATTTTTTTAAATGTAAGAACCTTCAACAAACTTTTAGAAAACATTACAAAAAAAGAGAATGAAATCGGTAAAGCCGTTCTCAAGTTATAGCCGGACCATTATTATCATAAAGTTACACAACCGGAACTATAATGTGTAAAGCATATCCACATCCACACATAAAAATATGTTTCACTTTGGGATTCGAACGCTAGTACTTTTTGCCACTACGCCTTTAAGTCGAAACTGCCCAATATTCATTACAATCACCAGCAATAAATTAAAAACAAATATCAACTTAACGGAAGCAATTAACTTCGCTTAGGAGATGCTGACGCTATGCTCAGCAATCAATTACTTAAAGCAGGCACCAAAAAAATGGCGGCAAAGATCTACAATAAGATATATGACGATTTAAATTATAGGTCAGTCTTTAATTTTCATAAATTATTAAAGGAAATGCTAATTAAACAAATTTATTATACTAATCAATGATTTTTTGACCATAAGACTTAGTAATATGACAGTAAATAATTACCGCCTTCTCAATTTTGCTACACCCTGACCGGATAAATAATTTTATGCTACCAAGAGTTTTAGAATACCAAAATATTCATGTACCAAATCAAGCACCAAATTAACTAAACACTATAGAAACACATAAATCTTCCACTCTCTTTTACACAACAGATGCTCTCGCTCTAACGACCTGTTATAACATCTGTCTCAATCTAATGCTTTATAATAAGTTACATAGAGGTATCTCGAGATAATATCGCAGCGTGAAACAATACACAAAAATTGTACTCGTTATAAAACAAAATTTACGATTAGACATCGTTCACGTCATAAGCGGAAGCGAATCAAATCTAAGGCAAAAAGGTATAGAATGGACCATTAAATATGTCGGGGGAACTCGGTTCTTTCATGACCTGTTGACATAGTTTTTTCTAGTCTATCTTTCGGTGTCTAGAAAAAAACAATATATATTCAAATCTAATGTAACAAAGTTTGTACTTTCCCGTCAGAGCGCTAAATGTCTGACAGCTAGCTGTCTTTCGGCATTGAAATAGAGAGAATCTCTTTCTACACTATGCAAACTGAGCGAGACTTCAGACCCAGGAAGATAACTAATGGGCTTGCAGTGTCAAACCCGTCTGCGGAAAATTCGCCGAGAACAATTCGTCGAAAACAATTTCGTCGAGAACAATTCGCCGAATACACAATTTTTCAGATGTAGTACAAAACTGGGTAATTCCCGCTACTTGAAAATCTTTGACTATTTCTCGGCAAATTGTATTTTTGGCGAATTGTGTTTTCGGCGAATTGTTCTCGACGAATTGTTCCCGGCGAATTTTCCGCAAATCGTCAAACCACTATCAGGGTGCCTGTGGCGCTAGTATCGCACAGGCTGTGCGATACTAGCGCCATAACCTATTTATTAAAATTACAAACAGTAGATAAATAAATTATTAAAAATCAAGTGGTAAATAAAATGTGATTATGATTAATCATAATACTTCCAAAGATGACGATCTCTATGGCGCGGCGGGCGAAGGTCCGCCTACAACGCAGGAGGTTGCGGGTTCGATTCCTGCCTCGGGACAAATGTTTGTACGATCTGCAAATATTTGTTAAGGGTGTTCTGGATATTTTCTATGTATAATAAAAAATATATATCTATGTAGTGTATTATATTAAGTATATCAGTTATGTAGTACCCGTAACACAAGCTCTGCTTAGCTTGGGTTGTTGTGTGAGTTGTCCAGCATTATTTATTTATTTATTTATATATTTAAATCTTTGAATACTACTTCTGACAGGGCTTCGCAAGCATTTTTATCGGAATAAATGGTAGCTTATGTGCTATTTCAGATTCAAAACTTAATTGTGTTATTAAATGTTCAAAATTTCAGCGGAATCCATTCAGTAGTTCTGTCGTCTGTCTTCACACTAACATTTTCACAACTGTACAGACTTTCACATTTATAATATTAGGAAAATGATGTCTCTAGGAAGTACCAGAAGTAGTTTGATCAGCGGTCAGCAATGACTACATCGTAGGACTAAAAAGACATACTTATGTGGAACATATCGAGGGAATTATTCCATAGGGTACGTATCGATAATTTGTTCCACGTTCGCCACGCAGAGTTTTGCCCCACATATAAAATTCTACGTTCGCCCTACATTATATTCCTCGTCTGTCCCGAAAATCGACACTTAGCCACTTTTTAGGAGCATTAAAATACTGTCTGATTTCTTTCAAAGATAGATAGATAGATAGATAGATAGATAGAAAATTCTTTATTGCACACTTATTGATAAGAAACAGAAATACACATGACATTAGTACGCGGTCCTGAGATTTTACATAAATTTTCCTATCATACATTCATGATTATAACAAGCCATAATTTTAAAAACGATAAACTGACTTCAAATTCCTGAATCTAACTTTTTTTTACGCCCGTTGCCATGGAAACTGTTCATTACCAGTCATTGTGATAATTTGATTGATTTCAAAAACCTAATTATCATTATTTATTTATTTCAGACTACATAGGTCCATAAAATTGATACATAATAATTTTGTCACATTAAACACAACAAAACAAAACAATTATTAAAACAAACAAATAAAAAATTTACAATAATTATTTAACAATGTCGTACCTTATATCATTATTATTAGTAAAAGCGTGCATCCTCGAGGAGTGATATATATAGATGCAGTCAAACCTATTAGCGAACACGCTGAGAATACTGTTGGAGCTGGCCCGGACCCTGCGCACCAGAGATGATCCCCGCTTCCGCATGGTGGTGTAGAAACAATCCACGCATGCCTCGGCAAACATCCCTGACGCGCTACAGAACCGGGGCAGCCCCATCAGCACCCTGAACGCGTTATTATATTGCACACGCAGGGCGCTGTACTGTTTTTGCGTATGGTTCACCCACAGGCTGCATGTGTAAAAACTAGAACAATACTCGTAAGCTTTAAAAAGCGTTGTTTTCACCTCTCTAGAACTAATAATCGCCTTCGATTGTCTTACTTTTACACTGTTTGTAAGTTATATGGGGATATTTTTTTTATGGGACCACCTCGAGATCATTTTCTATATATGTAAATAGTGAAAGAATTTTCAAAATCGGTCCATAATTGGAGGAATGATCGCGTAACACACATAAAAAAAAATACCGTCGAATCTAGCACCTCCTCCTTGAAGTCGGTTCAAAACCAACTCGTCATTTTCGTTCCGTTCGCCAGTCTCGAAAATAGCCCTAGCTTTCTTACTCTGCAATTAATTTTAATCCGACAATTCGACCGCCTTTACGTAAGACTGAGAACGAAAATTATTATTCACTAGTGAGTCTTTTATGGCAGTCTTGTGGCAGTTAAATGACAGTTGAGTTAATAATGGCCTGTGCTATTCTTTTTTTATATTTTATTTTAACCCTTTGTTTCGTGTGGGGTCTGACAAAGCCCAACTTGACGAAGACATATGTAGGTAGTTAAGAACGTCCTATACCCAACTGTTTTTAATGTATATCGTTTGAAATTTATAAGTTTCTTATAATATACATACGTATTATAGAAGAAAGGAGTTTTCAAAAGTTTATTATTATTATATAGCATATGTAGATTAAGAAATGCCTCTATTTCTTTAGCATTACAAATATTACAATACAATACAAAAATTATTTATTGTACACCAGAAAAACAACATTACAAAGAGATGTTACATACCGCGGCCGCCCATTGTACTTGTGCAAGTACAATGTGCGGCCTTATCGCTTAGAAGCGATCTCTTCCAGGCAACCTTTGGATGGAAATAATTGTAAATATAAGAAAGGCAACAAAAAACCTGCAAGGTATTAAAATCATTACAAACTTACATCCATCAATTAATTGGTACATTAACTAGTAGGTAACCAATTTTGATATGGGGTTCTCAAAGACCCCGGCGGCGCCGCGTTCACATAAATATGCGAGAGGGTTAAGTCTCGGAAAATATTTTAATGGGCAATTGGTCCATAAAATTGTCTTTAACGATGTATCATAAAGGCATTTAATATAAGAAAGGCTCTAAATAGTAACATTTACAGTAAATAGGTTTGTAATTACAGTAGACTAGTTTCTGCCTGCGGTTTCGCACACGTTGTTTTCATGGAAACTTTTTTAAGGGTATTTCTATCTTAAAGGTAGTCTATCTTTGATACCAGAAATTTTGTATATCCTCATGTAATTACGTGGCATTTTTGCAAACAAAATGGAAAGAAATTAAAGTTTCATCCACTCGAGTCAAAATCGTATATAGCCGGTTTTACCCCGTACGGTTTTGACCCACAGCTATCTTTGTCAACCACTTCGTACATACTATTACACATGCAAGGTAATCGCCGGTACAGATATCATAAATTACGTGTAAATATACAACCTTTAATATAGTTAAAGAGCGACTTACCTGCAGTTTACGTAAACTTTACGACAATTGCTTGAATTTTAATACAAATTACATTGGAACCACCAAAAAACAAAAAAATCCCATATTTTCATATCGCGCGAACCTGTCGCGATCAGTGTTTGTTGACAAAACGCTCTGATTGGACGACTCCAGTGAGCGGCTTAGACACGGGAAATTTGAATGATTGACGCGGTGAGAGCTACACGGGTTTACCCCGGTATACGGTTTTGAACAGGTCTCCCCTACAGGTCTAGCCTGTATACAAAATTTCAGCCTGATCCGTTTAGTACATTTGGTGTGAAGAGGTAACAAACATCCAAACTTTCGCTTTTATAATAAGTATAATAATATCTAGCCGTGAAGGCCATTTATTAGCTACTTTTTACGAGGTTCTTGTAATTTACTTTGTAAAAGCTGTAGGCCTTCCATAATAATAAATAAATAAGATATAAATGATGGACAAATTGAAAAAAAAATACTATTATTCTATTATTATTCTAGTTTAAATCCGGTTCACTCAGCAAATAATCACAAAAAAATTATTAAAAAATAATAATTTGAAAAGCATTGAATTCAAAAACTGGCCTCAAATTATATTTTTAGAGATACGGTGACTTAAAAAGCCGCAAAATTTTAATTTGTTAATGCCTTTCCAAAAGTTATTTTCAATATCCTTTCATACATAAGATCAGAAACCTTCTGGTATTCTAAAAGGACTTTCAAAATAATATCAAAATAAATGTAGGAAGATAATTTTGACCTCCTCATCACTGTGAATAATAGGTCAACCAGCATGCACCACTGCACTCCCCTTTCTTAACCCTGTTGATGTCTGTAGCCAACTAGTTACATAACCCCCGGTAGTTAATTTAATGCTTCAAAAGTTACGAAACATTTGGTCAGTATTACTTTTATATGTTTCTCATTTCCCCCCTTTGAGAGGCCCTTTTTGAGGCCCTTTTTGACAAAGGGCCTCTGTGCCAACAGCACAGAGGCCCTTTAATTGCTTGTTTGGACATTTAAAATTAAATTGAATTAAATTCATTTATTTATTCGGACAACACAAAGAACTCTAATCTATGGAATATTAGAGTTTTAAAATGTCATATAGTTCGTATCATGTCATACAGTTCCCTAAAGTCAATCAAGTTAATAAAGATACATACTCACAGAGAATGAATCAGAATCAGAATCAATAACTTTATTTCTTTAGGCCTACAAAATAAGCACTTAGACAAGTCAAATTGTATACTATAAACATAGTTATTATTATCAAATAAGAAATAAGGTGTTATTGATATTCTCTTCACTTCAATTTTTTGTCCTAGTATAGAGTTGTCAATAAAGTAACAAAGTTGGGCACAAGGGTTGATCAGGCTTTGCTTGACATCCAGTGCCTTTGCAGCTATGTCTGTCAGCTAGAACCTGCTTGATATGCAGTGCTTTTGCAGCTATGTCTGTCAGCTAGAACCTGCTTGACATCCAGTGCCTTTGCAGCTATGTCTGTCAGCCAGAACCCCTATCAGACGGTGCTGCCCAGCATCCAATAATTATTTAAACGAATAATAACTAGGCTACATTAACGCTGAGCATTCCAACACAGTTTCGTAAAGATAAAAACCTATATCTACACAATAAGGTATTGCCATAATGCTAATAGTGTCTGCCCGCGCCTTCGTACGCATTGTTTCTATAAAAACTTGTAAAAGTTATTTCTATCCCATGAGTACTAATTTATGGGATAATGAGTAACTCACGTGTTATTTCAGGCTTAGTCCTACATCTATACAAAATTTCATCCCGATCTATTAAGTAATTTTGGTGTGGTGAAGTAACAAACATCCATCCGTCTTAGCTTTCGTAATAGCACAGTTCACACTACCGGATAGTGTTCTATCTTGTAGATGATTCTATGAGCGAAGCCACGGGCAGAAATATGTATGTAACACTTTCGTAGTGACATAAATAAATAAATAGTTTTGGACAAGCCACACAGCATCATCTAGCCCCAAGTAAAGCAGAGTTGTGTTATACTAGATGACTGATATACATAATAGAATACATTACATAGATAGATATTTTTTATTTAACATAGAAAATACCCAGAACACCTGGAACAAATATTTGAAGATCGTACAAACATTTGTCCCAACGCGGGAATCGAACCCGCAACCTCCTGCGTCGCAGGCGGGCACATCGTTTTCTCAATTTTTTAAATTCTTTTTTAAGAAATTTAAGTACATCCGATTCATTAATTATACTATGTCAGTCCCGTATTTCAAAAATGTTTTTACTCATTTAGCTAAGTATAAGACTTAGCTAAGTATAAGACTTAGCTAAATGAAATCTAAAACTAACGAAACCACTGTGTGGCTACAATATTTGATTTGGATAACAATAGTCTCCATTAGGTTAATTCCGTACAAATCACTAACAAGTAATTCCGTAAAAATCACTCAGTTCCGATCTCATGGACGCGCTCCACTTATACTAAACTAGCTGCTGCCCGCGGCTTCGCACGCGCTTTTCATGTACCCTATGTCCGTCCCCGGAATACCATCTACTTCCCTGACAAATTTCATTAAGATCCGTTCATTCGTTAAGGCGAATAGGTAATAGACAGACGGACAGATATACAAGGTTACTTTCTATAATATAAGGAGGATTTGATTAAAAAATGGCTACTTAACTAACTATACCTATTTCTCAAATAGTATTTCTCTAGTTGTGTGAAAATATGAAATTGAACATGCATTGTTGTTGGCTTTCTAAATGT
The DNA here is from genome assembly GCA_947859395.1 of Eupithecia insigniata. NCBI lineage: Eukaryota > Metazoa > Arthropoda > Insecta > Lepidoptera > Geometridae > Eupithecia > Eupithecia insigniata. The sequence goes on along the minus strand of OX401999.1, from coordinate 1,744,954 downwards.
TTAGAAGTTGTCATAACGAAGCTATTGTTGCGAGCATGACTGATGATTGCGTGGAATGGAGTTCTGGGCTGGTGGGGTGCGAGTGTGAGCGTTTTTTGTGACGAAGATGTAATCGGAACTTCCTGCTTTGGTTCAAATAATTTTGCTATGTCGGTTACGGTTGGTAGGTGGATAAGTTACCCTATTATTACAAGGTGGCTTTTTGAGATGGGACTGAAAGACCAAATACAACCGAAACAAAACGATTTATGAGCAAATAAAAACTGCATACTTATTTTTATTTATTTTTGAGCCCATGCTCATCTAATCCGAATTTCTCGAATTCGGAGTCACTCGAGTGGATGGCCAAATCCGAAAATATGAGAGTTTCGGATTTGGTCATCCACTCCCATCTCAAATATTCATCTTGTATACTTATTGCTAAAGAAATGTATCTTTCTGGCGGAAAACAGAGAGGAATGGAAATGATATGAACCTAATGAAAATAAATAGATACCTACCTAATTAGTTTTTCATCAAACGAGAAATAATCAGGATACCAACGGTACTTCTATATTGCCATTTACCATACTACATCTGAACATGTCAATATCAAACAAAAATATTACATAAGTTTCAAAAGAAGACCAACTCGCTAACAGATCGCTAGCTAACAGATTTCAGAGGCTAAGGCTTAGGCCGTTCTAAGTGATGGGAACAAAAAGCTAACCTTATCTGGCTATTCTTACCGCTCGCACTCCGTCCACCAAACTACATCTGAACGGTTTTTGAAGAGGTTACACGGTAATAAGTCAAATTACCTGGAGATTATCTAGATTTTGCAAGTAGCGTTCACCGTCACATGCCTGGCGTTATAATATATATGGAAATATAATGTGGAAATTTAAAACTAAGTAAAAGAACGAGCTAGGATGAAAAATATACATTAGCAGGTGAAAATGAGCATATGCATAGAAAAAGGAAAATGAAAATAAACAACGACCAATAATGAAGAATACGATGACAAAGAGGTGAATAATGAATGTAGAACCAAAGTTTTAAAAATGGTAGTTGTTCCTAATGACTTAGGTAAATGACACACATTTTTGGATCTATCAATTACTCGTTAGGGTTGTTTTATTAATTTAATGTTTTGGTTAGAGATGAAATGGTTTATATAATTTTTTTTTTTGTTATTTTTGAAACTTTTATATATTGACAAAATATTTAAAATAATTTTTATATATCTTTTGTAATGCGGATTATAATAATTTATGACAAAAAAAATGTAATTTAATTCTATACTAAGTCGGAAAACTGTGTGGCTTTTGACGAAATATTTGATTTAAGTTTATCGACATTTAGTTTATATAATGTTAATTGTATTTGACTAAATAATTTAATTCAATTGTATTGTACTCGTACACACTAATGTTCAAAAGAGTTTGAAAATAACTAGCTTGTAAGGAATAGGTACTCTATTGTATTAGCTGTATCCTGTCAAAATAGAGTCCCACGTGGTTTAAATAAATCAATAAATAAAATTAATAGGTCACACCACGATTTAAGTAATTGTTTTTTTTGTCTTCTTACGTCATATTTTCATCACACAATCACCGACAAGTAGCGCGCTCGTCAAATTACGGCAGTAATTTTGAAGTCAGATAACCTAGTCTATTCTCGTTAGATAGGTAATTAATCTTATAACTGCTAATTGATGTCATCTTGTAGCTGTGATCTGATAGTGATGGGAATCAATACGGTTTTCTTTGGTATTGTCTCATAATTGTTATAAGTAGGTACTCCAGGTCCTGCAGGCAGCGGCGCTTCCCTACTTCAAAATATTGCCAATTTTTAAAATAGTATTTTCTATAATCTCTAAATGTTGTATTTTGGATAATCTTCTATTATAAAAAAATCTCGTGTCACAGTGCTTGTAACCAAATCCCTCCGAAATGGCTTGACCGATTTTATGAAATCCTGTGTCTATATTTGGTAGGTGTGAGAATAGGTTATCTATTTATTATACCCCTGAGTGAAAAGGGTGGCCCACCCGATTATTTTTGTACATTTACAAAAAAATTATCGGGGTTTTATTTAAATTTTTTCTGATTTGGTTTTAAAAAAACCTATATCCCTCAATTTTCACCTTTCTAACACCAACTCCCATAGTACTGTAATAATTTTCAACCCGCAGTGGTCGATGGCAAAACAACGTTTGCCGGGTCAAGCTAGTTTCTTATAAAATTCTCCCTCTATTCCAGGATAAACAGCGCCCTCCGATATACAACCCTGAGGACTACGCAACGTCCCTCAAGAAATGGGGCAAGAAGACCGGGGCAGCTGCCCTGTACGAGCTGGAGGCAGGCCAGGATCCCTGCAAGGCCAGGACTCTACCCAACCAGAGCAAGGACTTCAGGTACCTTCCTTACTTACTCCTGTGACTCAACAGCTCAAAGTGGATCTTTGGCTCCAAAGCAAAAGTTCTCCAGCCAAACAATATTCCAGATTTGATAAAAAATGAGGGAGATACTGTGCAATCATACAATAATGCTTAAAGGATGTCTGGAGGTCCTGGCACAATAATTCCCTCCAGGAGGGGAAAGTAATCAAGCCAGATTTATAATTTACCTAGGCTTACTTATTTGTATTAATATACATATTATCAATTATATCATCAGGTCTTATAGGTACTAAATAAATAATACAATCACTGTTTCATTTTTATTGATAACGATAAAGCGTTTGACCACCATCTCACTTCGGAAAGTGAAATTTTGATTAAAACTAAATTTAATTTTAATTTTTTAAATACATATAATAACACAATTATAATGAGATTTAGTCTAACTATGGAGATTATAAGCTACACATCATAATTTTGAACAACAATTTGTTCCAGGAATCCTTGCATGAACATGGGCGAGGAGATGAGTCTTCGTCAGTTCGGGACCCCGAGCGAACTGCTCACCAAGCTGAGGGCTGATCTCCGACTGTCTTTCCCAAGGTAAGGTTCATGACCATGAACCATGTTGACAAAAAATGTACGGAATCTCGACGCACACTACGAGATAGTGTGCGTACAAAAAATCAAAATGGAATGCATTTCCGACGCACGGAATCTCGACAGAAACACATATATAACGTGAACGTAATCTCGACGCACGGAATCTCGACAAATGTGTCATCATCATCATATCAACCCATACACGTCCACTGCTGGACATAGGCCTCCCTCATACGACGCCACAAATAGCGGTCCTGAGCCGCCTCCATCCATCGACTCCCTGCGACCGCTACGATGTCGTTGGTCCATCGAGTTGATGGTCTCCCATGTAGGAGGGATTTGCCATAATCACCACGCTTGGCAGGCGGATTGGTGTTCGCAGTGTTGGTGTTGAAAAATACTCAGAAGGAAGCTGCTGCCCTTCCTCTGGTAGGTCCCTTAGTCGGCTCTTACGACATCCACGGGTTGAGTTGGAGGGGTCGATATTCGTAAGCCGCGGCCCTACGGCCCGTTATGGGTCGGTCTAGGAATAAAATTATTTTGTATTTATCAGGTCCAAAAAGCAGACGTCAAAAATTACAACTACTGTCAAAAATTGCGGGAGAATGGCAGATAATGTTAAGTGACAGTTGATGTCAAAAATGAAATATATTGTCAAAAATTACAGCTACTGTCAAAAATGACAGCTATTGTCAAAAATTGCAGGAAAATGGCAGTTAGCCCTCGCTTTTAAATTAACACATCTGTGATGATGACATCTGTGAATGAAATGAAAAACATATCAAATATGTAGCTATAAGCTATGCCAGCGACTTCGTCCGCGTGGAATAGTGACAGTGGGTAGCATTTTTATTTCTAATCAACAGCCTAAAAATAAATTCCGATCTTCTAGCTTTAAAAATCGATACTTCTATACAACTTTACAACTATAAGCTATGCCAGCGACTTCGTCCGCGTGGAATAGTGACAGTGGGTAGCATTTTTATTTCTAATCAACAGCCTAAAAATAAATTCCGATCTTCTAGCTTTAAAAATCGATACTTCTATACAACTTTACAACTATAAGCTATGCCAGCGACTTCGTCCGCGTGGAATAGTGACAGTGGGTAGCATTTTTATTTCTAATCAACAGCCTAAAAATAAATTCCGATCTTCTAGCTTTAAAAATCGATACTTCTATACAACTTTACAACCCTCTTTTACAACCCTTTTTTCGCATTAAAAAGCCTATGTCCTTTCTCAGACTCTAGAATATCTATGTACCACATTTAAATCGGTTCAGTAGTATTGGCGTGAAAACATGACAGACAGACAGAGTAACTTTCGCATTTATAATATTAGTAAGGATTTCACAATATCTTTTAAAATTGGTAGATATTTTTCACTGATGTGAGATTAAATTAGGTACTCGTTTCAGAAAAATATTAGATGTTCGCCATTGTTGGCTGTACCTAACACCCAGTAGATATAATTAAATATAAGGGCTTTAATGGCTGTAGATTTTATAAAAACAATAAATAAATAATTTCTTTTTCTGCTTATTATAAAGTAGAGTTAACATTTCAATAACCATGTCTTCGGACTCGGTTAATTTCGTTCTTACCGTTACCAAATCACAAAATACAAATAACATTAATAATATCCCAAAAATTTACGACTCCGGCGGAACTTGAACCCGCGACCCTCCCCTGAATATGAGATCTTTAAGATCACCCAAAGTGCGGGCATAAGCACTATAATAACAAAAACCTTACAAATAACATTTTCAATAATCTTAAAAGTCCCATCTTCAGCTTTTTACAGTTTCATCATTTCGTTCACAGCCTCTTCATCATAAATAGTTTTATCATTTTCAATCGTAATAAAGGTATCCAGTTTTATTTCAATTATATGCACGGCTTAATGGCATTGCACTTCTCGGGGTTTATAGCCAGCATCCGTTAACACTTTTAAAAGTATATTGCTATGAAAGGAAGATACTAGGCAACTACTTTGGTTTCCTGTTATTACAAGCTTTTATTGTATAAGAATGAGATATATTTATTTAAGGTTTTTGTTATTATAGTGCTTCTAAAGTTACATTTAGATCGTTTGACGAAAGCCGCCGGAGTCGTAAATTTTTGGAATAATATTTAATTTGACGACCGATGTGGCGCGGTGGGCGAAGGTCCGCCTGCGACGCAGAAGGTTGCGGGTTCGATTCCCGTCTCGGGACAAATATTTGTACGATCTGCAAATATTTGTTCAGGGTGTTCTGGTCGTTTTTCTATGTATAATAAAAATATCTATCTATGTATATATTGTATTATGTATATCAGTTATCTAGTACCCATAACACATGCTCTGCTTAGCTTGGGGCTAGATAATGCTGTGTGAATTGTCCAACATTATTTATTTATTTACATTATTTATTATTATATTTGATTGATATTTTCATTTGTAGCATGTTCAAAATTTTATTTTAGTGACTTAACTTATATATATAACAACTTACAAACACCTTAAATCAAAAGAAATACTAAAATGCTACAAAATGGCGTGAAGAGGTATTATTTAATTTGCCCTGTTGAATGTGTGGGACTAATCTTGCAACCTCAACCGATTGAGCTGTTTGGTATACTTATTTAACAAAAAATTAAATTGCGGTAACAGTGTAATGTACCATCGAGCTGGTCTGATTATGGAGACAGAAGATTGCTAGTATGTGATGCGTGGGAGAAATATTGCAACTGAATTTTAGACCAGTTATCCTCAAACGATTGTGCTGAAATATGGCATACTTATGTAAGTTCGGTGACAATACAAAGTTATGGTACCATCGACCTGGTATGATGCCAACATAATATATCCAAAGACAGAAGGTGGCCATAGGAACTCCTAAACGAAACGACGTAACCACGTCGAGTTTGGGTTCTTTGGATTTGTCTTCCCAAGCTTTTATGCTCTTTTTTATACATTCTTCAAAATTACTCAACTCTGTGCTTCTGTTTCAAAACTAGATTCCTTCTCACGAGAGTTTGAAGTCATTGAATAAAAATAATATTTAAAAACGCGTTTTTTTTTTCAAATGCAGCTTCCATCAAGCAATCATCTGGGAGCAAAGTGTGATAGATGATATAACCAAGTTACAATACAATAAATACTATATAGTTTTAATTTGTTTCTATTCTCTAATAATAATTTGATTTGATTAATATTATTCTGCAAGTCCCTTTTTAAGCAAGGTAACAACTAAAAACCAGAACAAACTTATAATTGCACAAAAACAATGTATAACTGCACACACACAGCGAAAAATTTCCAAATTCGAGTTTGAAAACGGACGAGAAAAATTAGGAAAGTAAGCTTCAAAATCAAAAACTGTTTCGAGCTTTTTGTTTCGATAATATCAACGTCGTGAAATATTTTCGACAAATATTACTTTGGTTTTGGTTTGTTCTTTATTAAAAATACATAAAAATTTTATCTAGGTATTTTATTACCTTAAGACTTGTTTTTTTATAGCTGACCCGGCAAACGTTGTTTTGCCTTCAACCATTATCACTTAGGGGTATGGAAAATAGATAGTAGCCTATTCTCAGACCTACTGAATACGCATATAAAATTTGGTAAAAATCGGTAAAGCCGTTTCGGAGGAGTATGGTAACATTGTGACGGAAATTTTATATATAAGATTATATTGTTTGCCAACTGAATTTTCAATTCAAGTTAGATGTGTCCGCCTGTTATTGCGGGAACACAAATGCATGCAATAATTTTGTACACATACCTATTCTAAACTTGTAATGTGTATCCTTCGTAGGTGGTTCAATTACAATAAATAAATAAATATCTTAGATTCTAGAACCGAGCGAAAATTACAGGGATATTTTCGCCTCCTACCATCAACACTACTTCACTAATCAATGGTTTGCCCCATGATCTAAGAAAACAGGTCTGCTCCTCCGGGAGTGTCTCCAGGTGACGTCACTGTCCAGTTGCCACTTTATTGCAACAAAACGCTTCTACGTTTTGTTGCAATAAAGTGGGAAGGGGAACAAATGTGATAAGGGTCAATTGAAAAATCAATATAAAATCACAATCGTCAATTATGTATGTTAAAACAGTTAAAAAAGCGTAAGATAAACACGAATCAATGTGATAAATAATAATTGGGAAATACAAAACCACATAGTTTTATCAGATTTATGCAGGTAATACAAGGAGTTCGGGGAGTTACGATTTTATGCTACTGGTAACACCAGGAAACAAATTCGTCTTCTCATTCGCCGATGGCGATGATGACGTAAGCTGGAGACACCCACGTGACAATCATGTCGCGGGAGAGCATACCTTGTTTTTTTATACCATAGTTGCCCTATCATGCATGACCCACGACGCAACGACGCACTCGTTTAGCTAGAGAAAATGCTTCTATCTTCCGTTCCTTCTCTTCCGCCCGTCATGTCTCTTCCCCTCATTATTATTGTCCCCAGTATCTAATAGGTACATTCACGGAATGCACACCTAATGATAGTAATATAATAAAGGTAATATAGGACTAGGTGTCCACCATTGGATTTAAGTTTGGCTATGAGCCTAAGCGTAAGCGGAAACAAAACATTTGTCACGATCAACGAGATGTTTTTTTTATGTTGTATCGAGGACTCGAAAATGGCCGACGCATATACATACCTACTGGCTTCCAATAAAAACATTTACAGGAAGTAATATTCCGTAGGTGTATAGTAAATAAAAAGAACAGACTTTTTTTCTCAGTCTTAAATTACGGACCATGATGTTGATGAAAAGGGCCATCGTTTTAACAGTGGCTATGCAATACGCAGCTCTACATTTTAACGTAGAGCTTTTATGTGCATAGAACTTATTTTTTTTTTTGTTATTTTGTTATTTTGTTCCAATTCAGGTACATGCCGCAAGCTGGACTACAGCTTTTGATATTTTTTTACGCTCAGCATTGAAAAAGCGATTGAAGATTAGATTCTCCTCCAATCACTCCAATCACATCTAATTTTTTTTTTTCATTTTTCCATATTTGTTGGCAAGTTATTTCCAACAGGAGATAAGACACACAATCAAATCACCAATTAGGTAATGTATATAGCTATCTAACGACATATTTGTGCTCTACATAATGGACTATCACAAATATCAAAAAAGGGTTTATTACGGACTATAACAAATTTTATTATATCAAAGAAGGGTTAATTCCGCTAGTTTAGCAGCCCCAACAGAACATTTTATCCCATTCCCAACCGCGTCGCTTCCCGTCCGTAATTGCTTCGTAATTTTATACACTACGTCGTCAAATAACATAGCTAGGTATACTTACAGTTTTTACTCTTCTTTAATTTATTTCTTGATTATTTGAAGTGTTTTCAGGTATGATTAAAATGTATCTTCGTTCTAGCAATTTTGTTTTACAGGTCAGGTATTTCGATTACTTAGCATTAGGGTAGGTAGGTACCCATCAAGTATAATAGTAGTAGTAGAACTTCGTACGACTATTCCCGCAGATGATATAAGTAAGTGATGATGTGGCCTATGATTAAAATCATCGCATAAATCTATTTTCTTTTCAGTTTTGTCCAAGAGTTCTCGTGCGAGCCGCTAGATGGCGTTACTCTCCTGCTGGAACTCCTGCGCAACGTGCAACTCAGTCAGTCGGGAGAGGGCGCCAGGGGACCGCCAGCGGTTAGGCGACGACCTTTGTTAGATGAATTAGCTTGTTTGTAAGTACTTATCTGTAGGACATCAGCATTGGCGATCCTGGCCTATCATGGTCACGTAGGTGACACAAAAGCCACCTAATTAGGTGGCTGCAAGACTAAGGCTGAGGTCTGATCCCGGTTAACGCAAGACCGAGACTAATGGCAAAAATAGGGCTTACGCTCAACAGTGGGTCTAAAAGGGCTGGTGATAATGAAGATATCTATTAAAAACAAATGAAGAAAAAGTTACCTCGTCAGTACCTTGTCTACTGCTCGATATACCTCCCCCAAGCAAGGGTACTTGGCAATAATCAACACGCTTGGCAGGCGGATTGGTGATCACACTGGAGGTGTTAGAAATACAATGAAAGAGGCTGCTGACATTTCTCTAGTAGGTTCCCTTAGTCGGCTCATCCATGCGATGAGTTCCTACTGAAAAAAAGTAAACCATCCACAAAAAACCCACTCACAGAATAGTATCATTATTGATCATGATGTCCTTCTAGCCGAAATTCGACCACGGTGGTCAGTTTCAACGAAGATTAGCCAGATGTGCAGGACATAATATTGTGCACTAGTGTGTACGCAGACACAGATGCACTTTCTATTCTTGTCCTCTTTACAGTCCCATCGTATACCTGCAGCCAGCCAAAAGCGACTAAAATATGATAGCTGCTATGGTTATGAAATGAGTTGATATATTTACGAGTGAATCGTCTAACCTTCCCTCCTATGCTTTCAGACAGTGCCTCTGGAGCTGCTGCAGCCGGTACCCTGACTGCGCGCGGCGGCTGGTGGCCGGCTCGACCGGTGTCTATACCTTAACCGTCTGCATCATGTCTACTGTTAACAAGTCCAGGGTTTTGGCTTTGCAGGTGAGAACTCTTACATAATATTTTATCATCAAATACATATTTCTTCTTTTGGTACTTACGGTATTACCCCAAGACCGTGGGGTCACGGCGTCAGAAAATCGACCACAATAAATCAGCCCGTAGATGTCGTAAAAGCCGACTAAAGGAACCTACCAGACTCTGGTAAAAGGAAATCAGTTTCCTTCTGAGTACTTTCAACATCTACACAGCGATAACTTATCCGTTCGTGGCAAAACCAACCTTTATTATGTTAGAAGGGAGGGGCGTTCAGTAATGGTCATATATGTGCTGATGAGGGGATATACCCATATCCCCACGAAATTTTTAATAAAGCTCACTTTGCACAACGTTAAAACTTCGAGTTCAAATAAATTTAATATTTACTGTCGATCTGCCTAATACCAAAAATTAGCCAAATGATGGAAAATACACAGGCGAAAATTTTAGGTAGCCTCATTTCAATTTATTTCAACAGTAGGTACTTCGTAGGGGTTTTGTTAATAATCAAAATGTTCAGCATACTTTTTGGTATGAATATGATTGCAATTTTTTTCTGCATCTTAGGGTTTACCTAATAACTTTTTGGTAACTTCTTTCCAGCTCCTAACAAAAGCGTGCTACCCACCTACAAACGGCCACAACCACGTCTCCGAAGCTCTCTCCACTCTACGCCTCCGATACGGGGAGCCAGTCCGCTTCAGGTTCCTAGTGGGGATGCTGCAGAGCTCAGGAGGTACTGGAGAGTTGCAAGCAGCTGGGTTGGCGTTTATAAACGCGCTATTGATCAGCGCTCCGTCGCCACAAAGGAAGCTGTACATCCAGGCGGAGTTGGAGCAAGCTGCTATTGATATCAATACGTTGAAGAAGGTAAAGATGAAAAAATATATAGAATAACTTAGTAACATAAAAGTTAAATAAATAAATAATGTTGGACAATCCACACATCACAATCTAGCCCCAAGCTAAGCAGAGCGTGTGTTAATGTGGTATATAAAATTTACTTATTAGTAAAAAAATATAGATAAAAATGAAAACAAATATATAGTTAAAAACTAAAACCCGACTACATAAAAGTCTTAAACAAGCGTTCACCTATTGTCCTTATCATTTTCTTTCGATACTTAGGTAGTCGGAGGCCGTTGTTCCTATTTGTAAGGTTAGGTACCCTTGGTATATGGGGCACCCAGCCTTTGATATATCGATAGAAGCAAAAAGTGTATATGTTCCTCCTACCTCGCGTATCGAAATTAGGGTCTGGACACCCCAGTTTCTCGTCGCATACTTCAGTCCGCTATATTTTTGTCCACTTTTTTTGCTGATTTCTTGAGAATAGTAAAACTTATATTCAAATTTTACTTTGAAAAATAGTTTTCGAAAGTACCACACAAAGGCCTTTGCAATGATGCCCCACACGAGCATATTTACTAACAATGGAATTTTCAACCCTTACTTAGACCCTGCTAACTCGTTAGAACCAATTTCGTCTGACGTCATACAACCTCTAACCACCGAGGTATTAAGACCCATTAAACGATTTTTCATTTGTTCAATCGGACTAGTAGTTTTTGCGCTACGTGGAAACATAAAAATTGGTTACATACATACATATACATAAACATCCATAGGGTGTCAACCTGATACCCTCCACCTCAACCCTCCTCCGTTATTTATTTATTTTGTAATCCGATAAAAACAAACATTATTCTGAAATTCATCCCTACAGGTTTTTGTATCTACTATTTTGTTACAATACAGTTTAAAATTTGGACGTTGATGTAACAAAACCTAACCAAAGTCGCTTTTTTTTCAGACGGTGGCCAAATTACCGACGACAAATACACAAGTTTTGAAGGAGATAGAAAACTATGAAAAGCAGCTGATTGATATAGACACGCTGAGCGAAACGGCAACAGAGGCTTTGAGAGAGAAAGACGACCTGAGAAACAAGCTTGATCTACTTGAGAAGAGAGTAAAGGTATTAAAAATCTAAATTACTATTAATAAATAAATAAATTTTGCTGGACAATCCACACGGCATCCCAGACTAAAGAGAGCTTGTGTTATGATTACTAACATGCTTAATACAATAATATTACATAGAATAGATATATGGTTTTACTATGCAGAGAAAGCACTCGGAAAGTCTGCTGATCGTAGAAACATTTTTCCTGTCGTGAGAATCGAATCTGCAACCAACTACGTCGCAGGCACAACTTCGGTCGCTGCACCACAGATATAACACAAGTTATTGTATATACATTTTTCCTTTCAGATCCTGCAAGAAGAGAAAGGGATTTTACTGTCGCTGGAAAAGTGTTTGAAGGAGAAATGCTGTGAGTTGCAAGAAGAAGTATCCACGCTCCGCTCTGAACACGGCAGCGTCAATAGAAAGAAGAATTTAGTGAAGAAAAAAAACTCGGTTCATAAAAACAGAGGTAAGCAGAAAAGGAAATCCTCCTCCTTGCGTCGTTTCCCCAATACTGGGGGTCGTGACCCATCATGGTAACAGCTTTTCTTGTACTATGTCGCGCCATCTGCTCCGGCTTTCAGCAACATGCACCGCTACTGACATGTTGATATTTTGTGGTTGTGTGGTGCGGATCTGGTCAGACCAGCGCATTGGCGCATTGGGCTCCTTCCTCTCGGTCTCTCTTACGTCTACCTGCAGTTAGCTCAATTGTTTCAATTGTAATGTTCTCATTTATTTCTATTAATTGATTGTAATTTTTATTTTCCTTTTAAATAAAGAAATTCCATTTGCATAGAGACAGGATCTGAAAGCAATAATTAATTATTTTTCTTCTTACAGATGAGTCATCACCCCCAGAAGATGAAGGAATAAGCTCCTCCGAAAGATCTCTTAGCCCAGAGGCTGACCCCCAAAGAGAATCCATGGTCTATGAAGTATTCAACGTCAAGAATGAAACGTACGACCTCATGAGAAACAAACGCATTCATAAGAAAATAGAACCCAAGATTGATACTAAAACTTCAGATGAAGAAGAAGAAACCACAATAGATGAAGTTATTCAAGAACTTAGAAATATAGTAAATCATGCTGAGTCAGAACAGTATAAAGAAACTTTTGATGATAGATCTTCTAGATGTAATCAGAATTCGGAAATAAATGTGTCTATCAACGCTTTAGAGTGTCGAAGACATCGTAATGCAGAGAAAGAAGATTCGATAACAAGCACAAGACACAGCATTCAAATCAAAAGCACTGGCAACTATCCAGACGATAGTATGGAGGACGAAGAAGAAGCTGAAATTATTCCTTGTAAGATCCTCCCGCATCCACCAAGGAAAGCTAAAAGCTTAGTTCATTTATTCGTCCCACCTGTAGACCAAGGAATATATAATAAGCCTCCAGACATTTACGACGATAACTTTTACTCCAGCGATGAAGGATCTGATTCTTTGCTAAGCGCATCACGATGTATCAATCCGGTTACAAAGAAACCATCTATAACCAGCTTTGATTTCAATGAAACAAGAGCTGTCTTCAACTCCACTGAAAAGGAAGAACGGAAACGAACCAAGCCTAAATCTAGAGAAGAGAGCCGAAGATCATCTATAAAAAGGAGTGAATCCTTCCAAACATCAGAAAAGGGGTCCCGGCAAAGAGAATACATAGATAGCATGTTTTACCCAGAGTCTCAGATGTCCTCAATGCAACGGTCCAACTCAAAATGTAGCCGTGTAGATGAAATCGTCAACTTGATCGAATCAAAGAAGCTTACGAAAAGTCTGGACAGAATCGACGAAGGTCTCAACTCAATGGTAGATATTGTTGTTCTTGCTGAGCCAAAAAAGCCTGTATGGCCGTATGAAAAGCGGCAAAGGTCGTGTTCCAGGACTAGCAGTGACGGGAAGGAATCGCCTTTGATCCCCGTAAGAACAGCCACCAGACCTTCGAAACATGAAGGATCTATAAAAGTAGAATCTCCGATAAAATGTTTATCTGATCAGCCAAAATTTTTCTTATCGAATTCCAACACTTCAGGCTTCAACAGTTCCACGTTTTTGGTGAAAAGAGGGCATAGCAATGCTGGGTTCTACTCAGGAACAATATTGCGGGACGCACCTGCTAGTATGACAAGTTTGGTGATGACAGGAACGCATTCTCATGCAGATTTGAAAAGAACTATGTCGCCCATGGGGACATCTAGCAGTTACGGGGTCCATAAAGTCACGGATATGCCGTCTGGACTTTATTAATACCTAATGTTCATCAGACTCGTTACCCGAATGGGGGATCCATTATAAGACCACAAGGTTGGATCATTTAAATTATAATGTTTCCAAGAACAAAATTTATTCAAGACCAACGACTAATTTTAGTGTTTTGTACCTAATTATTATGACTAGTGCAATATAGCCCTTTAGGACTTGCTTCTATTTAGAATGCACTGTTTCTGGATATACCTTAATAAGGCACTCACACACTTATTGTAACTCTAAAACACTTGTTATATTTTCACAAGAACCTAAGTATGTACATACTTATATCATTTTTACTATTATGATACAGTTTTTAAACCAAAATACCTGTACCTATATGTCAGGCCATATTTATTATTGTTTCTTTTAAAAAGGAAGTAAATATTTTACGATAGAACTTCGTACATACCAAGAGTATCGCTTAGTAACATTACCTAATCTATGGTACCGCTTTACAATCAGGCTAAAGTTAGCCTGACTTCAGAAATTCCAGAAACAGTCAGTTTACCTCTAATGTTGCTTCAAGTCATTCAGACTGCCAACGATATCTTGGTAATTTTGTTCACATGCAAAATGTTACTTAAGATTACGTATCATTTAGATGTCTAGCTCTATTTATAGTACGCGTAGATCTACTTTTTAAGATTTGAAGATTGTTTTGCATGCATAAGTTGATTCTCAAAAGCATTTCCAATGAGTTTTTCTTAGGACAAGCATGATTTTCTTGATTTTTTTTAACATTTTTGTTTATTAAATTAAATAAAACATATTTACGGTAAAAATATTTTACTCGTTTTATTTCAAAGGCAAATTTAGACAAATTAGCTCTGTAATTTTTTGAAAGGCGTTGTATAGCGAAGTCTTGGACGCATTCGTTTAAAAACATACAGAGTACCTTAATGTTACATTTGTGTAGAATTTGGACAGGAAATTCAAGGAATTTATTTGAATGAATATATTTGGATGATATAGGAATTTGGAGAGGAAATTCAAAGAATTTAACAGGAAATTCAATTGGACATGAACATGTACTTAAATTAACTATTATAGCAGGAACGCTAACTTAATTTTGATAAGATGATAAAATGAAATCGACGCCATAATCGATATCACATTATCCTATTAGCATTAAGCAGGAACATTAGATATTCCATGAATACACATTCTTTATTTATTTTGTAGAAGTCAATGTTCAGCATCCTTCATTGCCTCCAAAACAAAATCATACAAAACCTCTTTCGCGTCAACAGCCCAAAGGAAGTCAAAATGATTAAACGAATTCCTTGAAGCTCTGTAAACTTTTACAACATTCGGTAGAATATTCGCCAGCTTATGTATATCTTTGTGGTTTACCTCGGTATCGGCTAAGCCGTAGAACAAGTAAGCTGGGGCGGTAACGCGAGAGAGGTCGTAAGTTGGTGGGGTGCTGGAGCCGTATTCTCTGATGTTGGTGAGGACGTTATAATTGTAGCGACGGAATGAGTTGAAACGGATGACCTGACCGTAGTGGGCGACTTGGCGGATGCTTGCGCCGGCTGGTGTATGAGCGAAGATCACAGGAAGCATCGTCTGTAGAATTTGATTTCAAATAAATAGCTGTTGACACTTCTTAAGCACACACAACTTGAAATCTCAATGCCGTTGCCAAATAACACTGTTGGGTTAACTGAGTAATAATCGTAAATTTCATAGATACTCTGACAAATTTATAATGATACCTATAATTCTTTGAAATACATATATTTCTGGTTTATTGCAAAATATTACGTTTAAATCAACTTAACTCCATAGGCAACGGAAGTGATTTTTGTCAGTTATAAATAGAGAAAAACGCGGCTAAAGGTTAATTTAAATGGGCGTTTGCCCTCCGTGCAATAGATTCCTTGAATGCCATCAAAATCCCGCTTCCACTGCCTATCGAACAACTCACGTAAAGATGCAGCTTAGGCGAGACCATAAGAGCATACTACCAACCTGGTTGTAGTATTCCCTGTTGTAGAGACCTTTAAAAAGGATTTCGCAGTAGCTGCTGAAGATGGAACCTTCCGCGCATTGTTCCTTCGTTTGATCAGAGTTGCCGAATATCTCGTGTAACCCAATCAAGAATGCGGTGGACTAAAATATACAATAAATAAATTGAAAAGCGCATATAGCTTAGCAAAGAGAAAAGACTAGATATATTGCTAACTTACTGTTAACTAATTGTAACTAGTCTAAGTTTTTCTAAGTTAGTTTTAAATAGAGTTAGTTATGTTATTAGTTACGTAAGTCTGTAAAAGTTAATTTCAATTGAAATAAATATTTCATTTCATTTCTTTTCATATAGCTTTGTCTTGTTGTCAGATGATAAGGGAAGAGTTTAAAATCGGAGGATCAAGGATGACGTAGGTAGAAATGATATTCTAGTACAACAGGTGAAAATAAGATAAAAGATTTAGATGGGTGGTTTACCAAAAAAAAAAGAGCTCACCTCAAGAATGTTCTCATAGCTAGCCAGAGTTTTGAAAAGCTCAACCTCATTATTCTCAAAGAAGCTAGCAGGAGCCAATCCTTGGAAAGAAATGATCTTTTCATTGTACTCCGGCCTCAAAGAATTAAGAACTAAGAACGAAGTTCCGCCTTGAGAATGTCCGATATAATGGAGTTTGTCCTCTCCAGTGACTTGTAGAATGTGGTCGATGGAAGCTGAGAGGTCGAATTGGCCGATTTGGTCCCAACTGAACCGCCAAAAGTCTTTGTTGAGAATGGAGTTGGGGTTGAGACGGTTGTGGCGACGGGAGTAGTAGTTGCCACGGGCGTTGCCAAGCCATACGTCGTAGCCGGCGTCAGCGAGGATGTAGGCTGTTAGAGAGAGGATTTTATCAGACATTATGAGACTAAAATTCTCTGAGCGTCTGATCGAAGCAACGCGTGACCCGAGAGCTGGTGAGTATCTGGCGCAGCGCATCAGCGCATCATCCTTGCCTGTAAATGGTTTGCAACAACCTGCAGTTAGCTCAATTAAACACTATTTTAACAAAAAGCTATTTAAATTAAATACTACTTCTATTTTGTTTCTAATATTGAAATTCCCATTGTTAATAAAGAGTTGTATGTATTACTTAATTCCTTTAGTTACATGTCATCATCATCATCATCATCATCAGCCCGTACACGTCCACTGCTGAACATAGGCCTCCCCCAAACGACTCCACGAATAGCGGTCCTGAGCCACCTCCATCAAACGACTCCCTGTGACCTAGTTCCATGTAAGTATACTTTATTTCCTGAGTATTATACAATCAAAATAAGACACGACACAGGATTTGAAACCATTGCAAACCTTTTGAGTAAACATCGGCCTTTGGGTAAAGACTGAATAATAAATATGGATAGACATACTATTAATGTAAGGCCAAGGGAAAGGCAAAGCCAAATTGGATGCATTCAATATCATCAGCCCATAACAGTTCATTGCTGAACATAGGCTTTGAATGTCGATAGATTGCGTTATGTAACATAAGATTTCATTTTGAGATAATAAGAAAGATAAACAGCAATAGGAAATTAGTATTTCATAGAAAATTCTATGATTGTGATGGTAGAATGAAATGCAAGATTAGAAAAACGTGTCCAGTAGATCACTTCCTACATTGTAATCAAATTAGCAAATCGCCAAAGATAAAACATATCTAAGATAAAACAAAAGCATTTACAACCGATAATTAGCAATATGGACTGATTCTCTAATCAGTTAGATTAACGTTTTTTACTTTTATCAAATAAATCCACATAACATGACTAAGTTTTGTAGATATTTTTGATAATAAAGTCTACATAGGTTTTGTTGCGTGCCCGATATAATATAACGATAAAGGATTGATATGCCTATTTCGACTTATTCGTCAACTCGCGTGTGTGAAACTCACGCAATAATTATCAACAATATCACAATGATTAAAGAATTGGGAGTGCTAAATATGATTCAGATTGAAATATATACATAGTTACGCGTTAGATAAACCTATTTGACACTCCCAAATTTCGCTAGAAATACATATGTATACATAAACAGATAAAGGAATTGTTCCAATGGGTGAAGCCAATTATTGTATTATATAAAACAGTAAATAATGACAAACATACACACAGCAATGTCTAGTCAAACTAACGTATAAGAATGAAACAAAAAGGCTGAATCATTAATGATAACTAACTCATCAATGCTAGAACAATACGCTCAATGCTAGAACAGAGCTCGGAGTTCACAGACATGATACTAGTCTAAGTTTCGTTTCTCAATAGTAGAAATGTCAAAATGGAACGTATCGCACGTTCCATTTTTAGTAAAGCGCGCCTAACGTACGTACATATTATGTAGGTATTATGGAACTATCGTGGACACGAGATGGGACTGTTTGCGTAGGTATTTTTTTGAGTTTGTTTACTCCAAACTCCTTAGACACGAGATAATACCTTACCATAATTGACGTCTCGAATCGACCGTCACCTTGACGATCAAAATCTGCGATCTGATTGGGAGAATAAATGTTTGATCGTGTTAATTGATATTAAAAACGACTTGCTAAAATTTGCAAATGTTGAACTGATGCCTTATTTTAAATACGGCTGACTTAGCAGTGCGAAGTTCTTAATTTCGCACACTTCTGTATATTTTCATGGAAATATTTTACAAGTAATCTAAGTAATTGCTGCCAACATTTAACTTACATCGTGCATAAAGACGTATTAAACAATCCAAGTTACAAACCATACCTCTTGGTATGACTGGCATACCTCAATACGAACCAAAACCAAAACCATAAAAATTACGGGTCGAAGTGGAACCAAGGATGATAAGAAAGCTTCTAATAAAATAAACTAGCAACCCGCCCCGGCTTCGCACGGGTAGTAAACCATACTATTAAGATTTATTTATTAATATAGGTACACCAACAGTATACATATTAAGTTTATGTAATAGATGTTGATATGAGGCAAGTTCTAATATATATACCTACTAGAGGAAAACCCGGCTTCGCTCGGGTAAAATGTAGTCTTATAATAATATTCCACAATTTTTTTATTTAATGTAAATGATACTTCTGTAGTCATCGGTTGAGAACCGATGACTACAGAATAATATAGTAGGTAAGTACTTAGTGGGCCTACAAATTCTTTGAACTCGAATGAAAAGTTTCCGTGACAACCGCGCGAAATTCACGTCAATGTTTTTTGTAAGCGTAGATTTAGGAATTTATGCTCTATGCTCAGTCTACGATTGTAAATAATGTGCTAGAACTTGCGATGCTGCCATGAGACGGACACTGATAGAATTACGTCAATCCAAACGCAGAACCATTAATCAAGAAGTTGAAGTTGAATAGCTCTCGGACCATAGAGTAGGTCTCGTACCCCGGAAGCAAGAACTTTGTAAAAAAAAATATGCCCGTCTAATGGCCCGCTACACGTTCAAACATTTGTGCATGCAGATTGCACATACACTGTTTGCGCAGCAAGATGAGTCGGCCACACTCCATCTTACTTGTGCAAACCAGTGTGCGCAAGCAAGACGGAGCGTGTGCACAAATATTTGGGCGTGTAGCCGGGCTATAAGACACTGGAGAACGGAATACAAACCCATGTCACCTGTGACACGTGATGACGTGACACTGACACATTGATGACATTTGACATGTTTACTTCGCAACGCCATTAGAAAGCAAATTATTTGCATATTTATATTAAAAATACTCGATAATCCGAATTTTCCGCATATAAGATGTCGACTCGGATCGACTAATTTTTTACGCTCTTCAATTTGATGTGCATTTCGTTAGAGTCTACCGTAGACCGGTACGAAATTATTAATATATATAAGGGATAGACACAACATTCATTATTATGCTTAAATTTACTTAAAATAATAATTAACAATTTGAGATCAGTTTTACTTAAAATTAGATTTACTTTAATTTCGGGATTTTATCTTAATAATAACATAAAACTAAGTAAGGTGATAATGATAACAGACTGGCAATCTGTTATTCCTATTAAACAGTCTAAACTCTAATCTAATGAGGGCTGCTGAAAATATTCCAGCAGCTTTTTGTTTAAAACAATTGCATTATCATAAAAAATGTCTAAATCATCAATTTTGGTATTCATAAAATTGTATTGATTACATAGTCTCACGGTAGGCGCCTGTAGGCCTGTGTTACTGTTACAGAATGGTGTATGGAGTATTTCAGTTATAGGACGTCTAGAGATTCTAGTGGGCACAGCTAGGCCAACGTTTTCAACAATAGAAATGCTGTCAATTTTATTAAGATTCAATGGGTATAGTAAGCTATCCTTAAAATATAGATATATATATACGTATTCTATCGCGGACTTTATTGTTGATCAATAAAAGAGGAATATTCCGCCTTCAATTTGTTTTCTTACTCGTATATCTCAAAGGG
Organism: Eupithecia insigniata; assembly: GCA_947859395.1. Taxonomy (NCBI): domain Eukaryota; kingdom Metazoa; phylum Arthropoda; class Insecta; order Lepidoptera; family Geometridae; genus Eupithecia; species Eupithecia insigniata. The sequence goes on along the minus strand of OX401999.1, from coordinate 1,724,715 downwards.
ATAGGCAGCGTTTTCGATGAAAGCACTTGACGTTTTCCGACACTTCCAACAATTATCGTTTATATTATATTTGAGGCGGCTCAGGACCGCTATTTGTGGCGTCGTACGGGGGAGGCCTATGTCCAGCAGTGGACGTGTCCCATACACGTCCACTGATGATGATGATTATATTTCAACCAATTTACACAAAACCTTGACAATTTATATACCTAAATATTCCTCTATCGATTACTGAAAACCGCATGAGAATCCGTTCAGTAGTTTTTGAGTTTATTGCGAACAGACAGACAGACGCGGCGGAGGACTTTTTATAATATATAGTGAAGAATAGAAACCTCACCTAGACCTTTACCAGGACCCGTCGTCACGAAATCAGCAGACGAAGACAGGAGGCCGTGCATCACAAGCACTGGTACGTTGCCAGTCACGCCGTTTCGCCCATGGCGGATCCGGTGTAGCTCCAGGATGTATCCGTCAGATGTTTCCACATCGTGGACTTCTACAGGGTAGCCGTATTTTTTTATGAGACCAGGCTGAAAACATAGAACGTCTAAAAAAGTACCACAAATATAAAAGTTTCATCAGGTTAGAAGAAAATTTCCGTTTTTAACTTGCTAACAGCTAGAGGCAGTCAGTGTTTTCTTCTTATCTTGTTTGTAATTTCATGCTCAATTTCATTCAGTTTCAATATCAATACTAAGGTTGATTTTGTGGATTTTGGAACTCTTGAATTATATGCTAGCACACTATAAGATCCCATCCCTTTTTGAAAAAATAAACATAGACAAGAAAAGTGTTGAAAGCTCGCTAAGCAAAGCATACACGACACAAAACTTTGTTGAAAAATATGTTTTTAACCAATTTCAAAAAGGGGAGGTTCTCAATTCGTCTGAATGATTTTTTTTGTATGTATGTTACGCGATATCTCCGCCAATTATGGACCGATTTTGAAAATTCTTTCACTATTGTATAGAAAATGATCCCGACGGGGTCCCATAGATTTTTATCCCCAGGGGATTAGTATTTATCCCGCAAAACTTAAAATAAGGTCTAAAAGTAAGGGAATTTGAAGTCGGTTTATCGTTTTTTAAAACACGCCATATTATTCAGCTCTAAATATTCTCTGTTTTGTTTAAAGACAACTTAAGGAGGTAGGTACTTACAACATCCAGCAACACGTCTTCAGCGACACTTCTTGGTAACCTCTGTCCCTCATGAGACTTCAAATGGCCCTCGAAACGCGCGCTGTTGACAGCCTTCCTTGCCGCACTTACCGCGATCAGCGCGGCCAAAACTGCCACCAACCTGAGCATATTGACTAGTCGAACTTAACAAATATAGCGAAAAAATGCTCTTAAATAACTTCTCTCTAATCTGTAATTATAGGTATCAATGCGATAAATCAGAGACAAAAATGCTGGATAGTGAATGAGACTTGGTTAATCTTTGGAATTGTTTTATAGGAACCGATTGCAAATAACTCAAAATTACTAGTATAAAATTCGATACGTAAGTCCGTGATCTTGGATAGCAAATCAAGATTTGGTGCTGATTCTTTGATTGTAAGGAAGCAACTGATACAAATTCGAACTGTAGACTGTTTGGAACTCTACTATCGAAGATATCTTCCTTATACCTTCCTTTCCTAATTGCTAAACTGATAAACACAATGAAACGTAGGTAAGTCATAAATAAAGATTAATCAGAAAAATCTGTCCGGCTATTTTATATGTGATATCTATCCTCAGATTATGATTTTTAATGCTCCTACATAGATATTAAGTAGTACAGTCAGCGCGTCAAATTGATATGAGCATCTAGAAACTCAAAATTATATTAGCTAACAAAGTTCTCAAAGGTCTTTGTTAGCTAATATAATTTTGAGTTATAATTAAATATAAGTAATAATATTGAACACCCTGACTGCTTACAACTAATGTATATGATGATTCGAACTGCGTATATCAAATAGCTTTTATGTTTTTCAGATTATTGTGACTACTCTAGACGCTCATATCATTTTGACGCTGACTGTACCTGGATGCTAAGTAGTACTATTTACAGACTTACAGCAGATAATAGATTAATGCTCCCACAACGCAACCAACAGGGAAATATGGCAAAGAATTGCGCGAGCAGCCGTTTATTTTTTAACCAACTTCAAACAAAAAAAAATCATTCCTACAGATTAATTGAGAACCGAAGAGGTTCTCAAAGATAAGATGTTTTTTTTTGTATGTATGTTACGCGATATCTCCGCCAATTATTGACCGATTTCGAAAATTCTTTTACTATTGTATAGAAAATGATCCCGAAAGGGTCCCATAAAATCTTTTATCCTCGTGAGATTAGTATTTATCCCGCAAAACTTAAAATAAGTGTAAAAGTAAGGGAGTTGAAGTTGATTGTATCGTTTTTTTAAACATGACAAATTATGTACGTACTAAGACAAGGTAAGCATAGGATTGTACTAAGTACATAGATCACTCAGCAAGCAGAAGAGCTCGTATGTGTAGGTCTAACAAATACAAATTCAAATCATTTATTGATAACTTCAAGTTACAGGTCCTGACTTACCTTGTTGCTCTAACACAAAAACCTAAAGTACTTCGTGAAAAAGCGCTGGTTTTCAGTCACATAAAAAAAATGCATAAAGCTGATCCTCCTCCTTTTTTAACGTCGTGCTAAAAATAGGTGGCGATGCTAGTGTGTCGTAGGGGTGTACCTTAATATCAATAATCAACCATTCATCTATACTAACATTATAAAGAAGAAAGATTTGATTGTTTGTTTGTTTGCATTGAATAGGCTACGAAACTGCTGAACCGATTTGATAAATTATTTCACTGTTGGGAAGCTTAACTATCCTCAGGTTACATAAAATGCATTATATTTACAAAAAAATTAAGGAATTAAAAAAAAAATTTGTTTAATACCTGTGCGAAGCCGGGACGGCCCGCTAGTTTTTAATAACAAAAGAACAATGCTAATGATCTCATAAATAGATCCAACCTCCCAAACAATGTATTTCTATTCAGAATTCTAACAAAACAAAACAAAAATAAACAAACAACTGATCTCAGACTCTATCTCAGTTAGAGGCTAACAGTAGTAGTATCTAGACACTTATAACATTCAAAAAATGTTTATTAAAATTTTCAAAACTTTAATATTATTAATTTTACAGAAAATTTCAATAGTTGCGGACGAAATAGACGGTCTGGATATTATAGACATGACTCGACCGACAGACTGGCAACATTTATCGAGCTACTATGGCGCTTTGGACAGTCACAGGTACCTTACTTTTTAAAACTAGCTCCTGCCCGTGGCGTCGTTCATTTTGCACCTGGATAAAAAATAGTTTTGAGCACTTAGCAATTAAAACATTAAATTAAATAAATTAATTAAATCAGACAACATAATAGGTAATTTTTTTTGTTAGTGTCTTAATCATCATCATCGTCAGCCCATACACGTCCACTGCTGGACATAGGCCTCCCCCGTACGACGCCACAACTAGCGGTCCTGAGCCGCCTCCATCCAAGCGTGGTGATTATGGCAAATTCCCCCCTACATGGGAGACCATCCACTCGATGGACCGACAACATCGTAGCGGTCGCAGGGAGTCGATGGATGGAGTGTCTTAATATTTATGATAAAATACAAGGAAAAAATAATAAAATTAAAGCACATAAAAAAAAATAAGGAAAGTTTAAGGACTTTTACTCGAGTCCCGATCAGTATGTATCAATCGAGACAATATAGCAATCAATGTGGCGAAAGAATATGTTAAATTATTTCCGGAAATAATTGAGAACTCTTTACGAGAATACTTATAAGCTTTTGCGATTTGTTAGTCATATAAGAAGTTTATCGAGTACCTACCTCCCTTTTGTTATTATTTCTGAATGTTTCGATCGCGTTGCATTGATCGTGATCACAAGATGAGTCTACTCGGCGTTACAAAAAGGTACGACAAAAATACTAGTAGATAACCCGATAGACTTCTATATGTAACCAATTATTCTACTTTTATCTTTAAATATAGATAATTTCTAAAAAAGACAATTTACCAAAACAAAAATACCGAGCAAAGCTCGTTCATCCAGGTACTATTATTCTAAGCTGAACTAAGAGGTCTAAAAAAATCGTCACGTAATGGTACCTAACAATGAAGTGTAAGAATTTGGCAGTTCGAAGCTTTATAATTGTTTTATTGATATGTTCAATCGTTATCCCACTGGCAAAGGTTGCACTCCCTCGGGCAGAGGCTTCTCACTCTCATCCACTCCTCACGCTATAAGCCGGTCACAACACAACACAATGGGTGGTGTGACCTTGACTGACGTGAGTGGGATCGCATCCTGGGACTTCCTCGTCACTGCCTAGCGTTAGCTCGTCTCTGTAGTTAGTTTTAGCCCACAATTCACTAGACACTAAATAAAAAATACTTGTGAAAAATTAGCCGTCACCCACGACGTTGTACTCGTAAAGTGGTTTTTGAGATAGAAACAAAAAAATAGAGTCTACTCCGGACGGTTTGACTCGTCTTTCGTTTTATAAATATCTATTAAAAATATAACCATGATGTTTTGTTGTTAACTTTTCAGGAAAATGTGCCTGAACTGTGGCGCTCCCACCCTGGGCACGGCGATGCATCTCGACCACTCGCTATCAATGGAGTCGATGCATCCGGCTGTCATACCGGCAGAGTACTTCATAACTAGAGGTGAGGAAAGCCAGGATGAGTCTACAAGTGTTTCAGTACTAAATAAACGACTGCGAAAAAAAGAGGAGGGTCTATTATATAAAGGTGATATTCGGTTGTGTGTATGTTTAGATATACGTATGTATGTTTGTCAATTTCGCCGTCAATAGTCCACCGATTTTGAAGATTCTTTAGTTGTTGTATAGAAAATGATTCCGAGGTGGTCCCATACAAATTTTATTTCCGAGAAATTTGCATTTGTTCAGCAAAACTCCCCACTCACTCTAATACTTCTAAGTCCCTTTTTAGCAATAGGCACTAGACATTAATGGTAGTTTAGGTCCCTGTCTCAGCACTATGCTGCTACAAGCCGACGCTAGTAGCGGCGCTGATTTTTAGACAGGTTTCCATTAAGTATAAAATTTCCTTTAAGTATAAAAAAGAGACAAGAGTAGGTAAGTACAAGGTACATTACAAGACAGGAAACCTAAAGAGAAGAAGAAAAATTTATAGGTATTAAGTGTTACACATTTTTTGTTTCAGTAAACATAGTAGATGTGAGCTCCCTAAGTCATGGAGACGCGAGCTTCGTCCTAACGCTAGACATCGCGCTGCAGTGGGCGGTGATGAAGAGAGACCCTAAGGAGTCCACGCTGCTTCTCTTCAAATTCGGCTGGAAGACACAAGACCTGCAGCAGAAGATCTGGACCTGCCATTGCAAGATACCGGGTAAGGGAAACTATACACCAGGTACAATCAGCTGCAAAAATATGTATTGGATCAGCCATCTAAATTGTTTCGTGGCGTTCGATATACCTAAATATAAGGCTCCTCCAGGCATTTCCATTCTGAGCTCTCTCACCAGCTAATATGGTAAGGGAAGTATTGGTTGGTATCTTATCTCGGGTTTTGGAGACAACTTGGGGTTTGGACGACCTCTGTGGCGCGGTGGGCAAAGGTCTGCGACGCAGGAGGTTGCGGGTTCGATTCCCGCCTCGGGACAAATGTTTGTACGATCTGCAAATATTTGTTTAGGGTGTTCTTATGTAAGTATTATGTATATCATTTATCTAGTACCCATAACACAAGCTCTGCTTAGCTTGGAGCTAGATAATGCTGTGTGAATTGTCCAGTATTTTTTTTAACTAAACTGAAACACATGACGCACATGCATGTGAGACGCTGCGCGTCCTTGCAATTCGCACCGCTTGGACAGTGAATGCGTTCAAATCATTGATTGGTCAAATGACTGTGAGGATACGAACGATTGACATTTCAACGACGATTAGGAGCGTTGACGCTTCTATATAATCAGTATAGATGTTAACATGACAATGATGATGATGATGATAAGTTAATTTAAAGTGGACAACGCTGGTTTTCACACAGCATCAAGCTGAAAAGTAAGCATAGTATGGGTGGTATGGGTAGATTTAGTTTATTGTTCAAAAGTGTGCCGCGTTGAAGTCTTTTTTAAGCTACACAGGTATGGCGTAGCATCGTAGCAAGTGCTACGAAGTTCTACGAAATAACATACTTCATCTTGTGGGAAAGTAGGTTAGGAATTTAAGTAGTTAAATAAACTAAGTTTAAAGTAGTTATTCAAAAACAGAACTAAGTTTCCTATATGTAAGTTGAAACTGCAACTCAGGTCGTCTAGTTTCAGGGATAGAAGGAATTTTGTTTGGTGTACAAAAGTGGGTACACGTTGAAATCTTTTGTATGCTACGGGGGTCGGTCGTAGCCACACATATAAATAAAATACTTCTTCATGAGGGGGAGAGCTATGGGAAAATGAGACATATTTATATCAAAGAGAGGACGAGCTCAGCTATACAATCCGCAACTCTCTATGACGTTCAAAACATACATATTTAGGAGTTTTGTGATTCTTTGTGCGTAAGAATTGTATTGTATTTCTTTATTAATCAAACTTAATCTAATTTTATAATTAATTATAATTCAGGTCTAAGTTTCGAGCTAGCAGAGTGGATATCCATGAACATGTCCCACGTGGTGGGAGTGGCTACAGACGCACCATCCCTGGAGTCGGAGCAGACGAGAGAGTTCGCTACCAGGACGGTGGCGAATATGTTGGGCAAGAGCGGGGTTTATATGATCGAGAATCTCAATATTAGGAAGAATTTACCAGGTGAGCATCAGTGAATTGAAAGGTATTAATTAAGTAATGATCGACAATTCATATAAGCAAAGAGAATTGTAGCAACACTATACAAGATAATTTATCGTACATTCCTTTGAAATGGTAGAATATAATAAATAAAATTAATTCTTAATTACTAAGGCGGAAAATTAACATGCATGGAACTTCCGTAGCTAAATCCTACTGTGCTTGATTCTGTAAGAGTGGGAAATCTCAACAAGCGGATCCCCGGTAGGTACATTCCATGATAAAGTTATTTAGATACCTAAACGTCTGGGTAAGCGACGCCTTCACGGAAACCAGCACATACCACAATCAGAGATAATTCTATGATATCCGACAATACTTACACGAAATTCCGAAGTCACACATTGGGATTTCCAAGTAGGTACATACATAGGTCTATAGCATAGTGACTTGTAGTAACTCACCTTTATCTTTCCAGAACAAAGCTGCCTAGCCATCATCTCGCCCCTCAAGCTGCTAAACGCAAACTACGTGCCAACCACGGTGACTGCGTTCTGCCCCTCAGCGCGAGCGGGCATGCAAGTGGCGCTCGCGCTGCGTAGGGCGGGCTCGCGGCAGCAAGCCAAGCAGAGCCGCATGTACGATGTCAACTTGGACGAGATCATGCATACCTAGTAGTACAGTGTTTGGACTATCTTAGACATTGGTCATACCATAGACAAACAAAACATAATTATTCTATAATCATACACAGTCTAACGCAGGCTTTAGGACTAGTTTTCACAGGAACGGGACGTTTTTTTTTGTGTTCTATTTTCATCTGCTATCAGTCTTGGACTTGTCTAGGAACGGAACGTAACAAAAGTTACTTTTTGGAACGGAGATTTAGAGCACCTGCAAAACAAAATTTTAATCTACCTAAGTCTTGTGGCATTTAAAAGTAAAAAATTTGGCAGTTGGTATTTTCCGTTTATGGTAGGTAGATAAATATTGTCCGTCGGAAGGTTGTTGTTTGCATAGTAGTTAAGTAGCTACTTATTATTTTGTTTCGTGAAAACAACATTTTCTAGTACATACCTTGTTTTATTTCTACCTATAGTACCTCAAATATATTCAAAGATCAGTTTCAAGTTTGAGCTGTTATAGAACAGCTTATAGGGAGTAAATAAACCCGTCCACTGTCTAACCTCAGCGGACCGACATGCAGGGGTGCGCCGCCGTCAGTCCCCTCCTACGTGGTAGACATGAAAGAGTACATCATAGGCACTGAAGTGTTTCGCTAGATATTAAATTATCAGACCGGGAGAACCTACGACCTAAATGCCTACACTACAGTACTCATCATCTCGCCCCTCAAGCTGCTAAACGCGAACTCCGTGCCAACCGCAGTGACGGCTTTCTGCCCCTCAGTGCGGACCGGCGCGGCATACAAGTGCAGCAACGAGGAGCTTCACACTAAATATAAATTTTAGGACCGGAATAAAAAAATAGGCAATTTTTTATCCCCTAAATCAGGTTCTATGGGATAGAAATAACCATAGACACAACGCGCGCGAAGCTGCGGGCAGAAACTAGTATTATAAATGCGAAAGTTTGTATGGATGTTTGTTCCCTCTTCACACCACAACTACTAAACGGATCAAGCTGACATTGCATAGATGTAGGAACGGCCTGGAATAAAATAAATTGCCTACAAAATAATGCTGAACAATTCACACAGCATCATCTAATCGAAATGTATTATATAGTATGGGATCACTTATCTAGTAAATAAAACAGAGAGATTGAATAAATAAGCTTTATTTTTGGCCAAACTATTACATAGCATACAACTTTACACTTATATCAACCAAATCAAATGATGACTGTAAGAAATTCATTTCATTATATATTACTGACAAAATGAGAACGGCTAAATATATTTTTAATACGACAAAGTGATATAAAGGTAGGTAAATCTACATTATATATTTACTCTTATTAATAGAAAAATATACCAACTGTATATAGGTACCTACTTCCCAAGGCTTTACACGTCAAGTCAAAACTGGGTCTCTACAGAAAAAAATTATGTTAACCTTTGAAATATAATACTTTTACAATTTATATACTAAGGGAAGCCTTGCGATTTTTACAATTTATATCATCTAGTGAAGGGAAATCTACAAACACTATCATTAATGCCGCCAATATTATATGCCCATGTCTTTTTTATCATTTATTTAATTTAAAATTCATTTATTACCATCATAAGGGGTCGTCCATTATTCAAAAAATGCAAAAAAAACATCACGTGATTAATAGAGGACCCCTAATAAATAATTAATAATTATAACACACAGAAAATATCGAAGCTAAAGCTAATTTAAAGACACTTTCATTCACGATACAATTTAAGGGGGGTCATAATAAAGGTATTAAGGAATACCTAAACATCTATTTATGAATATAAAATGCAAGGAGACCTATTTTAATACCCCAAAATAGGCAATCGTATGAGTCGTTTCGTTTTTTTGTGTTAATTGGTACTCTAATACGGTGTATTAGAGTACACCAATTGGCCGACAAGAAACACGCAATTTCGAGTTGGGGAATTAAAATATACCCTGGTCCCTATTAACATTTTCATGTCCCAAGAGGCACATATCCTCGCAGCCCCTCTTAGCGGGGTCCCTGCGTGTCGTCGCGTGCCAATGCTGGGCAATGAATGCGTTAACAAAAATGCATAATATTTTTCTACAGATAGTAAAATTTTGATATTTAGAATACGGCAGTAAATTTCTCAAGGCACCTTTTACAAAATGTAAATAAAAAGTCAGTGGTACCGTCACTAGAAGGAATAACCAACGCACCTAGGCATTAAGCACCCAAGCTATATATTATTCGCCATTTTAAATGCCATATTTCATTGTTGAGTATTCAGCCGGGATAATGTACTTTGCAAACGTTTATTCTATCTATTACTAAAGGGAACAGGAGTGCTCCATACATTGATAATACTCCATGGCCAATCCGGCAGTTTTATTATGTTTATATTAAAAATATATTCTTTGACTCGGTGCACCATTTCCCTTATACTAATACTATGTTTTGGTACTTACACATTGATTTTATTTAAATGCGACCAATAGACTAAATATACTTATTTAAAAATGAATTTAAGTCACTTCCAATGGTTCTTAGCAATCAAAACGATACATAGAGTATATATTACTAGACGATTGAGAATATATAGTTAAAAAATCCAGATAAACACAGACATTGAGACACCAACCACATCGACACCCACAGAGAAGCTGATACGAAGCTGTCAAACACCATAAGTCCTGCTCCGGTACTTCAAGGAGCTGGGCTGGTTAGGGCCAGTTTAGGCTGGGGGATAATGCACAATACACTCCCATGCGAGATGTCAGTGCAGATCTCAGTTCCCCCACTTAGAATTAGATCCAGAAATAAAAACAGCTGTCGTCTGGCGCTATCAAACGATTTTTAAACAGTGATGTATAAAAAATAGCAAAAATATACAAAAGCCGACTGGAAAGACCATTGGATATAAACAGCTTATAAAATCAATGTATCTAATAAGCCCTCTGATAACATAGCTTGGCTCAAAATGCTTTAGGAATGCTCATCAAAGCATGATGTGTCAAACAGTAAACTGACATTTCTACAAAATGGTTACACACAATTTATTGCTTAGGATAAATCTCACACATTTTATTTAAGGAGAGGTAGAATATCGTCTTATATTTAGTATTGCATGGTTAAGTCTTTTAAAGCGTAATTTCAGACTCAATTTGTGACTATAGAAATCACATTCGAAGTCTTATAGAGAAAATTCCAAAATAGTGCAGTTTTACTAAAATACAATGACTACTGTATACAAATATGAAAAGAGAATACGAGAGAATGAGACATATTTAAATGAAATTCAAAAATCTTCGTTATAATCAAAAGAGGAAAGCTATAGAAAAACGAATTACCAAAATTGCTTCAGTCAGCCACCTTTGACACATGGATAATAATATAACTGGATTGGACATTGCAAAGGTAAAGCAACAAGCATGTGCGTTTTGAACATTTCTCCAGAAATACATTTATTATTTACTGATCATTTATGTATATGGCACAGCTAGACAGCCATTGTAAAGCAATTTAATATTGCAGTTGCAAAATAGTAACAGCCTGCGCCGTCTCCCTATATCACTATGTTTATTAGACATCTACGTTCCGAAGTTGGTATCTAATCCTGGATAATGAACTGTCTCACATCAGCTTTAGATCCATATTCAAGCGACGCCCAACCCAGCATGGTAAAGCCAAGCAGTCTAGTCCTTCCAATCCTTTTTGATCTCGAAGCTCCACTCCCATTGAAGGTGGACATTCTTATCGTCGTCTGTGAAGAGGCTGTTGACGGTGTAGGACCCTCGAGCCATCAGACCGGATGGTGCGTCTTCCGGAGGCGTGGTGTAGGATTGAATCTCAGTTTTGGGAGGATAGGAGCCGACCATGTGGGTCATCTTGTCAACTGGAAAGAGATAATTGCTTGTTTAGTGATTGAGATTCTAGTGGCGCCATCTAGATTTGAATTTGGAAACAATCTATTGAACTAGGCGAAAATAATGAACAATTTAATTTTTAAATAGGGAACAGTTAAGCATATGAGATTTAACAAAAAATCAATTGAAAAAAATATTATGATAGGATTGGACAAAGCTGATACTAGCGACGACATCTATTGGTGAGGGTGGACAAAAGTAGCGTGCTTCTAATCAAAACTAGTTTCTACCGTGTTTCTTGGAGTTAAAGTGCAATTTTGCGTTCATTCAACTGTGTCATCAAAATCAACATGCTACATCGGTGAGTTCAACATAAATGGTAATGTATAACAATGGGATAAGGTTCAAATTAAACTTGTTATTGAATACAATACACATTTACAAGGCCAGTGCGATTATGGCTGTGATAATGTTCACTGAATACCAATAACGTACCGGGCACTTCGGGAACGCGTGGAAAAATATAATTAATTAGAATATTTAAAAAAATAAAACATTCTTAGGCAAGCTTACGATTACTTGATACTATAAAAAAAAACGTTAATTCAAGACTAATTCGAACAGACAGATTTGTTCCAATTTTTTTACAAATATGCTGAATTTAATTGTTTAATTAATTTGTACTATTCTTTCCGCATTCAAAAACCCATTATAAACTGCAGAAACCATACCTTCTGCATTCATATTATGGTAAATGATAGCCAAATCGAAGAAGATTTTAAAGGAAAGAATAAAAAAAATATAGTTAAAAACTAAAACCCGACTACTTAAAAGTCTTAAACAAGCGTTCACCTATTGTCCTTATCATTTTCTTTTGATACTTAGGTAGTCGGAGGCACCCACCCCATATACCTACGGTACAATTAGTAACAAAGGCCTCCGACTACCTAAGTATCAAAAGAAAATGCTATGGACAATAGGTGAACGCTTGTTTAAGACTTTTATGTAGCCCGACTACATAAAAGTCTTTTAGTTTTTAACTATATATTTTTAACACCTTTTTGCTAATAGTTTTAGAATCGTTAACTTCACAAAAGTTTGAGAACGGTTTCAGAAAGTACAAACAAAGACCTTTGCAACGATACCACACACGAGCATATGTACTAACATTGAGATTGTCGACCCTTTCTTAGACCCCCGCTATCTCGTTAGACCCCCATTTTTATCTGACCTCACATCAGCCTATAACCATCGGGCTATTAAGACGAATCATACGACACCTCATTTGTTGAAATCGGACCAGTAGTTTCAGCGCTACGTAGGAACATAAAAATCGGCTACATACATAGGGTGTCAAAATCATAACCCTCGTCGTAGTCGGGTAAAAAGGCCTAGAGGTGCTTAGATTCGCAACACCCTAACTCTTCCCGCGGGAGTCTAAGGGACATCCACCGGGGGCTGGCTCTTCTCCGTAGATCGGGACACGTTCTCGGTAACGTTGACCCAATCACCGCCGCTTCCCCGAAGGCGACGGCAACCAGACCCGATTTTCTTCCGCACACTATACGCCCGACCAAAAACCGACCTCGCCGGATGCGGGGTCGAATAGTTCACCTTTTCCGCCCTTAGGTGCATTCGTGCACCTAAGCGAAACCTTTATGTCCTCTTATAGCATCTGGCAACAGCCCAAGCCGAGGTTCGCGCCCAAGTGGTGGCCTTTGTGCGTGTTGCCCCCGTGGATTTTGGCATTAGCACCCTTATAATAAGCTAATAAAACGATTATCAGATGCGGCCTACTTCCAGCAGTGGACTGGTAAAGGCTGTGTCAATAAGGTAAGCACTCACCGGGCACCCCCAGTCTGTAAGTCTTCTGCACGTATTTGAGGCCGTGCACTATTTCACGCTGTACGATGAAGTCGATACGTATCCTGTACTGCACGCCTTCCTTTATCACGAACACCTGGAACAAATAACAAGGAGTTGAACAAATAACATTTGAAAATGGCGCAGCGCATACAGCGGGCAATGCAGCCAGCGTCTTGATATGGTCCAGTTGAGGTATCTGTAGATTGTTTACAACAGTCTGCAGTTAGCTCAATTGTTTCAATTGTAAATACTAGTTTAATTTATTTGTTTAAACAGCAACAATAGTTTATTTGTCTAAACAGCCCAACAAAAAAAAAATAAGATAGATAAGTTGTGCGACGAACCGGGCTAAGCTTTTCCGACGTATTTTGAGCTGCTGAATCAATATTCGAAATCAAAATGAATACTGATAAACGACTTAACCACTTCTAATTTGGTTTCGTTGGATTTGTCTTCCCAAGCACTTTCGTCCTAGATGATATAAAAGCTTGTATTTAAAAGATTTTTAAATTATAATAATATATTCTCACATTTATTTGGCTTTACAAGAACAGCATAGACATTGCAAGCTGCTTGGTGATGTTGTAGAGTAGTACAGTTATCTTCTCGCGAACTTCTCACCGTTTGCGTTGCGACAGACCGTGACGCTTACATTCATAATGAATTCGTCAAACTAAGAAAGTTTTTATAGTATTACATTCAGATGTACGATTAGGAACAGATGTGATACTTCTAACTTAATTTCATTTCATAAGATGTATAAATATTGAGGAAGTGGTATTCCCGTGACGCAATAGTCACGCCATTGCGTCATGGGCCAGGAGCTTTATTCTGCTAATCTAATTGGTTCACTGTGGCAATGGTAACGTAGATAAATCGCCACCATATACACGTTTTGGTATTCTACTACAGAGGAAAGAAGTTACTGGTGGAGGGGCGCAAGATTAGTGAGGAAGTTGAAACCATTCCGTCAATCTCCCCGTGAAAGTAAACAATTGAAGTGAACAAAAAATCAAAGTGATCACTTTATTTCCCTGTTTTACTAAGTACCAAGTACTGTTTTACAGAATTTTTGTGACGTGGCCGAGAGTCATGTAAGGTCTAAAGGAAATAAAGCAGTTTGAATGTTCAGTTTTGAAATAGAACCGCATACACTATCTGGAGTTTCTTTCATCTAAGGATTATGTGGCGACTCTGCGACAATACCATTGTCATAGTAAAGCGATTGGTTAGCAAAATTGGGTTTTGCACGCTCTGTCATAGAATATTACTCGTATTTAGCACGCCCTATTATTGGCAGGCGTAAATCATAGCATGACGGCAAGTTACAGTACAGAGTGATGCTATTTGGAGAGAAATTTTATAACTAACGAGTTACGGCGCGGACAGCCTGCTGCTAGCTGGCAGAACCAATAACTGCTGCTAAAAGGTTCTTGGGTGACGACCGCAACCTAACGCGAAACGGAGTGTTGGAAGACCTCTAAATTGATGGACCGAACAAGTCACCTAAGGTTAACTAGCTCTCTATCTCGCAGAACCAATAACCGTTGGGAAGTAAAGGATTCTCGGCTGGCGACCTTGATTTATCGCGAAACGAGTGTAGACATGACCTCTTAATTAACTGCGACGACAATCTAGCGGTCGAGGGATCGATGGATGGAGGCGGCTCAGAATATCTATTGATGACGTCATTTGGTGGAAACTTATGTTCAGCAGATGACATAATACAGGCTGATAATGATAAACTTGGAATAAATGTAAGATTTCTCATAATTATTTTTGTTTCAGATGGATAATGGGTGTGCGAAATCCAACGCAATATGGGTCCCAAAGGCAGTGTATGATTTAGCATATCGTATATCATATCGTATCATAATCATCGTCGATGTAGAGACGAGCTATATTTTCATCTGAAAGATTGAACTAGTGAAGTAAGTAAAACTGAGATATGACTGAGTCTCGAGAGCTCATACAAAAGATATAGAACACTGACCCTCGATTGAAGATATTATAAAAGGATATTAGAAAACCCTAGATAGTCAGTATCCGGTTTTATAAACAAGGTTCGCGAGAGCTTGCTAATCTAGTTCTTGTCGGCGGCGTAGTGTATCTAGATCTACTCGTATCAGAGTGGAGTGAGTGATAGCGACAAGCGGACGATTGCTGGCCAGATAAGGTTTTCTTAGAGTTTTAACCAGAGACAAGGAGCTGCAAATAATACTAGAGTCTGTCTGTGGTGTGTATTTATGTTTGTCTACCTGTCAAGTGCCTGTATGAAGGAAACACAGACCTTTCCTTAACACTGCACGAGGTGCCAGCGCGCCCTCCGAGAAGCACCGCCGAGTCTGTGCAGTGAATGCTATAAATTCAATCGGTTATTTCCGATTATAAGAAATAACGGTAACAAAATCAGTCCATAATTGCATATCGCTCCGCTAACCGCTCAGCCGATGCCTGTCATCAAACTTAAATAACAGACGACTGGACTCTATTGACACGATTCAATGCAATCAAACCAGAAATATGGATAGAGTTCGTTAACACAACGCTGGGTTTCCGTGGGAAAACAGATATTTACAGATATTTTTACGTTTAACGTATAGGTGACACAACTTTATACTACAAATCTCATTGATTTTTATCAATATATTTGTATTATGCTTGATTAAATCGATCTCTAGGAACTAATTTGTATCTACCATAGGAACTATTTTTATTTGTCTTTTATGACATGGAACAACAATATACAAAAAGAAGCTGAATGAACAGGCTGGTATCCCAGTATTGGTGGTCGTGTTAGTAGACCTCCCTTTGCTAACGCCAACCGTCTCGGTCCTTTTCCGCGACTGTTACTGTCATCGATACATCGCGCGGTTGGACAACGACTTTAAGACCTTTTACTAACACATTAAAGTTAAATCGGGTATTAATCTTTCTCTTGCCCATAATACAAACTCGGCGCACCAGCTAGATACTTGATAAAGATGTGTAAAAACGTTACGCTGCAGCGCTGTGCAATTTTTTTCACGCTCTAATTTTATTCTAATTTTTGGGTAGTTCCCAAATGCCTTAGAAAAACGTGTGCTAATCTTGTAAGATAAAATTCCTACAATTTAAATTCCCACTATATCCCATTTTATGATTAACATACCACTTGTCTCCTAAACGTGTGACTCAGTGGTATTCCCGGCGAATCCCATTCCTTTCATCTAAACACCCGCAGTAATCACGAAATAAGAACAATGAACTTTCCTATGACTTTTCCGGTTTAAATAAATATATGTTCTTTTTTATTATTACGATTGCCGCATATCTCCAGCACAGTGCTGAGTGTGGGCCATATTTGCCTTAAACTCTGCTACGCACAAAACGAATCAGGTAAAGGTATGTATATATGTACATATATGCACCTAGGATTGATTATAGTCTAAAGTGTTGTGTAGATTCAAGGTACCTAAATAGAATTATTTTCTTTCTTTCTACGTGTATCATCATGGAAATATGATTTAAGTGTCACAGTTTGGTTAAGAAATCGCTGGATAAGAGCCGCGCAGGAGCGGTTATTGTGGTGATTTTGGAGGCTATGTCAACCAGTGAACGTCCTTCACATAATAATTATAACGTACTTAGAGTATCTAGAAAGGGCGTTGCCAAGCGCTACTTTTAGTACTAAAATGATTCTGCCAGTTTTCGCAGGAGGCGAGGTAGCACGGTACAGCACACATTTACATAATCACGCACACTAATGCAGAAAAATTAAGCGTCCCTACAAACGCACACGCAAGTAAAAGCTGTACACAAACACAAAACAAGCACACAACAACAAGAATTACTGTTGTTACACTATTGTTTAGTTACACATTAACACAAAAAAGTAGTGATGGGGTGTAAAAAGACCGATAAAATGAATGATTTCAAATGAATGAAATCAGAGTTGTTCAAAATCATATACTTTTCCTTTTTTATAGATTTGTAGGGCGTACGTAATCTCTTTAACTACTGAACCGATTTTCAAAATTATTCTACGAATAGAAAGCTACACTGTTGTTGAGTAACAAAAGGCTATATTCTATCTACGCAAGTAAAACCGCGGTGCGCTAATAGTTATTGTATGTACTTACTTAATTACAACAAATATTACGCAATTATGAATCTTAGGGTTCTAACTTAGAACATCTTCATTGAAATCGGTTCAGTCTTAGAACTTCTAAGACTGAACTGATTTCGATGAATCTTTCATGAATACATTTTTTGATAAATATTTTGTTTCTTAATTGGTGTGGTGGGGCGATAAAAATAAAGAGCAGGAGAAGAATAGCGGCTGTTAGCAAATGTACTGCCCCAAGCGGATATAAAAGGCTAGGAATTAAAAAAAAATGTTTAATATAAATGTATATTACATAATATTTACACTATTGGTTTTTAAAATGGACTAATTTATTGTAAATGTGATGTACACATTTATTTGGTTCTGTTTTTTGCATAAGAAATGATATTCTAGTATCTGTATACTTTTGCATAACCAATCTTCTTAATTCTATATTGTGATTGACTACTACCGAATACTACAGAACTAGCACCAAATGCTTACTTCAATTAATATAGGGCTTGGCATTTTCATTCCATATTTTTTTTTTATTTTCGGTTCATAATTTGAAACTTAAAGGGTCAAAATGATCTGAGTAAATAGTATTTGGCCAACCCAACCATCGCTCTGGCAAAACGTAACCCATTGTTTTCGCAAAAGAGGGTCCTTCGGAAATCTATAAAACAGATAACTTATTTTATTATTAATTTTTAGTAACACATGATAAATGTGTCATTATAAGCATTAGGAGCATCTTTGTATTATAAATTTAATATAATATTCAATCATTATCTACTTGTACTGTATTGATATTTCAATCCACAGTCTATTTATAGGTAAAGAACTAGCTATGCACCGCAGTTTCATCCAAGTTGTGATGAAAAAAAGTAGCCCATGTCACTATCCGGCTTACATACTACACCTGCTGTACAAAAAAGCACGTATGTTTCTGCGTTCAAAAAGTACAAAGCAAATAGCAATAAACAAACGAGACAGCACCACCAAAGGGATTTAAGGGAGCTCCATAAATCGACATGTTGAAGGCAGAATGACAGAGACAATCGCAGCAAACTAGTTTTTATGAACAGACACGAACGACTGTTCATGTACCTCGGACTGCGTACGCTCGGCTACTCCCGTTCTGAATGCTCCAAGTAATGTATTCCCGATAGAGATCCTTTCCCCGTGTTTCGTTAACTAATTTGAAATGATGTTGTATACATACATTACGAGTCCAATACAGAACCTCCTTTTTTAAATCAGTTAAATATGGGTACAAAAAAACACATTCACACACACAGGCATTTTATTCATTCCATCATTCACTCAATCAATTTCATTCAACTAGTCCCCACACTACGCCTTCAACCAAGAAATTTATACTCACATTACTCACCTACACCCTCTACCAAGACGTTGGCGTCGTATTAAAACTGTCGCAACTGCTATTCTATTTGAATCTAAATTAAACAATATTACAAAAAACAATTGACAAAAATATCACTTACTTGTGATAGGAAATACCGTGGTACCTTATGTTTGATGTCTCTGATCGTCTTTTACACCGTAATACCGCACAATTCACCATTTTCACTGAGCACTACTTCGCGAAACGACAGCTAATGGTCGCGGTTACGAGTGAAGTAGTTTTATATAACGTGTATGGCCATATGGCCGGCAGAGGGGTACGCCTTGCGTTGACATCTCCATTCTAGATACTCTAAGATAACGTATCACGGGTATTTATCGCAATAATTATTTTTGTATGTTTTTTTGGACTTCTCTCCGCTGAACGAGGCTGTGTCCACTAGTGAACGTCTTTCAGATAATATTATAACGATTCGCGGGTATTTATCGCGATAATAATTTATTCATAGTTTTTTTTACGTCTCTCGGCTGAAATTATAATGATGAGTTTGCTAGGGAGTCGGCGAGATTTCTCAACATTCTGGATTGTTCCAATTCCGATTATATCCAGAGGAAGGGCATAAGGCTACTTCTTTCTAGTAATAAAGCTTGTGAAGCCGCAAGCTGAAGCTTGTATGAGGAAATAATAAATGCATCTCTATGTCCAATTAGTTTCTACCTACTAGTTTTATGTAATAGGTCGTGTCAAACGGTCTCAGGGAACGAAAATGCATATTAAAAGCTTCAAATGATCTTGATTCATCCTGTACCCAGCCGGTTGGCATGTCGCCAAGTGCGGTTGACTAAAGAACTATGGATACAGGTATAGGTTAAGACGCTGTTTGTAGACAAAGAAATATTGAAAGAAGTGAAATGTAATTGAGGCCTTGAATCAAGACGATTTTGTCGATATATTAGGCATTCCTATAGAAAGCGACTACGTTAGAAGTGTTCCCCTTGCGAATAAAGCTATTATTTTTCGTATTAAATAGTAGGTAGGTATGATAAAAAAATATATTGAAGTAAACAAGAAATGAAAGTGACCGCTTTATTTCCTAGTCTGTTTATATAGTAGGTATGTAATTTGAAATCTCTGACGTGTCCAAGAATCCTATAAATTGTAAGATCACAAGGTTTGAGATTTGAGTTTGATTTAGTTTGCTACACACAGATATATAATTAAAAATATACACATACAGAATGTCCAGGGTCGTAAATATCAGTTATGTTTTCGATCGAACCCAGTGAGGGCATTCTCCACGTGAGAAAGGTAAAAGAGCGTATCGCATAAATTAGTCTAAAAACACCAATCTTGTTTGAAGCCAGTCAAAAGGCACCTTAAGCCTCGGCTTTTGCAGCTGTCACTCAGATGATTAAGCGTCGATTTGTTTCAAACAGGTGAGGTGGTACTGTATGTCTAATCGCTTTCTAACACGTGGGTTCATTACGACGTGATTTTGTCACCCATCCGATCTCAAGAGAAGAATGAATGGAAATACCACGATCAGAATCAGAGACATGTGTAGTAAACCGGGTTCAAGTAATTCATGTCAAGCGACACTATTGATGAACGATTCATGCAGGATTCAGCTTGTCGCACATTGAAAAGAACTGCTGCAGCACAGGACTTTAAATCGCTTGGAATTCTGACTGTTCCCTCCTTAATCATCTTGCACGCTGCAATGTATGCAAGGAAAAACTTGAGTGCGTACTCGAGAGTCGGAGACGGTCACCGGTATGAAACGCGGAATGCTAAGAAACTCCGAGCGCGACCCCGTAAGCTCACAAAAATATCGAAGTTGATTCATGTGATGGGGCCCACAGTGTACAACCGCCTGCCAGTTAAAATTGTGAATGCGCCATCGACACAATCCTTAAGTATAAGATAAAACAGTGGCTTGTAGAAAAATCCTTTTATGACTTCCGTGAATTCACGGATATTAAATGTTAATTCGGATTAATAATTCAATTGAATTAATTTACCTATACTTATCAATTATTGTTATTACTTTATATATATTTAATTTTTAATTTAATCCATGCAGTGTCATAGAAATGGTTATATTTTAATCCTTATGATGTGTAAGGTACCTATGTACAATAATTGACCTGTAACTTCTAATGTTATGAATAAATGAACTATGAACAAAAATAAAAAAATGAAATATTAATAAAATTTGCCAACATCTGATACTAGGATCTTGAAAGAAAGGTTGAAGCTGATTTTCTGTAAAATTATTATTATTGCTTTCATATTTGAGACAAACAGCACCGGGCTTGCTTAGTTCCCCGTCAGATTCTAAACATCCCAGTAAACGTCTAATAGTAAAATAGGTCGCCAGCAATGATATCAGTTCTAGGAATATGAGATTTACTGTTGTCGCTACAGATTCATCTATTTATATGTCAGAAGGAGGAAGTAAGAAATAGTACTTTGTTGTACCTCAGTCTATACTTTATAGTAGTAGATATAGAACTTATTTCCAAATAATTCCTCACAAATCAAAAGTAGTCAGTTATGGGATTACCACGGGATTGGTTCCTACTATACAAAAACGAAAGAATTATCCAAAACTGACAATAATTCATACAGCGGAATTGAGAAACGCCGCCTTTTTTTAAATCGGCTAAAAGGTGTAAAATGGGAAAGTTTGTTTATAATGGGATGTCAAAAAATCGTAACTTTAGTAGTGATGTAAATCGAGGAAACGTCTGAGTATACGAATGAAGATCTATCTTCTGATGCAACTAGCTAATACGCCCTAGTATTTTCATGAAATACCTTCAAAGCAGAATCTTGTTCGAATATAAACAGGAAACTATGACAGGAAAATGAACTTTATGAGACATTAATCATATTTCATTGTTTTACAAAAGCATGCAAATAACAAACTATTTTAACAGGTTTTCTTCATGGTCTCATTTCACCAAGAAATATTTATACTAATACAAGAACTACCTTATTAATTTATACCTACTTCTATCCACCCAATCCAATGAGTCTTCTATACTTCAATTTAGAATCCAAGATATTTTATGTCAACAAAGACATTTATGAATGAAAACAAAACAAAACCTGATAACAATAACAGAAAACAACAAGGTAACAGCAAAGTTATCACTAAAAACAAAAACACTAAATTCAACAACGCATAATCTCACTAGTGTAGTAACAAAATATTTAATTAAATGAATGGAAGCTTTCAAAGAACTTCCCTAGTCGTTGTACTAAAGACTAGTTATCTATTTCTTCCTACACTACGTTAAACGACTCGTAGTCTTCACTCAAGAACATGTCTATTCACGTCAGTGGCAGTGTGTCGGTCTTCAGCAGAAGACCGACACACTGCCACTGACGTGATTATTCTTTGAGACTCTCAAAACTCAAAGAAATTGGGAAGCTGAAATGGACGTTGACTGTACCTAACATCAAGAAGGTCAAAATTTCTTGTTCACTTCTTTACCATATAAAAGATTGAAGTGAACCAAAAATACAAGTGATTGACCTTATTTCCTAGTTTTAATTATGTAATTTGAAATTATTGACTTGTTCTTTCACGTATGTACGAGTCAAAGGAAGGTGTAAGGAACTAAGGCACTTCGAGTTTCGATCATTGACTGTATGTCACTTCTTACCTGTTTCTTGAGGTCAGTCAGGTCTCCAGACAGGTCTAACTCCACATCGTCACGTCCCACCACGCAAAGCGCCAGTTTCTTTACGATCACCTTGCGAGGATCTCCTGCATCTGGTGATAACAGGAAAGCATTAATACAACCTTTTCTTTTAATTAATTACTTTTAATTCGCAATTTGTTTTAAAACTTTACACACAGTCAAATATATTTCAGTCTTCTGTTGAGGATGAATTTTAAAATTATTTCGTTATTATTAAAAATAAACTGGAGGTTGTCCCCTACAAAAAAAAATTGCCAAGGGTGTTTATGACGCAAAACTGTAAAACAGGGTAAAATATGGGATTCGAAGTCGGTTTTTTTTTTTTTTAAGAATCAAATGATCTCTGACGTAATTTTGAGGCATTTTTCACTTCTTCCACTAGTGGACAAAAAAATTAAGTGAAGAGAATATCAATAACACCTTATTTCTTATTTGATAATAATAACTATGTTTATAGTATAAAATTTGACTTGTCTAAGTGCTTATTTTGTAAGCCTAAAGAAATAAAGTTATTGATTCGGATTCATAAAATAGACCTAAGACCCAAAACCATACCCTGGTAATCTAATAAAACGTCAAAACCATTAATAATCTACCAGTTTGTACCAGAATGAAAATACCCTAGGGTCCTTATGTTCACTATGTGTTCACCTTTCAATACTAATTCAATCTTTTTCCTGTGGCATGCAAGTACTAGCAGATGCTTGTGTTCATTTAATATCATTGCCACTGCGAAGCGTTATAAGTTTTTAATTCACTGAATGGCTTCAGTGCGTATTTCCGTGTTTACCCGACTGTGGGAACCTGGGAACTGTTGTTATAAGTTAGGATGGCTTTTTTTCTTCACGTCAAATCTACGTTCGCATTTTGCTAAAATAATTATTACTTCGACATAGTTAGATTTTATAACTCTAAATGTTATCCAGCCCAAATGCGTGGGAAGCTACAGCAGGAAGATTGTACAGACAGAGATTAGAACGAGTCAAATATCAACTAACTGCTCTTACAGCCGGTTTCTCGAACGCAGATCATCTTCATAATTAACTAATCAATGATCAAATCTCTGATCAAGTATCATTTGGGTTGCTCGAACGTTGATTACGTACTATGATTTTGAACAGAGATTAGTTGACCAGTCTGTCAAATCATTGAAGCAAATCTCTTGTCAAACATCAAAATGGGTTTCTGGAACGCTAATTAGGCATTTTTCTCTAGTCAAGCGCTTGTTAAATCAATGATCAACTAATCGGTGATTTTGCTCTAATTAGCTGAAATAATTACTACAATTTACTGCGTTTGCTAAGTTCTAAACCTTGTTAATATAAAAAAATATGCCCAAAAGTGGTTTAATTAAATTTCACAATACTTATGGCTCGTTTTATCAATAAAAAATTCTTGTACCTAAATTAAAATAACCTCTTAAATTGTAGGATGTCGCTTTCGGATATAACTGTGAGCAGCAGCAGTGAATCTGATGAGGAAAATACACCTGGACCCTCAAGGAGATTCAGGGCTGGAGTAGGCTTTTTCTCAGGGAGAAGTGGAACAGGGTCCGAGTCTGGCACAACTTGAAGGCAAACCTCCCCTAATCGAGACCCCCTCAGCACGGAGGCATAATGCCACCAAACTAGTCGTTATATCAGCCTGGGATCACCCACTGCTGGGTATAGGCCTCCTTTCGCTTCACCATAATACCTACTTATAAATAATATTTCCATCTCTGACACAGACACTGGCAAATCGTAGCAAAAAGCAAGCGGTGCCATTAAAGAAGTTGAAGTAGAAACAAGGATTCGCAGCGCAAACATGTGACATTTTTGAAGTTTAGGAGTGAAGGATTGAACTGAAGGAATGATTAAATTATGTGTGACCATATGAAAATATACACTGATTTGACAATCGTAAGATGATCATTGATTAGTTAATTTTTGTTTAATCATCGTTCGTGCAATCCGATTTGATTTGACCAGTGTGTCAAGTTAATTGCCTTGTCAACTGATTTGCGATTTGATTAACGTTCGAGAAACCGGCTGTTAGTATGTTAAAGTTTGAAAGAATCGATACCTCCAAGTCAGCCCGTCGACAGACTGGCAGGGGCCAGAGGACGGGCATCAGCTATTTCCATGAACTGGACACTGGCAGAAAAGTGGCAAACCAGACATTTATTACCAACTAGCTGTGCCCGCGGCTTCGCCCGCATAGAAGTCAAGTCTCAAGTTGCATGGGATAAATACTTGAATACTAGAATTTTAGTTTTTGCGCGGAACCGTATTTTTTAGTTATTTAGCTATTCAGGAGACAATTGAGTATTATGATTATGTGGAGATTATGGTAAACCCTTCTTGTTTGGGGATGCATTAAAAATTCCTTGTGCCTTAGCCCTTCTAAATACTCTGTTTCTCATTTCCATGATCACGGGCCATATAGTGACCCGCTCCTTTGGGAGGCATGCGTGGAGCCAAAGCCAACAGCACAGAGGCCCTTTATGAGAATTAATCTAAAGGCGAGAGCTACACATAGCGGGTATCATCCTTGGTTGCACAATATGATACACCCGAAGATGATATCCGCCAGGTGTAGACTATTGCAAAAGAAAATGAAAATAACAAAAAAAGCCATGTTATTGTGGTGAATCGATGGACTGGGTAATTGGGCTATGGGGAAAACTATGGACGCCTGCCATAAACATACACTTAAATCACTTAATACTGTTACAAGCGGCAGACGGTGGCTTGCCGAATGCTGGATGGGTTCCTCAAAATGTTGGCGTAAATACTTATTATTAGAACATTCAGAGAAGGTACTATTTTATGAGGCTTCGCATGCCTGTATAAAAAAATTCAGCCTGATCAGGTCGGTAGTTTTGGCCTACCAAATATCCATCCATACATCTAAACTTTCATATCCTACTAATATGTATAATAAATTATGTGAAAGTTTGTTTGAATATTTGTTACTACGTATCTCCGTAACTACTTAATTTATTTAGATGAGGTATGTAGATAGTTTAAGTTCTAGATAACACATAGGCTAATATTGAAAAAAGTAACCAATGAGGGGTTAAAAATGGTGGTGAAGTTTGTATGGAAATTTTAACATGAATTCACACAAATTTATGTGTTTAATGGTGGTTGTTGGTAATTTCTATTTACTAACAAGCACCTGATAAGATTATACCCGTGAAATTGATATCACTCTGTCAACTGATATGGTTCTGATAAGGTGATATCAATGAGTCAAGAACTAAACTTATAGGATATTGGAATTAGCTATATGTCAGTAAAAATACCCAACCAATGCAATGGTAAAAACTTTCTTCCAGTGTCAATTTCCCAAAAATCCTTTTTGTATAGTACAAAAGATGAGTTGGACGCAGCAAGGTGAAGCCAGGGCACTTTAACACTCATTATGGGAGGCCTATACCCAGCAATGGACTAGTATAAGCTGATAATGATAAAAGCTTCCTTTCAAAAATAATAATATAATGCTGCTGAAGTGGCAGCATTATATTATTTTATTTCTACCACCATCAGTTTAACATGTTAACTGTCCATGACCTACATATAGGTCCCTGGGATGTTAGCCATGACGTTCATGCCCTACATAAAGGGCATGGCTCCATTACATACAGGGCACGAAAATAAAGCTATGACGTCCATGCACTTCATATACAGCATACTGAAAATCGGCTTTTTTCATGTCTTACGGGTACCTCATGCATGACATATCCTTGTCAGATATATGCGAAATGAGGATGGATGTACCGTGTTAAGGAGCAAATCAGCTGGGACAGTTAACGTGTTAAGCTGAATACCTTATTTTTAATAATTCCGATTCCAAAAAAATACGTGTTTATTGTGTAGTTGTGAAAATACTTCCCACTTAGTTACTTTTTCCAGGTTTAAGACACAAAAGACCTTCTTGAAAAAATTATATAATAAGCTAGAAAATAAACCCCTCGAAGGAAGATAGATCCATCATGTAGGGTGTTTACGTGATCAGCAGAAAGAGCCCTACAACTTGACTCCTTGTTGGGTCTCTAAGAAATCACGAGAATGAAACCAAAACAATCACGACAATATTGTTATGAGCGGACTAGTTTATTAAAAAACAATTACATTCAGCTTTTTTTAGAATTTGCAAGAATTGATGAGAAGAGCTGAAGACCAGCCCATATAGCGCTTATTAGGATTGTGGCTAATGTCCAGTGGCCATCCTTAAAATGGATGACCATAAAGTTTATGGCATTACCCCTAATAGTGCTATTCAGGGGAGGACAATACCCAGCAGTGGCCTAGCTTATGCTGTAGATGAGGTAATGTGCTGCCATTGTTTCTCCTTCATCCTACTAATATTATAAATGTCAAAGTTTGTATGGATGGATGTATGGATATTTGTTACTCTTTCACGCAAAAACTACTGAACCGATTAGGCTGAAATTCGGTATAGGTATAGTTTGGGACCTGGAATAACATATAGGCTTATTTTTTATCATGATAAAACGCAGGCGAAGGCGCGTACAGCAGCTAGTTTATCATAATAGTCAAGTACTGAACCTTGAAAACACATGCTTCTTACATCATGTAGAGTAGAAGCAAGATCATGATGATGTTGGATAACCCACTTACCCACAATAACAACACCAGTCTGTGCCTGTCCCAGCAATGCCTCCTTGTATTTCCTGAGGGACTCATCCTCCTGATCAGCCGCGAGGATCTCCTCAATGGTCTTTTCAGGGGGAGGTTTGTATGTGGACTTGATCTCTTCTTCAGGAGTCTCATCAGGGGTGTGTGCTACGTCGGGTTCTCCAGACATTTTCTGAACGGTCAATGGTAAAATAGTCAAAAACATAGCACTCCTTATTGCACAGTTGGCTAAAAAGCTAAGTAGTTAGCGTATGTTAGTGTTTAGTGGCCTGAAGGTAATTGTCATCATTTTGGTGGATGAAAATCCCTCTCTCATTTCACAGTGAAAAATTAAATACGATGGATTTCAGTAAAAAACTTAAATCAACAGAGCTTGTGTTCACTGTCACTGCATTGGAAGTTAGGTACTACAAAGTTGTATGTTTATGAGATTGCACATCATTGCTATCTTCATGATTGGTATGAATCATGCAATGCAGAAATAAATTAGGCATAACCTAAGAACTTCTCAATAAGTTTAAATACCAACATTTAGCAACAGCCTCAATTACATGCTCCATTCAACGTTATATTTTATTCACACGTTTCGAGTATCAAATAATAAGTAAAGGAATCGTGTAACAGGAAAATGGAGATAGGCTATGAACTCATTCATTGATTTTCTGTAACATGATGTACAGGATTTTCAATTTTGTGGTTAGGGGAGGGTTACACAAGTAAGGGAGGGTTGCACACGGTGTTGAAGAAAACCAGGGAAAACTAACAAAATTTTGCGGCTTCGTCATTGAGCTTCGCTGAAGAAGCAAGCCAAACGGTTCAGAATACACTTGCACTGAGAGGGAATCACACGATCTACTCACGTTATTGATTAATTCCAAGGCACAAGCTGCAGAACACACACAAATTAACAACACGAAATTTAGCCAAATTTCAACCTAAAACGCCGAAAAAGTTGATAAAAAATGACGGACAAAACGCTGTTTCCGAGCAGTCGGTCATCGAACTTTTCTTCACGCCTAGTAATCTGCCTAACAAAAACACTAGCTCTACGAAATTGTATATACTCTGTGGTGCAAGTTTAGAAGATGACGTGTAGCGCCTCCCTCACCCCCGTTCTTCACCCCTGTTAGCAATAATCAGTAGCAAGCCATTATAATCAGCGGCAACTGTTTATCACCTGTTTATTGTGTTGATGTTCAGTTTTTGTTATATCAGTAATAACAATAACAAACAAAATGTTTCACAAGTGTTGTGTTCCTAGATGTGATAATCAACGATATGACGTTAAATTACATAGATTTCCTTTAAAAAAGGAAGTACGAGATCAATGGCTAAGATATCTCAACTGTGAAAAGCTTTGAAGGATGAATAATTTAGTAAACAAAGTGTTTGTTTATAATAAACACTGAAAAACGGTTTATTTCAACAAAATGCCTAATCGTTTAAAACTTGGGGCATATCCAACTGTGTTTACTGAAATGGAAATGACGTCTGGAAACCCATCAATCAGTTCCTGTACTGAATCAGGTATAAAAACATTCCTTCCTGAAATATTATTATTCTAAACTTTTCAGTACCATGAATTAAAAAGCAAACCCTTTTAATTTTCAGTACAAAAGTCAAATACGATCATACACGAAGATCATAGTTGTTCGAGGAAGCTTCGTTACTGTGAACATATTTACTGTTCAGATGGTATCCGAATATCCAGGAGAATGTTGAAGTCCAGGCATGTAAGTATTTCTTCTATAAATAAATAGTAGCAGTTTTTATTTTTATTCTGTGGTAGCAGTGTTAAAGTTAAAATGCTTGAATTTATTCCATTGATTTCAATTAAATAAGTTATTCATAATAATAATCATGTTTTGGTGTGTAAAACCAACGTTTTACAAATGCTCAGCTGCCTGTTGCTTTTGAAAGGTGGCAGCCATAATTGCAAATGTACGAAAAAATTGAAATATAATTATCAATAAAAATCATGTTTTATTACAGACTTCGACCAACCATCAACTTTCATGGTTCCATACCCAAAGAGTGAAAACGGGACCCTATTGCTAAGCCTTCGGCTGTTCAGCGATTTGTATCTCAGGTAGTGTTGAAATTTTCACAAAATATGTAATTCTCTGGCGGATATATCATCAAATAAAATAAATATTCGAATTAAAGGGGTATCCCATACAAAAAATATTCTATTTTCGGGTTTTATAGCCAAGGCTGTATCTCTTGAATGGTAATAGTTAGACAGACTAAATTTTGTCATAGTAGGTAACACTATATCATATATGGATTTGTCATTGTTACCTTGTATGGAAACATAGACAGAGAAAGCTATATGGAAATGTAAATATCTTTTTAATTTCTCTTTATTTTCAGATTGCACACCTCGCGGGTTCAGCAAAAGAGATTGATTAAATGCAAGCTTTTTTATAAAGTGTTTGAAAAATCTAGTCGTCAAAGGAATTTTCATGAAGCCTTGAAACGTCATCTTTACCACAAATGCAAAATAAGGCGTTATGTAAATACAAAAAGAAATAAAAAAATAAAAAACTGGCTAAGTAATTTGCTTGTTATTGTTTCTTGCTACCTACATTACTTACCTACCTATTTTATAATGTATTAGGTACAGATAACCTACCTAGTATAGTTAAATTATTTTCAATATTGACTATTATTTATTCTGTGACTTGATGCTGCTAGAATGCGCAAGCCGCGCCATGCTGCACCAAAACGATAAAAAAAAACAGATGTCATCTTCTAAGTTTGCAACGGTACAACGTCAATATATGACAGATGACCGTCTGATCTGTAGTTTGTGCTTTTCTTCTTTTTACGTTTCGTTTTGAGATTGACAATCTATCATAGACATCGAAAATTGGTCTATGGTGCAATACGGCAGTTATTGTCATAGAGTAGGGGTTATTGTAATACTTCATCCGAGGTTATTGTATACTCCCGTTGAAGCATCTTGCCGACAAACTGTTGAACAGTTTGGCAGTAAAAATTTACTGTAATGTACTCTTTAAGTTGAAAAATAAACAAAAACTAAAAAAATACACTGTTCGAGGCGGCATTTTGCGACCAGTAAAAGTTGCCCGGAACAAGTGAGACAACGTTCAATCAAGGCTGTCGTGGCACAAAACTGTATTTCCTATGAGGATGCCTCTACCCATTTTCCAAGAAATTCGCACCCATATACTGAAGTTACTCAAGAATTATTCTCCCAGGACCTTTTCTCCCAATCTCCCCCTCAACCCTCACGAAGACCTGTCCCCCAATCTCAACGTTCGTATGTAAAAACTGTTTACGCTTCTCCAAAACCTACATCCCCACAAGTTAGGACCTAAGATAAGGTCGCCCATAGAGATATTGTTTCTACGCCAATCTCTTTGGTGCCTAATGGCTGTGCACTAAACAAACCTTCCCAAAATAATAATATGTTAGAAACTCTTTTAAACTTAATCATAAACATTATTCTTACGAACTCACATCCTTTACCGAACAACGTTGCTTCAAAATTATCACAACAGTAACTCATCTCATTGACGTCCCAGAATGAATCCTCTGACTGTTTTGCAATGGAACTGTCAAAGCATTCGAGCTAAACGCCATGAACTTACTCACTTAATTCATAGGTATAGCCCGTCAGTCATTGTCATCTCGGAGACATGGTTCAGGCCTGGTTCCCATTTCCGGATCTCAGGGTTCTCTTGTCTCCGAGCGGACAGGGCTGACGGGCATGCCGGGAGTGCCCTATTAGTTCAGCGCTCCCTTTCATTCTCTCAAATCTCCCTTCCGCCCCTCCCCGATGACATCAACGCTGTTGGTGTCAAGTCCTTTGGTCTATCTTTTATATCTATATATATTCCCCATCCCAACTCTACTATGATTCCGGATATCCTTCTTATTTTCTCTTCCATTCCTTCTCCTAAGGTTATAATTGGTGATTTTAATGGACATAACACTGTCTGGGGTCACAGCAACTCCGATTTGTTTGGCCTTTCCCTTTCGGAAAGTATTGATGAAGCTAACCTCTGTATTCTTAATTATGGGTCTCCCACCCGCAGGACTCTTCCTAATCAAAATCCTTAAAGCGTTATCGATCTCTCTCTCTGTTCTCCTTTACTTCTTCCTGATATTTTATGGAAAGTCTTACCTCACTCATTTGGTAGTGATCATTTCCCTTTAATTCTTTCAATTACTAACTCGAATAGCGTCTCACCTCTTTGTAACCCATCTCCATCTTCAAAATACATCCCAGCTCATGCTGACTGGTCATCTTACTCATCTTCGCTGGATTCTTGTTTGGAAACTTTTTCTATATCTGAAGAGTCCCCTGCTTCTTCCTACGCAAATTTTATTGAATGCATTATTGCATGTGCTCTGCAATAATGCATTATATATATCCCTATAAAAAAGCCCTCACGTGATTTTAAGGTTTCCACCCCATGGTGGGATTCAGAATGCACAGTAGCGGTTAATGAGCGTAAGGCGGCTGAGAATGCTTATTGTCATTCTATGACAATGGAAATTTATTTGAATTATCAAAAATCAGCGGCAAAGTTTAGAAAACTATCTGTTAAAAAGAAAAAGCAAGGCTGGATATGATTTTGTGAAAGCCTATCTCCTAGATCTCCTCCATCGCTTGTATGGAAGCAAATAATCCGCTTTAGAGGGTCTTGTGCTATTGATAATGATCCTTGTTTTTGGCTGGAGGCCTTTTCTGATAAACTCGCTCCCCTAAGGATGGGAGTTATTGGATATTTTGGCTACCGGTTATTAGTTGGGTATTTTGTTTCAATACCGCTAGTACCAACTGGTACCCAATAACGTTACAATACTCTATACCTGTTCTGATTTCTACCCAATATATTTCTAACCGATTTGGTTAGAAATACCATCTAACCGATTTGGTTAGAAATACCATCTAACCGATTTGGTTAGAAATACCAAATACTTGTTGCAGCTACATAACTTTACGGGTGAACGGTCCGCTAGTACCTATGCGTAGATGATAGTTAGGTAAGTATAGGTATTGAAGCGTTGGGTAGTTATGGCTCACGGTCGGTTAGGCGCGATGCTCGCTTTGCACAGTTGTTCCCTAGCGGTATGCGGATTTTACAATAGCGTTAGATATTTTAGGACCATGCTAACAGGTACTGAGTTAGTTATTGAATACCGGACTCATCTCTACGCTCCCCCCTCTGCCCCTTTCTGCAATTCTATTCCATCCCCTCCCTCTTTCCTTCCTTCCACTGACAGCTTAGACGCCCCCTTTTCTTTTAGTGAACTGACCCTTGCTCTTGACGGACTGACTGACTCTTCTTCCCCTGGTATAGATAAAATCCCTTATTCCTTTCTTGTTAAAGCCTCCATAGAAGCTAAACAGATATATCTATCTCTAGTTAATAAATTGTTTCATTTTGGTTTAGTTCCAAATCAATGGAAGTCCCAAAATATTGTACCTATTCTCAAGCCTGGCAAAGATCCCTCGGATCCATCCAGTCGGACCCATAGCGCTGTCGTCTGTTATGGCCAAAGTGACGGAACAGGTGATTAACCGCCGCCTACAATGGTGGGCTGAGAAAGGATCTATCCTCTCTAAAACTCAGTTTGATTTTAGAAAAGGTATGGGAACTCTAGATAACCTTAGTTTACTGACTTCGGATATTCATATAGCTTTTAAAGAAAAAAAAATATCTCCTAGCTATATTCCTCGACATTGCTGCTGCATACGATAGCGCTCCCAAGACTTATGAGGAAACTTCTCCATGTTACCGTTCCCCAGAAACTGGTCCGCTTATTGGTAACCTTCTTATGGAAAGATATGTGGTCAAAATCTTGCCATGGGCTCCTTCCCCCTAGGTTAGTCTGGAAGGGCTTACCTCAAGGTTCTGTTTTGAGTCCTCTACTTTATAGCCTTTACACTTATGATCTTGACCAGACTGTCGAATCTTTCTGTAATGTACTACAGTATGCTGATGATCTAATTCTATACATATCATCCTCATCCCTTGATGAGGCATGTGCTCGACTCAATTCAGCTCTATCATACCTCAGTAACTGGCTTATGGATCACGGTCTATCCTTGTCTGCAGCAAAGAGTTCAGCTGTCATTTTTACAAAAAAACGGATAGTCCCACCTATAACTATTTATATTGACGGTGACACTGTCCCTATATCCAGTCATGTCAAATTTTTAGGTTTAACGTTAGACTCTAAATTGACCGGTTCTCAACATTTTATTTCAATTAGCCAAAAATGCGAAAAAAACACTAATATTCTTCGATCACTTTCCATTGTATGGTGGGGCTCTCATCCATACACCCAAAAATTGGTATATAATGCCATAGTAAGAAGTCATTTCGATTATGGCTCTTTTCTTTTAAACTTATGCAGTAAAGTAGGGTTGGGTTTAATTCAATCGAAATGTCTTCGCATTATAATTGGAGCGATGAAGTCTTCGCCCATAAATGCTATGCAGGTTGAGTGTGGTGAGCCTCCACTATTTTTACTCTGACAATATCTTTCTGATAGGTTTTTATTCAAATTAGCCCAAAACTCTAATCACCTCCTTCTCCCAAAACTAAATCATCTTCTTAGTTTATTTCGATATACTGATAAGATTGCCTGTCTGCTCCGTAGTTGCAAAAAAAATTCAGAAATTCCAAGTCCTGTCATGCAGTTCCCATCTCATCCTTTATATTCCATTCCCTATGATGCTTTAGTCTTCCGCCCACAGGTTTTATTGAGTATTGGAATATTTAGGAATTCTGTTGATGCGAGGGGAATATTTAATTCGGAAGTTGATACAAAATTTTGTGGATGGCACTCAATTTTTACTGACGCGTCTAAATTGTCAACAGATAGTGTGGTTGGAGCAGTGGTTTGGATGCCTTTTACAAATATTACTCTAAGTTTTAAATGCCCCTCCTCCTCATCAGTTTTTACTGGTGAGGCTGTTGCTTTGTTAGAAGCTATTCGGTTTGTAAAATCTCATAGTTTAAACAAATCTATAATTTTTTCTGATTCTAGAAGTTGTCTGGAATCAATTATTTCTAACCCTTTTAAAGACATTTCACGTTTCCCTCTGATCCTTCAAATTCGTCAGGCCCTTTATGAGTGCAATAATCTCTGCATTGATGTAGTTCTTGCCTGGGTTCCAGATCATTCTGGGATTCCAGGTAATGAAACTGCTGATTCCTGTGCAAAAGCGGCGACTCAGTTAGGTTCGCTTGAACATTTTCATTTATTCAGCCACGACATATGCCTCCTTCCTAAAAATGATCTCCAGAAGACTTGGACGGACCTTTGGAATGAATCAAAACTTATTAAAGGTAAGCATTATGCTGATGTCCAACCGGACATCCCGCGCTTGCCGTGGTTTTTTAAGTTTCGAAAATTCAATAAAACTACCACCTCGACCATTTGTAGAATAAGGCTAGGCCACTCTTGTACTCCTGTCTTCCTAGCGAGACTTCGGATCAGGGACCATTCTTTATGTGAGTGTGGCATAGATGAAGGTCACGTAGATCACATATTTTTCAGCTGCCCTATTTTTTCTCTCTCCTTATATGATTCGCTCCCCCCTGATGTCCCTCTTCCAACTTCTATGAAATGTATTTTATCTCTCTGCTTCTCACCGAAAATTAACTATGCCTTATGTAAATTTGTATATAATAATGATATAAAGTTGTAATTAGTTGTAAGACCTTTCTCTTTATGTG
This sequence comes from Eupithecia insigniata, assembly GCA_947859395.1. Classification (NCBI taxonomy): domain Eukaryota; kingdom Metazoa; phylum Arthropoda; class Insecta; order Lepidoptera; family Geometridae; genus Eupithecia; species Eupithecia insigniata. Next base: position 1,689,969 of record OX401999.1, on the reverse strand, counting down.
TTTATATATTAAAAAAATAGGTAATTGCCTGAGTTATTTTAGCATTGTTTTTCTTTTATTATTTTCTATAGCTTTTTAATATAACGTATTTTGTTGTTCACAATCAATGTTTTTTCTTTGTAAATACTGCTTTAAAACTATAACAAATGCAATCCGATAAAAAACTTGCGATGCTATCATGAGACAGACACTGGCAGAATTGTGTCAAACCAGACGCAGAGCCATTAACCAAAAAGTTGAAGTTGAAGTATACTCCCGTTCTAATCTAGCTAGTTCATTATCGTCTTTCTGATTATGTACTGTATTTTTCATGTTACGTTGTTGTCAAAGCTGACATGACAGACAGATGTTTGTTGTGATCTGACAAAATTTTGTTGTTTTGTTTCAGAAATTTTAACGAATAATTTTCATTTCAGCCTTGGCATGGCCTTATTGCAATTTTCCATGATGTAATTATATACAATACTTTTTATACTTATGTCGTTTACAATGATAGTAAGTACGGTGCTCTTTACTTCACAAATTTTGAAAAACACTAGGTACTGCTGCTTCTGAACTTACTGCTTTACCCATGCAATACTCCTACTATTGTTGCAGAAATCGCGAATATTCCCGTTCCAAACGATGGCACGGCACGGCTACAACATCCAGATCAAAGGTGTTATGTTGACAACTGATGCCACAAATTTGGAAAAGGAGAAAGAGCTTGAAAAAATTGCAAGAGAGGTAGGTAACATGGGTACCACACATTGACATAGAAAATTTTTTTATTTATTAATAGTAGTTACTATTATCTATTGCATTTTTTTGGTGCTTCATTGCATCCTAAAGGTTAAAAAAAGCCTTGATTTATTTTACATATCCTAGGATTAAGATTGGCACCAAATCAAACAAGATTGATATCCATGATTGATAGATTCTCATTCAACCATTAAATGACTTGAAATGTTTGTCTCCTCTTTATCAGGCGTCCATTGATGATCCACCACAAGCATGCTGTCGCTCCGGCTGCGCCAACTGTGTCTTCATTGTGTGGGCAGAAGCAATCACATCACAGATGAAGGATGCTGGGCCTGAAGTAAGCGAGAAAATACTGAAAATGGTAGATGACCCATCATTACGCGCTTATTTAGAGATGGAACTTAGAATAAGGGGTTTGAAAAAGTGAGGTGATTTGAACCTTCATTCATTGTTGGTAGATTGTATATTGTTTAGGCAGATTAGATGGTGATATGACCAACTGTAGTCTGTTGATGAAAAAGAAAATCAGCTATTTTAGTTTAGGACTTGGTTTAATTTAAGCAGCTGTTTATTTGATTTTATAGCATGTTGTGGTGCAAAAATTCTTAAAAAAATCTCAAAATGCTTAGCCATTTTGCTTTGAGTTCGAGATGGACTATGTTGTATTTTACTTATGGAGTGGAGATATTCTCCATATTTACCTCATTAGAATACTAGTTCAGTGATATTAATTGTATGAAATGTACATAAATATTCTATTTTTTATATTTATTTTATTAATAAGTTCTTTATCAAATTCATGTCTGAAAAGTGTACCTAACATGTGTACGAGTTATTTAAAAAGCTACCTATTGTTAGATTTTACTGACCATTTAATTTTGACTTAATTTCACTAGAAACCTTTGTAAGTCGATTGAAAAGTTGGAAAAAAGCTTTCAAATTTCTAGTAATTAAATAAAAATCCAACATAAATTAAAACTCTGATCATATGATAAAAAATTTAATACCAACAGACAACATAGTACATTTAATATCAGATAGAAATAAATTGTACATAATATTATATTGTATAATAATATTTAGCTTAGCTTAAAGTGTAAAATACTGATACTATATAAATACAGACATTCTACTGATGTGGAGTTTTGACTAGACGGACACTTAGCTAGTAACTACATACGTTAATGCAACAGGGAACCTACCAGAGGAAACACAGCAGCCCCCCCCCTAGCACGGGAAGTGTTCTCTAGGGTAGAATAGACAATAATGACATCGCATCGCCATACATTGCGTACATTATTGAAGTGGAAGGAATTAATTTCAAATAATCTACGCATCCGATAGCAAAGTGACGTAATTTTTCTCTATTCTACCCTAGACAACAATCCCCGTGCTAGGGGAGCAGCTTCCTTCTGTGTATATTTAATACCTACACTGCTATCCCCAATCCGTGCCTTGCATAGGGATTATGGCATTACACCCATAAGAGCCAATAAGGCGCATACCATCTATGTCCATAGTGGACTATAATTTGACTATAATTATGATGAATGTGACAGACTCCGTGTGATAACCCCTTTCTGTTAAAACCGCCTCTGTCCTTATTGATAATCTATGTTCTAAAGAGTCATCATCATCATCAGCCTTCATTAGTCCACTGCTGGTCATTAGGCCTCCCCATAGTGCCCTGTCTAAGACAGAGTAGCGCACCTAAAATCCAATACTCCAAAAGCATGTTTGAGCGGTATAAAATTATAAATGCCACGCGTTATACCCAAATGTTATACCTACTAACACACAAGTTACAGTAAATCAATTAATCGGGTATTTTATCGCAATTTTTTTTTATTGCGTTTCAACCCTGACCGCTATCGACCACAACATCAAGGGCATGACTGACATAACTATCTGATATTACCAAATAAAAAAATTGGATGGAAAATTGACGGATAATTCTCATAAGTATGGACAATAACATACATTTTGTTATTATTTATTATACAGACCTAAGATTGATGCCCATAATCTCTACACTATTTTTCAGAATTTATACCTAATATTAGACTTGCTTGTTTCTGTACAAAAACGCTTTTTAAATGATCCATTGTGGCTTAGGCGGGTTTTAAATAAACGCTATCGCACGCTACGAACTTTTTCAGTCAGTATTTGGCCCGCACATTCTACTAGGCATTTATAAAATAGATTCCTAAATAAATTATAACATCCACGACAGATATGTACACCCACACTTAATATCGTAACGTAGGCAATCTAGTTTTCTACTTCATTGTATTCGTTTGATTCGTTTAGTGAGTACCTAGTCTGATTACCCTACCAAGGTATGTTATAATATACTCTTATTACAAAAAAGATCTGCGTGCGTACTTTCCTTGAAGGTTTAGAACCTTTTAATAAAGCTGACTGGATCAAAAGTCAATATTGCGTACCTAGTATTATTGTATTTCTTATCCATCGCGCACAAAACATCTACTATCCTAAAACACACAGAAAACAAACTCGTGGCATTTCCACTCTCGTGGCTCTTTTGTAGAGCAACGGTTGTAAATGTAATGTTAATCCGGTTCCGACTCGTCGACGGTTCTGAAGATGCAAACGGTTCAAAAGCAAGTCCGCGGATCATTTATCTATCGACACTCAAATTAGCTTAGTCGATAATGGACCTCATCGAGAAAAGAGGCATAAAAAACCGACTAATTCGCGGAATGGCCTATTCTTACAGAGACGTTAATTTAACCTCAATTCTAGGTATATTCTCCTGTCTATAGGTAAAAACCTGATTATATTAGGTTGACTTAAGAACGGAACGGATAGCCATATTCCCCATACAAACGTACTTTCCGCTTCATTTGGAAACTATGTCCCCGATCTTTTGAAATTTTCCATACGTAATCGGATGAATAGCTATGTTTGCAGCGGTTTACTTAAATGAGAGCGAAACTAATTTTGACCACCAAATCGATCATCTTCAAGCGATTTTTTATGCATGATAGACACCTTTATTCTGCAAACATCCTAAATATATTCAACATTATAAATAATCAAAAATATTTTCGTATTAGATGTTTAGACACACTTTCTCACTCATAGCGCGCCCCATTTCATTCTACGTGAAACAACAAATCCGAATGGAAAAATCCGTTTCCGTTAGGGAGAGGTTCGTAGCCTTCTTAAATTGAAATAAGGGTAGTGGTGACCGCGATGCAATGCGAAACGGAGTGTGGGAAGACCTCCCACTCGATGGACCGACGACATCGTAGCGGTGGCAGGGAGTCGTTGGATGGAGGTGGCTCAGGACCGCTATTCGTGGCGTCGTTTGGGGGAGGCCTATGTTCAGCTGTGGACGTGTACGGGCTGATGATGATGATGATGAGATGGGGACAGAATTCCCAGCATAGTTTAGAGTGAGCCTTCTGGGTTAGTAGGTTACTATTTTGTGGCTTGTGGTGAATGCGATAATAATGTAGATTGATGCAGGATCACGGCCTCAATTCCACTCTTAGATGAAGGCGGAATAGTCCAAGGACCCCATTTGTTCTCTATTACAAAGGACGGGGGAAGTTTCATTGTCGACATGGATCGTAGAAATTGAATTTTTCATGTTATAGGTATATTGTAATATAGAAATGGTTATGGTCTTACATTAGTCTCACATCTATGTATGTATCCCTGTAGTATAGAACGTCATAAAATAACATCTACTTATACTTGATTTGACAATATTTTGTCGAGTTAGGATTTTTACAAATAATGCGAAATTGAGTTTCATTGTTAGAATTATATCACTTAGGTAGGTGTACTACACACAGAAACTACTTCTGTAAAAACTGTGGGATCTTAATAATAATCGCGTCACGAGCGGAATACTTCATCAGATCATCAGCATACAAATCAACAAATTCATTTGTAAAATTATCAACAAAATGTTTTAAAAAATAATAATAATATATACCTGCAGGGCAGCTTGTGGCGAGCTGTTGTAGCGACACCACGGGTATACCGAGTGCTCCCGGGGAAGTTCCTGGTTCTCATCTCCACTTGCGGGGTGGTACCCCAAGAGAACCAGATCCCCACCTCTTGCTTGCCTTCATTGGCCGGTCTGAGTGGAGTCGCGAGAGATGCATCTTAGGATGTAGACTCGGGGGTGGAAGTGTCTAATGGCGTAATAACGAGGAAGCCCGCTCACGTGTCTTCGTGATGGTGAAATCGGGGCCGCACCTCTCGACACCCCTTAGTCGTTTGCACCAATGTTGTTCCTTTACCGGCATTTAAGCCAACATTTTGAGGAACCCGTCCAGCATTCGGCAAGCCACCGTCTGCCGCTTGTAACAGTATTGAGAGTATGTTTATGGCAGGCGTCCATAGTTTCCCCCATAGCCCAATTACCCAGTCCATCCATTCACCACAATAAAATGGCTTTTTTGTTATTTTCATTTTCCTTTGCAATAGTCTCTACACCTGGCGGATATCATCTTCGGGTGTATCATATTGTGCAACCAAGGATGATATCCGCTATGTGTAGCTCTCGCCTTTAGATTAATTCTCATAAAGGGCCTCTGTGCTGTTGGCTTCGGCTCCACGCATGCCTCCCAAAGGACCGGGTCACTATATGGCCCGTGATCATGGAAATGAGAAACAGAATAATAATATTAATAAATAATAATAATAAATATTTTTATCGCTAAACCTTTATACCTATGCTGTTTGGTACCTCCTCGTCATCAACCCAAATCCACTTCTACATGATAATCAGCACTGTACAGTCTTTGGAGAGCTGCCAACCTCTTAGCTCTGTTAACTACGTTATTTTCACATTCGTATACTATCTTATACTCCATAAATCTATCTTCAATATATCTACACGCCTTATCATTTAATTTTACTTCATCGACAACTTCCTTTCCTACCATGGACGTTTCGACATTATCTTTTATTTCCGGATAAAAATCATCTAAGCTGTTCCCTGCTTTATATTTGGCACATAACTTTACTTCTCCTAAGCATTTATAAGCATTGGCATTTACTAATGTACTTTGCAAAAATACGCCGCTAATTTTATTTTCTTTCTCTAGTTTAATACTGGTTTCTTGCCGACACTTTTCATACATCGATATTAATATGTTTACATTGTTTTCAAAATAGTCACCTCTTTGTTTTCTTTCAAAATTGACTCGTTTATCTTTTACTCTACAATTACGAGACTCAGTTTTTTTTAACACACTTCTTAAATCTTGTGTACCTGAATGTAGCCTTTTTTCACTGCTCTCTGGACTATAATTAACATCTAAGTTAATTTTACCGACGCTTTCACATTTAGCTTCACCACGACTGCCTCCTAAACTTACAGTAAATCCACTTGCACCACATATAAACCCAACGGCTTCATCAAATCTCTTGATTTCACTTTCATCATCAAAGTCTTGTGTACTGTCCGGAGTACCAACACCACTGTCACAATTAACGTCAAATCTTGGGCCATTTCTGACGGCATCCGCCTGTTAACGTCAGTCGTCGCAGAACAACACTACAGGAGCGGAGTGGTGATCGCGAGGGGGTATGAAGCAGTTGCAGGCGGGGGGACCGGGGGAGGAGAGAGCTGAGCCAGGGCCGAAGGAGCCCCCGCAGGACAGACGGGCGCGGTCACGGATGTTGATGATCGAGCCTTCGGGATCCCACCATGGCTCGTCGATCTCTTGACTTTGGGACGCGTCGATTTCTGTAAAAGGTAGGTAATGTGAATTTGAGTCTGTCTATTGAATTTCTTCGCATCGGGAGCGTGTATAGAATCGTATCGAATGAGAGTGATTTGCCCATTTAAATCTCCAAATTTCAAATTATCTCTATGTTCAAGCTGTGGTTTGCGATTTTCTTTTCAATTAAATGGTTTATCTGTGGAGGATAATCACAACACAAGCAAATCACGAATCAATGGTAGGTACGAACAGGAAGCTCTGACCTAATTTCTTATGACAACAGATTTGTGGATAAACGCCTATTGCAAGACCCCTACTTAGGGAAAGACTTGATATTATCGTGTCGTGGGCCCCTTGTTGCCCCACAAACTTGGATTAGCAAAACCTTGGGCCTCCTTCGTAGTGTATAAATAGGAACATAGGGTACTATAATCTTTATACAAATAGGTTGTGATCTACTATATCCTAAATCTTTATAATTATATAAAAATCAATAGCTGTTAATTAGTCTCGCTAAAACTTAACGTCTTGACCGATTTGAATATTTTTAGGGTTCCGTACCTCAAAAGGAAAAATGGAAACCTTATAGGATCACTTTGTTGTCCGTTTGTCCGTCCGTCTGACAACCCTCTTTATTCAGAAACGCGTGCAGCTATCGAGTTAAATTAACATCAAATATCATATCAATCCAGGTAACTCTCCCCGTAACTCCCCGTAACTCTTGAAGCCGTGATATAAATCAAACTTTTAAGTCAACGCAATCAAAAGCTACACGTTTATGCCCATTTTTTTTGTAATTTCCAATTGAATCACATGCACACAAAAACTATAGGGTACTTTCCGTTTTCCTAGAACCATGAAATTTGGCAAGAAGCAAGGTCTTATAGCACAACTGTGGGGAATAATCCGAAAACCATAAATTTCTAGTTTATTCACATAAAAAATTTTTTTTGTATTCTCTTAGGACCGAAAACCTATAGGGTACTTCCCGTTGACCTAGAATCATGAAATTTAGCAAGAAACAAGGTCTTATAACTACGGAACCCTCGGTGCGCGAGTCAAACTCGCACTTGACGTTTATATTTTTTATTTTGTTTGTCTTTTAAACCAACTCCTTATTAGAGCACTAATAAGGAGTTGGTTTAAAAGACAAAAAATAGGGGAAATAATGTAGGTCCTTAGGTTACATAAACGAAGTTCACGCGGTCATCTAGTACTTTTTATAAAATATGTTTGTGAAAACGTACGAACAAAGTCAAAAAACTATGCAGAACGGGCTAACTTTACCTTAGATTTAATTTTAGATCTAGAAAACTTTGAACCGCTCTGCTATTCCAGGTCTAATATTGTATATAAGCAAACTTTCAGCCCGATCTCCGTGTCTTTGCTCCTCTATGTGTCCTCTATACAAAACCCTGGTGTTATTTCACTCCCTACGAAACAGTTTTCAGATTGTTTTCAATATTTATTTTTCATATCATTCCATGAACCAGGTACCAACCTAGTTTCTTCGTTCCGTAGAAACAAGTTTTTCGCCTGTATAAATTAGTAATAAATAAAAGTAAACAATAAAGGGAAACAAACGATAATATTTTGACATTCTTACGGAGAAATGTTATGAAAGTAATTTTGTTATGAAACTTACGATATCTATAAAAAGGGTTTTTCCTCCTCTCGTGCGATTCTCCAACCAGCCACCACGTCCGCATATCTCCTTTGCCCTATTGAATACAAATTATTGTTAGTCCTTTTAGCAAATAAGGGACTTAATCCGAGGCTTAATAGGGGGTCGTTTGTGCGAGAAATTGCGTCGTTTTGAATTTAGGAAGCATAAAATAGAACACCTGCCAAATAACCAATACAATTTATTTATATTTAGTATCAAATGGAAGCTATAAATAAAAGACAGTTGCGGGTTCCGTTCCGTGAAGGGTCAAAGAAAGATTAAAGCTGATTTGGTGTAGGTGCCTACTTCGTTTTAGGTTCACAAAACATGGTGGCTGAAAAAAGCCTTTGAAACACTATTCTTCGAAATTCTCAGTGGATTTGCTTAGAAAAAATGCGAATTGCTATTGATACTGGGTATTATTCGGAATAATAATATATTTTTAGGCGATCCCCACTGTTCTTACAACGATATGTACGTAGGGCTTACGAGTATGTTATTAAAGAGCGTAAGCCCTCGCTAGGTTATCTCAAAGAAATTAAATAATATCCCAAAAAAATTCGATTGCGGTGGTGATAGTACTAATCACGCTTTTTGGGATATCATTTAATTTATTTGAGATTGCCGCAAGTGCGTGGGCTTACGCACTATAATAAATAACTTATGCCTTAGAATTGAGTAATGAGGATCAGTAAAGTTAAAGCAAATTCATAAGAACTATTATCCACGTTATTTTTTATTACATAAGAATTATATATCTTTTTGAATTATCAAAATCGGACCATTACATATGAAGATATTAAGGAATAAACATTACGTCGTTCCTGCCGGTAAAATCAATGTACGCGGGTGCGTGTGACGTCACTTCGCCCAAACCGAGCGCAGCCGGCACGGAGCGGTGACGCGGTTGGTCATTATTTTGGCAAATTATTTACTTAGAGTGTTGTTTAGATTGGTTAGAGTGTAATTTTGTAATATTTCAGTTAAAACGTACTTAAATATGAGTAGGTTCTAAAGTAGAAGCTGGTTTTGTGCAAGCTCAATCAGCAGATAACCTTCCAAAAGTTGAGTATTGCGGCTCGCTTCGCTCGCCGCAATACTCTGTTTTTTTGGGGGTAAGGGGGGTAATTTTTATTGGATTCAAAATCATTTGACATCCTCTATACACCACTACAAAAAATGTTAATCAATATGGCTTTGCTCGGGAGCCCCATTAGAGGCCCCCCCCCCCTCTAATTGGGCTAGGGGACAAAAAAAATCAGTGAAGAGAATATCAATAACACCTTATTTCTTATTGGATAATAATAATTATGTTTATAGTATAAAATTTGACTTGTCTAAGTGATTATTTAGTAAGCCTAAAGAAATAAAGTAATTGATTCTGATTCTGTTAAGTGGAGCTAACGGCGGCGTCCGTAGGAAGTCCCAAAGATTTTCGACTCGTCGGGTACGTGATTTTGTGGCTAGTTGATTATTGCAGTCCCGTATTGAGGGACGGACACGGCTTCGAGTCCCACCGAAATCGAAATTTAGGGATATAATTTAATTTCTTTAACGATGTGTAGGTAGATATAACTGGATATCTAGAATAGACAAAGTTGACTTACAATTATATACCTACAAGATAGCGTAGGGACAAGTTATATTGGTTTGTTTTGTTCTTATGTTATATCATACGTATCCTTTTGTAAATGCTAAACAATAGACTCTGAACAACTTCGATCTCTCTTCGAGACAAGCAAAACTATATAACTACTTGCTGAATGTGGGAACTTCGACAACTTTAATGAAATTTGCCTTGTGTACTGATCAACAAATTCCTTGTCCTTTCATTACCCAGAATTAATTAATTGAATAAGCGTTTTTCCGTCAATTTCAAGTTTTCCAGACGAGTCCACTTTATTTTTAGTTATCAGAGCGAATTTTTATCGTTGATATTTTATTTCGATCAATTTGTCGCAAACAGAAACCAATTACCTAGTTGCCAGGGCCAACATTTTATTTTATAAGTTCTAGATAGTACATAAATAAATAATGCTGGAAAATTCCAAGCAGAGCTAGATAAGCAGAGCTTGACTTGTGTTATGGGTACTAGATAACTGATATACATACTTAATAAATACACTACATAGATAGATATTTTTTATTATACATAGAAAACATCCAGAACCCCCTGAACAAATATCTGCAGATAAACAAATATCTCCTACGTCGTAGACGGACCTTCGCCCGCCGCGCCACATCGGTCGTCAAACTTATAAAATAAAACTAGCTGCTGTCCGCGCCTTCGCCCGCGTTTTATCGGCATAAAAAAAGCCTATATATTATTCCAGGTCTAAAACTATACCCATACCAAATTTCAGCCTAATCGGTTCAGTAGTTTTTTCGTGAAAGAGTAACAAATATCCATCCATACATCCATCCTTACAAACTTTGACATTAATAATATTACTCGTAGTAGGATAGGATCAGTCAACAATTTATGCTTGAGTAATGAACGCTTACGTAACAAAGCGTTACTCAAGCTTACATCGATGAATGGGCAAGCTTACAATACAGGCCATAGATGAGCGGTCTTTTAGAACTTTGTAAGTAATCCATCTTGGACCACTAACTATCAAAAAAAGTCTTAACATAATTTGAAAGTTATGAAAAACATTTTTAGTTTTGCGGGAAATATGCTAACCCGTCGGGAATACCATGTTTTTAATAAAATTTATGGGACCACCTCGAGATCATTTTCTTTACATGGGTATAGTACTTTATTACGTAATATAGTACTCAAAATCGGTCTATAATTGGCGTAGAAATCGACGAACATACATTAAAAAATATACCAACATAAAGCCTAACATAGAACTGTCTCCTTTTTATAAAAATCGGTTAAACAGAGAAGTGATTACCACTCACCTTTATATTGACAATTCCCCTCTCCTTAAAGTGGTAACCTCCATGCTTTTTGAGCAGCATGTAAGTACTGTGGCTGACGTGGATCCGCTGCGGTTCTCCGCTGGACTCCATCCTGGCTGCAGTGTTCACTGTGTCCCCGAACAGGCAGTAGCGAGGCATCTTCACACCCACTACTCCAGCAGCGCATTGCCCACTGTGAATGCCTGTGAAATAGAAAAAAAATGCTGGAAAATTCACAATATTATCTAGCCCCAAGCTTAGCACGCCTTGTGTTATGGGTACTAGATAACTGATGTACCTAAATACAATACATTACATAAATAGATATTTTTTATTATGCATAGAAAACTCCCAGAATACCCTAAACAAATATCTACAGGTCGTACAAACATTTGTTCCTAAGCGGGAATCGAACCCGCAACCTCCTACGTCGCCGGCGGACCTTCGCCTGCCGCACCACTGGGGTCATCGATAAATTATAATAAATAAGAAACAAGATAATTGAAATCAAATGTAGTATACATTACTTATTTGCACTTGCATTATTTATTTATTTACTTTAGACCAACGATCCAACCAGATGTCATATTATGCTACTTCGTCAGCAAACATACAACACACCTCTCTCAAAGGGGAAGAGCTGGTTGTGCTATCATCACCACGCTTGGCAGGTGGATCGATTTGACTCGCAAATGGAGCGCATATCCGTTGGAATATGCCACTCCATTTACGGTAAACACTACATCATGATGCCTTTTTTGTGAAATAAGAGGCCCTTGCCCCTTAGGTATGCTCAATCACGTCGAAATGCGAAAATATAAAAATATTTCATGAACAGGATGTAGTTTTATTGGGAGCGGTAGAAGTGCCGACCTATTTCAGCAATTCTCAGTTCTATTTACCTTCTACGTCCTAATTTAAATCTGGGTCATCACCGATAACATCGAAAGGAAACCTTCTAGTGAGCTGCACTTTGCAAAGGAAAGTAAATTTCGTTTTTATCGTAAAAAAGTTTTCACTAAATGGGACATAAATTAAGTTTCAAAGCTTAGCCCTTGGCCGGGTTTCCTGTTACTTTTACACACCTCTTCTCGGAAGCTACGCAAATCAGTAAATTATTGATGCTGATGTGTGACATTTGATTTTCTACACTATGTGACATTAATAATAAATACAGTGTGTGAGAGGGAAATAAATTCTGAGAAAATCCCGATATAATCCGACTGGAATAATCCCATTCATGTCTACTTCACGATCGTATAATACGATTATGTAGATAGTAGGTACAACTGTTGTTAATGCGTAAAAAGCAAAAAGATCCATCAGAATTTTATGCCTGTGGGAACTGCCTTTATTTATTACTGAATGATATTTTCTTTGCTTTTATATTTATAAAGTAAAATATAATCGGGCGGATTCTCAACCTTGAACTAATAATTGGCTGATACTTAGGTACCTACCTGTAGCGATTCCATTGTCTCGCTCAACACAACTCTATTTTCATGGCGACATCCCTAGTCGGGTGACATATAAGATTCAGCTCTCTGGTTTTGGCGCTTTACAACGACACGAGATGATTATCTCGTATTTATGTTCATATTTATGTAACTGAAGATCAATATACAATACCTAGTGACTGAAGCCGCCTTTTATTTACGTAGGACGAGTTTTCCCTACATTGGTGACCCCGACGTGATTTCACATTCGGTGGTCACCAATGTAGGGAAAACTCGTAATGTAGGGAAAACTCGTCCTACGTAAATAAAAGGCGGCTTCAGTCACTAGGTATTGTATATTGATCTTCAGTTACATAAATATGAACATAAATACGAGATAATCATCTCGTGTCGTTGTAAAGCGCCAAAACCAGAGAGCTGAATCTTATATGTCACCCGACTAGGGATGTCGCCATGAAAATAGAGTTGTGTTGAGCGAGACAATGGAATCGCTACACCACCCCCCCAAGGAGAAAATTAACTCCAAGCAAAAACAAGAAATATTTAAAACCACAATTTAGTTAAAAATTTGAAAAATACAAGGAAATAGTATGTTGTGGTATTATTGACGATGAACACATAGTTAATTACTAATTAATAAAACTAAACATTTTCTTAAAAATCTAAATTCTTAAATTTAACACGTCTGCCTGAGCGTGTGGTGTAAGGCTTCTCAGGTAAGATTTTTACAGCAGATCTCTCCGGAGCCTGAGATTCAGGCACTAAATTACTTTTCTTAGGTGGGATGGAAACGGTCGGAGTGGGAACCTGACCAGCTTCATTTGTATTATCAATGTCAACGTATGCTGGTTTAATTCTATCTATACTCACAACAACTGGTTTCCCTTTAATATCTAGAGTGTAGGTCTTGCCATCACACGAGCGCTCGAGCACCCTGTATGGACCAGTGTATGGTGGCTGCAGCACTCTCCGAACGGTATCGTCCCGCAAAAAAACATATTTCTTGTTTTTGCTTGGAGTTAATTTTCTCCTTGGGGGGGTGGTGTAGCGATTCCATTGTCTCGCTCAACACAACTCTATTTTCATGGCGACATCCCTAGTCGGGTGACATATAAGATTCAGCTCTCTGGTTTTGGCGCTTTACAACGACACGAGATGATTATCTCGTATTTATGTTCATATTTATGTAACTGAAGATCAATATACAATACCTAGTGACTGAAGCCGCCTTTTATTTACGTAGGACGAGTTTTCCCTACATACCTACAGTAGGTATAAATAATAGGGATGATGACATTATCTAAATATCATCAAAATTATGTATTTACCGAATTATACGGCTCTGGTATAATTCGGTAAATAAATATATAGATAAAGAAAAATGTGTATTATATTTTCGATCGAGATTAATTTATTATTTTGATAAAATAAAAATACAAAATACAGCAATCCACCTTGACACGATGATGAACACCAGTCAGAGGGTAGTATTGTATTCTCTTTGAGTCAGAGAATACTGAGTTGACACTCCATGCCGTTACAATATGTATATAATGTAAAGGCACAGACACACACTTGACAATATTAAGGTCATTCTGTATCGCCAGATGTTCTTGTATCGGTAAATGGTCATAGACAGACGCCACTAGTAGGTATTCTAGCGTTTTAGAGTGAAATTGAAATTGCACTTTTAAGAGCTAAATTTTCTTTAAAAAGTGCCTTTTTGCATTAATATATTTTATTTTGTGTTCAGTAGATGTTTAAAAACATTTCGGAGTAGATTCTCAAAATCAATCATCATGCCCATTATTGTGTGTGGTGTGCAAGTGACTTCCCCTATAATAATAATAATAAATCATTTATTTCAGGCAATACAGGTAGTCAAGTACAGGATGTAAAAAACTTAAAAACTACGGCCCATATAAAAATATATACCTTAGTCTAACATACATAAAATAAACTTATTTACTAACACGTAATGTCGGCGACGTGTGACACGCAATATTATGTGCCGCGACTGGTAAACGCCTATACCGAGCAGCTCTTTGTAGATGGAGTGTGTCCCCTGGGATCACCGTTCAGCCTGCCAAGCATGGTAGTTATGCCGAAACCCCCCTTGTTTATCGGAGGCATGTCCAGCAGTGGACGAGGATGTGTACTATAATGTTAGATCTATAATAACTTCCTTGCGCTCCTCAATCTTTGGTGCTTACGTGTCAACTGACTTACGTCTTAACTATTAAGCCTTACCTATGTATACGTATGTGCCTGCAATTTTACCATACAAACCTGAACACAGCATTACTGCCACAACACACAACACTTACCAATCCTAATATTGAGTCTTGCGGTCTTGATCTTAGGGATTGCGTCCAGCACATGTAGCGCTAGCGATGCCACCTCTGCAGCGTGTCGAGAGCACCTCTCTGGTAGACCTCCCACCACCATGTAAGCATCACCGATTGTCTCCACCTAACAAAAAAAAAACCAGTAACACATTGAGTTCCACCGATGCACACGCTGATGTGGGTTTCACAGAGACACGCGTCTTCTGGGTCGTACCGCTGAAACTTTAATATTTTACAGAGTTTTCAGCGTGGCACTAGGGCTAAAAATTTTTGGAATATTAAGGTGTTTTGTAAAAAGTTGCTCAACCAGATTGAAAAGAGGGCGCTTTGGCGTGAAACCCTACCTAGACCGTGAATAAGTAAGTAAAGTAAGTGCTTATTTTGTAAGCCTAAGAAATCAAGTTATAGATTTCTAATTTCTGTTCCGGATAAGCGACAGAATATTTAGGGTGTATTCTTTCAAAGATAACTGGTTGATTAGGTTTGTCGCGTGAACTTCTGCTAAAACGGTAAATTGAAAAACTGGCCGATTACTGGTAGAAAATATACAAAGTGGTAGCACAGGTGGTAGGTTTAATTCAATCAATATTATAATAATCTACACCAAAAATTACCTGAGTATGGAAATAAATGTTTTTATACAAAAAAACATTTGGTTCCCGGTCAATTAAATTTATTTGCGTTAATTTACATTAAACAAAGGTAATAGTGGTTTCTTTTTACTTCTTCCACTAGTGGATTAAAAATTTAAGTGAATAGAAAATCAATAACACCTTATTTCCTGTTTGATAATAAAATTAGTGAAATCTGTAATCAGCAATCGTTCTATAATAAGCCCCTAAAGTTTTTATTTGAATGTAACGAAAGTTAACGGAAATAACGGAAGAAACAATTGAGTAACGGTTTACAAACTTACGTAAGACAAGAATGATTAATATCTTGTACCTAAGAAGTAAAAGTTTTATCATTCGTCATTCTCGCAGAGTTTTCAGGGCGCCTACTCGGAAAAGGAAAATTGAAGTTTCTTTATCGTGTTCGTGCAAAACCAACTCTTATGTCGATTGCATAAGATTAGCGTTTGCACGAAAAAGAATCAGAAACTTCGATTTCGTTTTTAAGAGTACGGGCCCAGGATCGTTTATTCGTGACGCATGAAGCAATCAGTGGCTAGTGTTGCCAACAGTGGGGCTCGTGTGGCCAATTTTAACTGTAATTTGTCTGTTTTAGTATTAAGAATTATATTTCATAAAACATAGGTTCCTAAACTATATTTGGTTATTAGATGGTAGAGTTCTAACGAAATTAGTACCCACTCATTTAATTCAGCAAGGCTTTTGACGTTCGCATATTATTATACTCCACGCTTTTATTAACCTAGACTGTATGAAAAGATGCAATATCTCGCGAACTGTTTCTTTTTAACGGACTTAAAAAGCAGTAGGTTCTCAATTCGTCTGTATTTTTTATGTACATATATTACGCGATATCTCCGCCAATTATGGACCGACTTTGAAAATTCTTTCACTATTGTATAGAAAATGATCCCGAAAGAGTCCCATAAATTTTTTATACCCAGAGGATTTATCCCGCAAATCTTAAAATAAGTGTAAAAGTAAGGAAACTAGAAATCGGGTTATCGTTTTTTTTTTAAACAAGCCATAATTATTAAAAATAGTGTTGTAAATATGTCGCCTCGAAAAATATCGGGACTAACGAGAGCTTCGATATTTATCGAGAGAGACAGATAACGTGTTTATGAAATATAGATTTTTTTCAAAGAAAACAAACACGCGGACTTAGCTTACTTACACATGTTATCATTATTCTATTCCAAGCTATTTTTAAAAAGGATCATAAAAAAATTAAATGAACAAAATCAGTCAACAATATTCCTATTTGACAGAAATTTCGTTTCAATTTAAATAATGTATTTGCTCAAAATGTTGTTCAATATTTGACTTATGACTATATATAGAATAGAATAGAATATATCTTTATTGCACCATCAATACATGTAATACTTATATAAGAACTTAATACTAATGATACTTAGTGTGGTACAATCGGCGGCCTTATCGCTAACAGCGATCTCTTCCAGGCACGATGATATAATGTTGCTTTAACCGTAACTTTGTTGTCTAAATCGAAAATCAATAACTTTAATTTCTTTAGATTTACAAAATAAGCTTATAGACCTTTTTTAGAGCTTATTTTCAAAATCATTAACTTAATTTTTTTAGGCTTACTTAACTTAAGCTTGTAGACAGGTTATTTTTCAACAATCAAAAAAATTACTTTTATTTCTTTAGACTTGCCAAATAAGCTGTCTATAAGGTTAATTTGTAAACCTAAAGTAATAAAATTTTTGATTTAGATCTTTGGTTTACTCATCAAAGGCCTACGGCCAGGTCAAAGTAGAATCCTTCCTACTAATATTATAAATGTTAAAGTTTGTATGTATGGATATTTGTTACTCTTTCACGCAAAAACAACTGAACCGATTAGGCTGAAATTTGGTATGGGTAGAGTTGGGACCTGTAATAACATATAGGCTACTTTTATCCCGATAAAACGCGGGCAAAGTCGCGGGCAGCAGCTAGTTCATTATAAAGTCTACCATGTTTATAAATAAACACGTTTCCGCAGCCGCTGAATCGCAGATCGAGTTACCAACTTCGGCTGAAAGCCTGCCTGCACTCCTAGTGGTGCTGACCTGACCTATAAAAGGGATATCACCCTTTCAGCGAGGACAAATGAATCAGATCAAAGTATTTCTATTTATTGCCGACACTCTAGCCTAGATAACAAGTTGAGTCCTGATAACAAGATATTGTTAAAGTGCTCCCCAGTTATCTATGTTATTGCAGCATCACTTGGAAGGAAAGTACTGTTTTATTTATCAACAAGAACTAGCTGACCCGACAGATGTTGTTCTTTCATTCAATTCAAACTTACTGTCAAACAACTGACAGGTTTTTCAAACGTGCTTAGCAAAGAGAGACAAAACGCTGCTGGGGCTTACATTAAAATATATATACATATGTATATAATAATATAATAAATATATAATGTTGGACAATACACACAACATCGTCTAGCCCCAAGCTAAGCAGAGCTTGTGTTATGGGTACTAGATGACTGATATACATAATAACTAATACAATATATTACACAGATAGATATTTTTTAATATACATAGAAATACCCAGAACACCCGAGTCAAATATTTGCAGATCGTACAAACATTTGTTCCAAGGCGGGAATCGAACCCGCAACCTCCTGCGTCGCAGGCGGACATTCGCCCACCGCGCCACATCGGTCGTCAAATGTTTATAATAAAGGTCTTTAAATTTTCTAAGTTTATGCGCAATTTACTTAATTTTTTTAAATGTAAGAACCTTCTACGAAGTATTAGAAAGCATTTAAAAAAAGAGGAATGAATTCGGTAAAGCCGTTCTGAAGTTATAGCGTAACCAGTAGAAATAGTTCATTTTTATGTTTATAGATGCTTTTTGCTGAAAGATGAAATCGTTTAGGCGTTCAGTGATCATTCAGTATAAATGCATTCTTCTAGATGTCACCAGTTCTATTTGACCTGTATGGAGGATTTTTTATTGTTTGTTTCTGTGCTTGTTTAGGTATGTTTTTTTTTCGTTCAAAGTTTTTATAATATTTTGACATAGTTTTGTTGGTGGAATCCAAGTGCTTGCGTCTTTGCGTAGCTTTGACCTATCACCATCAAACTGTTTTCACATTCAATATAGTTATTTACCTACCAAAGCGCGAAAGTTTGGATGGAGGATCGAACGTTTTCTCATTATCGTCAAAACAACTGAGTAAATTGAGCTTAAATGCGTTCAAAGTTTAGCTTTTGACTTTCTTAAAAAATCCAGTTTTTAGGAAAATAAATTTCTAGAAACATCCAATACAAGTAAATAATCAAGTATAGATAGTAACTTATTTAACTTCTCACTAGTGAAAACTACCCTCGCAATATACTACTGAGATAAAACATAAATCACGCTTGTAAGCTTAGTAACTAAAGCTTGTAATCATTTCTGAATCTCAATAACAATATTTCACAAAATAAACAATTCTTCCCAGGCATAGTTGCCAGCTAAAAAACATTTCCAACTACATTATTTATGCAAGCTTACACTAGTTAAATAAGTATCTATTCTTGATTTTATAATTATCTGAAAAAAGATAAACAATCCCACATCTGCCTAAATTCACTTGTTGTGTAATTTATAAGCACGATTAAGCTTGAGGCGTATTTATCGTCACTGATAAAAGTCACAGATATATAAAATTGGCGGTATTTCACAGTGACAGAAACTAAATATATTTGTGACTTTTATCAGTGACGATAAATACGCGTCAAGCCTAATCGTGCACTCGTGACACAGGCAGTGCCAGTGTCACGAGTGCACGATATTATATCGATGTTATTTTAATAGGTACCTACACAATAAATCGCTTCAGCTAGATAATATCGCTTCTATATTCTCTCTTTGATAGTATCACTAAGTCGGAATGAGACACACCTAGTATTTTATACTTGGATATTTGAAATGTAACAAAGTTGTTGAAGAAAATACCGTTTAAATTTATTCGGTTAATCAATATGCTACTGCTACTTACTCATTCATCCCTACAATATATATAATTTTCAATAAATCAGTAAAACAATGAATTTGTACGTGATTGGTAGAAATACTAGCTAGTATTTTGTCACAGGTATTTATCCCAGATATTTTGAAGTCACAGTAACGTAAGTCACAGGAATCGGATTTTGCCTAGTATAACCCAAGACTAAGCACAATATAAAGTACTTGTCGATCTGAGATAATTGGAGATCCTGCTTGCAGTTTCTTTCTTCAATAAATGTATAACAATATTCAATCTGTCTGGCATTGATATGGATCAGTTGAGCTATGTACCTATAGATTGTTTGCAACAGTCTACAGTTAGCTAGGTGTTTCAATTGATAACAATTATAATAATCTTTATCTCGATAACAACCATAATGTGAATTTTAGTTCTTTTTGAGATTTGATAATATCATTTAAAATTAACTCAAAGCTCGACCTACTTAATTGGCTCTTAATTTTTAGAATTCTTACATTATTAAATCTATTTATTTAACATTATGTCTGTACTGATATTGTTGTGCGATATAAAACTATTGATTTTGTAAATAATCAGTTGAGCGTCCTGTAGATTGCTTGCTGCAGTTAGCTCGATTGTATCAATTGGAAATATTAATTCATTTTTTTTCCATTCTTCGATTATATATATATTTTTTTGTTTTAAACAGTTTGTAAATTTTTGTTGGGTAAATTTTACTCTAAATTCATTTAAACATCGGAATTTAGATGATAGATGTTTTGAACAGACGATAGTCTATGCAAGTGTTCAAAGACTTGACTTGGTGAGTTTCCTCTACTAAAATAACTGACTTACTTATTATCTTTATCTAAGTAGCTAACTGTAGGAAACTTGACGCGAGAGAGGTTACTTTACTTATGAACTTTGCGTAACTTTGTCAGGCTTATAAACCTTATGTTGTTATCACATTCACTATAGTAATCCGAAATGCGAAAGTTCCAATAGATGTTTCATCCTTACGCTAAAACTATTGTGTGTAACGTACAGTATGAACTGGGTGCGTTGACGTAGAATTTTGTTAACCCTGGTATAACACAAATAGATTTATATTCGTTTAGTTTATAAAGAAAATTATGAGCTGCAATGGAGGAATTCTTATAAAATTGCTAAAATGAGGTGACACGAAGATTAAATAAAGATTTCTTCAAAGAAAAATGTTATTTGTGAAGTTACTTGTCGGTTTTTAGATACCGACATATAAATTTTGCTGGGTTGGTTTAGAAGCTGCTAATTTGGTAAGTTATTCCCAGCGGATCCCCAATACTAGGAACGTCCACAAAAAACTGTCTGATTGAGACATCGAACTAGATTCCATCCCGTATATTCTAACAAGACATTGGAACCTGGATCCGTACTCGTAAAAACGAAATCGAAGTTTCTGATTCTTTTTCGTGCAAACGCTAATCTTATGCAATCGACATCTTATGCATCGAGTTGGTTTTACACGAACACGAAAAAGAAACTTCGATTTTCCTTTTCCGAGTAGGCCCCCAGAGCAATCTAAACAACCGAAAATTCTGTGGAATGGGCGAAATTGGAACGAAATTTATATCTATTTAGCAGTTTCTGTCTGCGACTTCACACGTGCTTGTATGGAAACGTTTAAATGCTATCGTCGCTCGATAGGCCGGCATAGGACGCTCTGCACTGACCGCACGGATTTTGAGGTCGCCATTCTCATGCGTGCAATATTCGTCTGCTTGCTACGAAAATCCGGATGTCAATGTAGAAAATTCGTTTACAGATGGCGGTCGCTCTGGCAATCCAGTTACTGCGGTTAAATTGGATCCACCACTCGGCATTACCCTCAAAAACCCGATTTACAGGATTGCTGTTTTTATTCATTCTTTTCATTTTATAAACTAACATTACCAATTATCCCAAATAACGGCTCATCTTAGATTTTTCTTTCCAGGGTTTCTTGTGGCCCGCTGGCGGTTTCTTGTGGGCCCCAGCTCCCGTGCGGGATGAGACACGCATAACTATTACAATTACAATTAGCCAGTAACGTCCCACTGCTGGGAAGATGCCTACCCTGATCCCTCCACGATTCCGAGCCAGTTGGATCTATCATAACTATTTACCGCGTATTTTGTGATTTTATTTCAAGTTCGAGATCGTGATCAATAGTGTGTGTAGTAGTGATAAATCTTTTAACATCTAAGAAGCGTGTTTATTCTCTATGATTGTAAACAAATCGCGATAGTTTAAGTTTTACTAATCACTATTTGTTATCATATCGGCCCAAACGGAATATAACGCTCTTCAATTCATAGATGCGTGGAACTTCAGGCTGTTGTGTTGTGTTATTGAGAAAGGTAGGGATGCGTGTAAACAGAGTCACAGTTATTGGAATTATTGGTGATAGGTACAGTCATCGTCAAATTGATATGAGAGATCAAAGTTATCGGTGCATAAATTGTACCTTCAAAAATATTGACTCAAAAGAGTTTGCATACTACCTTTGAGAGCTTTGTTTGCTAAGATAATTTTGAACACCCTGACTGCTCATATAAATATGAAACAATGAGTAGTAAGATATTTTGACCACCTTGGGTGCTAACAACAATATGATGATTCAAACTGCGTTTATCAAATTGCTTTTATGTTTTTCAGATCATTTTGACTACTCTAGACGCTCATATCAATTTGACGCTGACTGTACGTGTGGTGAGCTCTTGCTCACACGAGAAATAAATATGATACACGTGGATGATGTAGCAACATTTCGTCGAAGCCACAGCGACGCAACGATATTAAAGCACAGATTTCCTCCTTGTTTAGAAACTAATAACTCCTAACTTTATTAACATTAGTTAAACATTGTTACTGTGTATTTCTGTTTTAATAAATAATTTCTATTCCTTTATTTTGTGAGGTGTTTCAGAAAGATGAGTCTTTTGCAAACCAAATCAAATAAGAAATTCTTTATTTCCGTAAATACAATAACTTATTTAGAAAAGGTTTATTTCTTAAAATTGAAATAGACATGGAAATAAAGTGATACATTTTTATATCTTGGTGTCTCACCATTTTACTTGCTGTGCCCGAGGCTTCGCCTCCGTAATTTATGTATTTTATTTTATTTATTAATGGCAACCAACTAGAGATAACACAAGAGATCACAAAATTAATACCATAGAACTTTAAAACTAGTGCACTCACTAACAATCGGTTCGTTTTATGCACCAACGAATTCGGTCGGCGATAAGGATTCATCTTTGCACAGAAATGCATTATTGAATATAAATCTATATTAAAATACCTAAGAGCTACAAAGACTTAAATGTAAATTTATTTAGGACTAAATTTAAAAACTTTTATGTGAAAAACGCTACTATAATATTGACGAATTTCTAAATGATGTAATCTAATTTTATGCTGCGTATACTAAATTCAAATCTAAAATTAATTATCATGTTAATTTCCTAATTTTATGTACAATTAATTAATTTAGACATGCATGCCATACTCTCTAATTCTTTTGCACACCAATGTGTATATTGGTCAAACATGTTGGATCAAAAAAATTATTTGTCATCTTTTTTTACATGAGTTTTGCAAATAAATAACTTTTATTTTACTTTACTTTGAAAATGAAAAGAAATGTCAATTTTTTACAATTTTAGTTCGAAAACTCCTAATAATTTCTTTAAATAATCCTTTTAAAATTGAGCCTTTGACTCCTTTCATGACTCTAACTCTCACTCTCAACTCAGTAACTCTAGTGGTTCAGATTTGGCCATCCATTCCCATCTCAAAAATCTACCTTGTTTTTTTTTATAGTATATAGACCTTTGTTTGACCACAATCTCACCTGATGGAAAGTGATGATGTGGCCGACGTTTTTTCACGAAGGTCTAGAAGACACCTGTTCACTCTTGTCTTGTCTTGTATAATTCATTTATATACCCCCAACGCGATGCCTAGGTAAAGCCTCACCTCGTGAAAAGAGGCTCAGCCACTCTTTCGCCTAAGTGGAGATATGCCTATGCAATCTGAGTACCTACTCCATTTCCTCGCCATGTACGAAGATAGGTTAAGCTCTATCATGTTGAAGCCTTTTGCAATTCACTATTGATTTTGTACCCTTTGTAGAAATATTGCTCTAGCCTCAGGCAAATATTAAGTTTGTTACGTGTCAAAGCGAGCATAGTGCACAAAGTCTTTGTCGCCTGACGGCAATTCCAATACGATGAACACTAACAGAGCGTCAAAATGGAAACGCTAACAGAGTTGGGCTGTTAGCGTTTCCCTTCACTATGACATTCAGAAATCAATAGTTTGTATTTCTTTAGGCTTACAAAAAAGCTCATAGAATATAAACTTTTCAAACTTTCACGATTGGTTAAAAAATTAAGATTATTTATCGAGTAGTTATTTATCGCGTACCTTTTGTTAGATTTCGCTGTAAGTTTACCTGATAAATACCTGATAAATAATCTTTAATATGCTCATAAAACGTCAAATTAATGAAAAATGAATTGGATAAAATAGAAAGTACCTACTTAATAATGAATTAATGAAACACTTACCTTGTAAACGTTGTAGTGTGATATGATGGCATCGCAGCACGTGTACAGATCGTTCAGAATCTCCACTACCTATAAAAAAACAATTATATTCAAATTCTCATTATTTATTTAACTAGTCGGTGAAGTCTCTTAGACCTAGTAGAGGAAAAGAAAGGTTTCTTTGCTCTGCAATTAGATCGAATGGGCTCTGAAGATTAAAATTAATTGCACTTTCGTGCATGCCGAATATAATCAGAAATGCACGGAATGGCTCGGTAGACTCCTAACCAGACTGATGCACCTTCATCTTTGGTAGATATAAAAGAGGACAAATAAAAAAGTACCCTTACCTACCATAAACAGTTTAAATCAAATTGCCTCAACAAGCCTTCTACGAGATTGTAGCATATGCTACGAATTCGTAGCCATATGCTAATGCTGTCATAGAGGCGCTACGAACAAAATTATTAGTATTCGAATGTTACTTTTGTAACTAGCTCCTATCACCAGCTTCACACGCACTTTTCTGAGCTAAAAGCCTATGTCCTTCCCGGATTTCGAAGACGAATTCGTAACATAAGCTACCAAATTCCATATGCAATGCCATATGCTACGAATTCGTAGACTATGTCCTTCTCAGATTAGCATCTACTTCATTCATTACCTTTCATTTAAATCCGTTTAATCGTTCAATCTTAGTAAAAAGTAGGTAACGCACAAGCATAGTGAGATACTTTCGAATGTACACTATAAGTATGAAATAATAAGTATTTTTTTGGTATTTTTGGTACTACATGATAATTCTAGCCAAGGGATTCAAAATTGCGCCTTAATATTATTGAAAAGCGTAGGCGATCCTTAATTATCTCCTTAAATATTAAAGCCGACGGAGCCATTAGGTCCCCTTTGATTGGGCCGAAGTCCTGTCATAATTAGATAATGAAGGTAAGCAACAACACAATATGGTGATTACGACCCGACTTCGGGAAAGACGGAGAAGGTCAATGTTTTCAGCTGTCTACGTACGTACGTAGCGCTAAACTACTCATAGTCCAGCCAGACGATGAATGATTGTGGATGGAATTATCGAAACCAGAATGTTTGATTTCGGAACTTTGTTTGGAATAGTTAGGAGATAAGCATACTAAAAGCCCTCACCCCTCTGAGGTGAACCCTGGGGGAACAAAAAGAAGATTCCATTTTTCAGTTTTTTTATTGCATTTCGTAAACGGTGCGTCACAGGAAATATTGTAATCTTACTAATATGGCTTGCCGACATTTGGAACACGAAATATTCGGACACTCTGTCCGAAATGTCACTTTAAATATTTAATAAATTATTTACTGACCTTTCGGACAGCATCAAAATATTGAAGTTGTTTTGTACAATCAGTTACAAAAGTTGTAAAAATATTATATTACTTATAAATGTGAATGTTTTGTATGGATATTTGTAACTCTTTCACGCAAAAACTACTGAACCGATTAGACTGAAATTTGGTTTGAGACCTGGAATAACATATAGACTATTTTTTTTCCGATTAAACGCGGGCGAAGGCACGGACAGCAGCTAGTATTACATAATGAAAGCTGATAAACTGTTCTAGTTTCGATTTTTCCATCCCCTTGTGAGCACTCATTGACTGGACTATCATGCGATTTTGATTATTAAGGTGTCAATTTAATTCCTTATTTTAGTCCGGGTGAACGAACACAAAATAAATTTTAAACTAACAAAACGATGAACGTCGGTCGCTGTTATAAAAAAAAATCTCGAATCTACTTCATTATTCCTAAGGTAATAGAAATAGGGCCGTGGGGCCGCAGCTTACGAATATCGACCCCTCCAACTCAACCCGTGGATGCCGTAAGAGCCGACTCAGGGAACCTACCAGAGGAAGGGCAGCAGCTTCCTTCTGAGTATTTTTCAACACCAACACTGCGATCACCAATCCGCCTGCCAAGCGTAGTGATTATGGCAAATCCCCCCCTACATGGGAGACCATCCACTCGATGGACCGACGACATTGTAGCGGTCGCAGGGAGTCGATGGATGGAGGCGGCTCAGGACCGCTATTTGTGGCGTCGTATGGGGGAGGCCTATATCCAGCAGTGGACGTGTATGGGTTGATATGATGATTAGAAATATCTTTACAATGCGAGCCTTCCCTTTGGTGCCGAGGTACCGGTGTGATCAATCACCGGTAAATAATACTGTCTCAAATGTTTTGAAGGTCTACATATATGTACGTAAGGAACTCAATTCATCATCATCAGCCCGTACACGTCCACTGCAGAATATAGGCCTCCCCCAAACGACGCTACGAATTAAGGAACTCAATTATCTAGATCTATTGTATGAAAGTTGGAAACCAATAAATCGATTCGATTTATAATTATGTACCTTGTATAAGTACATAGGTACTATTATTTTGACTGTGTAATTTCATTTACTGTATTACCATGTAAAAGGTACAATTTGCATGTTTGTGAATTTGTAACACATAGTAGTAATGCATTTGAAGTTAGATTAAAAAAGTTTTGTCATTTATGAGCTGCATTATCACGCCTGCGACGTAGTTCCTGTAACCTGTGCCACATGTTTTTAACCGACTTCAAAAGAAGGAATGTTATCAATTCGTCTGTTTTTTTTTGTATGTATGTATGTTACGCGATATCTCCGCCAATTATGGACCGATTTTGAAAGACGCCTTGTTATTAGGGGATAAAAAGTAGGCTAGTTGTTAATCCAGACCCAGAATTTATTGTGTGTAAAATGTCAGCTCGGTCCGATTGAACTTTTGTCGTTAATATTTTTCAACTCATTATGCTTTAATTCGAAATAAAATAAAATTAAAGTGAAGAGAATATCAATAACACCTTATTTCTTATTTGATATTAATAACTATGTTTATAGTATAAAATTTGACTTGTCTAAGTGCTTATTTTGTGAGCCTAAAGAAAAAAAGTTATTGATTCTGAATTTATTTATCTATGTCATCTATCGATCTAGAAGGTTTATGTAATATCAATTATTTCTGTATTCGAGTATTTATTTTGCAATCATAGTACAATGCGAGAGATCCCTCGCTGATTTTACCTACTTATTTGTTAAGTTTGGTTTGCCGACTGAGTTTATTTAACACAAATTGCTTTTCGGACAGTTTCGATAAACCGTTTCAATGGTTCTTCACTGTTTATTTGTTAAAGCTTTAAGTATATTATTTAGCTCGAAACTCACAAACCTTTGGTATTAAGTAAATTGTTCGTATTGTAGGTACATATAACGAACATTAAGTTTTATCGGACATCAATTCGTGACTTTCGTTGCTGACTGTATCTATCTGGAATCGTGTTTACAAGTACATTAAATACCGACCCTTTGCTTATTGATCTTAGGACTGCTTACAAATGAAAATGGTTTATACACTACTAGCTGACCCGCCCGCGGCTACGCCCGCGTAGACTATGTTTAGAATAGAAATGGACAGAAATATGTGAAAAGACAACACAGCAGTTTTAAGGGGACATAGGGTCTTTATTGACAAAGAAAATAACAATCAGTTTTTATCTGACTGTACAAAACAGAGTTTATCATTGTTGTCCGAAAAGTTAGAGAAGAAAATATTAAAATTAAAATGTGACAATTGGAAAAAAGTGTCCGAATTTTTTTGTCCCAAATTTTGGCAAGCCGCTCAAACATATGTACCATAAATAAGTTGATGATGATGATGTATAAGCTTTAGGCGATGGTGATTCAATACTTACAACATAAATCAAGTGAGCAATCATATTTGTTTTCTTTGAAATGTGAAATAAAATAATTATACATACATATATGTAGTTCCAACATAGTGATTAATGTAAAAAACTCTCGGAATAAATACATTGCAGAGTCTAAATCTAGTTGGCACAGACCTGCATAGGAGTGTTGGTGGCAGCGAGCTTTGTGAATCCAACAATATCGCTGAAGTAAATAGTGACGCAGTCGAAGCTCTCGGCTTGCACCCGCTCGCCTCTCTTCAGTGCCTCTGCCACCGTCCTGTTGACAATTCGAAGAATTTCATTGCCTGACATTTTTGTAATTATAATATACTAGCTGCTTCCCGAGGCTCCGTCCGTGTTTTATCGGGATAAAAAATTGCCTATATGTTATTTTAGGTCCCAAACTATACCCATACCAAATTTCAGCCTAATCGGTTCAGTAGTTTTTGCGTGAAAGAGTAACAAATGTCCATACAAACAAACTTTGACATTTATAATATTAGTAGGAATGATTCTACTTTGACCTGGCCGTAGGCCTTTGATGAGTAAACCAAAAATCCAAACATTCACATTTATAATATTAGTACGCACAGGTCACAGGACAACTGGGATAGTTTGTTTCTTACTATAACTAAACCAAACGGGGCTGACTTAGTCATTACAGTGACACAAAGTCCCTTAAAAATTAAAAATTAAAAAAAAAAAACTAAACCAAATTTTTTAATGTTGATAATTTAATTGAGTTAATATACAAAAAGTTATAATAACTTAGGATACTTAATGACTGATATTCTTATAAATTCTAGTATTAAGATTTGGTTTGTATTAAGATGAGCACGTGTTTTATGTTTCTCTAGTGTGTGTTTCTTAGTCCTTTACTATAATTAAAGTTACTATAATTCAGAAACTATTTTTTATCATGTTGATTTTTAATTTACAATGTTTAGTAATAATATTATATTGAATTTGATTACAAAACATAGTATAATTATAATATATTTTTATTTAAAATTATACTCATATTATGTTAATGGGGACGAACGCTACAAAAACTTCCCTTTGGTCCCCAATGGGACGACAGGACGACAGTTTTCGGGATTACGAGCGGGAATAACCGGAATAAGCGGAAACACAATACATACATTCACACAACACGCGTCATAACTAGGACTAGCAAAGTTGCAATGAAACAAATTTGTTACAGCTATAGGTAGAGCTCATTAGACTTATTCGGAACACGAAATCCGACAAAATTTGGTATTTATTTTGTATTAGCTGATGCCCGTGGCTTCGCACGCGCTTTTCATGTACCCTATTTCTGTCACCGGGATACCATCTACCTCCCTGCCAAATTTCATTAAGATCCGTTCAGCCGTTTAGGCGTGAATAGGTAACAGACAGACAGATAGACAGAGCTACTTTCAAATTTATAATATTAGTGGGATTTATCGGATTCTGATCAAACACTAAAATATTATACACTAAACATGACTGCCAATAATTTTTAATGCAAGCAACCTTTAACCAACAAAAAACAAAAGAGGAGGAGGTTCTTATCATAATAATATGCTCTACTACCCGTGCGAAGCCGGGGCGGGTTGCTAGTAAATAATAATAATGTACAGACCTGGGCAGCATCCTGTTGAGCAGGTCGTCAGTCTTCCGTTTCTCAAGCAGCAGCTGATCAGTCCGCGCCGCCACCAGCGACTCCAGGTTAGAGGCGTACTTCTCCATCATCGCTAGCATGTTGTCGAAGATGTTGGTTTTCCTGAGGATAGGAAAGAGTTTACGTTGAAAAGATGCTGAGATTTTAACCCGGCGCATAAGCCGGCAGTGTTGCCAAGATTTGGTTGGAATAGCTCAGATTTCACATTTCAATAACTTTATTTCTTAAGCTTACAAAGTAAGCACTTAGACAAGTCAAATTGTATACTATAAACAGCTTTATGTACCTATAGTAATTATTATCAAATAAGGTTTTATTTACAAATAATCCCGACTAATATTATAAATTTTAAAGTAACTCTGTATATCTATCTGTTACCTTTTCCCGCCATAACGGCTGAACGGATTTTAATGAAAATTCGTAGATAGATGGTATCCCGGGACGGACATGGGTTACATGAAAAGCGCTTGCGAAGCCTCGGGCAGCAGCTAGTTTAAAATAATTATCAAATAAGGTGTTAAGATTTCTCTTCACTTCAATATTTTATCCACAAGTGGAACAAGAAAGAATAGCTTCTATATATACTATAATATTTATAATACATAAGTAGAAATATATAATTTTCTGGTGGTTCCCAATAGAAACTATTATCTATAGGAAAATGGTAGGTTTAACCTATGAATCAGTTTGCCTTGCCAATGTTACCTAGTGTAACAAAAAAGTTATTAAATGGAAACAATAATTTTACGACCGTCACTCGAATACTTGGTATTTTAAGTGAAACTAGAACACCTTTTAAAATAGTCAAACTCAGCTTTAGCTTGTAAAACCATAGAAATAGTCGGCTTTAAACCCGCTGTGGGTATAGAGCCAATGCTTAGGTTGCTAAGTCAGTGATGAAAATGATGATCAAAGGACATGAAAAATTTTGCTGAAATTTTGCTAACTCTGTGTGTAGGAAAAAGGAACTAACGTAGCTGATGCTATAGCGCGTCTCGATATAAACAGAAGCTTATTAACCAAATGACCATTCCACTAATTTATTTATGGATAGATATTACAATATTTGTGCCGTCGTCGTATGGGGGAGGCCTATGTCCAGCGGTGGACGTGTATGGGCTGATATGATGATGATGATGATTATGGATAGAAGCATGGCTGAAAGGAAACTCGTTATTCTATTCGAAGTAACCTTGCGTTATTCCAAGAAACTAAACTATGGTCTTTCATATTGTTTTATTTCTGTTTAAGGAGAAGAAACGAAATACTGCAAAGAAACCTTTAGAGGGGGCTTTAGAAAGGAAAATTATATCCCTCTATAAAGGTCGGTACGATACCCCTAGCCTACTCGTCTATTGAGAGTACTATTGAATATATTTTGTACATATACCTATGCTTCTTATGGAATACCTAGTTTTTAGGTTAAATGTGTACTATTCGTACTCATCTTTGGCTGGTTACTAATTATCTTCCACTAGAGGACAAAGAATTTAAATAAAGAGAATCAATTAATTAGTCTTGGGTTATACTAGGCAAAATCCGATACCTGTGACTTACGTTCCTGCGACTTCAAAATATCTGTGACAAATACCAGTGACAAAATACTAGCTAGTATTTCTACCACTCGCGTACAAATTCATTGTTTTACTGATTGAAGATATATTTATTGCAGCAATAGTACCGCATACGTAACGAAAATTCCTCTTGAATTGTATGTGTATAACGCAATGTAACAACTTTGTTACATTGCGGTATACATTTCAAATGTCTAAGTATAAAATACTAGCTTTGTCTCATTCTAACTTAGTGATATTATCAAAGAGAGAGAGAGAGATATATAGAAGCGATATTATCTAGCTGAAGCGATTTATTGCGTAGGTACCTAATAAAATAACAACGATATAATATCGTGCACTCGTGACACTGGCACTGCCTGTGAGTCATATATTTAGTTTCTGTCACTGTGAAATACCGCCAATTTTCTATACCTGTGACTTTTATCAATGACGATAAATACGCCTCAAGCATAATTAGTACTTTATTTAATATTTGAATTATCTAATCTTACCAATTTTTTGATATTTTGTAAACCAAAAGAAATAAACTTTATTGATTTCTAGTTGTTCCTCGTGGACAACTTTGAAAAAAAATGTGATTACACTGTTTGTTTGTGTCCTAATAATGTTAATCACAAATTGAAAAATGCTACAAATAGTTTTGTTTTCAGCTAGTCCAGAAAGTAGGTAGCTACTTACGGGCATAATGAAACCCACCCAGTAGTACGTACTCGGCTGGGTCAAATGTCCTACAGACACCATTGTACTTTCACAACTGATTGAAACTTAGAACGCTATGAATCTCAGCTGGGTCAATAAAGTCGTAATGGATTCTCTACGGCTTTGTGCACATTTACTGACTTGGATCACAGCATAACAATCGATGGTTTCTGTGGAAAGTTTGCCACAAGTCTACGATACAAATAAACAAGTAACATTCTGACAACGACCTCTGTGGTCGAAGGTCTGTCTGCGACACTCCTGTTACGATTTCCATCTCGGGACACATATTTGTACGATCTGCAGATAATTGTTTAGGGTGTTTTTGGCGTTTTCTATGTCACTAAATATTATAAAACAAAGTCCTCCATCGCGTCTGTCTGCCTGTCTATTCGCAATAAACTCGAAAAATACTGAACGGATTTTCAATCGGTTTTCAACAATTGATAGAGTGATTCATGAGGAAGGTTTAGGTATATAATTTGTCAAGGTAAATTGGATTATATAATTGGGCATAAAAAATACATATAACCCCCAAATTTTCATCTTTCTAACACCAGCCCCCATTTTTTAATAGCGATATTAGTAAAACTGTAATAATGTTCAACCCTCAGTGCTCGATGGCAAAACAACGTTTGCCGGGTCAGCTTGGTTTTATTATAAAAAATAGGGTTAAGATTCTCATTATTCCGACTATATGCATAAACTTTTGTCTACGGCTTTAAACGCCAACGCGAAGACTGAAAACTCAAATGTTTCCATTTTTTATGAATTTTCCACATCATCTCCCCGAGTTTATGTTAAAGTGTTTTCCGATGAAAATGTTTCGAAGCACATCTCTAAATATTTTTTAATTCCTAGATTTTCGGAAAAATATTGGATTAGCGCTAAATTCGAGCCGTGATTCAATGATACATATTGAAAAAATAGAAATTGAAAATTGTTTATTTGTATAAAAATACAATATGTTTTCACTTCTCTTGCTCAAAAAGTGTATCATAATAATAGTGTAGCTGAGCGGGCCTAAAACTCGAGTTTAATACCTCGGGCTAAAAAGTATTTTTTCTTTTTAATTTTTGTCTAAATTCATCAGCCCGTACAAAGCATTCGTTCTCTTACATAAAAACTCGACTTCTTGGTGCTCCGTCAATCTTTTTTGGAAAATAGAACCATCTTGTTGATGTTTTATGAAGGTTGATTCTTCCCTTCACGGTAGAATGCGAACTGTTTCGTATCGGGCTAAATAGAGATTTAAAAAAAGATGGTATTGGCGCTAAATCTCTAGAATTTTCTTCATTCCAAATCACAAATTTTTACGTTTAACTTCCTGACTTTTACTTCCAAATTGTGAAAAATGTCATCAAGTGATAGTGAAGATGCTAATATGCAAATGGAAGAAAAGGGCAAAGACATAATTATGAATCTGTTGCCGACAAAATCGCGTGGAATATATTTAACGAGTTACGAAAATTTTATGAAATGGAGAGATGAGAAACGTGTGGATTCTTTTACAGAAGGGGTTTTTCTCACTTATTTTGATGAATTATCGAAAAAATTCAAATCGTCGACTCTTTGGAGCACATATTCAATGTTAAGAATGACCTTACAAACGAAACACGACGTCGATATTAAAAAATATGTAAATTTAACGGCTTTAATGAAGAAATTGTCCACTGGATACAAGGCAAAAAATCAAGTCTTGACGACACAAGAAATCGAAACATTTTTAAATAACGCTCCAAATAAACAATACTTGGCAACAAAGGTAACCTACTTTTGTACTCTACTCAAACTAAATAAATAGATACCTACCTACTATACGTAAATTATGTACCTAGGTTATTACGATTATTAACACACTTATTTTTTTGTTCAACAGGTTGCTTTAATTTATGGAATCAGCGGTGCATGCAGAGGAATAGAGCTTGCCAATATAACGCTAGAAGACGTAGAAACGGATACAAACCTACAAGCTGTGAGTCTGCCGAACACGAAAACAAACAAAGAGCGTAAATTTGTCATCAGTGGAGAATACCTTAATATAGTTAAAGCCTATCAGGAGTTACGTCCCACTAATGTTTCAACGAGAAGATTTTTTCTAAATTATCAAAATGGTAAATGCACAAGGCAAGTCATAGGCAAAAATAAATTTGGTAACATGCCTAAAGATATTGCCACTTATCTAAATTTACCAAATCCGGAACTCTACACGGGCCATTGTTTCCGCAGAACATCCGTGACTCTGTTGGCGGACTCTGGTGCGAATATAACGACATTAAAACGACACGGTGGATGGAGGTCCGATCAAGTGTCTGAAGGTTATATAGAGGACTCTATACAAAACAAGTATCACGTCACGCAGCGGATTACGGAAGGAATCAACATTCTACCAAACATTACAGAACCCCAAGCATTTACATCGCGGGATTGGATGAATATGTCAACTCAGCTGAAGCCGCACTCAGATCTTAATAATGCAGGAAACTCCAGCATGAGTCGAGTCTCTCCAACTTTTACTCCACAACAATCAACTCAAAATATTATCAGATCCCAATCACAGAGAACCGAAATAAAATTGCCCGGGAAAAACATATCACTAAACATTCAAAATTGCTCTAACTGCACATTTAATTTTTAATAAAATTTCTGAAAATTGCCTAATTTTGAATTGTTTTATTTTCTCGCAATCGAAGTGAAAAGTAGAGTGTTTTACTCGGGCCAAAACCACCTATTATAACTCGGTCTTGTCATCCTCCCTCGCTACGCTCAGGAGTATAACAACCTCGTATATAATGTGATGGTTTAGTCCCTTGTAAAACAATCTACTATTGTTACATGCTAGACAGTTGTTAGGACATCCTTTTAAGATGTATTATAATTGAATCAAACCTTACCCATGAGAGCCTTTGGTAAAATAAGAGATTTATAAAATATTAACTTACATTCCAGCTATCAGCCATATCCAGGTACCTATGCATATAGGCACCCATCAGCCGTAGCTTGACGAGCCTTCGACCAGGTCGTCTGTCGACGACCTGGCCACTAAAACAATCCGAGGCATTCCGAACAAGATGTCTTAGATCAGCTATCAAGGTCTGGCCACTAGACCGACCTAATCTAAGAAATGGAGGTTTGAACAAGACGCCTCCGATAGTGATCCGTGATGCTTATGATAAGGTGTATATTACTTACATCCCAGCATGCATATCCTTCAGTCTCAGTCGAACCAGCCTCAGATCTGGTCGTCTATCAGGCCGCTCACTCCAACACGCGTTGAGTACAGCCAGCACCGACGGCCTGGCCGCTAGACCAGCCAGTGGCGGTCTGAATAAGACGCCTCCGATTGGGTGTCGTACCCGCCCGATTATTTCTGCAACGTAATAAATATATTATGTACGGCTACTACAAAAATCGCTGAAAGTTATTAATTTAATATCGCACATCGGTAACTTTACTCAAAGATATTGTAAGCAGATGTTAAAGTATGTGTATTAATTAATGCCTGTAAATTATTGTATAATTATTGCCACAAATTATTGAGACCTTCATATTATTCATGGACCACAATTACGGGTCTGAAATAAATGATGTTTTATTTTATTTGATTTATTTATAACGGGAATAAAATTTCCCGTTGGTTCACACTGGGGACGACGCGTGGGGACGAGCGGGAATAACCCAAATTTTTCAGCATTGAAATATTCTGACGAGTATTCTGAAAGCTTTTGTGTATTTACCACGCGTTCTTTATTAGCATTCACAATTTTATTTTGTAAGGTAATACGTATCGATATCGGCTGGCAACAAAAACAGTGTAGGTTAGCTGTTCATGATAAATCTCAAGTTCGTCCTACCGACTTTATAAACTCTGATAGCGCGTGGGAATCAATAGCTAGAAGTTATAGAACTATCCAAATAATCGGCGAGTCAGTGAGGGTGTGCCTTTATTTGATTTGCGAACCTAAGTGACGATGAATCCAGAGTCAGTTGTTCTCAATACAAAATATGTCCGTCCATAGGCGCTCCCTCACAACAAGCATTCTATTTAACATTCAGTTTCGAGCAATACATTCAGTGAGGAGGAGAATTGAGTATTACAATGCGCGTAATGGCCACTTCGTCTGACATTGTAAACACTACTAAATCGGAATCTTGTTGGGTTCTTACTTTTCAGGCTCGCCAGTCAGGGAGCGCTATTGTAACGTACCCGTACCTCATGCTCGCAAAAATATCTTGCAATGCAAAAAGGCGAATTCTCGCTGATGAGGAAGCGCCTTTATTTATTTATTTTCCCAATCATTAGTTTTTATGTATCTCTATGGCAAAAACAAAGTCGTTTGTTTGGTTTGATAGGACATGAAGGAAGGATAATTTTACGGATACCTGTTACTTCAAATCTCCCCTGGGAATTTTAACGTTACTCTACCTTTAAACTATGTCTATACCAAAAATCACAATGATTGGTTGTTTTGTTAGGACTAGAAGGATGATTTTTCGTATTAAAATTCGAATATTCCTGTAACTCTCCCTTGGGAGTTTGATGTTTTACCAGGATAAAAAGCCTATGTTACTCTCCATTCTTCAAACTAACTCTATGCTAAAAATCAAGTCGATTGGTTGCTTAGTTAGGGTGTGAAGGAAGGACATATGTACACACTTAATAAACGAATTTATAATATTAGTTAGGATTGTAACGGTTGTATGGATACTTTCAGGCCTTGGTTCACGCACGAATAACCAGTATTAAGGACACAGGGCTAAACAAAAGATAGTTAACCCTTCGGTACCATGACTCATCGATTCTATACAAAAACGTGCCTGCGCGGACCTTATGCGAATGAGGCTATCACAATACGTAGACCGAGGATTAATGCTTACCCTTCACAATATAAGAAAATAGCCTATTATGTCGCTGCTGACACGGGCTGTCGCTTTTCTAAAGAGCTGACAACTCAGTTACTAAATCAACAGAGTTAATAAATTATATTAATAATAAAAAACCTTTATTCACTGACCAATTTACAGTAGGTAGGTACATTTTATAACATTTATACGGTAAGTGCTATTTATATAGGTATACATAAACCTAGTGCAACTAAATTTTTCAGCAACCAGTTTGGTGGTCAGGTTTTCTTTTGACATAGGTCTCCCCTAGTTTATGCCACTCCTATCTGTCACGAGCTAATCTCCTCCATCCCTTTGGTAGGTCATCTTCCTATCTTTTGATATGTATTCGTTAGATATACTCTCTTATATCTTCTCCTGTTCTTCTTACTTCGCAAAGACCAATAACGTTCCATTTTTTTATAAATCTTATTGCTGCTTCCAAGTCTTCTAATCTATTATCTATCACCAGCGTTCGGACGTTTAAGGTTGCAAGGTATATTTTATTCTTTCTATTTTGGTTTCTGAGCCGACAAAGGGAAAGAAAAAGGGTAGCAGATTCTGAGTATTTTTCAACACCAACACTGCGATCCGCCTGCCAAGCGTGGTGATTATGACAAAACCCCCCTACATGGGAGACCATCCACTCGATGGACCGACGACATTGTAGCGGTCCCAGGGAGTCGATGGATGGAGGCGGCTCAAGACCGCTACCTCACGGGGACCAGCTCGGTTGGGGTTGTTCTGCTTCTAATAATAACTAAGAGTTATTCAACGCCTAATATCAAGCAGGCTACGTTGCTTAGTTTAGCACATATCAAACGGTAAGTAAGTAAGCTCCAAGATGGAGCTTAATTACCACCGTTGCATGATGGTTGGAGCCTCCAACCAACATAACAACTTAGTTACAGCAACATCATTTAGTTAAGGTTGTTCCCAGACCCAAACTAGCGCCGCCACCTATTTTATCGTATTATTACGATAAAATAGGTGGCGGCTCTGATTGGGTCGGGGTAGCGCCTTAATAATTTCGATCAAGGTATTCGCCGCCCCCGGTACAAGATATTTGTTATTTCTTCCGTTATTAAATGAAGCCTGAAGCTTATGTATGTTCATTGAACGTAAAGAGCCTTTATTTATTTGTACAAGTAAGTATTCAGGACTTACCAAATATTCAGGAGAGCCTACAACTTACAAAAGCTTACTAAATAATATTTATATCTCTGTTTACTGAAAATAATACCTATTTTGCGCGTCTAAGTTACAACATAGGAACAATATTGACTATCTAGTTTACTATGAACTAAGGTAGGTAGAGAGAGTAGTTTCAAGTAGGTAGTGATAAACTAAACTAGCCCTAACAATGTTGCCATCCCTTTATTACGGTCCAAAAACGGGTCGGCGACATACATATTTAGGCTAGTTCTTGGTACCAATAGAATCGCTATCAGTCTACCTAAAAAGGTTTTAGCAGAAGGCTGATACTGATTTCTCTCTATTTTTTTTATTCTTGAAAATCCGGCCAATATTATAATTGTCAAAGTTTGTGAGTATGGATGTTTGTTTCTCTTTTACGCAAAAACTACTAAAGTGATTGATAGTTTGGGACCTGGAATAACATATAGGTCATTTTTTATCCCGATAAAGCGTATACGACGGCGCGGGCAGCAGCTAGTTACAATTAAAAGGTATTATGACGAGCTTACAAACAAAATAAAGTGAACAGAGTGGCAAGGAGTCGTAGTTTGGATGCCTGGGCGGAACAAACGCTCGCGGATTCTTGGGGCCTATTCTCCGAGTACGCAAATGCGTGTTTCGTTGCCCGGTTAGTTACTACCGTACTAGAGTACTAATATGCGCAAAAAACGAAACTAAACAAGCAATTTAGTGTTTTGGAGAGTCAAAAATGCCCCTTGGTCCCGCCCGAGTGTTTGTTTTTAGTGTTTATAAATTGTCCCTGCAGACGTAGACGGATTTTTATAGGTGATTGAATTGAAATATTAATTGGATTGAAATTTGTATTTGTATTTATTCTAAATTGTTCTTACAGGTATAACCTAATACAATAGACTAGTCAACATACTGATTCCTTAGCAACAAAATTCAATAAAAACAATTACCAAAATAACTCAATATAAATCTCAATGAGCAAAATTAAATAATAAATACAAGTCTCAAAAAGCTAAAATAGTACAAATGTCGTTAAGCAAAATAATTATATCAATCAATGAGCAGTAGATGTATAATTAGATATAGGAAGCTTATTTGGTATTCGTTAGGAATAGAAAATTTATCATAAAAATCCCTTGGCCCGTTTGTGCTATCTATCATAAGATTTTTTTTATGCCTCAGTAATAGTTTTTTTTTGTATAGTTTAGGAAGAGATGCAAAGTTGCACTTTTTGGCCACCAAACTTGGTTTTCGCATCTCATCCTAAGCTATAAAATATAAAACTATTACAGAGGCATTAAAAATAAGCTTTCGCTAGGTATCACAAAAGGGGCAAGGGATTTTTGAATATTCCTTTGTATATCGTAATAATACGATAAAATAGGTGGCGGCTCTGATTAGGTCGGGGTAGCCCCTTAAGTTACTTTATTAATATTCAATTCTAATTTATAATTATTATAATTAGAATATAGTTTATACGTTAAGCAGAATTTTGCGTGTGTAGGTTAATTTATTAGCTGACTACGCTCAACATCAATTAATAATATTGAAGAATGTCGTATATTAAAACATTTTATAATGAGAGGAGCTCATCTATCTTTAGCCTTTGGCTTTTAATTTAGAAGGTAATTTAGAAGGAGCTTGTGTTATGGGTACTAGATAACTGATATACTTAATATAATACACTACATAGATATACTTTTTTTATTATACTTAGAAAACATCCAGAACACCCTGAACTAATATTTGCAGCATATAATGCTTGCTTCGAGGATCTCATACAACAAGTATTTAACAAGAAACATGAAAGCAAGCTACCGTTCATACACAAGAAGATGCGGGTCTAAAATATTATATTTTCGACATAATAAACCTGTATCAGTA
Organism: Eupithecia insigniata; assembly: GCA_947859395.1. Classification (NCBI taxonomy): domain Eukaryota; kingdom Metazoa; phylum Arthropoda; class Insecta; order Lepidoptera; family Geometridae; genus Eupithecia; species Eupithecia insigniata. The sequence goes on along the minus strand of OX401999.1, from coordinate 1,650,306 downwards.
AGTTAGCACGAAACTCAATTCTCATATTAGCAAACCAGCCGGTGCCCCCCCCCCCCCCCCCCCCCCCCCCCCCGCGTTTTACCGGGTTAAAAATAGCCTATATGTTTTCTTCAACACTAACACTGTGGTCACCAATCCGCTTGCCAAGCGTGGTGATTATGGCAAATCCCCCCCTACATGGGAGACCATCGATGGACCGACGACATCGTAGCGGTCGCAGGGAGTCGATGGATGGAGGTGGCTCAGGACTGCTATTTGTGCTGTCATCGTCCGATGTTCAGCAGTGAACGTATACGGGCTGATGATGATGATAGTTAAACTTACCAGCATTAGTCAAATTAGTGTCACCCCACGGTCCATTCCTCAGCAGGATCTCGTACAATATGATGCTGAAGGAGTACACGTCCCCCCGCTGAGAGCCCCGTGCCGGGGAGTCCGGGTCACGCAGCAGCTCGGGGGCCCGCCATAGCATGCGGCGCTCCATGCGCAGAGCGTCTTCAGCGTCTGCGCAACCACCTGGTGGACCAAATAGTATGTAAACGACATGATGAGCTAAAAGGATGGAAATAAAGATTATTCTTAATTAATTACGGATGTAATAAGCGCTTAAACTCAACAAAGAAAAAGAAAGAAAATAAATTTATGTGACTACGACCCTTATTTGCGTTGACACGGAAACCAACGTTTCATCCCTTAAATATTATTTTGATTCTTTGGTATTGATATCTATAATATAAAAATATGCGAATCGTTTTAAAAATGAACGATTGGTTACGGTAAATACCGGTCGTGTAATAAAGAGTACTACTACTCTAGCCAAACTCAAGTCAAAAATTTTACAAACCTTTCCTTAATATTAATAAAATAATCAAAAATGCTACAAAATATTCATTTAGTAGGTGTTCCCCGCTTTAAATTCGTAAGCCGTATAAACGGTAAATCTCCCATGGGAGCTTCAAGTTTTACCAGGACAAAAAGTAGCCTTCCTTTCAACTAACTCAAAAATCAATCAATCATGCCAAAAATCAAGTCGATTGTTTGCTTAGTTAGGGCGTGAAGGAAGGAAAAACAAACAAACACACTTTCGCATTTGTAATATTAGTTAGGATTAATCACTTTCTTGTTGTTGACATTTTGGCAGAATTTTTTAGCTCTTTCCTACTGTAGGTATAGTTTTTTCAATTATAAGTATATCGAACTCGAAGCCAAAACGAGAATGTTGAATTTTTAAGTTGTTATTAATTTATACAAACAATATTTATTGAGAAAAGCAAACATATATAATATATCACAATCTTAATTCGATTGAAAATATTAGGCTGTCCCGCTGAAATTTTAATGATGAATTTGTAAAACAACAAAATGAGTTTGGGCGTTGAAGTTTGTGTTTTTTGAAAAAGCTTAGTTTAATAGTAAATGTAACGCTATGTGTTTGAAACTCAGTATGGATGGGTTAACGACTAAATAAATACAAAAAAAATACAAAGAAGCGTTTTTTTATTCAAAACGGTATTCAGCATAGCTATTCTAACTCGATCGAAAAGTTGCCGTGACTCGAAATCTGACACAAATCCGCGCGAAGTTCAAATAATCGGCGCGAAATTCAAATATTTTAGCGGTTTTTAATATTTTCAGCGTTCTACAAGCAATATCAATAGCAGAAAAGGAGCTTATCGAAAATTGTAAAACATTTTCTGTGAACCCATATTTTAATCGATTCGACTCGACTTTGCGAGAAATTAATAATTTATGAGATGTATTATTAAAATCAACATTATTACTAAAAGCTCCATTAATCGTACTCCATTGCAACATGGGTTGATAGAAAAGGTCAGCGATTTATGAAAAACTACTTTTTAGGTAGTTTTATTCCTTGTAGAACGCAGAAAATATGAAAAACCGCTAAAATATTTGAATTTCGCGCGGATATGTGTCAGATTCCGATTCGACGAAACTTTTCGATCGAGTTTGAATAGCCCAGCAGGAATTTATATCTGACAACAGAGTTTCAGCTGGTCTCGAGCAGCTTTTTTTCCCTAAAGTCCACTCGAATGAAATCGCGAGCGGGTCAGCTAACATGATTTGCGGGGCAGCGTGACATTTTTAATCCCAATCCTTACACCTACACGATCTAAACTTATTTTAGTTAATAAAAAAAACTGTAGCTATTTAATAAAATATATACTTACCATAAATCAGGTATCAAAGATCTAAGCTTACGAAACAAAATATACCTAAGTAGAATTGTGTTAATCTTAATTCAATGAGGATCCAAAACAGGAAAACACTTCATAAATTTATTTAATTACAAAAAATATAACATTCCTCTAAAAACGAAATACATTATCAGGTTCAAGTGTGTCATCGCAAAAAATTGTCAGTAAAAATTAAGTACTGAGAGGTTTAACTCAAAAAAAAGAGATTCATATAAACAATGTTCAATAAAAAATACTTCAACGACGATCGATTTATACATTTTGCGAGTCTACGTACATGGTGTAACAAAATAATGGTGGGTATCTTCAGGGAAGTTATCTACTACTACCTGACAGCAAAGGGGATGTAAAAGATTCGTTCAGGAACCTTAAGTTGCGTACTGTAATTTTGATAAGAGTAGGTATGCTATGGAGGTTTTGAAGATTCCTGGCTTGTGCCATGGGACCTTACATTATTTTTTGCTAATTGCTATAAACATCGTGATTCTAGGCCAACGGGAAGTATACCTACTACCTTCGTTTGATTTATTATATTACTAGCTGACCCGCCCGCGGCTTCGCCCGCATTAACTCGGAAGAATATCCCACCATGCATTGTTTTGTTATAACTATCTCAAAGGGATTAGGCAGCGTTTTCAATGAAAGCTCCCAGGCGACTTGACTTTTTCCGAAACTTCCAACAATCGTTTAGGTAGGTACCATAAATCAGTTATAAGTGAGGTGTAGCAATAAAACGGAGGTTCAGAGCCAACTGCCGGTAGGCATTTATTAACAGGCAAACGTTATACAGAAAACTACCCGCAATTGTAGGTAGCTACTATTTAATACATAACACTGCCCTCCCTTAATTGGCATATTACATGTTAGGTATAATCTTATGGATAGGTAAATAAGGAATAATTAAACCGACTTTCACTCTGTATGTATCTCTATACATACAGAGTGAAAGTCGGTTATTATTATTATTATTCATTTATTTCAGATCATAAAAATCCATACCTCTAGATCCTACGTCTATGAATGAAGTCTATGGAGCGAAAACGCTGTGTATGGACAACATTTTCGATGATAGCGGCTTGACTTTTTCCGACCCTTCCTACAAATATCGTTATGTTTCAACCAATTTACACAAAACCTTGACGAATTATATACTTAAACCTTCCTCATGAATCACACTATCGATTGGTGAAAACCGCATCATAATCTGTTCAGTAGTTTTTCAGTTTATCGCGAACAGACAGACAGACGCGGAGGAGGACTTTGTTTTATAATGTTAATGCGGATGTGGCCGTAATATTTTGAACGTGTTTTTATTTGCAAAATATAGAATTGAAAGAGGCACTATAGCGCCTTTAGGGGAGGCCTATGTCCAGCCGTGGGCTAGTATAGACTGATGATTCTAAAAGAAAGAAAAATAATTTACCTATTCTGGTACTAATATGGTACTAAGCACCGTATTTATATCTAATTCAATGTAAATGTAAAAATCTGTAATGTGTTACTCGTGTTCATGTTTTTCACAATCGTTTTGGTTGCCTGGAAGAAATCACTTTAAGTGGTAAGGCCGCCAATTCAATTGCTGTTCCCTACAATATGTTTAATTATGTTTATTAGCAAAGACAATTACCAAATAATAGAAACAAATTAGAACTGGTACTTACAATTGAAGCAATTGAGCCGACTGCATACTGTTGCAAACAATCTACAGGTATCTCAAATGGTCCATATCTATACTTGTCGGAAGTGTTCAATCCTACTAATATTATAAATGACAAAGTTTGTATGGATTGATGTATTGATGTATGGATATTTGTTACTCTTTCATGTAAAAAACGACTGAACTGATTGGACTGAAATTTGGTATGGGCATAGTTTGGGACCTGGAATAACATATAGGCTATTTTATCCCGATAAAACGCGGACGAAGGCGCGGGCAGCAGCTAGTATGCTGTATATGTTAAATGAATACGGATTATTAAGTACAATTTGCATTCATAAGGTGATGAATAAGTGCGTTGCGTCGTCGCGTTGCCGCAACGGAATAACACATTATATGCCACACCTGCGTTGCGTTGACGCTGTGATAACGCGACGCAGGAGGGTATGCACGCCGCGCCGTCGCAGCTGCGTCTCAGTTCCTTTGAAACGTCGCGCGCAACGCTCTAATGGGGCATGTCATAAAAAATATGACACTGCAGCGCAACGCACTAATGGGGACTCTCTCTAAAAGTAATGTCTATAACTTCTTCTCTTCTGTAACTTACTCTTGAGATTATGCAGTCCATAATCAGCAATCTGCAGCACCCATCGACTGTCCACCAGACAGTTGCTGGAGGTGAGGTTCCCGTGGGACAGCAGGGGGGAGTCATGGAGGTATGTCAGACCTCGCAGTAAGTCGGCCACCTAGACCAAAAGACGATTTTTTAATATCTGTATAAGGTGCACTTGCTTATTAGGACTTGAGGAGCATAGAACAGAGGATGGCAGAAGCAAAATGAAGTCTTTACTCACTACCCAGCAGTTTATTGGTAAGCAGTCTAAACAGATTTTTATCAAAATATTTTTCCCGCCTATATTTTTTTTTGACGAGACGCCGAGATTTGTCATTAAGTGATTCTGCGGGTTATTCGAAAGATTGCCCGTCAAACGCAGTTTTTCTTGTAATAGGTATGTATTTCAAGAAAAATCTGATCCTATTGTGAATCGAAAATATAAGATTGGTGAATTGTAATAGTAAATTAAACTTTGAACGAGTTTTTTTTTACTCAAGTGGGATAAGCTAGTACAAAAATTTAGGACAATAACAAAAAAATAATTAAACATATCTGAAAGCATATGCGTCAGAAAATAAAAAAATATTTAGGGCGCCGGACACTTAATTGAGTTAAGTTAGTTTTTTAAGTTTTTCAACCAGTGTAAGTTTTAGGTCTTCTACATAAATCTTGTTGCAATTAGCATGCTAAAGTGGCGATGGGCAGGCCATATAGCTCGTAGAACCGATAAACATTGGGGACTAAAGGTTCTCGAGTGCAATGCAAAACGGAATATGGGAAGACGTCCCACTCGATGGAAAGACGACATTGTAGCGGTCGCAGGGAGCTAAGAGAGACTGAGGAACTCACCAGACTAGCCACAAACATGTCGTCGAGATGCAGGTCCTTATCAGCCAGCACCCGCGCGAGGGACCCTCGCGAGCAGTACGCTGAGACGATGCAGGAGGCTCCGCTCTCCACGCAGACGCCTACGAAGGCCGTTAGGTTCTCATGCCGGAGTTCGCGAATCTAAGGAATTGGAGGACTTTATTTACAAAGAAATTGCGAAATCAAAGTAATTTTACAAGGTAATTAAACTATACTTCTCTTTGAAATTAGAATGAAATAATAGAAACAAATCAGAACTAGTATTTACACTTGAAACAATTGAGCTAACTGCAGACTGTTACAAGCAATCTACAGGTAGGTCAACTGGTCCATATCAACACCAGTCAGAAGCGTGCCTTAGACGCTGGCTGCATTGCCCCGCTGTATGGCAATACTAATACACTGCGTCTGATACTCACTAGTATGTAGTAAGTCACGCCGGGATGGCACCGGCCGACAGCTACACAAGCAAAAGTTGAGCTATCTGCAGACTATTGCAATAATTTAGAGGTAGCTCAACTGATCCGATTCAAATCAATTTATTAATTTATATTAAATAATACGGTAACATTAATTAAATTATTTAAAGAACAGATACACAGTCAAAACTGAGCAAGATTTCATTCAAATTCGTAGGTATCTTGTGTATGAGTAAATCATTCAGATTCATCATCAGCCCATACACGTCCACATAGGCCTCCCCCGTATGACGCCACAAATAGCGGTCCTGAGCCGCCTCCATCCATCGACTCCCTGCGACCGCTACGATGTCGTCGGTCCATCGAGTGGATGGTCTCCCATGTAGGGGGGGATTTGCCATAATCACCACGCTTGGCAGGCGGATTGGTTATTGCAGTGTTGGTGTTTAAAAATACTCAGAAAGAAGCTGCTGCCCTTCCTCTGGTAGGTTCCCTTAGTCGGCTTTTACGATATCCACGGGTTGAGTTGGAGGGGTCGATATTCGTACGCCGCGACCCCACGGCTGTCATTCAGATTATATACAAACAAATAATTAGGTTTTTTATCAACCTTAGGTTTTATTAAATTTAGGTTTTATTAACCTTAGGTTTTATTAACCTTAGGTTTTATTAATCTTAGGTTTTATTAACCTTAGGTTTCGGAGGATATTAACAAATCTAACCAGTTTATAAACATTTTCATAAACTTCCCTTAACTAAAAGTTCTTTTTCAGACCAAAACAAATCCATGTTGAAAGAGGACTAAATGTACGGAAAGGATGGCTAAAACATATATTAATTCATTCTACACAAACAAATATGAATAAGTTATAACTTGGCTGACCTCGGGTTCCGAAAAACACAAAATAGAATCGTATTTTGCTACGCATTTCACGACTTTCTTGTATACGCTATTTTTTCGCTTCGATCAGGAAATGGATAAGGGAATATATCAAAAAAGGTCAGATCACTGAAAGGATGGTACAAATCGGTATTTGATACCTCCCGCGTAGGCCGTCATCTGATATGTACATATGTATATCAATAACAAAAGTGAATGGAACTACTAACGTGGTGGTAAGCAGAAATACAAAGCAGTATTATAACCGAGAAAATGTATAGTTTTTATTATTAATATTATATTAATTCAACAAATAAATAAATAATACTGGACAACTCACGCAGCATCATCTAGCCCCAAGCTAAGCAGAGCTTGTGTTATGGGTACTAGATAACTGATATACTTAAAACAATATATTACAATAATTAATAAATCCCAAGTTCACAAGTTATTCATAAAAAAAAAAAAATCTTATAATTCCGACCAACAAAATATTTTCCACCCGTACTTATTTTATTTTTGGTAGTTCAGCTGACAATCGAGTTATCATTCAAAGAAAGGTGACCACTTACTTGTTTGAGCTCCTTCTTGATGGACCGGGTGACGTCAATGCTCTTCTTCCTTAGTCTCTTGACAGCGACGATGTTGCCGCGGTACATGGCGATGGTGGTGTGAGCACGACGGGGCTCCACGTCTTGACCTCTGGAGCCCTATATAATAGTAATAAATCTATATATATAAAATATGAACCCCTATTTCTCCTGGTCCGGCTATAACTTGAGAACGGCTTTACCGATTTCATTCATCTTATTTAAAATGTTTTCTAATACTTCATAGAAGGTTCTTACAGTAAAAAAAATTTAGAAAATTGCGCAGTAATATAGAAAATTTAAGAAAACATAACGACTAACTTTATTATAAACTTTTTTAATGTAACCTTAGCCCCAGCGTTGTATACTCTTTGCTAAGTACGTTTGAAATAACTGTGAGTTGTTTGAGAGTGAGTTGAATGACAGGACAACGTCTATCGGGTCAGCTAGTAATAAATTAAAATCAGATATCTGGAACTTCTTTCCGGGAATCTCCTAAGGCTCTCCTTTCGAGCGCTGGCAAGAGATCTCTGGACCAAAACTCAAGAAATCGGCAGGGTATATTGAATGAACAGATAATTGTACCAACAAGTATAAAAAACTTGTTTTGATTATTTTGAGGATGGTGTTTGGGGCGTCACGGTATTTATTATCTTATCAGAAAATAAACAAACACCTACTTCTGAGAATTCTTTTCAGAAAGGAAATAAATACTTGAGAGCGCGAATGGAGCAAGCCTGGCTCCATTTATTATTTCCTTGAAGCTTAGGTTACACGAGTAAATGTAAAGGTTTTCGCATATCAGAGCCTCTATCGCTACCGCCCACACAGCTCGCGGGTTACTCGTTTGAAGCTTGTGGGAAGCCATTTTGTTTGTCACTGGAAAATGTATCTAATCTTAATAGTTTAAGGCCATATTTTGAATGCACATTAAGCAGTGCTGGATTAATGTGCGCAGAGCTTTAGTATAAGCAAGTAGTTAGTTACTTACTAAGGAAATATCGATCCGTGTTCTGTTTAGTTTTTTTTATTATTGGTGGTAAATGCGTTTGACCACCATCACACACTTTAGAAAGTGAAGATGGAGCACGCTTTCCCAAAAGGAACTTATACACTCGGGATTTGAAGACTCCAAGATTTAACTCTACAGAAAAAACAGACGCAGGAAGTTCAGTCCACTCTTTACCGGTACTTATAATGAAAATAGAACGGAAATGTTTGGTTCGGTACTCTGGGGGCCTACTCGGAAACGGAAAATCGAAGTTTCTTTTTCGTGTTCGTGCAAAACCAACTCATATGTCCATTGCATAAGATTAGCGTTTGCACGAAAAAGAATCAGAAAATTGCCCTGGTATTGTTTGGTATTACTTGTGAGTACAAGCCCAAGATGAAAGTTTAGAGTCAAAAATACTACAACCGAAACATTGTTACTGCCGTAACATATGTATACTAAATTTGTAAAGAGACTGTACCTATGGATGTCGTCTCTTTGGTATTACAATCTATGGTTTGGTTGCTATAGTTACTTGGTGTTATTATTCCTAGAACACTGAAAATATATATTTGTTTTAACTGCTAACTTGTACTTCTTAAAATTATAATAAAACAACGTTTTATATGCTTTAACCAAGATGTTTATATTATTCTTATCGTTTTAGAACTTTTCCACATTACAAAAGTTCATATGGTAGCAGAGCGTGGTTCCGAACAATGAAAAGTTGTCACGACGCAATATTATAGCGAAAATATTTTCGTAAGTTTTTTTTTTTTGCTATAAATATGTCTAAAGCAACATATCACATTGATCCACTTGATAAGGATAACTATGATACTTGGGCAATACAGGCTGAAGCTGTATTGGTAAAAAGTAAGCTATGGAAGTATGTCTCAACTCCGCTTGACGAAAAAGCAGATACGACTGAGGTCGAAGCAGATAAACAGGCCAAGGCAGAATTAATTCTAATCATTGCTCCTTCCCAACTAAAAGAGGTTAAGAAATGTAAGACTGCGAAAGACTTGTGGTACAAATTGAAACAAATACATGCGAGCAAAGGCCCTGCTCGTAAGGCCACATTATTAAAGCAACTTATTCTGACCAAACTAGAAAGCAGTGATGTTCGTACACACTTAAACAAGTTTATGGACACCATGGATAAGCTCGCTGACATGGATGTCACCATAAATGAGGATTTGCTAACTATCATGATGCTCTACAGCCTTTCCTCAGAGTACGAAAACTTTCGCGTTGCTATAGAGTCTCGCGACATATTGCCAAAGCCGGAAGAACTAAAAATAAAAATCATTGAAGAGAGCGACGCTCGTCATCACAATGATAATTACGAACCTGGCCAACAACAACAAGAAGAAAACGCACTTTTCGCTTCTTGCAAAATATGTAAAAGAACGGGAAGAAGAATCTTTCAGAAGAAGACACACAAAGTTTGCTCTGACTGCTGGAAGAAAAACAAAAACACTAACAAAAACGCTGATTCCCTATTTGCTGAAGAATGTTTTCTTAGTTCAACACGAAACAACCAGGATGACTGGGTACTTGACAGTGGTTGTACCTCACACATGACCTATAACCATAAGCATTTCAAAAACATGAAGACTGTGTCAAGAAAACTCCAATTTGCATCAGAAAATCACTCTACAGAAATTTTGGGTGAAGGAAGAATTACATTTTCTGATCAAGAACGAAAACGACGGGTACATCTGGAAAATGCCCTGTATGTACCCTCCCTTTCTACCAATTTACTATCGGTACCTAAAATGACTTCACATGGAGCCACCGTCTCGTTCAACAACAACCGTGCTTTAGTTCGCAACGAGTCAGGTGAACTTATACTTTCTGCAGAAAAGTCGAGCAATGGTCTTTACTACGTAAGAAAACCAAACATTGAACAAAGCTTCGCAGCAACGCCTGCAACTGGTTCGACAAACACAAAACAAGGTTCCATACTAGACTGGCACAGAAAACTTGGGCACATGAATTACAAAGATCTCCAACTGGCTCTCAACAACGAGACAGTAACTGGAATGAGTTTTAACAAAAATGAGATTTTGTCATTGCCAGACTGTGAAATTTGCATTCGAGCAAAAATGACTCGAGTACCGAGCCCTCCACAACGAACAACTCCTCGAACTACTGAACGTCTAGAAATTGTCCACAGCGACGTGTGCGGCCCAATAAGAACACCTACTCATGCCAAAAACAGATACTTCGTTACTTTTATTGACGATTACAGTAGGTATGGACGGGTCTACTTCCTGAAAAATAAATCTGAAGTATTAGATAAGTTCAAAGAGTACAAACAAGAAATGGAGAAGTTTACAGGCAATAAAATTAAACATTTGCAAACGGATAATGGAACAGAATACGTCAATGCGAAATTCCAAGCCTATTTAAAAGAACACGGGATTTCACGACGCTTATCTGCACCCTATACCCCACACCAGAACGGTATCGCTGAACGCAAAAATCGGACAATTGTGGAGAAGGCTAGAGCTATGCTTATTGATGCTAAAGCACCAATGCACCTATGGGCAGAAGCAGTAAACACTGCTAATTACCTAGCAAACAGAAGTGTAAACAGTGCTATAGAAAATAAAACACCATTTGAGAAATGGGTGTTAAGAAAGCCCTGTCTTAATCACCTCCACCCTTTTGGATCGAAAGTTTCTATTTTGAAGAAAGGACCAAGAGGTCATAAATTTGCTTCAAAAGCAATACCGGGGATGTTTGCTGGATATTCTGACACCAGCAAAGCATACAGGGTTTACGTTCCGAACAAGATTTTTATATCCGCAGATGTGAAAGTAGTCAAGGCTAATTACTACAAAAGCCCAACTGATGTAAACAACTTTGAATACAATAAAAACACTAACTGTGATTCGGTTTCAGAAACGATGAAAACGCAAATAGAAATCGATGATGATGACGAGACTCAGCAAGAACTTTCTATTGAAAATAATGAAACTGAAAGTCAGCAAGACGACAGTATTGCTGAAAACGCAGCTGATTCTACTCTGCAATATGAAAGTGTTGACGAAAACGTTGATGATGAACAAGATTCTTTTAACGAAAGTACTCTTCGAGAAAGTCTTAGTCATGAACACGCTAACACGGAGCCTGAATCTGAACCGAATAGCTACAGTCTACGAGACAGATCAGCAATACAAAAACCACAACGGTATGATGACTTTATACTAGCTGCTGTTGCTGAAGTTCAAAATTTACCTAAAGATCCTGTGACTTACAAACAAGCATTGGAATCTCCTAATAAAGGACAATGGATTAAAGCCATGCTGAGCGAGATAAACTCTCTGAATGAAAACAAAACGTGGGACTTAGTGAGTTTGCCTGCTGGAAGAAAAGCACTACCATGCAAATAGACATTTAGATTAAAGACAAATCCAGATGGCTCAATCGATAAATTCAAAGCTAGACTAGTTTTAAAAGGCTATTCACAGCAAAATGGAATCGATTACGACAAAACTTTTAGTCCTGTGGCTCGACTCAGTACTATACGAGCTATTATCGCAATTGCTGCTAAAGAAAATTTAAACCTACGCCAATTCGATGTAGCTACAGCCTTTCTGAATGGCTCAGTAGAGGAAGAAATCTTTATGAAACAACCTGAAGGTTTCCAAGATGGGACAAACCAGGTATGCAAACTTAATCGCAGCCTTTATGGTCTGAAGCAAGCACCGCGATGCTGGAACTCATGCATTGCCGGTTTCTTAGAAGTGACGGGATTTCAACAAAGTGAAGCTGACCCTTGTCTGTACATTAGAATCAGAGGAAAGTCAAAAGTTTTGATTGGACTCTACGTTGACGACGGGCTTGTGGCGTCGAATACGTCAACAGCAGGAGACGAGTTTATCAAGGAATTGAAAACAAAATTCAAAATAACCACTCGACCTGCTTCCTACTTCTTGGGTATGGAAATCAAAGCTGAAAAAGGCAATATAACATTATGCCAACAAGCTTACATAAAGAAGGTTCTTGAAAAATACGGTATGACTAATTGCAAACCTACACCGACGCCAATAATCAAACAAAGTATCAACGATACAGAACCTGATGTTGATACCATTTTTCCCTATAGACAAGCCGTTGGAGCCCTTACATACTTAGCTGTGGGTACAAGGCCCGACATAGCATACGCCGTGAGCGTTGCTTCCAGAAACCTGGAGAAACCTAGCACAAACGATATCATGCTAGTGAAACGGATTTTCCGTTACTTAAAAGGAACGACGGATAAAGGTCTTGTATATAAGCAATCAAAAGAGTCACACCAACAGCTTTTATGTTACTCTGACTCAGACCTCGCTGGAGATCAAGCAACATGCAGATCAACAACTGGAATGGTATGCTTATTATCAGGAGCTGCAATCAGCTGGAAAAGTCATCGACAAACAGTTGTTTCTATTTCATCCACTGAAGCAGAAATTATTGCAGCTAGTGAAACGGCGCAAGAAATTATATGGCTAAACAGCCTTATGAAAAGTTTGGTGGATTTGAAGAAACCAATACTGTATTTGGACAACGAGTCTGCTATAAAGCTATCGCACAATCCGAAGTATGAATACCACAAACGTACAAAACATATCAAAGTTAAACATCTATTTGTGCGTGAATGTGTTATCAATGGTGAACTTGAAGTTAAGCAAGTACCGTCGGTGCGACAGCTGGCTGATATGCTTACCAAGCCGCTCTTTGGTCCAAGATTGGAAGTTTTAAGCGGGCAGATTGGATTGAAGAGAATTTAAAGATTCTTATAAGTTCCGAGGGTGTAAAGAGACTGTACCTATGGATGTCGTCTCTTTGGTATTACAATCTATGGTTTGGTTGCTATAGTTACTTGGTGTTATTATTCCTAGAACACTGAAAATATATATTTGTTTTAACTGCTAACTTGTACTTCTTAAAATTATAATAAAACAACGTTTTATATGCTTTAACCAAGATGTTTATATTATTCTTATCGTTTTAGAACTTTTCCACATTACAAAAGTTCATAAAATTTTTATTTTATAAGCTGTGTTTCCTAAGTAAACACCTACTTCCGCAGAGGTCTGATAAATTATAAGCTTTGTGCCTGTCGGTACAAAAATTTAAATTTTATTGAATTAACACGAGTGGTGTTGAATAGTGAAGACCTTACGGCGAATTTTATGATTGTATTTTTGTGAAAATTGGGAGAGAGTTGAACGGAATGTTCCTCTACCTTTATCTCGTTAACTACCGAAAACGCACTTTATCTATTCACTTCTTGATTAATGGAGTCATATAATGGTACACGACCGTCAACAAACCTCTTTCCTTAGAAATCCCAGTAGCAAGAGGAGTTTTAGATTAGTCGGGTACTTGTCTCCGTGGCACTTTTGGATAGCGCAGTCCCGTATTCAGGGGAAGGTCGCGGGTTCAAGTACCACCGGATTTGTAATTTTTTGGGATATTATTTAATATCTTTGACTTTTAGATTCTACAATCAAAATAGATGTATTTAAAGGATCCTACTTTAGCCCGCTATCCCATCCCCTCAGTGACCACCTCACCGAGGAGTCTCCAGGGGAGTAGATTTAAAATTTAGCATTTTGCTGCATGCTTTTTGCATACAGCAAAATGCTAAATAAAATTCTCCCTTTGCCTTTTGTTATTGGTAATTTATTTCCGTTTATAATTCTAGTTTAGGTTAAGTTAAAGACAATAAATTATTTTTATTCATTTAAAGTAACATATTTATGAAGTAAGTTATTTAAACAATCTTCAATATTCTATTAGATGAACAAGTGCAGTGGAATAAGATAGCTTCGCGAAGTTGCCGGGTTTTCATTAAGTCATGAAGTCGGTAATTGATAGCTCTTCACTAATGTAGGGTAGGGAGTTTCCTATCTAGGTGTGCTAGAAACGTAACCGTACGTCAAACTAAAAGTACCTAACCTAACCTAATTAACGGAATGTTTTGAAGAATGTTCCTTTTCTGTAGCTAAAATACTCTACCTACCATTACAAGGTGCCACGAAACATGACCACTAAGCCGAAATGGGATGATTCTGGACTACCAACTTGAGCCTACGAATTTTTTGAAGTTCGATTTCTTTTTTAATAATTTTGATAATGTAGAGAGATTTTTCATGGTTTTAATGGTATTTATGTGTATTCTTACAGTATTATTATTGTTTAGAAGTTTGAAAGGATTTACCTAATTTTTTTTCAATAATTTTATGACAAAACACTGGTGTTGGTGGAAAAAACAAGTAGAAAACATTTGTGAAATATTTTATAATGTCATAACGCAAGAATGCGTGTAAAAATAAACCCGAATTGGAAGAAAAAACATATTATTATGTAATTATTATTAAAACAATATTCGAAATGCAAAAAATATTTTATAATATGTAATTTGATAATTTTTCACTTCTTCCACTAGTGGACAAAAAATTGAAGTGAAGAGAATATCAATAACACCTTATTTCTTATTTGATAATAATAACTATGTTTATAGTATAAATTTGACTTGTCTAAGTGCTTATTTTGTAAGCCTAAAGAAATAAAGTTATTGATTCTGATTCTGATTCTGATCCATCTGAGGTCCAGATTCACCCTCTTTCGGCTTAGTACAAATGTTACGTGGTACCCTTTATACATACATATATATATACATTATATTAAATAATCCGTACGTATAATTTACGATTGTAATAATGTTAGGAAGCTCATTGACTAACAAAACTCCTCAATGAAATCCCTGTTTCTAAACTATAGGTGCCCATTACACCTACGCCTGTATTTAGAGCCTAATTACCAAGTACCTATATCCACGTTCAAAACAACTTCTTTTTATTCAGTTTGGGTAATATTATGCTGAAAGCCTAATAAAATGTCCGTCGGCGCCATCATCTCTATTAGAATGACATTAAATCACCGAGTTGATTGTAACGCGTGTTTTGTTATTATTCTGTCTGAGAAAGTTTATGTACATAGAAGATGTAGAATTCATTATACCAATGTGATTATAATGCCTATAATCTACATAATGGCTAGGCACCTCTATTATCACGTCATGACGAGAAGTGTTACCTAATTAATAGGGTGTGTAGAGATGTGAAGAGTGACCTTTAAAGGGAGAGGACGTCCGAAGAAAATTATGATTGTGTGAAAGATTTGAAACCACAGAGGCATTTATTCGAGAACCAGAGAGTATTTTGAAAAAAAATTGCATCGTTTTTTTTTATGGAGAGTCCGTGCGCGTCCTTGCTCGGTTCGTTCCATTTTCCCCGGTCAAGATAGACATAGACAGTCAAACCTACTTTTAGGACGAAGAATCGCTATCTCAATGATGATGATTCCTAAGAAAGAAGTCAGTTTTTTATGAGAGGGTTATGATTTTGAGACCCAAATCAAGTATCAAAAGAAAATGATAAGACAATAGGTGAACGCTTGTTTAAGACTTTTATGTAGTCGGGTTTTAGTTTTTAACTATATTTTTTTGTAGAAAATAGTATGATATAAAATTTTGTCACAGGTATTTTTATGACAAAACTTACCGTCCCACTGAAAAATCTAAAAATTCTATGTTTGCGAACTTTGACCTTATTTCTTAGCTAACTTAAAAATGAGACTTTCTGATCAGGAAGCTTTTTTTGCACACGTAGGATCGATGGGCACTTTTCACATTTTGGTAAAAAACGGTGTCCCTAACGTTTATACCAATTTTCACCTCTAAGTTTCGGGCTAAATTGACATAAAAAATTACACAAATTGAGATAAATGAATAAAACTAAAAACTGTCCGAAACCCGCTGTCGCTTCTGCTGCCCACCGTAAACACCTCCAGCCCACTTTTAGATTTGTAAACCAAGCCAGCCTAAGCGGACAAACCAGTTACAAGTGGATACGCATCGATGTAAGTCTGGATCGCAAATGCCTATACGTGACAACCGAGCCAGGCTTAGTTAATGCCTAAAGTACGTGAGAAGATATAAAAGGGTAACGGGCTCTAAGGATTTATTCGCCATTTGCTCTCTTTTCGAATTTGCCAGCAAGAATAATGTTTTTTGATCCAAGCAAAAATCCTAGCAGCCTGTATAGAACTATCTTTGAATCAAAGTTTGGCGTGACTGAAATGGAAACCACTTCGTATTTTGATATAAGAACTTGATGGTTGCATGTTTACTTGAAGATTGGACTGCTAATGCGTAGGTAACAGCACTGTAAAAGGCTCATAAATATCATTTTACCGGTTAAATTACACTCTTAATAGTGAAAATACGACGCCGTATTAATGTCATAGACGGAGGTAGGTATGTTCAAAGTTGTCTGGTAGAGATCGCTCGTGAGCGATTAGACCGCCAATTGTCACATTTCTTTTTTGTTACAAATTGTTTGTAAACTGTTTTGTTAAGTGTGCAATAAAGCATTTTCTATCTATATAGCTATATGTGGGTCGCAAAACTCAACAAAAAATGAGTTGGCATTTGGCTAGATGAAAAAGGTGGAGGAAGGACTACAGTTTACAAAATGGTATTCCAGATATGCTTAACGAAAAAGACAACTACTCGCAGTGAAATAATGGATGAGGGCGCATTCCCTTATCGAGGGAAAATAAAATCAAACAGAATCGCGCAAATGAGTGTCTAGTGGACTAAGCTGAATGAAATCTACAAAAAAACTGTTTTGAAACGTACAAATCACAAGTTGTACTGAAAATTGAAATTTATGTCTTTCTATCTGTATGGGTATTAACTCCTCTATTAATTAATTTATTTAAAAACTACCTATATATTGCACTAAGGTACAAAGGGTGGGCTTAATGCCGAGGCATTTTCTACCTGCCAACTAGAAACATGTTTATACAGAAAGCGTGCCAACATTAAGATAGAGGAGAGCTAGAATAACACACATCTCACATTCTCCTCTAAAGCCTATACTGGTCGACTGCTGAACGGAGCTCTCCCCCTAATAAACACCTTATGGGCTTTGATCACATGGGGCATTACCCCCATGCCCAATTTGGGGATTATGGGCATTAGTCATAATCCCCAAGCCGGGCATACGGGTTGGGGATCGCAGTCCGGTGAATTGTTCTGCTGCCTACCCCCAGCGGACCCCCTTAGATGCCACATACTGTACTCGCGGGTAGAGTTGGGGAGCAACTACTAAGCCGGCACCACAAGGCGAACACTTAGACTCACCTTATCGTTATTACTCGGTATAAACTTGAGATCCTTGGCCTCAATCCGCCACAGCACGGAGGCCAGTTTCTGCTCGTATCTGTAATGCCGCGCCAGCAGCGCCGCCGCCAGGATCGCTGCAGCGGCCACTGCGGCGGCTGCTGACAGGACCCCAGGGTCGTGGGGGAGGGAGCACTTGACGCCGTCGAAGCCGCATGCGGGTTCGGAGACGGGAGGCTTGCCACCGATCCAGGCTATGTTGCTGGATCCAATTAGCTCCTAGTTGGAAATTAAAATAATGATTATAGAGATCGGGTCTATCAATTATGTCATAATAATCCCCTTCACTAGAAACAAATGAGTCCAAACGCCCCTTTTCTCCCCATTTTCAAATCAGTAATGAGTACCAGTAATTCAGAACTTGACGCTTTTGGTGTCTCTGCCTATTTATAAAAATATAATGTGTACTGACCGACGATCGTTTGCTTTAGTAAATAACGACCAGCAATCGAACCACTTACAGAGTAACAGCATTTACAAGAACGTTTTAGGGAAGAAATAATATTTATTTTACAAATTTATTTACTTTTAAATTGTTTGAACATACTGTGTGTGATGGCCATGGAATATCGACCCCTCCAACTTAACCCGTGGATGTCGTAAAAGCCGACTAAGTGAACCTACCAGAGGAAGGGCAGCAGCTTCCTTTTGAGTATTCTTGCGCACCAACACTGATGATCACCAATCTGCCTGCCAAGCGTGGTGATTATGGCAAAACCCCCCCTACATGGGAGATGGACCGACGACATCGTAGCGGTCGCAGGGAGTCGATGGATGGAGGCGGCTCAGGACCGCTATTTGTGGCGTCGTAGGGGGAGGCCTATGTCCAGCAGTGGACGTGTATGGGCTGATATGATGACTGTGATGTAGGTACCTAACGTCATCACTCAATGACGTATATAATATATAATATTATTTTGCTCCCTTATGATACAATCTACTATTCAAGATCCCTTTCATCATTTGAAAAAGGACCCAGTAATACTACAAGTCGGTAGCCTGCAGATAAAATCCATCTCCAGGCTCTGACTTATAAGCCACCAGCCCTATCACTGTGAAGTTGCTTTCAGTGTCAGTGTCGGTATAACTTACCGGCAGCTGCACAGAGCTGTTTGCATATCTGAAGGTAGCCACAGGCTGCGCGCTCCAGCCTCCAGGCGCTGCCTTATCAGCCACCAGCCCGATCACCGTGAAGTTGCCTTCAGCGTCGCCGGCACTATCCATGTTCACCTACAACGGCAAAAGGTAGGTAAATTCTGAAACCTGGCGCGATCCTCTTCCATTTTCCGTATACCGGATGCCTACTTTCATTACGAAATTTAGTTTTGTTTCGTCGGATTCAGAACCGAACGAAAACGGAAATCGCGTAAAAGGTAAAGCTGCTTACTCACTTTTTAATGATGATAAGATATTTTTCATTCTCATGACACTGAAATTTTGTTTCTTACAATGGTTTATATGTAAAAATATATTACACAGTCAGAGTCAGAAAATTCGTCCGAAAACGGCCTTTTCCTAAGTAAGCGACAGTAGTGCGTAAAACCATTTTTACGCCGTACTTTGGAACCACAGATGAAAAGAACAAGAGCTGACCTCAAGAATCGACAGATTTATTGCGTCATCGTGGTCAATTGTAAGAAAAAACAAAAAAAAATACTTAAACCTACGTTTATTGGGACAAGCATGTAAAATGTACCCGCGTGTAAAATAAAATGTTTCTAACTAGGTAGGTTCTGTAGAAAATATAGGACCGAGCATTTGACCGTCAATCAACGCCCCATCGCAAGAATTTTTTTACAAGTGCTCTAAACTGTAATACTTACTACACTCACAAATGACACACTCTAACTCGCGAAGCTTTGCCTATCATCGTGTAGAACTCAAAATGAAAATAAGGTGTTTTGACACAGTGTTAATAATAAGAGTCCATTACACACATACACTATTGAGTTCATTCTTATTGAGTTATATACTTACTATTTGATTTTGACAAATAATCTTGTATATTTAGGCTTTATTTGACTTCACAGCAGATCAATTCACTTTATAAAGCCAATAACCTCGGTTACTACTAATTAAAACCTTTATTTTATGCAAACTCTGTGGTTTCAAAGCGTGATTTTACAATTTACATACACAGCGCTGTTCGAGTTTCCCTTCCCTTTTCCCCCGTGATTAATTCGCATCTAGTCGGTCAATGCCATGCTCTGTTTGCAGAACCTGAGTTTTGTGTGCATATTTCGGTTACAGCCTCCAGCTAAAATCGATAACCGTAGGTACCTACATAAATGATAACAAACAATCCTTTCATATGCTTTCACAATGGTTTTTGTTTTTGTGTAACGATTGATTTTCATTTCCAATTTCTGTGAAAGTAAGCGGTTCACCATCGATATGTTTATAAGGTCGGTGCGGTTTATGTTAATGTTTCAATAATACAATCTTATCAACCTATACTCATTCCTAGCATTTATTACCTATGTAACACATGAAATGAGGGGTTTTCAATGCGAACTTTAAAAATAAGTGGTTGCCATAGACTAAGATAGATGGTACTGTATGAAACTCTGTCAATAATCTGCCTTAAAAATGTGTAAAATGGCACCCGTTTCGTTCTTTATTTTATGACTATTGACATTTACTCTTGACTGTTGTACAGCGCCATCTAGTATCAAAATAAAAAGCGTGATTGTTTTTTTTTAAAGATTGCATTGAAAAGCCCTCATTCCCTCATTGTTGAGAAGTGAGTGAATGAAAGAATACAATATTGAATTTTTATAGACACAAGTCATCATCATCAGCCTATTAGTCCACTGCAGGAAAAAAAGGCTAGGCTTCCACTGATGAGCTCCAAAGCGCCATGTTTTCATAGACACAAGTAATTTATAAAAATAGAGATGCAACTCGGTCAACTCGAACAATATCGCGACTTACGAAAGTTTTGATTTTTATCAAGCCCGCAAATTATTTAACGAATATCATTTTAGCTGATTTTCCCACGAAAAGTATTGAAATATTATTCTATTTATAGTTTACCAGAGTAACTCAATCAATTTTACTTTTTATGCCGGAATATTGCTTATAATGCCGCGAGTTTATACAGATCCACAGAAACAAAAATAACAAATAGTGTTATTTTTATTCTGTAAAATATTGGAATTAAAAAAAATCAGTCATTTAGACGCCAGAGTATGTCTGTAAAATAATATAAAATGTTCAAAAATAATCGATTAATTTTTTTCATAAACGAAATCGATTGTCAATAAAAACCGAACTGGATACGCATTAGAACATACCTATTTCATTATTAGTCGAACTGTCAGAAAGGTAATAAATGCGTGAAATGAGTATACAGACAACTGTATACTCATTTCGGGTGTGGGTGAAAGGGTGACTTTGTATAGTTTAGGTTATATTGTACATGTTTTACCTTACCTACTTATTTATATTTTTAGGAATATTTTACCAATATAATTTTATATCATCTTTAACTGTATTTCTAAGCTGTAGTTTGTGCACTTAAGGTACGGAGTAAAGCCACACTAGCGCCACTCTTTAGTTTTTCTTATATTATCGTTATCGAAAAGAATTTTCAATTGGATGTGAGCACTTTTGGTAATTCTTTCCGATAACGATAATACAAGAAAAACTAAAGAGTGGCGCTAGTGTCGCATTACTATGCGCCTATTGAGGACACATTCTATAGTATACAATCATTGCACTATGTTTGTATAGCAATGTTTTATTATGTGTTTTGTTGGTACTTTTTTAAAATTAAATTAGCCTTTATTTTTCTACTAACTTATGTTACTTATGTAGTTACATATTTTCTTGAGAATTATGAATATATTCTTACTATTACATTTATTATTATTATTACATTACATTTTGTTGGTACTACCTTATTAAATACTAGCTGACCCGTGCCCACTTCGTTGGGCGGTAAACATTTTTAGTAGTCTATAAAACTCGCAAATGCGCAAAACACATAAAAATACCTGAACAACAGATATCTAGAGGTAGATATTTAATTTGAGAATCGATAAAACAATTAAAAACAAAATCTGGCAAAGAAAGTTCCAGCAATGCTAATAACACTTATGATTTATACAAGTTGAAGTTTATTTCTATTTCATAATTGTATTTTTATTAATAAAGTTTTATTAATAAAGAACAACTTAAAAGTTTTATTGAAAGCTCGCGTTTGTTTCATAACTTATCGCAATCTCATTGCGTCGTAGTTTTGAATACATGCTACTAATATTATAAATGTCAAAGTTTGTAAGATAGGATGCATAGATGTATGGTTGTTTGTTTTTTTACGCAAAAACTACTGAACTGATTGGGCTGATAGTTTGGACCTGGAATAACATATAGGCTTTTATATTCCGATAAAATGGGGGGAAGGCGCGAGCAGCACCTAGTTTTATTATAATTAAAATTACAAAACTCTTTATTATAGACATTAACATAAACAAGTAAAATAAGCGGCCTTATCGCTTAGAAGCGATTTCTTCCAGGGTTATTATTACATCCTGGGTGATCCGGTTATTGACCGTGCGTGACCGTTAAAGTCAACAGTATTCATGAATGTTTATCCTGTCAAGTGGAAGGTCGAAAGGGCATTTATATTTCTAATGGAAAGGGATAAGTATTTGCTAGGGGAGGAATTGGTTTTCCAAAATATTTAATTATCACAAATTATCACGTATCTAGCCAAAGGACCGAGACAATTCTGACGGTCTCTGGTATCGGTGGCCAATATCCACTTCGAAATGCCTATTAATTTCTCAAAACCCCTATGCGACAATCCTCGAAATCACTTTTGGCAAGTTGTAGTAATCTATAGGTTCTTCTTCAATATTATCAAGTGTGTACACAATACTCTGTACTGTAGAGTAGACCTATCGAATTCTATGCACATCAGTTCAATGATTGGAATATTATGCTCGAACAAGTCTGTAACCTATGTACGCGTACACACATTGGTATCAACACGGTTTTCAGACAGCAACACAAATGTGTGTATTAGGCATTTGTCAAAGCTATTTCAATGTGCAGCAAAACAGGAACCAATTTTTTACAGTTTCTAGGGAAAAAACTTCATCAATTTAAATTGAATTTTCAAGTTCCACATATTTTGCCTTTGAAACTTTAAGAACACGCGTCCACTTCGCTGCCGTAAAAATTGTGCTGCCACTCCTTTGTCCACCGAATATATGTATACTCACGGCACAAACCTTTCTTCAGCAAGCTTTCATTGCAGAAGTTGTCGTCAAACCGTCAAATTTTGCCAACATCGTATTTCTATTTTGTTGCTAAGCTAATTTTAGCTGGATTACAAAATTATAGTAAATTTTATTTACTTTTATCTAAAAAATAACAAATCAACGTAAAATGGTAACTTTAAATTTTTCGTTCGAGCTAAAAATTGGTTTAGCGGGCAAATAATAGAACATCGGCAAAATTGGACGGTTTGACGGTATATTTAAAAGAATCAGTTAATCTTCACTGCACTTGGATCAAGTTCGATCCACTTACATCAAATCCCTGCACAGATCTGTATGTAGTCGGTCGAAGCAGCTTCATCAAGGTGGCTCCATCTGTAGGAGGCACGTCGGACCTCATGGCAGCGGTTGCAGCCCGGGCCCAAAGGGTCACGGCGTCGTACAGGTGGGCGGCTTCTATGGGGACCTGGGCAAATATGTTATTATTTTTAATTATGGACGAGCAACTAGAAGCTGATTATGTATACATATATCACTTTATACGGTGCTTTAAAGTTCTTCACTACACTAGTTTATCTCGTAAGTTATTCTTCGGATACTCAGACTTCGAGTTTACTTTGGCGGTATATCATTTATTTATTTATTTTTGTTTTATTAAAATAAAAAATTAAATATATAATAAAAAACTCATGATACCATAGTTTTTGGAGGATTTGTAAGGTTTGTTTTTTTTTGTAAATTATTCTTTTTACTAGTCTAATGTTCAAGGTTGAATGATTTTTCAATTGTCCTTGCTTTTCTTTATACATGCATATGAATTATTTTGGGTATAATTAGTAGGTCTGAGAATAGGTAGTAAACTATGTTTTACCCCTAAGTAATAAGGGTGGCCAACGCCCAAATATTTTTTTTTTTTTTTTGGGATTTTGCTCTAAAAAATTCCAACCAATAGCCCTCAATTTTCACCTTTCTAACACCAACCCCCATTTTTTTATAGCTAGTCAGTACTGTAATAATCTTCAACCCTCAGCGGTCGAGTGCAAAACAACGTTTGCCGGGTCAGCTAGTAAAGATATAATACTCTTATTATTATCATAAAGTCCGTACTCATTTACGTAAATACCGAACGAAAGAACATTACATAAACCATCATTCGTGATGTAGAAGCCATAGATGATAATAATGAGTTTTCCTACTACTCTGTAGTTACTACTATACTACATATGTACATATTTGCTCAGAGTTGCATGCAAGATATTAGAAAACAACATTGTAAGGCTTTGTTTCACGCTCAGTACGGCAACACTCCTATTATTATTGTTCCTGTGCCCTATTATATAGCTTACCGAAGCGTCTTCAAATATTTTATGATAGTTGGGCACGCAGAAGGGCCGCGCCGCCGACAGCGCCCGGATCATCTGACAGAGCACCCTGTTGACAAACAGAAGCACATGATACTACAGGACTGAACAAAATATAAAAAATAAATATCGTAACAGTAGACACAATAGTTGCCAGATGAGGCCATTAAGTCTTTAATCGAATATTAAAGTGCTTTATTTCCTTTAGACCTTACAGGACTCTTGGACACATCACAAAGTTTTATTAAGCTTCTTACAAACCATTGCCCCATGGGTATATTATAATCTGTACCCTTCGTAAAATAATTAAGTAATTAATTTACATTAACTTAATATAGCTGGATATTTAACACTCCATTTATAAAATAAAGAGAACTGGATGAACTCGGAATCATATTTTTGACGTAGACTATTATATGAACAATTAGCTACAAACACAGAAATTTAATAATTGGTGCAGACCATACAAAATTATTTCATCGGTCCTCCAACGAGCAAGTTTAGCCACTACGCCAAAACGACAAACAGAAATCCTCAGATAAGATAAAAAACCCATCTAAAATTCAAACACGTTTCATAAATTTATCAAAAGGCATACTGACGCGAGGTAATAGGTATCTTGAGATCAAAGATTATAAAGTTGATGGACGTTATTGCGCGTAAATAAACGCTACTGCTACGGTTAAATACGGCGTAGACCTAGACATGCATGGTACGGTTCACTTCGGCGTAGACATGCTACGGTTCGCTACGGCGTAGACGTGCTACGGTTTACTACGGCGTAGGCGCCTACGTGACGTAGCGAACTCGTGGTCGTGGTAGGTCTACGCAATAATTTCGTTGTGCTATTGCGGGCGTTAGCCACAGCTTTAAAGACACGTGCATTAATAAAAAGATGGTTAAATTTGTGCACAGAGAGGAAAAAGAAAAGTGGTTTTAGCAGCATTAACATTGAGGCGGGCTCATTTTGCATTGAGAGCTAACGTTGCTACCATAAACGCACCCTTTGTAGTATAAATTTCAAGTCTGCCGTCAAAAAAACCTTACATAAACCATCCTTCGTGGATGTCAAGGCCATTTTTGATGAGGGAACTCAAAGGACGAACATGGGAATAAAAATTCAAAGATCATTCATAATCTTTTATAGATAAACTTCTGTTAAAATTACAGCTTGCCTAATTTCACTAATTAAATTGTTCCTGAACCAAAAGCATGCCAAAAACAACACAACAACCAATCATTTTTACTCTAATAATATAAATTTGACATTTGCAAACGCGCAGCTCGTATATTCAACCTCTAATTAAACTTCGACGATACGAATAGAATGTTACGCATTTTAGCTGGACGCTGAATGTTTCCAATGTGGGTGTGCTGCAACGCGTTGGGAAGACCCGAGAACTATGGCAGACCGTCAAGCGTAGAAAAGTTGGGTATCTTGGACATGTGCTCAGGTACGAATGTTACCAACTGCTCCAGCTTATCATGATGGGCAAAGTGAGGGTAAACGACGCGTTGGCAAATGAAAAAAGCCATGTTTGGGGATCACCCGAGAGTGGATGAATATCGCCAGCGTCGACGACCTATTTCGCTTGGCACAAGATCGCGAAATATTTGCTGAGCTGTCGGTTAACCTCCAGTAATGGAGAGCCACCATTAGAAAAAGAAAGTACGATATAAATAGCGTCCATGGGAAGATGACCTATGACCTATAGCTTTGCGAAGTAAACACAAACATGAGTTGGAAAAAACCTCGGCTCGGTCCTCGCTTATTCACTTTTTTCGCCATGTGAGTAGGGCAAAGGCTTACTAAATAAAATAACAAATTATGAGTCCAGATGAGTATTTTGAAATGCCACTTCTCAAAGCGCTTTAGCGATTTCCCGCCAACCACATAGAAACACTCGAAAGACCACGTGTCGTTGGTAAAAAAGGTGAAAATGTATTTATGTGTGTAGAGTCATGGTGAGCCTAGATTACGTTAGTACTATCATCATCATCATCATCATCATCATCAGCCTATACACGTCCACAGCTGGACATAGGCCTCCCCCGTACGACGCCAGAAATAGCGGTAGTTAGTACTATACAGGGTGGATTTTTTGTAGGGGCGGTAAGGGGTGACCTTGAACGGTGAAGCTACTGAAAAATGGACGTGAGGAGACTTTCCATATTTTTAGAGATATTTTCATACCCATTCTCAGATATTGAATTGGAAAATTATGAGATTTTGATTAAAATGTGCATATAGCAAAAAATTCAATTTTCACAGATTTCATCAGAGAATCGCATCGATTGGCATTTAAAAAGTTTTTATTTACTCGAAAGCTTTATTTGCTCATTTTTATTGCTAATTGTAAATATATTTTTTAAATCATAGAATGGTGAAGAAAATTACTATAAAAAATAGTGTTCTAAAACCATAAAGAATCATATAGTTATTTTGTACCTAGATTGGCTGTCAAAAATCTGACATCACAAAGAAGATTTGTATTGACCAAAACGTAGACGGACATAAATTAAAATAATCAATACCTTCCAATAATGATGGTAAACTTACGCATATTGAGGATTGGTGGGGAACGATGGAGTCAGCTTCAGCACCGATCTGAACGCCAGGATGTCACTGCTTGTGTTCTGGCCCAGGTGTTCTGACATTAAAATATACTATAAAAACTTTCGTAGTTTGATAAATTCATTATGAATGTAAGCGCGTTGTTGTTGCGGTAGGTTCGTAGTTAACCCGCTTACATTCATAATGAACAAAATATACATTTATTTATATGTATGTTTATTGAACCATCAACGAAATATACCTACACAATAAATTACAAATAGGAAGAATATGTAAATATATTTGGTGCAGTAATAGTTGAACAATTATTATTATTACTAGCCCTGATCAGGAATTAAAAATTATTACTACGTTTTTATATTTTATTAAAAAGCGGAGGTTTTCTACTGCCCTTGACCGTATTATTCTCATATTGTTAGTTCATTATGAAATTCATTATAATTAGCTGATTTAGATTTAGATATATATATATACCTATGTATATATTAATTAATTAGACTTTTATTTTCTATTGACACATATTCTTTTTGCAGTTATAAAAAATATGTTAGTTTACATATAGGTTCATTCAATTATGCTTCTTATTACAATGAGAATAAATATTTCTAACCATAAATATTCTTAAAACCCCCTGCCTTTGTTTATTTTACTGTTCAACCCCCATAGTAATTATTACCGCTCTATGGTATTACTTAATTAATTTGATGAAATAAGAACAAGGTCTTTCCTTCTCTGTAATTCTGCAAATTCTAATTGAAAAGGTTTTATGGGAAAGTCAATATTGGAAATTGTATTCCCCTTTCAATAACTTTCCATGGTTTACCCACGTTTGCAAAAACCTGCAAGGTCGGCAGACACCACCAAAGATCGCCACAAAGACTAGCCCTGCGCTGTCCGCATCCAGTGCGCTTTCCCACGATTATGACCAGGCCACCCTAAGTAATCATAGCCTACCTGCATGAGTGATAGACGAGGAACTAGGGTCAAAGATCTCGTCATCGATGGCCACCACAGCGTACTCTCCGCTCGCCAGCAGCCCCCTCTGGCGGAGGACCTTCACGAAGTCTACCAGAGCTATGTGCTCGCCCAAGAAAACATAGACTGCAACAAAGAGAATTATTAAGGAAAACTCAGGGAAGAGAAAATAATCCTTCTTCTTGCGCAGACGGGAATAAGAATAAAACAAAATTAACTATATTTACTTCTAAGAGACAGAACCTACAAATTCTGAGAGAGAGATAATTTGTTGTACCTACCCAAAACACATAACATACATAATGTATAAGGGGCCGGTAGTTATGGGCTCTAAATTGAATATTTGTTCCTAAAATAACAACTGACGCGAACAAGCAGTTTCCTTTGAAAAAGATGAAAAACAGTATTGATTCGAAAAAAATAAAAAAACGATTACTAAATTGCGTGGGGAAAACTAACACTTATATTTTTGTTTCGATCCTCTCAGCGAAGAATAATAAATAACAAATTGGAATTAAAAACCTGCAAAACACGATTTTATTTTCATCGTGCGGTATCGTGCGGTTAAAATAAAATCATGTTTTGCAGGTTTCATGCAGCACAAAAATAGAATATCGAGCAGTTAAAAGGATAGTTTCAAAATAAATAGTGTATGAAATATTTTCCGATTGATAACTTTGACACGGCCTCAACAAAGATTTCTCTATAACTAATCTATTACAAGTAATGAAACGAAACAAAAAATATTACCAATATCTGATCTACACGATAAAAATTCATTTTAAAATATATTGTGTAGTTTTTTATTTAATCACTGTAGAAAACAGCAAAAAATTCGCGCGGGGTTTTAACCCTTACAAGAAACAGAAAACCCCAAATGGATAAAATAGAACGTCAAGTGTGAGTCGAAGTCGCGCACCGGAGGGTTGCGTACCCTGGCTTCTTGTACCAAACTACTACTTTAATCCACAGAAATTCGTCATAATATCGGCTATTACACTCTATCCTCCTCAATTTATGCAATAAATGCGTTCATTCATTATAACTTTCAAAAAGTTTTGTTTAGTTTTTGTATGATACTGATATGATACTGGCGCTAGTTGCTCCGCATCCTCAACTTATTTTTCTTTCTTTCCATGACTTTATTAAAGCCCCTTTTGTTATCACCACTTGTTCTTGGTACTTTGTGGAAATACTCGGAAAACTCTGGGATCTAGTTAGAGTGAATTAATTTTCTTTCCAGCTCCATAATATGAAAGTCGCGATAGAACTAGTAAGAATGCGAGTTAACACAGAATTCAAAATTTCAGTGAGCATTGAATTTTAAAAGATTTCAGTTGAATATTTAAGGTAGAAACAGACTTAGTCTATACCATTAGGATTTGATTTGTCTATACTACACTAATATTATAAAGAGGAAAGATTTGATTGTTTTTTTGTTTGTTTGCATTGGCTCCGAAACTACTGAACCGATTTGAAAAATTATTTCACAGTTGGGAAGCTACACTATCCCCGGGTGACATAGGCTATATTATTTTTGTTAAATACCCGTGCTAAGCCGGAGCGGGCTGTTAGTAATTAATCCTACAAATATTATAAATGTCAAAGTTTGTAAGGATGGATATTTGTTACTCTTTTACGCAAAACCTACTGAACTGATTGGGCTGAAATTTGGTATGCGTATAGTTTGGGACCTGGAATAACATAAAAAATTTTATCCCGATAAACGCGGGCGTAGGCGCGAGCAGCAGCTAGTAAATTAATAAAGTGGTTTAAAGTTATGGAGGATGGCCCCAATATCTACTTTTTTTCAAAATCGCGTCGCATAATGAAGTTTATATACATATTCTGCGAGCAGAGAGCTTTAATAATAATAAAAATAATGTGTAGGTCTCGCCTTTACATTAATTCTCATAAAGGGCCATAAAGGGCCAACAGCACAGGTTGGCTTCGGCTCCACGCATGCCTCCCAAAGGACCGGGTCACTATATGGCCCGTGATCATGGAAATGAGAAACAGAATAAAAATAAATATAATCATTTATTTTCTCTCACAAAGGTTATACAGAAAGTTTGGTTTACATGACTTGTTATATTATGTACTCTAATCTCTCTTCGAAAGTAATCGAATTTAAGTTAATTTTAGTTACCTTCTTTCTGTCGAAATCATCCTAGTTACCTTTTTATCCTTAGACTTAGCACAAATTTTTCTACCCTTGTTTAATAACTCACTCCTCGTTTTGTCGTAAGTCTGCTCCACGATGCTCTCCATCTTGGAGATGTACCGTGGTATGTAGTCGGCGAAGCGATGCTCCGTAGTCACAGCCATGCCGTTCTTCTGCGCGAGCTCCTGAGTACAAGGAAACTTTTAGATGACGTCTTTTTGACTTTATGTAAATAAACGGTGGGACTACGGATCAGTTATCCGATTATTGAGTGAAGTGGTGGGACCACTAGCCCCAAGGTAGTGGGACCATAAGGCCGTTAGGTCAAAGTAGGTGGGACCACGGGTGGTCATAAAGTAAAAGCCACGTTTTGGACTACTTAGGAGCAATATTATGAAAGGCTTACAAAGAAATATTGTGAAAGGATCAGCTTTTAGACTCAACAGACCCAACGGGGCGTAAAAATAATTCAGTTTTACATGTTTATTCTACAAAGAGTAAAATATTTAACATTGCTTTTCTCTTATACTGTCGTATACAAAAGCAATGTCTAAAGACTACCTTCATGTAGAAAGAATCGGAGCGACTTTCGTGATAAGATTCATAAATTCATACCTCAATATTCGATATTATTTGTTATCAAGTTATCAGCGTTTTTCATTACCAGCGTAGCTTTTTAAATAAATATTTCAGATTCAGTTTGTGCGTCAAAATTATTGAAGAAAAGTAAAACAATAAAATTTTCGTATAATGTGAGTACAAGTCCCGTTGAGAGCAAAACCGATAAATACCTATACCTAAGCTTTTCTATTCGAGGAGTAATTTATTGAAAATATTTGTTCTAAGAATTTCTTGAAGCATTGAAATGTTCTTTGATATAATGGTTCGTTCAAACTCAATGAAACATGCCTCTCGTTTGGTTTAAAATCTGATTCTTCGAAAAGCGAATCCCGTGTATCCCAGTAGAGCTGAAAAATTATAATTCTGGCAATTCATCCTACTCGACGCACTCATCGGATCTTAGCATAATCTTCAACCCTCAGTGATCGATGATTAAACAACATTTGCCGGGTCAGCTAGTTATATTCTAAACTTATTAGTTATCCTCAGTACCTCAAAACAACTCTAAATATAATTTGTTCCCAGTGACTTTCTGTTCTCGTATGGTAAGTGACGATATACCATACGAGAACAGACGATAAGTGTCGATATAAGATGTATCACGAAGCTCAAGAAGACACCTATTCACTCTCGTCTTGAAGAGATCCAGGTTGTAGTTGACCGGCAAAATAGAGGCAGATAGCGTGTTTCGGTCCTCAGTAGTACGTACGAATGATAAAAGTGGAGTGGAGGAGAACCGGTTAGTGCGAGTGGAAGGAGTTTCCACAAGTAAAGGGTTTTTAACAAACCTTGATAGCATCCATCTGCTGCTGCGCAGCGGTATGATCATCTCCAGCGACGATGGCAAACTTGGTCCACCCGAAGGCCTTGAGCAGCGCGACCACCGACTTACTGACCTTGTAGGCGGGCGGCAGAGTGCGCGCGAACGTGCCGCCCAGGCTCGTCTTGGACCGTGTGCTGTGCGTTCCGACACATTTCTGATAAAACATTCCTCGGTTAACTCTACAAAAATCATTAAGTGGTGGTAGTAGCTTAAATATATCGGCCACCGCCATTTTTCTTAAAATAACATTAAGTGGCTTCCCTGACCCAAATCAGCGTCTCCACCTATTTTATCGTATTATAAACAAAGGAATTTTCAAAAATCCTTTGGCTCGTTTTTGATACCTATCATAAGCTTTTTTTTTATTGCCTCTTTAATAGTTTTATTTTGTATGGTTTAGTAAGAGATGCGAAAACCGAGTTTGGTGGCAAAAAAGTACAACAGCGCTTCTCTTCCTAACCAACTTAACAGAGAAATTAAAAAAAAACTTATGACAGATATTGCAAACTGACCGAAGTATTTTTCAGGATTTCTTTTCCTAAACTAATTATTTAAAAAAAAAACTATATGGTATTGAGGGTGGTTTTTTTGGAAGGGGCAGTAAGGACCTTAACCGATGTATCCTTACTGTCCAAAAAATCCAACCTTTCTAATATTCTATACCCAATCAGCACATCCTCATGATTGCCAAGCCATTGCTCGCAAATACCTGTGCAAGCTATCCAAAAAAAAAACTATTTTACACTATTAATTTGTGATTACTCGGTCAACTTTTTTCAAACTTTCATAGAGTGTATATTTGTCAATATTTTCAGTAATACATGACTTTAATTAATTTATTTTTTATATATATCATTATTTACTTAAGCAGATGTCTGTCTACAAGTTATCTGTCTAAAAGTCAAACTTTCCTCTACCTACTTAATACAATGTAATTTTATTGCTCTACCACTCTGCGTCCCAGATTCGCCTGTCGTTTCGCTCAAAACAAACCGATTTCCGGTTCCCGACTCGTGGTAATCATTCCCTTCTGTGAATGAGAACCACTGACGTAAACACTAAACCTGGTCTGGCAGACCCCGACCTAAATCGAGTGCGTGACCTATGCACCACATGTGGGTCAAATCCTCGTAGATCTGGTTATTACTATGTGTACATAGAGTACATATGTGTATAACACAATAATTGAATCTGATTATTGTCCTGCCTAAAATATAAGAGGCTCGAATTAATTTTCTCTAGCCTAAATGAAATGAGTAGAATATTATTTTGGAGCCTACCTACTTTCCGTGATCCAGGTTTTAAACAAAAAAATAAATAAATTACAAAATTCTTTATTGTACACCCCGTAAAAAACATTAAAAATAGACATGACATTAAACATGTACAATGGGCGGCCTTATCGCTTAGAAGCGATCTCTTCCAGGCTTCTAGGCTTTTTAATGTTTTTTTCCCGACTGAGTAAGGAGGGTTATGTTTTTATACAACAGCTTTTATTATTCTTTGTACTAGCATGAACTGAAAAATATTTCTAACTATGTATTGGTTAAAGTTCAGAACTTTAAAAACACTAAAAACAAACCACAGAGTCTCACAGCTGAGGAATAAAACAATTATATCTCATTACAAGGTAATATTATTTGTTGGAAAATACTTAAAGCATATCAAAGCGGTGGTGGGTAGATAACTGATACATGACAATAAATTTATTTTTTACTATACATAGAAAACATTCAATGCACTGGGACATTCTGGTGATCGTACAAACATGTATCTCGCGGCGGGATTCTAGCCCGGAACCTCCTGCGTCTCAGTGCTAGCTGCGCCACTGACGTCGTCAAATAGTTACTTTCTAAAAGTCCCATCCCTCTACCGGAAATTGTTCTTTTTTGTCATACTTATTGGAAAGAATGGTTCCCCTGCGTCGACCTGGCTCTGCGTCGAAAATGAAATTGTATTGTTATGCAAATATAATATTATGCTAATTAGTGCCTCTGCGTCGATACAGTCAGTTACAAAAATTAAAGTACGTATTGGTTTTAAAATCGTTGTTTTAATAGAATTTGAAAGTGAAGTACATATTGTATGTCGTTATTCATTTTATGGCTGGTAACATAATGTATGATTTGATAATATTAAAACGTTCCATTATTTATTCAGTAAATTATCCGCCCTCGTAACTAGATCGTGATTAAGTCTACCTCTCGAAAACGGACACAGACCTCCGTGACTTGGTAGGTAGAGGTAGGGGGCATACTGGGAACGCTAAGGAAAAACAACGATCAGTGTGATCACTGTGATCAGTGTAGTATGAGTTGTGCGTAGTATGCGTGTAGTATGTCTAAGTGCTTTGTGTGAGTCTAAAGATGAAATAAATTACTTTTATGACTTTATGTGCATTAGTTGACGATGGCGAAAAAGTTTTAGTTTTCTTCCACACACTTGGTACATTTTAGGGCCTCTACCGGATAGATAGAGGAATAAATTTTCGTTTGAAGTTTGATTGAACTTTATTAAAAATTTTGTTCGGTACGTATTTCATAATTTTTTATTTAAATTTATAATAATCTGGTTTTTTAAAATATTGTTTGATTTTGAATCCGAAAAAAAATTTTATATTCGTCGAAATAAACGATTTTGACTCTGATTCTCAGTGGTCCACGTTATAATGTTATGTTTCTCTTTCATACCCCGCAGTGGGTAAGCAAGCGAACAGAGATAAAGGCAGGTACTTACGTGTGAAATGAGAGGAAGGTTCCAGGCTGATGCTAGTCTTGCTTCAGTGTGGCACGTACCGTCTGGTCCGAAGAAAGCAACGACGCCGAGGTCCCGCATTTGAGTCATCACCCTGTACAAGAAACTACTGTTAGAGTTGTCACCCTGTACAAGAATAGATACTAAAATATTGTAACCTATCAATTAGGTTACTAGTACATATTTAGTTAGCAAAACACTTTCAAACATAGCGCTCGAATTTTAGCTGATTAAAAGATAAGAAGTAAAAAAGGAACTACTACAGGATCACTTCTTTGTCCGTCTGTGCGTCTGTCAACCCCTTTTTCTCAGAAACGCGTGGAGCTACCGAGTTGAAATTAACACCAAATACTCAGGTCCGTAACATCTTGGAGACGTGATATAAATCAAACTAAAAAAAATATCGAAATATCAAAATATCGATATTTTTTCAGAAATTAATCGATATAATTACTCGATATTTTTAAAAGCGATACTTCGATTTTCGATATTTATTTTAGGTTATCAAATTCGTATCAAAATCGATACTCTCGAATTGTAGACTATCTATTTCAGGTTACCAATTGTACTAGGACAGCATAGTCATCGATATCGATAAATGTGAACAAGGGGCAACAATGGGAATGCCATTAATTTTGTGTTGGTAGTAGTGATTGTCCATGTTTGACTAAGTGTCAAAGTTGTGGTCGATATGTTGGTCTTCCTTTCTTCTTCTCGGGTTCAAAGATCCTACTAGCTTACGCACGTTCCGTAGCTTTGGGTCAGTATCATTGATCTATGGCCCGGCAACACTCTCCACCGTTTGCCTGCATCGGTATGTCGAATTATCGATATTTATTACCACACATATATGAATACTAATAATAAATATCAATACAATGTACATCGATACATTTTTTTCATTTGCTCGTCCCTAAATCAAAATTCTAAGTCAAAGCATTCAAAAGTTATAGCCGTTTATGCTCGAATATTGTAATTTGATGAATAGGGGGTCCAAAGTCGATATCAATTAATAATAATTAATAATAATTACTGAATACCAAAAAAAAAGTTTTGAACAAAAAAAATAAAAAACATTTTGTTTGCGTGGTCCTACCTTATCACAGTTATCACTTAGTGGTATAAAAAATGGATAATATCCTACCAAATACACACACAAATTTCATAAAATTCGGTCAAGCCGTTTCGCAGGAGTTTGGTTACAAACACTACACATATCACGAGTTTTTTATAATTTAAAGATATCACTAAGAACGTGTTCATACGCAATTTTCTTGTACACTACACTACTACATAGTGTTCAAATCTTAGATAGGAACAAACTGGGATGTTAGAGTAATCTGCGTCAGCATATTCCAGTTTTGCCCCCTAAGGGGAAACATCCCTAAGGGGGGAAACTGGAATTATATAAAATTAATTCCAGTTTTCCCCCTTGAGGGGAAAAATGGAATAGAATAAAAGTAAATTCCAGTTTCGTCAGGTGGACCATAATTCACTTCTATTATTTTCTGAGACTGGTTTAGAATTAAGCTGATTCTGTCTGTTTTATTTGAATTTTTGGAAAGTTTTTATACGTTTATTAGTTACTATAAACTTGGTTTTGGAAGAAATCCCCACTGCTCTAAGCAGTGGACACAATAAAATCTCTCAAGGTTTAATGAATAAATATATAGATAATCCTGTGTAAATTGTCCAGCATTATTTATTTATTTATTTACCCGTGTTCAATTTAAATGTATAAAAACCTTGTTAAATAATAAAAGAGAAATTAATATTGTGACCGAGGTTGGCAAGCTTCATCATCTTGTCCTTTGGGACAAACAAGAATAGGTAATATCCATAGCTAATATAACCTTTCGACGACACCTACCAACGCCAACGCCTGCCGAACAGGCAGGCGTTGGCGTTAGAGTTAGCTTTCCAACTAGTCTTTGTACTTGTACATTTCAAACATATTATAGGTATTGTTAGATTCTGTGTGTTTTGATGAATAATATCTATTTACAGTATCCAATTAATCACGTTACCCATTTTTCTCGACAACGACGTTTCAACGTGTTTAACACACATTTACATACTGTCGTGGTCACGGGATGTACGTCGTGGTAGGGAAAAATTTATACACAACTGCTTTTGAAACTATCATGGTTATTTACAACACTAAAGTTATTAACAGGATATTTACCATGATTTGAGTTTTGAGTTCTCCAATATTTTGGCATATTTCATGCACAATGATCACGGAATAACTCAAAACTCAAATCATGGTAAATATCCCGGTATTAAATTTAGTGTTATAAATAACTGCGATAAATACCCGTATTATTACATGGTCTTCTGAGCAATTTTTTTTAATGAATCCTCATTATTAGTGTTACTAACCTCAAAGACAAGCTCTCCTTGTCCATCAGAACAGGCAGCCTGGCGGGGCCGATGTCTGCAGCCACGAATCTCAGTTTCAACCCTGGCAGGAGACTCGGTTCTCTATTCACAGCTGCCACCGCTAGTGGCATAGCGCCCAGCACCGTCTGGAAACCAACGACTGTTAACGTATTCACTGCCATACCTCTCATCATCGTTCATCTCATGCATGCAAGAGGAGGAAGTCATCCATGTGCGTCGTCGGTCGGAAAGTCAGGTTAAAAATAAGGTTTTTGTTTTTGGTAAGTCGTTTCTTGACGGCTTTCATATTGTGCGAACGTTTTCTTTGAAAAAGTTGAGTCAGCCACGAAAATTGGAAGCAGTAAAAATCTCACGGTTTGGAGATATAGGAGATTTTATAAGTGAAAAAAAAAATCTACTAGAATTAGTTAGAACGCGAACGGACAGGAGTTTGTTTTATAATATGTAGTAATAAACTGGCAAATGTGTGGGCTTTGAGGTGTTTAGATTGGCATACGTAGGTAGGTAGTACCTACTAGGTACCTAACCTAACTGTTGTTGAGACAATCATACCTTAATAAGTAAGTAAATCATTTATTTATCACATAAAACACACACATATTATTGGTTTACTAATTTCAAAGCGGTAAATTTAAACATAAGTTAAATTATTATTTGTACCATAAAACTTCAAGTGCAGGTTTTGTGTGTTGCAGCGTGAAAAAGGGCCCTTTTTAAAAAAAAAGTAAAAAATATTCACTTACCCATTGGTCAATGGGCCAGTGATTTTTTTTGCTGAGAAGCAAAAACACTCAAAAAACACAACAAATCCTTAAATAAGTAATGTCAAAGACTAATATTATATTTTCACATCATTTTAATAAAAAATTAATACCTTTTATATTTAAGTACCCCTTCCACTAATATTTTTTCCAAAATTGCGGTAGGAGTATACCTACCATCACAATAAAAAATATTTACTACCTAGCTTGTTTCCGTCTTCGTATCTCCAAACATTCAGTAGATAATTACAGATATCCTATTACCTAATATTCCTCGCTACGAAGAGGGTCTAAAAGGGACTCAATTATGATAATTTATAGTCTGAAGATATGTGACGTGACAACGCGTAATACTACAAAATAAATTCGTTATATACAATATGACACATCATTTTACCTGTGGTGACAGCTTCTATTATACCAAATTAAGATAATAAACGAATTTCCGACAAGGGAAACCTTTTTGTTCGGAACCAGTCGAGAAAAAAACAAAAGCGTAACGTATCATTGTTGAGTTATTCTTTGTAGCGGAGGAGTGGTTTTATTCTCATTGTTCTTTGTGTTAGTGGCTCTATCAAATATTTTCAACGCAATTGAAAACTTTGAAAAAATTTCGATCGTGATCTCTTTGATTACACTCTCAACCTTCTAGCGTATGTGTATCGAGACTCAATTTAGTTTTCACATGTCCTAGTTTTATGACATTGATTTTAGGCTTACTGTCGTCATAACAAGTGCTATTTTCATTATAATATTAGTGTGATACTGACCTGACTCCGTCGATAAGCTCCCAGAAATCCAATCGTGATGGTCTTATTATGCAACCAGCTCTCCCTCATGTTGGGACACACATTCGCCCCTCCACATTCCCTCCCCACCACATCATACAAATCAGACCCATCCAACTCCAACGAATCCAAAGCCATGCTATCCTCCATCAAGTCAACTCCTGAATAAATATTATTCAAATAAACAGAATCGAGTTTCCGTTCATCAGTCGGCTCGTCGAACGTTGTGTTGGTATCGCATTTGCTCTTATCTATCTTGAAGTCTATGTTTTCGTTGTCGTCTGTGGTGTTGTAGACATATGTTTTGTCTATTTCTAGAATATCGTTCTCGATTTTATTTGTTGCATCGGTAGGTTTGGCTTGAATGTCGGTGAAGGTTATGAGAATCACATAGAGGATTTGGGTGTGAGGCGCCATTTTGATTCACATTATTGGTGATGATGATGTTGCTTTGATGGTACAGGATCTGTAAAAAGAAACGTATGTTCAAACGTATTTTTTACAAATAAGTTTAGTTAGTCTAGAGCGCAAATAGACAGACGGAACGTATTCGTCGAGCAGATAAGTCAATTGTCAACTGAAAAGTCAACTTAAAGCAAGTTAGTGTTATAGCGACTAAGTACAAGGAAAGTACATCTTAAAGCCCGGCTACATGCTCAAACATTTGTGCAAAGCATGTATAAACACAGTTTGCGCAAGCAAGGTGGAGCGTGTGGCCGGGCTGAAACCAGTTTGCACAAGCAAAATGGAGCATGTGGCCGGGCTCATCTTGCTTGCGCAAACTGGTTTGTGCATACATGTTTGCACGAATGTTTGAGCGTGTAGCCGGGCTATAAGAGCCACGTTTGCGCATTAATACAAAAGGCGGCCTTGATGTTATATTTATTAACATTAATTTACAAAAAGAATGGCATCGATTGGCCCTCTTTGGCATAAAGTACCTATTTGCTGTTATTTTTATTAAAAGGTTGTATAAAATAAAAACTCTTTGGGCATTGAATTAAAATATTTATTGGCAAATATTTCAACTCTATGTTACGATGAATTTTAGAACAATCGAAAAGAGACTCATTTGATGGCAAATTTATTCAATACACATGAGTTTGCAACCTATTAAGGCTGTGTTTTCGATTTACGCTATTTCGCGCGCAAAGACTTGCTTAAATTCACTACATAAGCTTGTGTAGTTAAAGCTTTTGTTGTCTTTTCATTAACTGTGTTAAAATTGCTTTACCAGTAACTCTGAGGTCGTTAGATAGAAAATGATGTACCTCATAATGATGTAACTGTATTATGTTGCTTTATTAAGCAATATAAGAATGGTCTGAAATTGACGATTTTTTGTTTGTCTATAGTCAAATAAAAAAGTGTCAATAGGGTCAAAAAAAAACTAAACGTGACGTGACCTGACATAACATGTTTTGTCCGACGTGACAACGCGCCAGGTATTATTATTTAGTAGTTTCTACCCGCGGCTTCGCACGTATTGTTTCTATGGGAACGTTTAAAGAATATTTTTATCCCATGGAAACTGATTTATGGGATAAAAAGTTATCCCAGTTTGATTCCAGGCCTAGAATTACCTGTAAGCAAAATTTCAGTCCGATCCGTTCAGTAGTTTTGGCGTGAAAGGGTAACAAACATCCATTCATACATCCAAACTGTCTCATTTATAATATTAGTGTGATATGATTCTGTTCATAGAAAATTTTATACAATTCAACACGCGTAGTGTTTTGTCGGGTCAATAACAGTATATTTCCGTTCCATTAAAATCTGTCAATAATCTAATCCGCTCACGCTCCCGCTTCCTATTAAAACCGCACCCAATGC
Source organism: Eupithecia insigniata (assembly GCA_947859395.1). Taxonomy (NCBI): domain Eukaryota; kingdom Metazoa; phylum Arthropoda; class Insecta; order Lepidoptera; family Geometridae; genus Eupithecia; species Eupithecia insigniata. Next base: position 1,610,534 of record OX401999.1, on the reverse strand, counting down.
AATTACCCCTATAGTATTTGCATAGCCGACAACCAGTAGGTAATTTACTCTCCTCATTGCCATGGATAAATTAGATTACAGCGTAAACGAAAATAATTGTGGCTCTCGAGAGCATCGCGACGATGCTCTCGAAGCAGTTTGGAGCTTTGTAAGTTCAATGGCTTGGACAATTACAGGGCTCCCAGCTTTATTGTGCAGGTATTGACTCTACACACCAAAGTCGGCAACGCCACCGATATAACCCAGTGGTTTGATGTCTGAAATAATTCTATAGTATAACTAGGTGACCCGGCAAACGTTGTTTTGCCATCGACCACTGCGGGTTTTAAAAAATGGCGGTTGGTGTTAGGAAGATGAGAATATATATTATAGGTATTTTTTTATGCTGACTCATAAAAAAATCAAACTATTATCACTTAGGGGTATAAAAAATAGATAACATCCTTTTCTCAGACCTACCAAATAAACACTAAAAACTTAATAAAATTCGGTCAAGGCTATTCGAAGGAGTTTGGTTACAAACACTGTGACACGATATTTTTATATAAAAGATGTCACCTAATAGTGCGCGCCTGCGCACTGATTTCACACCACTGACAATGTTTACCAACCCGACGGCTGGCTTTGGCGTGCTGATTCCTAGATGTGAAGCCACCAACATTTAATCCATCGGGCTGTGTCAGCTCGCATACGAGCTGAAACATAATATAAAACATTATTTGTTTATTATTGATTTAGTTATTGATCTCGATCGCTATAACTGGATGGAACCATAGGGATAACACAACAAAAGGTACCCGATAAATAAATTACTCATTAGGTTATACTTACTGTTAATAACATTAATTATAATTTTATATTATATTTTATGTTATCACGATTTAAATTCACGTCAAATTATTAATACTTTGTGGATCAAAATGCTTTCAATCCGAATTAATTTTAATGCAATTTTTCTATGTATAATTAATTAATATTGACTTTTACTATTGACTATTGACGTTTATACCATGTACAACTAATTAATATTGATTTTCGCATTTTTTTTAATGTTATTATTGCATTTATGACTAAGTATTTATATTTATTATGCCCGTAAGAATAGTGGTACATGTTTATAAATAAATAAATAAATAAACAAACGGTCGAATTCTTTATTAACGTTGTGGAAATCTAAAACCACACGCCACTAATTTAGTACCTATAACTATCCCTATGGTCAAAATGACGTAAATTTTTGAGGAAAATATAGACAGTAAATGTTATCTGTTGGTATGTATGACTTTACTAGGGCACACCATACGAGGCAGAATGTAGTGAAATATTTCATCAAGCTGTACCTATTGTAGATTCGAGCAAATAAATTAATTAGTTTAAAATTTTGTTTATTAAACGTTCTAATTCTTTACACCAATAACATTAAAATGTATTTATTTCTTTGGTAAATTTACTCTGTTTGACGATTGCATAATGTGTGGTGATTTACTAACCCCCGAATACTCAAACAAATCTCAGATTTAAGCACGACTCAAGTGACGATTTTTTAACAGATTTTCATTGAAAACTGTCAAAATATTGCGACATAAGACGTGCTTACATCTGAGTTGCGTTTGAGTATTCGGCCGTAAATAAAAGAAGCGTCCAAAATGTATCTTGTGAAACAAATTTGTCACTATGTTACAAAGGTGAGGGTGAACTTTTACCTATTCTTTCAAAAGTTCATATATATATAATAATGTACAACTATTCTTACGGGCACACCCAATGCAATAGAGTACCTTATATTCTTAGTCTAGTCTTATTGTTAGTATTAAAATAGAAATTGTTAAACATATTAGAATTATGAAAACAAAGATAATTTACAAAAATCAAACGTTGCCATAAGTGAATATACCTAGAATCAAATAATCTGATGAAAAATTTATAAGAGCATTACCATGATCAACTTTACACTTACCTTTAGTCACATGTCAATTAAGTTATTTGCTAAGATAAAATAGATCTAAACATGTCAATGACTTACAATGTCAAAAATAAAATGCATCCTGGAATGTGTATATCAGAAATTTATTAATGTTTCACTAAGCTCTCACCCCCGAATACTCAAAAGCAACTCACATTTAAGTACGTCTCAAGTGACGAATTTTTGACACGTTTCATTAAAAACTGTCAAAAAACGGCGACTTGAGACGCGCTTAAATCTGAGTTGCGTTTGAGTATTCGGGCGTTATACTATATAAACCATAGTAGGATTAAACGTCACTTCATCGAGTTTGGGCTCTTATGATTTGTCTTGGCATCTAATATTTGATGTTTCTTTATTTTTTCTAATTGTATGTGTTTAACCATATGCCTACACCTACCTAAAAATACATACCTACCTATGTTATTGCTATATATTTTTACCTACCTAGTATAATGTCTATGTTTGTTTTGTGTTTAAAAATATTCTTAACAGTAGTCCTACTTTTTACCTACCTACTTATATATAGACGACCGATGTGGCGCGGCGGGCGAAGGCCGACTGCGACGCAGAAGGTTGCGGGTTCGATTCCCGCCTTGAGACAAATATGTTGTGTTCTGGGTATTTTCTATGTATAATAAAAAAATATCTATCTATGTAATATATTGTATTATGTTTATCAGATATCTAGTACCCATAACACAAGCTCTGCTTAGCTTATTTATTATTTATTTATTTGGTTGGGGAAATCAAGAACCACATCTCTTGCATTCAGCACACATAACTATCCCTAATATCCCCATGGTCAAAGTGACGCAAAACTCTGACATAATAAGGAAAAAATAACAGACAGCGAACTAAACAAGAAACGTTGCTAAAGTTTACTAACGCACACCATACAAGGCAGAATGTAATGTCATTTTATGAGCTGTATCTACATTCCAGTAAAAAAAATATTATATGAATATAACTAATTTTGTACTGTGGTCTTAACCTTTGCTTAACGGCTACATAATGTGTAGTGATTTTCAAAATGCCTCAAGTGAAAGAAATTCGTCAGTGTGTTACAAAGGTAAGGGTGTATATTAAAGGAACCTATTCTTGAGTAAGTTAATCTTTAGATTCGTTAAATTAAAATTATTTGGCGAAATATTAGAACGACGAACATTTTATAAAAGTATCTCAAGTGGCAGTGGGCATGGCACATTATATCGTAGAACCGACGGCCGCTGGGGCCGCAACAGTTTGTCCTGAATGCGACCACGTACCCGAAGGCCAGTGTGGGTAGGCCGCCGCGTAATGGACCAACGACCTGGTGAAGATAGTTCGACTGAAATGATGATGAATTATGTTTATTAGTGCAAAAAATAATTTGCCTGAGTTTTTTATGTTCTTGCCTTGACTCGTAGGTGATTATAGTTTACCAACTGTTCAAAAAAATACTCATAAATCATAATAATACACAGTCTGCATTGTGTATTATTATGATTTATGAGTTTTTAACACTAGTTTTGATCAAATGAGTTAGTACCAGGGCAACAAGTTTTTGTTTCAAGGGCTTAGTTACGCTTAAACTTTCTGATACTTTAGTTTCCAAGATTATTGGCAGCGTTCGCATGATCAGATCAATAAGGAATGGTTAACCATGTTTTTTTGAAGGCTTTGTATTTTGTATTCAGGGGAAGTACGCGGGTTCAAGTCCCGCCGGAGTCGTTTTGGGATATTATCAAATTCTTTAAGAGTACCCCAAGTGCGGGCATAAGCACTATAATAACAAAAACCTTTGTCATCACATGCTAGTATGACGACCTGGTAAATTTAACAGAACAAAACAAAATCAAATCCTAGAATCTAAAACAATATCAACCTAATTACCTACCATAACCAATTTGTACAGCCTGCTAACGCGTCCGAAATAGGCTCAGCTAGAACGCTGTTGCAGTGACCTATGTATATCCCTATAACTAAACGACACATTACTATTTATAACGGTTCGTTGCGAACACACTCAATGAAAATGTGGTAAACATCGTCTATAGAATAACATAGTAGGTAATCCGGTGTGGTTAACCATGTTGTACAGCCCTAAATAATATACATTCCTTTTCTAACTAATTCACCCCAGAGCTGAACTCCATACCTCAAAACTGATGCTGCATGCCCGTAATAGGCTATGATAACTATTGAAATATTTGTAACTTTAGAGAGCTTCTAGAGCGGATCAAATTTTTGGCTAAATTTTGTGTTTTTCAATTATAATATTAGAATGAAAAAAATATTTAGTAACAATCCTCGTATAACCTTCTCTGATACGAGTAGTATTCATCAAAGTAAGTTGTCTACTAGTTTCAAGTAGTAACGCCAAGTAGTAACGCCAAGTAGTAGACTTGGCGCGAGGAGCTCGGAGATGCAACGTCACTGGCGGGACTCTGTAGGTGTTGCTGTGCTGACAAATCTCAATGTCAAGGTCGAGTATTGTGGTGTCCTGAAGATGTCTCGTGGAGAGACGAAACTAGTAGACAACTTACTTTGATGAATACTATCAGAGAAGGTTATACGCGGAATCGTTACTAAATATTTTTTCGTTCTAATATTGTACAATGGATTTCCGCAAAGTAACGCCTGAATCTATTATTTATTTTTCAACTATTATAGGACTAGACGAGTATGGATCTGATGAAGAGTTGGCCAATGTCTGTATATTCATGGGCTATCCAGATCCACTGCTTAAGGTTGCCGCAGCCTGCTGCATCATATTCATGATCATTGGGATCCCTGGAAACCTGATAACTGTCATTGCACTAGCAAGGTACAAGAAAGTATGTATAATGGACTAATTAATTATTCAAACTATAACTACACTCTTGCGAAATCGTCTAATACACACTGTGCGCAAAAGTAGTTTTTTCCATAAATAAATGATATTCTGTAAATTGTCTAAAATTTAGAACAGTAGAAAATTTATAACTACAATTTTTATGAAGTCTTAATTAGCATACACCCTGAAAAAGTACCTTGTTAACTCTAGAGTCGACGCGCAGATTATATTATGTAATTCACATTTGCATCCACGACCTTTGCATACTTCCTGTTACTTAACTGTAAGAGATCCATGTTTAAACAAAATCAGAGAGCATTTTGTAGATAACTAATTGAAAATACACGGAGCAGAAATTTTTGTTTTTGCAGGTGTGGATTAATTTATGTGATCCGCGCGACCACTCTAGGGTTAAACGAAGGGATTGGCGTTGGTGTGCTTCTAACACAAACTAGGGTCGTTGTTAACCCGCTTACATTCATAACTAATGTGTCAAATACCAAAGTTTTTATTGTAAAATAAATTAAAAAAAAGTTCTGCGGGACAAATAGATACCAAACTCCCAGGAATAAAAAATTTATGAGACCATTTCGGGATCATGTTGTATTATGTTTGTTATTATTATTATGTCTGGTCACCGAAAACTCCGTAAATGTTGGACCGATTTTGATAATTATTTTATTGTATAGATAGAGGCAGTAAAATAATTATCAAAATCGGTCCAACAATACATTATGACATTATACAGGCGAACCTACTTTTTTCGAAGTCGGTTAATGAAAACTACATTGCGAATTATTTTTAAGGATAAAAAGAACGCAATAAACTATTTTGAATCTTAACAGACATGGATTATCCTTATATAAAGTAGTAATAAGTAATTCATAAATAATATTAGAATAGAATAGAAACGTTTATTTGTAACTCAGACACATACAATTATAAAGAAATGAACATAAAAAAGAAAACAGTTTGCTAGAGCCACAAAACGGTCCCTGTCTCAGCATGGGTTAGTTGTATACGTATGTGTGTACAACCAACGCTGGTCTTCCGACAGAGCCGTTTCGTGACGTCACGGAATATAGAAGACAGGTATAAATAAAGATAAACAGTTAAAGGAAATACATTGACAACGGTGTTGATATAAAATATAAACAAAACAATGAAATAAAAAGAGTAGGAACTGCAACAGCTTTGTGCACAAATTTGAAAATGAGAACTGGGACTACAAAGACTATTCCTATTTCACCAATTATTTTACCAATAAATACCTATTATAAATGCAAAAGCTTAGATGGGTGGCTAGATGGATAATTATAATAATATCAATTATATTTTTTGGATTTCTCTGAGTCCGGAATAGCAGAATAATTACTTATTAAACAATTAGGGTCCCGCGGGCAAGTCTACGCGGTCGAAGCCATGGGCACAGCTAGATAGAACTGAACAAAAAAATAATTTGGTACAAATCATATCTTACCAAACCTCTTTTAGAGTCCAGAGATGGTGATCAGAATGCTGGCTTGTTATTCGTTCAACGAATTTAACAACGTGGCAATGCTGGCAGCATTTCCTAAAAATTTATATATAATTAAACGGCTGAGATTTTAAGGAAATTGATGTTATTGTAAATAACCTAGTCATCATCATCATCATCAGCTCATACACGTCCACTGCTGGACATAGGCCTCCCCCGTACGACGCCACAAATAGCGGTCCTGAGCCGCCTCCATCCATCGACTCCCTGCGACCGCTACGATGTCGTCGGTCCATCCAGTGGATGGTCTCCCATGTAGGGGGGGGGGGATTTGCCATAATCACCACGCTTGGCAGGCGGATTGGTGATCGCAGTGTTGGTGTTTAAAAATACTCAGAAGGAAGCTGCTGCCCTTCCTCTGGTAGGTTCCCTTAGTCGGCTTTTACGACATCCACGGGTTGAGTTGGAGGGGTCGATATTCGTACGCCGCGACCCCACGGCTTGTGAATAATAACCTAGTATTTACACTTAAATCCGTGTATCTGTGTAAAATAAAAGTGAAATGGCGTGTGCTCATTATACGCTCAGCGCTGTTTTTCAGCCAGACCATTTAATATAAGAATTTATTTTATAAAATCTATCCTTTCCAGGTACGGAACGCAACAGCCATCTTCATAATCAACCTATCCATGGCAGATCTATTGTTTTCAATCATAGTCTTGCCGATAGCCGCAGCTCTGTTCCTGAATAAGTCTTGGACGACAGGCATCGTGATGTGTCGAGTATTTCCTATCGTAAACTTTGGTCTGACGGCGACCTCTGTGTATTCTGTTGTAGCGATTACAATAAACAGATATGTGATGGTGTCACATCCCGTTCAATATCCTGAGTGAGTATTCGTTACCTTACTTTTTATTATTTCCAAAACCTACTTAAAACCTAACCTAACCACTTAAAACCTAACCTCAAAACCTACTAAAATACTTTAGGTTTATAAAATAAGTTTGTAGACAAACTTTAAACTGAACTATTTATCAAACAAATAATTTAATTTAAAAAATCTGCCAAGTGCGAGTCGACGCGGACACGAAGTGTTCCGTACGATCATACAAAACTATTTCGCAAAAGGAACCCAGAAAACGGTTTTTTAATTAAAAAAGCAAAACGCGTACATGACGCTGTCCATCATTCACCCAAATACTGACAGCGCGCCCGAAGTTGAACTTAACTTCGATGATCGATACTCAACGTGGTTGGGACGCCGTCCCCTTAATATAAAATTATTTTATTTATTATTTCCATGATCACGGGCCATATAGTACCCGGTCCTTTGGGAGGCATGCGTGGAGCCGAAGCCAACAGCACAGAGGCCCTTTATAAGAATTAGTCTAAAGGCGAGAGCTACACATAGCGGGTATCATCCTTGGTTGCACAATATGATACACCCGAAGATGATGTCCGCCAGGTGTAGAGACTATTGCAAAGATAAATAATAGATTCAGGCGTTACTTTGCGGAAATCCATTGCACAATATTAGAATGAAGAAATATTTAGTAACAATTCCGCGTATAACATCGCGTATTCATCAAAGTAAGTTGTCTACTAGTTTCGTCTCTCCACGAGACATCTTCAGGACACCACAATACTCGACCTTGACATTGAGATTGGTAAGCACAGCAACACCGACAGAGTCCCGCCAGTGATGTTGCCTCTCCGAGCTCCGCGCGCCAAGTGAAGCATTGTTTTTTTTTTTTTTTTTTCGAATGGATTATAATGCTGTTGACCGCAGATGGCCATGACAGCGTTACCGGGCTTTTGGCGGGCGCAGAGGGCGCCTCGCCGGTAAAATTAGGTTGGGGCGACACGCACAAGGGCCACCACTTAGGTGCGAGCCTCGGCTTGGGCTGTCGCCAGATGCTACACAAGAGGGTAATGGAGGTTTCGCCTAGGTGCACGAATGCACCTAAGGGCGGAAGCGGGGAATTCTTCGACCCCGCATCCGGCGGGGTCGGTTTTTGGTCGGTTGTGTAGTGTGCGGAAGCGAATTGGTTGCCGTCACCTCCGGGTTAGCGGCGGTGATTGGGTCAACGGGGTCACCGAGAACGTGTCTCGGTCTACGGAGGAGAAGTGAAGCATTGCCCGCAAAACCCCCCTTTATATAGTCACGGATCAAACAGTGCGCACACAAAGTTCATAGTGTGTGTGTGGCAGTACTATTGTTTGAAAAGATTCGTAATAACGGTGCAAAGGAAAATGAAAATAAGTAAAAGTTATGTTTTGAACGGATGGACTGGGTAATAGGGCTATGGGGGAAACTATGGACGCCTGCCATAAACATACTCTCCATACTGTTACAAGCGGCAGACGGTAGCTTGCCGAATGCTGGATGGGTTCTTCAAAATATCTAGGGGGTTATTATTATTATTACTATATTATTATTTGTCGTTATAGCGGCAAAAATAATATACACCATGTCAAATTTTCAACTGTCTAGTTATTACGACTCAAGAGAGCCTTGACGGAAAGACGAAAAGACAGCGGAGGCTTAGTAATAGGGTCCCGTTTTCACCCTTCCGGTACGGAACCCTAAAAAGTGTTAATTGATTGGCTTCACTCATTTTTTTATTCTCTTGTTAAGGATATGAACAAGAAGCCACCAGCTCGTTTAAATATCCGAAGAACAAAAATGATCTATATTTAACGAATAATAGTTTTTTTAGTTTGTTTTTCTTTTTACAGAATGTATACAAACAGAAACCTCACGATAATGATCAGCTGTATTTGGCTCGGAGCTTTTGGAATACTCGTACCAATCATATTTGAATGGTGGGGTCGCTTCAGCCTGGACCCAATAGTCGGCTTCTGCACCATAATCAGGGACAAAAACGGGAACTCACCTAAAACGCTTCTCATTGTCATGGGATTTGCATTCCCGACATTCTTCATCATCGCTTGCTACTGCCGGATAATGTATATCGTCAAAAAATCTGTTTTAAAATCCAAGTCTCCACGCCCTAAAACTTCAAACATACAGAGCGAATCAACAGCTAAAAGAGAGGAAACCACAAAAGAGAACAACTCTAGCAGCTCTCAAGAAGATACTCAAACGATTGATATAGAAACAAATGAAGACGGAGCGGCTTCTAAATTCAAAAGAGGATTCAAAGCTACGTTTAGACGACGACCAAGGAGGTTATCAAACTGCCCAACGAGAAGAGACAAACGGCTTAGATCAATGATAATTGCCATTATGATTTCGTTCTTCTCTTGCCATTTACCTATAATGTTAACCAAGACAGTGCACAGTGGGTTTGCGGAGGGACCGTATGGGAACGTGATGGGGTATATGCTAGTGTATGTAACGGGATGTATTAACCCGGTTATCTATGTGGTCATGTCTAAAGAGTATAGGCAGGCTTATAGAAGTATTTTTGATTGGTTTACTTCAGGTAGGTACCTAAAGTAACCTTTTTCAATTAAGTTCTACCATTACCTAATATGTGGTTCTACGTACGTTCTAGATAGTTAAAGCAAAGACTATGAAATAACGTGGTCAGCCTTTTTTAGGCTGGAAGCGCGTGTATTTTTTTAAGTTTTCTGACGAAATATTTCGCTTCGTGGGTAAATGTTTCATTGAAAAAGTCTTAGACAATCTAACACGCATAAAAGTCAATAATCCATTTACGCTCACACTGTCAAATGAAAAATAGCCCTATTAAGTTTGACTGTACCAGCAGATTTATGCTCTATATAACTGACTATGCTTAGTCAACACAAAGTCCACCAGTAGGGCTAGTATCGGTTTGCACTGTATCAAGCCATTCGTACACACGATATTATTACTACCGCTGCCCTGTCAAAGTTGACCAGCTAAAATGCTACGAGGCACTCAAAATCATTAGGAAACTCCTGCGCGGACGAAGCAACAGCCACAGCTAGTAAAAAATATAAATATATATAATACCTAGCATTTAGAAAAAATATCAAGTATAATAAGGCTGTATAGCTTCGATACAAAAAAAAACATGTTACGCTGTGGCTTTACATCTAAAATTCAAGTAATGCCAGATAAATTACACTAAACTACCTAGCAACTCGTTTTTTTTTCTGTGTTTTAGTTTATATATCATATTTTGTTTGCTAACTAAAATTTCACTATTTTCGAAGTTAGATGTGTCCGCCTGTTATTGCGGGAACACAAATGCATGCAATAATTTTGTACACATACCTACCTATTCTAAACTGGTAACAATTCGCCCTGACCATGAAATAGACGGATAACGGATCTCTAAAAATGGCTCTGATATACTGAATGAAGCTTGATGAACGGCTGCATTTTTCATCTTGTAATTGGTAACTCGTGCGTGTTGTTACAGGTAACATGAGCTGTAGTCATAAATAAAGTTCAAGGGCAGTAGTTAGACGTAGATACCTTTATATAAATTTATGAACTAAATATTCTTAGTAAACTTGAGCGAGATATAGATGAAAAAAAAATCCAAAAAAAAAAAGAAACAAAGAATTATAGAAAGATTATTTATCGGGTATTTATCGTACGCGATTAGCGTTATCCGACATGATCAGGGCGAAAGCGAAAAAGCAAAGGTAAAACCACCTACGAAAAATACACATTGTATAATGTAACGATAAATAATCTTTAATTATGTTAACAAATCGCGAAAGTTTAAAAACATACAAGCTAGAAGTGGACTGCTTTTTAGACCCACCGACGAAAGACGGGTCGTCCCCCCGAGTTGAAGCCGGGGCAAAGAGGCTAAGCCTCGAGGCCCCCCTCCGTGCCCTTATCAAGGACGGGAATGAAGTTCAGTAAAAGATGCCATTGAAGAAAGCTGCTACCCTTTCTCTGGTATGTTCCCTTAGTCGGCTCTGACGATAACCACTGGTTGTATTGGAGTGATTTCCAACGCCGCGACCGCGACAGCCAGCGGATTTGCAGCTTGTGAGAAATGAACGCAAGCGCATACAATGCACATTCTATTTATCAAAAAGCTCTACCCCCATCTCTCGCATATCGCAGGAGTAGCTCCCGCGCAATGGCGCGCGCGAGATACTAAGGCATAGATCAGCAAATTTTATTTGATTTTATCAATGCTGTGATATGGTTTTTTATCATATTTGCTCGCACCTTACCGTAAGACACGCAAGTTCTCACACAAAGACATTTCCAAATTCCATTTGGAAATGTCTTTGCTCTCACACGATGAATTATAAAACAGTGAGATACTTCCAATAAAGATTTGTAAGAACTCTACTGCAAGTTAGCTGACTTTAGAGTTCCTCGTGTGTTATGCAAGACGGTGATGTAAATAACGCTGAACCAGGTTAAACTAACTTCATTAATTTGCAATCTAAGAAGGGTAGTTATATTTCTCTGAATAAACGATTTAATTTTATGCAATACTTGCTGTTCTCTGTGGTTTCACTCGCGTTAAATTTGAATTTCACATTTCTAGCGAGATAAACAGGTATTTTTTCCCGTATATCCATGAGAATTTGATGTTTTATCAGGTCAAAATGTCTATTTTACTCTCCATCCTTTCAACTAACTCTATGCTAAAAATCAAGTCGATTGGTTGCTTAGTTAGGGCGTGAAGGAAGGACAAACAAACAAACACACTTCCACATTTACTGTATAATATAAGTTAGGATTAGGATATTCGTTGAATAAAAGTCAAGTTAATATTAAAAATATTTATACATAAAAAAAGATTAACAAGTAGGTATGTATTTAAAACTATTGTATAGTTTATGTACTCGTAGGTATTCTAAAATTATATAATACTTAACCTTAACGTTTCAAATTTAAGGTGACTCCTCGCTCTTAAGTTTACTTTACACACGTGTTTGTACGCGAGGGCTCATTTCCTGCGGCTTCTTCAGGGATATTACATATGTGCAAGTAGACATATTTCGAGGAACGCAAAACCAAACCAAGGTAGAATCACATAAAATAAGCTGCCATACAAAACAGAATAAAAATTAATGAAGAAATGATCTAAAATCGATACGATGTCAAAAATCCAAGGCAGGATGTGAAGGAAGAGTTAGAAAAGTTTCTTGCTAGAAAAATCCTGATGACAATCTTTGGCCTGACCCGGGATTAGAACCTGGGAACTCATCAGTGGTTTGAACACGTGGCCGCTATGCCAACGAGGCAGTAGAAGGTTACGCAACCAAGAGCGGATGATTTATTGCACGTATGATTGCATATGATCAATGTTTACCTCATCTCATATCCATGAATATCAACCAGCCCCGAAGGTGGACATTGTTGAAATAAGTTGCGAAATTGTTTGTTGAACGTCCAGTTCTTGTTACCTACTGACGGATTGTTTTCATTATTTTTATATGTACAACTTTATTAACAAAGAAAGTTACAATCAAATAATGAACTAAGTACCATTTATTTCTAAATAATGCCCTGAGACAAAATTTTTGTACGATCTACGTTACGATATTTGTCTCGAGTGGTCTGAGTATTTTCTATTTATAATAAAAATATATATCTATGTAATATAACAATATTGTATTAAGTATATCAGTCATCTAGTACCCATAACACAAGCTCAGCTTACCTTGGGCCTAGATGATGCTGGGTGGAATCAGGTTTAAGAACATTTATTTCTCTTAAGAATTAGAATTCACTTACAGAGAAATCTTAATTTTAAATGTAAATAAATGTGTTGGGCTGGTCGTACAATAAACAAAGAAAAAGTTACAAAAATTACGGAATGCCGGTAGGTCACTAAAACTTCGCACCAAAGTCATAGTCTTACATCAAACAATGGCTGGTATGCAAGTTACATGGATTGAGAGTTACTAGAAGTGGCAAAGGCTCGTCCTGTCTACACTTTGATCACAGTAACGGCAATGTTACTTCGTCTTTGGTGTTTTACAGGTTTTAATTACAATAAATGTTTTTATATCTAAAAAAGTTATACGTAACTCTAAAACATAGGTAACAATATTTTTAACGCTATTACAATCTCGATGTGAGGTAGTTAGGTAGGTAAGTATTTTATTTCCTAAGTACTCATTATAACATATATTAGTGTGTTTTCACAATAAAATATATTTTCAAATTTTACTCATGCTTAAGTACCAACGGTTTTTGTAAAAATAATTATATAAATTCAGTATTTCTTTTGTATTAACTTCTGTGTTTCTGTAAATGTCTTTTATCCTTTTATCTTAAAAACAGTTTATTTTTATCTATGATTTTAGGTACTCCCTTTACATATTTTATAGCTAAATTGTTTTCACCACTGTCTGTACGTCGTTTTAAGTCTTCTCGAAGATTTTTTAAGCAGTTTTGTTGTTTATGTGTTTGATCCGAGAAAATCCTGATAGTGCTGTGCTATTTTTTACGTGATCTCTCTTACGTAGAACAGATTTAGCTGCATTTTGTGTCTTAAAGTAGACCTTAACCGGTCGAGACTTATCTGAATTAAACTTTCCGAGGCGAATGGTTTTTACTGGCTCAGGACCATCAGTATCAATGGATTTGAGAATTTTAACCACTTCTATCTTATCTAAGTTTATCCTTTCATCTAGTTCATTTGCGGTCGATTCTGGTACTCCAACTATAATTATGTTTCGACTTCTTATCTCCCTGTCTTTTAGCTCAGCTATAATTGATTCTTCTGCACTAGCGGCTGAAGTGGATAATTGGTGTGTGGTTGTTATCTGCACTATTTCATATTCTAGTTTTTCAAGTTTGTATTCTGTACATGTGTTTTTATTGGTTAGATTTTCAATATCCTGTTTCATACACTTTTGTTCGGAAGAAAGAGTTTCAGTCGTATTGGTTATATTCGTTATGTTTTCCTTGATAGACGTTATGTCCTTGGAGATATTATCCAGACATTCTTTTTGGTTCGAGTTGAGTACAGTCATCATCGTCATCATTTGAGACATCTGTTTCCTCATTTCAGATAGTTCCTCTAAAATCGCCGCGTAATAGCTTGTCTGCTTGCGTTTGTTGCGAAGTGAAATTTGATGAGCTTCCGAGAGTAGGCTTTTGGTCGTGAGATTAGTTTGTGAATCAGAGCGTTCCATACCTAGGCCACTTCTAGTGGGTGGTTGCGTCGCACTCGTGATCAGTGTTGTGTAATAGCAGTTTTGCTTGACTTGCACTAACTTAAACGTTTTATTAGAAAGCCCACTGTCGCACCAACACCCCTGAATGCCTAAAGTTCACAGGGTCGTAAGTCTGATGAGCGTACATAAAAGGCTTTTGATAAAAATATTAAAAATAATTGTCAACACGTCTTTACTGCACGGCACCCATACGCGTACGCGTGGATTGTCCAGCATTATTTATTTAGTAGCCCCAAAGTACTGCTTGTTTTGGGAATCTGGTGAATCAAATGTATTTTATACCTTCCTAGCACATTTTATACCAAATGATTATTCTTGAAAATTTTCACAATGACAATTAAAATCTCTATATCTAACAAAAACTTCCACGGCGGAAAACGAACCCGCTACCTTCTGTATTGCATGAGAAGCTACGTATATCGTACTACGTATGCTTTACGATGAAGCGAGAGAAACAACTATTATGGACCAGAGTATTTGATGTTAATTTCAACTCGATAGCTCCAAGCGTTTCGGAGAAAAGAGGGTTGACAGACGGACAGACGGGCAACAAAGTGATCCTATAAGGGTTACGTTTTCCCTTTTTAGGTACGGAACCCTAAAAATAACTAAATTAGAACAGTTTAAAATACAGTTTACAGATAAAAACAAAGCACAACATACATAACTATAGGTATTATTTACTTGATCTAACTAAACCAAGTACATGCATCCCTTGGCGTCGAGACCCTAGGTCCGTGGGGTACCGAAGCTCTACGGGTTTTCAAAAAATTATCTGAGCGCCTGGTCGAAGCGACGCACGACCCGAGAGCCGGTGAGTATCTGGCGCAGCGCATTAGCATTGCTATACAGCGGGGCAATGCAGCCAGCGTCTTGGGGACGCTTCCGACTGGTATTGATATGGACCAGTTGAGCTGCAGATTGTTTGCAACAGTCTGCAGTTAGCTCAATTGTTTCAATTGTAAATAATAGTTTAATTTGTCTATATTATTTGATTGTTATTTTCTTTGTCAATAAAGCGTATAACTATTACTCAACCAACATCATAATAGCGTAATCTGATGCTCTAACATTTCCACATTTTATAAAAAGCATCTGTCTACCTAAATACTAAAAAAGCTATTTTCAGTCTGCTGAACATCATTATGGTAATGAACTGTCTCACGTTTTCATATATCATGATGATCACTGTATTATTTATATTTACCAAGTTATCTCATGTTTAAATAGTGAGTATGGGGTTGGATAACGTGTATGTAACAAATGAGTTTAATTAATATAAGACAAAGTTTTGATGGGGCTCCATGTTGTGAGGATACGAGTATTGGGCATAGCTCAGCAATTTCTAAGGCATACTGACAGGTGAACTACACATACAAGGTGGCTTTTTGAGCTGGGAGTGGATGTCCATGAGCGTTAGAGAAAAGTTGTGAATATAATAGAATATAATTTTATTTATTTGCCTAAATCTACCACACATTACCAGCTTACGACGAATTAAAACTAAGTAAAGATGGTTATTGCGCAGCAAAGTGTGAAAGGCCTTGAATCATGATAAAAGAAAAACTGCATATTATTGCGTTTTTTTACGACTTTTCTCTCTCATGGTTTCGGATTTGGTCATCCACTCCCAGCTCAAAAAGCCACCCTGTGTTATGTATAAAATCAGTCGTTTATGTACGTACTTTACTTAGCAAAGAGTATATAACGCTGGGGCTAATGTTACATTAAATAAGTTTATAATAAAGGCAATCGTTTAGTTTTCTTAAATTTTCTAAGTTTCTACGCAATATTTTAAATTTTTTTGAAGTAATAACCTCCTACAATGTATTAGAAAACATTTTTAATTAAGACGTATGTAATCTGTAAAGCCTTTCTCAAGTTATAGCCGTACCAGGAGAAATAGGGTTTCATTTTTATATAGTACTAGCTGCTGCCCGCGGCTTCGCCCCCGTCGTATTATTTTTTTCGCGCGGAACCCTAATTTTTTTGTATCTTATGTCCTTTTCCTGGTTCCAAGCTACCTGCACACCAAATTTCAGCCAAATCGGTTCAGCCGTTCTCGAGTTATAAATAGTGTAACTAACACGACTTTCTTTTATATATATAGATATACATAATATAGATTTTGAGAATAATTTTCTGAAAAGCTAAAGCGAAAGAAAACAGCTAAAAGCTTTGAAAAGCTCTCAGTTTGTTTTCACACCTTCATTGCAACCAAATCTTCAATGCTTGTGACTTATAGGTACCTAAAACAGCTAGTTAGATCGAAACCACATCGACGTATTGGGTGTTCCTTACATGCATGATATTTTAGAATAAAATACATACATTGTTTAAAATTCGTTAGTAGGTCGACCACTGTTTGGTATAGATCTCTATTGCATTATTCCATTCGGTCTTATGTCATAACTCTTGTCTTGGCATCTACAAAATACTTCAAAACCTAAAAATTACTTCTGGAAATTCATTTAAATACAACACTTAAAACTGACCTTTCCAATTCAAAACTCCAAACTGCGGAAAACCCAAGAAATTATAGTCCATTCAGTGAGAAAACACTTGACAATCTAGCACTTTCAAAGTAAACACAATTAGCTGTCACTTGTTTTCGATATCAACAATATCGAAGTTCGGTTCTCGCGAGAACGAGGCGTGTGCTCTCCACAACCGCTCGCGAGAAACTGAAACGAAAGCTTTTCAGGAGACCTGCAAAAGGACTTCATACATCTTGCTCCATGATTGACATGCCCAGAACTATTTTGAATAGTCTTGTCATTGATCTTCTATGTTCGAGCGTACTCGTAGCAGACATCCTGTAGTAGGTTTAGAAAATCCTATGCCATTCCCAATTCACGGCATTGAAATCCGTTACACAAATTGAACCAACCAACCTCTACGTAAACTCCATAACACGCAACATTCATGGTTCTCAAACAAATAAATGGCTCTTAAGGGACTGTTGAGAAATAGAGGTAATAAAACTTGCGGTAAAAAATGGCCAAAAGAGGTTTACTGCCATTTACGAAAGCTCTTTGACGTTCGTAGACGAGCTACTCGTATCGGATCGTTTCTTTTAGAACAGCACAATTGCAGCTAGTGTTTTACTGTTTTCTCATAAGCAAAGCACACATAGGTACGTTTACTGCTGAGCACACTTTTCAGCACTAATGTGTCCACTCCTAAATATCATCATCATCATCATACCAGCCAAGTCCACTACTGAACACAGGCGTGCCCGATACGACGCGACGTCACAAATAGCTGTTCTAAGCCGCCTCCTTCCATCTCCTCTCTGCGACCGCTACGATGCCAACGAGTGGTCTCCAAACACTCCGTTTCGCGTTGCATCATAGCCGCCACTCGAAAACCTTTACTCCCCAGCGGTTATCAATTCTGCGAGCTGTATGACCTATGACTGCTACTACAGCTTACTTATTCTGAGAGCTATACCTATTGGTGATTTTGGTTATGGTACGGATTTCCGTATTCTGGATTCTCCAAGAATAGCTCTCTCCTTAGCCCGCTGAGCGACTCTGAGCTTATGAATGAGGCCTATAGTTAGCGACCATGTCTCCTGAATATACGTACCTACCTGAAACGAGGAGGGTTTTGTCATATTCATCATGACTGGCAGGCGGATTGGTAATCGCAGTGAGGTGTTGTATAATGCACGGAAAGAAGCGGCTACCCTTTCTCTATAGGTTTCCTTAGTCTGCTCTTACGACACCCACGGGCTATGTTTGAGGGGTATTTTCTTACCCGCAACTGCTTCGGCCGAGGTTATATAGTGGTTTTATCGTTTAGTCAGCCCATATTTTTAGTGGCCCGTCTGTAGATAGAGCTTACGAAATAAAGTTTATTTACTTACTTTTAACTTCGCAGTTATGATTTGCTCGTAAAAGGGTATGGTTTACTGACTTATGACCTTGTAAAACATATGGGTTCATTATTGGTGAACAGCGGGAGCGAATTTTGATAGCTGCAGAAATATCACGCAACGAGGAAGTTCCAAAATTAAGTATAGTCATCACTAGTGCTGCGACGTAGAATTTAACGTTGGCACAGATCTGGACAGCAACACTGCCATACAGCTCAGAAATAAATAAAAAATGAAAAATTATAATAATGTGCATTCAAATATTACTACTATTATTGGCTACGTAGAGCTCTTCATCACGCCACTGTTTTCTTTACTTTAGCTATTCACTCCCACTCCCGTTTCTTCGAGTGACTGCTTCAACCTACTAACGATAGCAGATGTGGTACGTCGTAGAAATGAGGCTATATTTTTTAAGCATTTATTCAACTTGCCTGTCAAAGCTCGTGTGGGGCAAATGTGTCGATGCACGTAGCGTTTCAGGTACCTAATGGGCCTCCCCAACTCCAAAAAAACACAAATTTAAACTCTCCTAGATCTGGGCATATTTTCAAATATCCTTATTTTTCACAATTATGTGTTGCGGTTCGCTAAAACACGAATTTGCATTTCCAAATAGTGTAGCTTTGTGATACAAGTGTGATCAGTTATACGATAAAAGTGGGTAAAATCAGTTACTGTTTTACATAGTGGAGCAAATAAGTAATTGGCCAAAGGTGAGTCTATAATTTTTAAATAAATCATTAGATTAGCTTCAAACTTTAGACTTTGTTTTACATAGCTAAAAGTCTACTAGTAAATGATGCTATTTCGTCAAATCATTATATGATTAAACCCAAGATATAAGTATTTCCATATGTTGTCCTTGAATTGGGCCAATGGGCTGATTGCTACATTTATTTTAAATTGCTTTCCAGTATTTAGAACTTCGTTATCAATGTCTCAGCGGTCTTTTCATGCTGTAAACAATTTCGATGAACTAGAGGAAGCTGTCGAAAATATATTAGATGGAGATGGTGATCATGATGCTAGTTACAGTTTAGTGTTCCGCCGGAACCGAGTATCCTAACGGATGAAGAAGAGGGTCATAAAGACAATGTCCAGAAAAACATTCTTGCCGCGTGATATTTCAGGGACAGTTGAAGTGTGTGAGACCAAGAACGTTTATGAGTGGGATAGCAGCGATGATAAACCATTGCAACAACGCCGAAGAGTAGAAGTTCAGGAACCACGCTGGCAAAAATGTGACGCTTCGTATGTCGAAATGCTCTCACCAGAGTATAGCCTTACAAAGCAGAACGACGAAAGGTAGTCATGGACATTCCATTTGTTTTCCAGAATTACAATAAAAGAATAGCAGAACTTGATCAGGCTGACCAGTCTATTGCTGTATACAGGTCTGCAATACGAGGCAGAAAATGGTGGTGGGTCTTATTTACCTACATGCTAGATTTGGCTGTAGCTAATGCATAACAATTCTCCATAACTTGTCCGCTGAAAATAAAATGGACCAGTTCCAGTTTCGCAGAGCTATAGTCCGATTATAGTTGATGGCTGCAGGTTCTGAAAGACCAGATGGAAGATGGCGGCGTCAACCTTCTTCAATGGTGCATAGTATAAGCACTGATAGAGTTGGGCATTTCTCCACAAAACTACCGAGCCAGTTACGATGCGTCAAATGCCATAAAAAAGCTCTTTGGCAATGCAAGAAATGCATCAAAACGCAGAATGCATTGAAAGAAAAATGTTTTGAAACATACCACACTTAAGCCCCTTGTTTAAGTCCTTGTTTAAGGACAGTGTTTTTTTTTATATGCATAATGAAATATATTTTTTGAGTTTTTTTTTACAATGGATCTGTCTAGCCTCTAAATAATATGAAAATAAAGTTTTTTTCTAAATTCTACAGGTAGTTTGTATTTGGGTCCAAATGGGTTAAATTAAATAACAAACAATGTTTATTAAGACAAATGTTTGGTTTATTTTACGGTCCCATTTGTATTGATTACTTTAAAAAGTTGGATTTATTCGCAGACTAACAAGCTTTGCATACCTAATTTGAGTGAAATCTATGCTACAAATGTGCTTGTGTGAAATGTGCTTTTACTAAATTTAACTGTCTATTTAGAATAATATTTACAGATATTCTTCGCGAGCTTCGATATTTTTAACATTTTTAACCCGGTCTAGAAACGAGCTATTTCTCGACTTGGATAAAGAAATGAAATCGGCAAAATTGAGTCAATCGGCAAAATTGAGTTGGACTTTGAACGAATGAAAAGCGGAAAGAACATAAAGTAAAAATAATAATTTATTGTTATTTTCGTTAATTATATTATCATTGTGGAATCAAGCGTGCTCCTTCACTAGGCTGGCTGATGAAGAACACAGGATTGCCTTTGTACTGAGACATGATACTTCTCTTCGCATTCTCCACCTCCGATTTCTCTATCTGTGAACAAAAAAATTAATAAATTACTGAATGAGAAGATAAATAAATAATATAGGACAATTCACAGCATCATTTAGCCCCAGCAGGGATAGATAAAATACTTAGATAATAAAAGGCCAAATTGTGGCAGTTCTTTAACCAAAAAGGTGTTCCTGAAGACAGTTCAACGACAAAACAGAACATATAACAAAACAGTAAGAGATTTGTCAGACCAGCTATGGTTGCGCTTCAGCTACCAATTCTGCTGCTCACCAAGGACGTGGGGTCAAACGTACATAGAATACATTTTTGTAGAAGGGAGACATATACATACGTTATTATTGCTCGGTAGAAGGTACGGTTAAGAGAAGAAGAAAAGAAAGGTACGGTAAGGTAAGGTTTTCGTTTTGACCTTTGAACCCTGCTACGTTTTAAATAATTAAACTATAATTACCGACGTTCACTAAACGTAACCAACCAATTAAATTCACATTTACCGCTCCGTCATAAAGTCTACTAGCTCTGCTTGGAAGTATTTAAGATTATTTATCGGATATTTATGGCGTACCTTTTGTTTCCCCTACGTTCTATCGCGTTACAGCGATCGTGACCACCGATAGAAACGTAGGGGAAAATATAACAATATGTACGCGATAAATACCTGATAAATAATGTTTAATACGTTAATAAATCGCGAATGTTTTTTTTTTATGAAGTACTACGAAATTCATTTTATACAAAAAGTTTGTAAGATTTTTACGTAGCATATACGGTTATGCAGTATGGTTTTTACGTAGCATAGCATAAGCAGAAGAATTGAAGCCATAGCGGTTTGAAAAGGATGAGTTATGCCTCATAATTTGCTCGGAATAAACAAACCTATAAAAGATTTACTACCTACACGGATATCAATGACTAAGTTACCTATTGGACAGATTCAATAGATTTTGTACAGAAAAATCTTATACCTTTAAACGAGCAAGTCTTGTATTGTATATATATATATATATAATCAGAATCTCGGAAAAGGCTGCAACGATTTTTATGAAATTTAGTATATAGGTGTTTTCGGGGGTGATAAATCGATCTAGGTAGGATTCATTTTTAGAAAATGTCGTTTTATTCGTGTTTTCGATAATCAGCTTTATCGATAGAGCACTCCCATAGACAAGATTTCGACGCTACAAAGCCTTCATCTATCACTATAATCCAAGGAATTTATATCTATGATCTATCATATATGACAGCTTTTTCTTAATTTACTACATATATTCGGATATGACGTCACAATAGGGGAGGAAAGTTATTAGATGAACCCATAGACAAGGCCATAGACATAATTCAGTGCATTGTTTTTGTTCGTAGATAAATAAACTGAAAAATATGACTCTTCCTGACATCTATTGGCGAATATTAATACAATTTTTTTTTATTGGGAGCAACCAACTTCTCTCACGACACAACACTAAGGCTACTCCAGCAGGTGGCGTTGTTAAGCAACATTAAGCCAATGAGTGTTTGGTTGTAATTCGTATTTAAATATAATTTCTAAAAAACACAATATCCTACCAAAAAAAGTACCGGTCATCCAGGTACTATGTTTTGAAGTGTTATTAGGTTATTTTTTAATCTTATATTAATTATATTGTGTGAACTGTATTTTTTGTATTTTTATGTGAAATGTGTCTATTTTGTGCTGCAGGCACAAAATAGACCCATATCAACAACAGCAACATAAACAGATTTTATTTTATTTTTTATTTAGTTTACTGTTTCTCATTTCCATGATCACGGGCCATATTGGACATGGACCCGGTCCTTTGGAAGGCATGTGTGGGGCCGAAGCCAACAGAACAGAGGCCCTTTATGAGAATTAATGTAAAGGCGAGAGCTACACATAGCGGGTATCATCCTTGGTTGCACAATATGATACACCCGAAGATGATATCCGCCAGGTGTAGAGACTTATTATTTATTTATTACCTTAATAATATACAGAGATGGCTTCCTTCAAGATGGGAGAGAGAAATCAGTTACCAAGGTTGGCATACCTAATAGCAATAACGATCGAGGAATCTCCGGGTTCCAAATTAAGTAACTTTAGCTTCTTAGGGTACCAATAAAGCAAGATAGTTATGGGTCAACAGACTCAATCATTACACGTGGATGGAATAGGTCTTTGCGCTACAGTTGAAAAACGACGACACCGGGCACCAAAGTTGATAGTTACCAACTATACTCGATCCTAGAATGTTAGATTATTGATAGCAAGATACGTTAAAATAATAAATTTCCTAGTTAGTATGTAGATTTTCAACAGGACTGTAGCACTTAGTAGGAACAACTTAACGACCAAAGACCTAACGCCCTAAATTATTCAAATAAATATTTGATTATTCGATTATTTGAATACTCAGACGCATCTTAAATATCAGCACTCATGTTGCGATTTTTTGAACAGATTTTCATTGAAACTTGTAAAACAATCGCGACTTGAGCCGTACTTCAAAAATGGAGTTGCGTTTGAGTATACGATGGTAAAGTTATGTTCCGAATCGCTATTTTGATAAAGGTTATAGCTATCTACTTACTAGAGATATGACGCATCCCCCGAACCCGCCTCCCGTCATCCTGGCTCCGTACACGCCAGGCAGCCCTCGCAGGATGGCCACGATCTGGTCCAACTCAGGGCATGACACCTCCATCAGGTTGCAGAGCGATTCGTGAGATTGGTAGAACAACTCGCCCACCTGTGGTATTTTCAAGAAAAAAACATTTAATAGATAACCATCAATTAAATATTTTATTCGTCTCCGGTATATAGGCCGACATTTTGAGGAACCCCTCAAAATTTCAGCGTATATACCGGGAAAGAACATCGGTGCAATCAACTGAGGGGTGTACAGAGGTGCGGCCCCGATATCACCATCACGAAGAATGGCCGTGAGTGGGTTTCCTCGTTATGACGCCATTAAACACTTCCACCCCCGAGTCTACATCCTAAGATGCATCTCTCGCGAGTCCACTCAGACCGGCCAATGAAGGCAAGCAAGAGGTGGGGGATCTGGTTCTCTTGGGATACCACTCCGCAAGTGGAGACGAGAACCAGGAACTTCCCCGGGAGCAGCAGGTAGCGGGTACCCGTGGTGTCGATACTCACCAACAGCTCGCCACAAGCTGCCCTGAGGGTGAATTATTATTATTTGTATATAAAAATACTTTTTAATAAATGTTAATTAAGGGGTCCAACTTCCATGCCAAGTTGATCACCGAAGTTAAGCAACGTCATCGGGCGCAGTCAGTACTTGGATGGGTGACCGTGACCGTGTACTGTTAGAATCGATTCCCGGACTTGCTGATCTGCTTTGGTTACGTGCTTACGTTAGACGCCTGGTTGACGGCGAGGCGAAAAGCGATACGGTGACGATCCCTTTCCAAGTTTATTTGTATGCTATGAATCAGAATCAGAATCAATAACTTTATTTCTTTAGGCTTACAAAATAAGCACTTAGACAAGTCAAATTGTATACTATAAACATAGTTATTATTATCAAATAAGAAATAAGGTGTTATTGATATTCTCTTCACTTAAATTTTTTGTCCACAAGTGGACCTAGTAAGGTCTTACACCCTTAGAAATTATAAGATGTTGTTGATATTTGATAAATGGATTTTATCCCAAAACCCTAAGCGCTAATGATGATAATGATCACAGCCACACAAAAAATAAACTTGGCCCAGGCGTCTCACTACGTTTACTGTATGTTTTAGGGGTCGCTGAATCAGAATCCAAGGTCAGATTGATCCCATCAGGTCAGGATTTTGACCGTAAAAGGTTTTTTTTGTGTGGCTGTATAATGAGAATGAGACACGCGCTCGGTTTGAGGGGCTAACATGAAGTGATGTGAGAGTATAGTGCGGTTTCACCGTACAGAACTATATGCTGTGCGGTAGTGGCGTTGGATTAATGTGCGCAGAACTCGCTACATACTTATCTACTGTGACCATACCCGTTTCAAGTCCTTTTCTTTCAGCCTAATAGCAACTTCTTCTGTCCTAGAGATTTCTTCTATCACGTGCCTCGCCCTCTTTAGTACCAGCTCATCGCAGTTCTGCCTCTTCAGTTCTGAAAAAAAATTTAATGACTTCATCATGTGATGAATTATGAAGGATCATTAGTTATTACCGACGTCTGTGAATATATATTATATATTATCATCCCAACGTCGCAGCATCGCATGACTATTCCCTGCCTCTGACGTGACTGCGGTTACAAAAAAAGCGGATTAAACTAACATAAGTGCCAAATAAGGTACCAATACAGGTCGTTCATCTCCAGTCTAATCGCAAAATGCGTTCTTTATCGCTACTCTGTCGCTTTCCATTCCAAAGCCTAGCTAGTTAAATATTTTTTCTAATTGATTTTTTTTAAATACAAGCTTTTATATCATCAAGGACGAAAGTGCTTGAAGACATATCCAACGAATCCAAACTCGACGTGGTTAAGTCGTTTTGTTTAGGAGTTCCAATGGCCACCTTCGGTTTCCATCATCAGACCAGCTCGATGGCACCATGAAGACATTGCATTGTCACCAAACTTACTTTTGTATGCCAAATTTCAGCTCAATCGGTTGAGGATAACTGGTCTGAAATTCAGTTGCAAATTAAATAAAACCTTGTAAAAATATATCAATGTGATACCAGACAATAGGGTCTATAGTTCCCACTTACACGATTTAAGTGAGCGCATTAACAGATAACGGGATCTTTACTTCCCACCAAAAAAAAGGTCACTTCCCCCATTTAACCCCTTTTTATGGATTTTTGAAATCTTCGACCCCAACTTACCCTGGAAACGGTTTTTAGTTTTCCATTTACCGTTCCACAGGCTCGTGTTTGAATAAGGGTTAAATGTTATTCAGGAATAATTCGTCTGCAGCTGCTGGCAGAAACTAATTCGTACCCATATGAAGTACTCGCTACTGCCCGCGCCTTCGCCCGCGTTTTATTGGGATAAAAAATAGCCTATATGTTATTCCAGGTCACAAACTATGCCCACACCAAATTTCAGTAGTTTTTGCGTGAAAGAGTAACAAATATCCATACATCCATCCATACAAACTTTGACATTTATAATATTAGTAGGATTTAATATATGGGGGAAACTTGATTGCCTAGTTGGCAGCGAGCGGTGTTAACATGCTAATAGCTTTGATTAGGGTGAGCGTTTAAGGGTTAAGCCCTAAAGTTAAATTGTGTGGGCGATAATCTCCTAGTTTTGACAGTTTATACGTGAAAAGTATTATCAGATGCTCGGTATTATCAGGTACGTTAAGGTTTTACTGTACGGGTGAATGCCTCTCGGAAAATCTGTTGAAGTCATCGCCGCTGACGGCATCGCCCGTGGCAGTTCCCAACATTGATGCCCTTAGCTATACTCCAAATTCGATGTAAAATTTTTGTAAACAAACCACATCCACACATACAATCCACAATCCACATCCCAGCACGGCAGGCGATGCAAGAGCCCGTTTAACCCGACACTATACCGAAGACATCCCGGACGTCAGCCTCTACGAGATAAGGACGGCTCAAACAGCTTAAAAACAACAAGGCACCCGGGGATGACGGAATAACGACAGAGCTTCTGAAAGCGGGTGGATCACCAGTACTTAAAGTCCTTCAGAGGCTATTCAACTCCGTCATTCTCGAGGGACAAACGCCAGAGGCGTGGAACAGAAGTGTGGTGGTACTGTTCCATAAGAAGGGTGATAAAGCCCTTCTAAAGAACTATAGGCCCATCTCACTGCTGAGCTACGTCTATAAGCTGTTTTCGAGAGTAATCACCAACCGTCTCGCTCGAAGGTTTGACGACTTCCAGCCGCCCGAACAAGCCGGGTTCCGAAAAGGCTTTAGTACCGTAGACCACATACATACGCTCCGGCAGATTATACAGAAAACAGAAGAGTATAACCGGCCGTTATGTCTAGCGTTTGTGGACTACGAGAAAGCCTTTGATTCAGTCGAAACCTGGGCAGTCCTGCAGTCTCTCCAGCGGTGCCAAATCGACTACCGGTATATCCAAGTGTTGAAGTGTTTGTACAGCAAGGCCACTATGTCAATTCGTCTCGAGGACCAAAGCACATATCCGATCCCACTGCAAAAAGGGGTGAGACAGGGAGACGTCATTTCTCCGAAACTGTTCACCTCTGCATTGGAGAATATTTTTGTGGACTGGGACGGATATGGCATCAATATCAACGGCGATTACATCACTCACCTTCGGTTTGCCGACGATATAGTCATTATGGCAGAATCACTGGAAGACCTTAGCAGGATGCTCAGAGACCTCAACACCGTTTCGCGCCAAGTGGGTCTTAAAATGAACATGGGTAAGACAAATATCATGTCTAATGCCCATGTCGCACCCTTACCGGTCTATGTGGGGAACGATGTTATCGAAGTTGTTGATCATTATGTCTACCTAGGCCAAATGGTCCAACTAGGTAAATCCAACTTCGATAAAGAGGTCAGCCGACGAATCCAACTCGGATGGGCAGCGTTAGGGAAACTTCGCAATATCTTCTCGTCACAGATACCGCAGAGCCTCAAGACGAAATGCTACCAGTGATGACTTACGGACTCCGAGACGTGGTCGCTCACTATAGGCCTTGTGCATAGGCTCAAAGTCACCCAGCGAGCTATGGAGAGAGCTATGCTCGGCGTTTCTCTACGCGATAGGGTCCGGAATACGGAAATTCGTAGAAGAACCAAAGTTACCGACATAGCTCTCAGAATCAGCAGGCTGAAATGGCGATGGGCAGGCCATATAGCTCGTAGAACCGATAACCGCTGGGGAGTAAAGGTTCTCGAGTGGCGACCGCGATGCAATGCGAAACGGAGTGTGGGAAGACCTCCCACTCGATGGACCGACGACATCGTAGCGGTCGCGGGGAGTCGTTGGATGGAGGCGGCTCAGGACCGCTATTCGTGGCGTGGTTTGGGGGAGGCCTATGTTCAGCAGTGGACGTGTACGGGCTGATGATGATGATGATGAACCACATCCATAAAAACTAAAATACTTGGCTTGGGTATGAGTTTTAGATATGATAAAATTATTAGCAATATATGTATGTAAGTTGCAAAAGATATGAAATTGACAAGAAATGTGAAGATTTCGAATTAAAATACACGGAAACAAAGTTAATTTTGGGTTAAGAATGGGCAGTTTGTATACAAATATGTATATCACATCTGATATGACTGGAGTACAGTAACTTCAGTAACTTCGTTTACAGCTGAAATTATCAGAGGAACCTTTGCGCTCGCCGCCGAATACGATACTTGCTTCAGTCAGCTGGTGACATCACTACAGTACCTGCCAGATCCTCGATCCTGGCGCCTCGCAGACAAGGCAGGCCCAGCCGCGCCGCAGCCTGCTGGCATTGCGCCCTTCGCTGGGGGTACTCGCTGCCCGTCAGTTGATGCTTCACGTTGCTATTGGTTACCAGGATAACAGCAGAGCCGAGGTCTACCGGGACCTGGACTGCTTCTAGAGACCTGGGTATACAAAATATTATCAAAACTTATAGTAGTAATTACTGAAGTTGCTTTTCGAGTGCCTGTAAAATTAAGTAGATGGTAAAAAAAGTGTTATAGATTTGTTTTTAGTCAGATATTGAATGGAATGATATTTTATAAATGAATAACATTTTTACACCCTAAATGGGTTTATTAATGCTTCTTTACCTGGAATCATGTCCAGGTAAGGACATCGCCCCTGATATAACAGAAATGAAACGAGAAAACTTTCTACTGCGTACTCATAACTTTTGAAATAAAATAAAATTGAAAGACATTTACATTCCTTCCTAAAACAAAATTCTGATCCTTGCCGAGGAGGCCTAGCGACCAACACTCAGCAATGTATATTAGGTAAAGATTTTTTTTTACTGGTCCATGATCCCGCACGTCATCCCTGGGAACTCGTGCTCTGCTTTCTGGCACAGCTTGGCTTTTACCTGCAGTCGATGAGTAGTGCGTGGTCCCTCCTGCCCATGGCGACTATGTACTGGTCCATGATCCCGCACGGCATCCCTGGGAACTCGTGCTCTGCCTTCTGGCACAGCTTGGCTTTCTCTACAGCACTGAGGAAGTACAACAAAAGTTTCAGTCGAACAGAAATTAACCGAGTTGAGCGCGATTTTTTTTTAAGAATGCTCGTGTGAATGTTCTGCAATTACCGTTGTGTATTGCGCCGATTCATGCTACCTCTCGCCATTCTCTGGTATGATATTTGGTATGCTCTTCCGAGACACGATAGTCACGTGGGTGTCTCCAGCTTACGACATCATCCCCATCGGCGAATGAG
The DNA here is from genome assembly GCA_947859395.1 of Eupithecia insigniata. Lineage (NCBI taxonomy): Eukaryota > Metazoa > Arthropoda > Insecta > Lepidoptera > Geometridae > Eupithecia > Eupithecia insigniata. The sequence continues at coordinate 1,581,473 of OX401999.1, read as the reverse complement.
AAGACGAATCTGATTCCTGGTGCAACAGTAGCGTAAAATCGTAACTCCCCGAACTTCGTGTATTACCTGCATAAATCTGATAAAACTATGTGGTTTTGTATTTATCAGCTATTCACACATTGACTCGTGTTTAAATAACGCTATTTTGACTGATCTAACAAATATAATTGACGATTCACAATTTTTTATTGATTTTGATTTGGACTACCTTCACATTAAAGATGCGCGACTGCGAATTATCTGTCTAGTCGAATAATCTACAACAACTAATTTCCCCATTCGACTTGCATATTAGTAACATACCTACTAATCTTCAAAGTCGAATGAAACTACTAATTAGTAATTACTAATGTCTCTACGAATGGATCATTCATGGCTCCGATTCGACTTTGTTAGTCGACCGTAGGTTTTGAGTGATGAATGAATTTATTCGTCGCTCCTGCGGGGATTGAAAGGAACAGATTAGTAACAAATTTTATAATTCTTGTGCGGTTGATAAGATTGCGTAGTTTTTCAAGTATAATATATTAGCTTTTAGTGTAAATATGGTTTTAGTGTAAATGTTATAGTGTGGTGGACAGCTGGTGAGTCTAATGTTGAATCCGGTAATGTAACTATGACAGATAACCACCACTGTGAGTTCAATAATACCTTTTATTTATGTTAATTTTGTTCAAATATTTTATGTTAAGGTGGTTCCCTGACTGAAACTATTTTATCGTATTATTACGACACATAAGCGAATTTTAAAAAATCCCTTTACCAGTTTGTGATACCTATCATAAGCTATTTAAATGCCTCTATATTTTGTATAATTTAGGAAGAGATACGAAGTTGCACTTTTTGGTCTACAAACTCGGTTTTCACATCTCCTCCTCCTTGTAAACATTTACACGTGAAGCGTTGGGTGGTGGTAGCGAACGAACCCGGAGTCGAATGAAATATAGGTATACTAGCTCTCTCTAACTACGCCCGCTCCCGCTCAGTCGAGCGGGATCGACTATCCACGTCGAATAACGAATCGAAACCGACTCAGGCAGTCGAATGAACGACTCGCGATTACTAAACAAATTAGTTACTAATTTGCTCTAGTCATTCGAATCGTTCGAATGCCTTGTCAAGTCGAATAATTCGAATGAAATCATTCACGCCGCACGTCGCACATCTTTACTTCACATACACATAAAATCAAAAATTCCAATAAAAAAAATCCCGCCTGATGAATCTTCTATAACGTTTTTTAAGGATCTTGGTTTGTTGCCTCTACCATCGCTTAATGTTTATGAAATTTCTAATTTTGTAAGAAATCATCGATATTTGTTCCACAACGCATCTGACAAAAATCCTAGGCAATGTAGAGACCCGAATAGGTTTATTCTAAAAGAAACGTCAAAATCAGCGAGACATCAAAAAAGCTGCTTGACTATGTGTGTAAAAATTTATAATAAGGTACCTAATGAATTTAAATTACTGAATGATTATTTATTTAAAAAGACATAGTTTGACTAGCTAAATGAATGTAATTTTTATGACATTAATGAATTTATTAATTATAAGCCATGAGTTAGACATATTAGACATAAGTTAATTAATTGCATACTATAGGAATAGTGAAACATAAGCTCATTACTAAATAATAAACACCATGTATACCATGTTTTATGCAATAAATATATGATTATTATAAATAGTTACAGTTGATTAGATACTCATGCCCGTTTAAATAGTAACGCTAAAAGAACGCTTTCATCGAAATTTCTTTGACGCCTTTGAACTTCATCACTTTCTTGACTGAGCTCAATGGGCCTCCGGGCTTATTAGCCTGGGAGTTTGTTATTGTTACGTCGTCGTGTCGTTGAGTTGGGTCTGATTTTCGGAGTTCAATGAGAAGTTATTTCTTTACGGAAAAGGTCGAATACAAATTTAAATGCTTTGTTTTTGAACTTATTGATAAGTAAATAAGCAACTTTTAAATTACAGGTTGCTGTCGACGACGCGAGTTCACACACTTTTGCTCCATTGTTTTCATTTAAAAACGGTCTTCCCCTTTTGCATCTTAATCCTTCCTGTAGGTACTACTACGAATATCAAATGGCAATGACAGGTCATTGCCATTTGTTTCGCGACTAAACCCGAATTGCTTACGATGTAGCCTGCTACATTACAATTCGGGTTTACTCACGGCAGGTCAACTACTGATGCTGGTGTACTGAGTTGGTATCGCATATTTTTAATGCTTAGAAGAAGTCGCAAGATGCTTTAGGCGTTTTTTGCGACTTTTCAAAAGCATTTCATTGTGTACACCATAGAACATTAATCCGGAAACTACATCAATATCGAATATAGGACACCTCTTTGGATCTTCTTACTTTTTACATGAGTGACAGGTTACATAGAGTTGACATTGATGGGAAACGGTCTTCGGTATCTGTAGTTACAATGGGTGAACCGCAGGGATCTATCCTCGGTCCTTTCCTATTTTTGGTTGATATTAACGACCTGCCTCATCTCGTTAAAAATAATCACAAGATTGTATTGTTTGCTGACGAGACTTTTTATGATGATTAGACAAAACTAAAATTTTGAAAATGCAATATCAAAAGTAGTCCATTGGCTTAGTATCAAATATCAAGTCAACTTTTGCTAAACGAAACTAGAACTAAATGTATTACATTTATTCTACCAAATGTAAAACAAGTCAAGGCTGATGTAAATGTAAAAGGAGAAACGTTAGGAATTGTAGATAGTACCGTATTCTTAGGAATATCCTTATATAGTAAACTTCCATGGGGCCCACACATAGATAATAAGAGACTAAGTTCTGCAGCGTATACAGTCAAAAAAATCCGTCATCTTACAGACGTTGATACTTCTAGACTTCTCTATTTCAACTACTTCCATAGTATGTGTTATGGCATTATGGCCTATTGCTGTGGGGGAACGCTGCAGGTATTTACACCGTATTTGTGCTGCAGAAGAGGGCTGTTCGAGTAATCTATAACATGGGTCCTAGAGAATCCCTACGTGATAAATTCAAAGAAATAAATATAATGACAGAACAGACAAGAAATATCAATAGATTCCCTAAGAATTGTAACATACTTAATGTAAATACTAGAAATAAGAATAAACTCGCTGTGCCCAAAACTAGGCTACACGAGATTAGTGTATCTTTTAAAGGGCTTCTACAACAAAACTCCAAGTAATTTGCAAAAATTTTCAATAAATCAATTCAAACATTTCTATTGAAAAAGGCTTACCTACTACGAAATATCAGATTATCTAGAGGATAAAAAAGTTTCGGACGAGTTTTGCTCCATCTCGAAAACTAATACACCGCCGAAGGCGATACGACTAAGAAATTGACACAAAAAAAACATAATATTTGACTAAGAATAATTATATTTAATTTCATGATATACCTGACAACTATTTAAAAATTTCTTATAAATTTTATAATTATTTAGCATTTTCTTAATTTAAAAGTATAATTTTATTAAGATTGTGTATTAAAATGTTCCTTAACGTGATTAGGAATAAAGCTCTTTTATTTTAATTATAAAACAAAGTCCACCGTCGCGTCTGTCCGTCTGCCAGGGAACTTTCACCGAAAACGCTGCCCTTTGAGATAAGTATATACGGTCTAACAAAACAATTCATGGAGGGTTATTCTTTTTTAAAGTATTAATTTTAATCTAATTTACATATTCGACGCATTAACCTGATGCGATCCTACGACAGACAAAACATGCAGGCATAACTCTATTAGGTACCCGTGCGATGCCGGGGCGGGTTGCTAGTAAACGATAATTTTATGTGAAATTCCAGCCAAAGGGGGTTAAAGAAGGTAAATCTTACCCTACACTCTTCCCAGACAATCCCTCCAGCAATGTAAAGACAGCCACTTCAACAGAAGCACTGCTGGACAGCCCAAAGCCCATGGGCACGTCTGTTACTATGACGGCATCGAAGCCTTCCACTGGACCTGAAATTCATAAACTCCAGCTTCAAATAAGTAGGTAGGTAAACTTCAGGTTATTTGAGGTGAAGCTTTACAAAGGTAACTAATTGTAAAACTTAAATTTACCAACTAAAATTTAATTTCAAGGCCTTCGTTTAAGGAGGTAAATAGGTAGGTACTTATCATGCTCAAACTAATCATGAGATCTATGCAAAACTAAGTGCCCAGTTCGTGTAATTTTTCAGCAATTTATGTCCTAAGCTTAGTTATTTAAAATAGGCTTATCCACTCGTAAGACGCAAACAAGTTTAAGGTAATCAAATTCAAAAGCAATCAATCAAATCCTGCAATATTTATTTAATCTATTGCGTCGTTAGTGGGCAGATTTAGGAAAGTTTTGTGAAACATTTAACTTGTTTAGCGCACATTACAGAGCTACATAGGCGACCAACAAAGCAACCACCACCGTGAAAGTGGCTGCAACAATCCGCGCCACCATGTAAGCCCGGTTTCCACGGCGAGCGGAACGGACCCATTTAGGACCCCGTTCAACTCCCAAGAGTAAATTGCATACTTATATTTCCACTAGAGATGAGTCCGGTATTCAATAACTAACTCAGTACCTATTAGAATGGTCCTAAAATATCTAACGCTATTGTAAAATCCGCATACCGCTAGGGAATAACTGTGCAAAGCGAGCATCGCGCCTAACCGACTCTGAGCCATAACTACCCAACGCTTCAATACCTATACTTACCTAACTATCATCTACGCATAGGTACTAGCGGACCGTTCACCCGTAAAGTTATGTAGCTGCAACAAGTATTTGGTATTTCAAACCAAATCGGTTAGAAATATATTGGGTAGAAATCAGGACAGGTATAGAGTATTGTAACGTTATTGGGTACCAGTTGGTACTAGCGGTATTGAAACAAAATACCCAACTAATAACCGGTAGCCAAAATATACAGAAACTCCCATCCTTAATTTCCACCAACAAATAATCGAGCGAAAATGACAGAGCAAACAGAAAATAAATAAAAAAAACGCGGAAAAGCGTTGAAATGATACTTCGCTTATATACTCATCTCTCTCATTTTCCTTTTGTGCTGGAAATCAACTGAAAAACTCTTCGTTGGTAGAAATGTAAACCTATTTCATTTAAAAGGAGTTCGTCCTGCCTACCATTTCCCGGTCATTACCCTTTTTCTACCGGCTGTACCTACTGTCGACAGTTTGTAACAAAAGATGTCCGATCCCGTCTCCCTTCCTTATTTCGCTCTCTCGACCGTCTCCCACTTATTTTATTTACACTTGACACTGATCTGGGCGCTAATCCTAATTCCACTAAATTAATCGTTTCATCATAAAAATGGTATCGTCTCGAATTGACTCATTTTGGCATTTTACTTTGATTAAAGAAACTACAGATGGAGGGAAAAGTGTTAAGGTTGAAATCATTCTATCAATCTCTCCGTTCTGATAAAACCGCACGCACACGCACTATCAAAAGTTCCTTTCATTAATAAAGCGATTGGTTTTAAGAATTCGGCACCTTTTTTTATTATTATTTGGCGAGGAAATTCGTTTACGAATAAACAGGTCTGGGGGGACCAGAATTATGTGGGACTCGGCGCCCTGACAAGGACGTAATACCTACTAAAAACCTCTCCGGTGACTCTCTCTCGCCATTTTCGCGGCAGAATTCCGCCCCTGATATTTTGTATTATAATAAAGTCGTTCGTTTGCCACTTATCCAAAATGGTTACGAAAGGGTTGAAGAGAAGGTAAGTTTCAAAAAGTTGGCCGGAATCACGACAAAAAAAGTAGATTTATCATAAAAAGTTCCTATGTTTCAACATTTTCACGGCGGTGGAGCCTGCCAAAAACCGTGACTGTTGGATTTTGAGAGGACAGGTTTTTTTCCCTTGTTCCGAGCGGACGCCCTCTGGTGCCCAATCATTGTGATTTTAAGCCGGACTCAGCCGGAGGTCGTAGGCCATGCGACTCAGTGGCACAGTCCCGTTTAAGCTGGGCTGAATACATGCCAGCGTCGCCTGTCAAATCTTTGTTTGTACCGTTGGGTTCCGTAGCAATTCAGTGTTTTCTTAAACAGATCGAATACATAATCCGGACGTATTTCGTCGTGAACTTTCTACCATGAAGTCATTATTATAATTGGATGACTAAATACTTGTACCTGCATTTACGCTTATTCCCAGTAGTTCTATGCAGTTCTGTACTGAACTAATGAGAGATTCAGCTCTAAGATCCGGCTACTCAATGACACACATCACACTTATCACTTTTTTAGTACATATAGTGTACATAGTTTGGGTGTTTGAACGTTTGTTAGCTCTTATTCCACAAAACTACTCTACATATAGCTCGTAGAACCAATAATAGTTGGGAATTAGTTTCTCGAGTGGCGACCGCGATACAATGCGAAACGGAGTGTGGGAAGACCTCCCACTCGATGGGCCTACGAAATCGTAGCGGTCGCAGGGAGTCGTTGGATAGAAGTGGCTCAGGATCGCTATTCGTGGCGTCGTTTGGGGGAGGCCTATGTTCAGCTTAGGACGTATACGGGCTGATGATGAGTAAGTAGTTCGAGACCTAGATTACATAATATATTCTACTTTTAATCCCGGAAAACACGTGTGAGACGGCGGGCTGAAGCTATAAAAAACTGAAAAGTCTGAAAACTGTGTTGTCTATAGCTCTCACCAGGGAAGTTAGCAACCACTCCCTTCACATAATTAGCCCAGGCCGGAGCACCAGGTTTCAGGACCTCCGCTGCTGGTGTTGGGAAGCTGGTCTGCAACTCCTCGCCCGTCGCCAGCACTGTGGTGAGCCGGCATTGGTATGTACTGTTGGGAGCGCCCACCACGATCGTCATGAATGGAAGAGCCTGGAAAGGAAGAGGTAAATGGTCATTGAAAGAGTTAAACCCTTGCAGCGCGATGGGAACGCTAATAAACGAAGTACGTACCCGTTATGGTTGTTATTTTAAAAATAAGCAAGGTTACAAATTATAGTAAAAGAAATAACAGTAAGTTTTAGTAAAATAACATAACATTACACTTTATTGCACACCAAGAAAATATAAATATACAGAAAAATATAGATAAGTAACATAGTTGCACAATGGGCGGCCTTATCGCTAAGATCGATCTCTTCCAGACAACCTTGGGATGGACACGAAGCAGTTGTACACGTATAGACGAATTTCTTAAATATACAATACATAAATACAATAAATAAAATAAAATACATATACTAATATAATATAATACATACCAACTTTATAAATAAAAATATTTGGATTAATGTAGGATAGTGAGTCAGTCATTAATTGTTGTTGAAATACGGACATGCCTACATATGCAATCCATACTTGCCACCACGGAATTTGTAGACTTCCTGTGAAGACCGTGAGAGACCCATGCCTAAACAAGATCTGAGAGGTTTTTGTATATCTAATTGAAAGAGACACGGAGTCGCTAATAATTTGCAATTATATTTATTGAGAAATTTTAGTTTTTGCAAAGTGGATTACGTTATATGTATAATCCACGCGACCACTCAAGGTTAATAAAGTCTGACTAGAAAAAAATTATGTTACCTACCCATCGATTTCGGATATTCTTTATATCTTATATATAAAATTTCCATGTCACAATGTTAGTTACCGTACTCCTCCGAAACGGCTTTACCGATTTTTACCAAATTTTATATGCGTATTCAGTAGGTCTGAGAATCGGCTACTATCTATTTTCCATACCCCTAAGTGATAAGCGTTGAAGGCAAAACAACGTTTGGCGGGTCAGCTAGTTAGACTTGTATGGGAAAGCGTGGAAAATCCAATAGGCTGCGCCAGACTTGTATGGGAATGCGTGGAAAGTCTTTTTAAAAACAATTAAATTATTTAAATTGAATTTAATATTTCAATTATTATACAATGACGCCTTAATTACGACTGGGGCTTTTAGTCCGGAGTTCTAGCATCACAGGACGTTATCAAGACTGTCTAGATGCTTAGCTCAGAGATACTGAATCGTGAGAAATGCGTGGGTGTCTGTGTTTAATAACAGGTAATGTTAGATCTTAAGTGACATTGAATACAGGCCCTGATGCCATAACTAGTTAGTAAATATTTATTTGTCTCACAGAATCTAACATAACGTAGGTACATTATTTAACTGGGCAAGCATTTTTCGCTTATTCCCAGTTGTCTTGTGCAGTTGTTCTGTACAGGACAACTGGGACAAAAGTTGTCCCAGTGGTCCTGCGCACCAAAAATATATTAACAGTAATAGTGTAGGAAAGAATCATTAAACGATTGATAATTTTGGAGTTGTCTCCCTCAACCACTTGTTTTCGTCCAGGATTTCAAGTTGATTAATTATTTATTAAAAGCGTTAGAAATATACAAAACAACCAATTATGGCTCCTAATGGATTAAGAGATTAACTTCTCGGGTCTTAAAGGCACCTGTGTCCGAGCTGATCGATTCCAAGGAATTTCGGTTGTTTTGATAAAGCTTCGATGATAATTGATATTAAAATCAATAAGCTAACACAAAATATAATTAGAGAGTTCGGTTCGGTTTGATTGGCATTCACGACTGACAATAAGGCGTCAATGTTTTAGATAAGCAAAATAAACATGTATTAGACACATAATAACACCTTATTTATGCAGCCAGCGTCTTCCGACTGGTATTGATATGGACCAGTTGAGCTAACTGTTGATTGTTTGCAACAGTCTGCAGTTAGCTCAATTGTTTCAATTGTAAATGCTAGTTTAATTTATTTATATTATTTCATTTTTATTTTCTTTGTCAATAAAGTTTCTTATTTCTTTTTGATAATAATAACTATTTATAGCTGTTTATAGTACATATAAAATTTGACTTGTCTACGTGCTTATTTTGTAAACTAAAGAAATAAAGTTATTGAAATCTGAAAAATCTAAGTCGTCCTAATTGGCTAACGATCGTACGACAAAACGATGCGATTTCGTCGCGCGATGAAAATGATCGTGCGATCGTCCACCGCACGATGCCAGATGACAGATCTCAGTCAGTGTCTTGTCAGTGCTCGCGCGATGACGTGTGTGTGACCAATTAAGACACTCAAAAGAGATTGGTAACTTTGATTGCACGATCGGACGATCAAACCCCTCGTACGATCTTTGTTAGGCATTTCCATGTGCTCGCGCGATTACTGGCAAGCTTCAATTAAGTCACTCTAATAAATGTCGCTCGTACGATCTACTACAATTTAGGACCATGCCTCAAATGGGTACAACCACCAAAAATGCTAAAAATTTTCAATTTTAAAAAACGCGGTCACACTCACAAACTTCCATAATATAGAATCGCTTTTAGTAAATTCACCCTGTTTAGCGTCTTTTGTCTTGTCCTTGATATATGGGAACTAAGCTTTCGAGGTTTCGTTTCGCCACTTTACTATACTAGGAACATGTTTTTCCTCACTTGGTTTTGCTTCTATTCCTCCTATTTAAACAATATTTTTTTTCAATTAATTATAAGATTTTATGAAGATATCAGACAATTAGCAGCTTCGATGGTTAACTTTGACGTTTAATGAATAATAACTTAGGTACCTATCTCAAAAACTTCTTCATTGAAGATTGCCTGATTATATTTTTGAAGAACACGTGCCATATAAGGTACATACCACAGGCAGCACGTATCCCTCGCAGTAATCAATGTGTTCACCAATCAGGTTGACGCGACCAGGCGCGGCGGCGCAGACGGTCGGGACGCGACCAAAGATGGCGGCGAAGCGGTCGCGCGCCTGCCGGACCAGTGTGGCCTCGCCCTTAGGTACTGCTTCGGTCATCTGAGGATTGACAGCGGTTTACGTTGTCTTAGCCTGAGGATCATCTTGGTACTTAGTCTTCGACTAAAATGGCTGTTGCATAGCCGTATCTAGCCCGCGCTGGTCTTACGCGAGTGTTATTCTGTCTACCCTAGAGGCTAGTGTGGCCTCGCCCTTAGGTACAGCCTCGGTTATCCGAGGAACACCTACTTGTAGTCTACAACAAACAATACTGTTACATAAAATAGCGAGTCCGCGCAGGTACGTGAGTTATGGTTGTCGTTTCAAGATGGCGCGACTGTCAAATATTTTGTGGTTTTTAAATCCTACTTTATGTATTTATTATACTACTTCCTACTAATATTATAAATGTCAAAGTTTGTATGGATGGATATTTGTTACTGGCAAAAACTAATGAACCGATTAGGCTGAAAGGTATGGATATAGTTTGGGACCTGGAATAACATTGGCAATTTTTTACCCCGTTAAAACGCGGGCGAAGACGCGGGCAGCGGAGCGCGGAGCAGCTTGTAAATAATAATTTCCTACATTTCCTTGGAAAAATAACTAGTGTAGTTTTCCTATGAATAGGAGAAAAGTTTAGCAAAGCCGCGAGTACCTAACGCAAGTTAATATTGGGTACATATTTATTCCTTTACTGTAGGTATACTATAGCTAGCCCTGCGGTAAATATTTATAGCAGTCTGATAAATCATAAGATAGCAAGACCCATGTCTATGACTTCGAAAAGTCACTTTGGACCCACAGAGTTATAGCATCACCAATTTTAAATTATTTATAAACCAATCCATTGAGATTGGCCATGAATATTCCAAAAATATTTATTATCAGAAATTATCATGAATTTCGCAATTTCATAATTTTACAGATCTGTAAACATTTTATGACCAAGATAGAATATCTAAATTACACGGCTGACTAAAAATACCTAAGTATAGGTACCTAATAGATAATTATAATTATCATCAGTAGCCTTATCAGTCCAGACGTAGGCAGGCTTATGTCCTATTAGGGGTAGTATCTCACATATGTAGTAGATATTTATTCGTTCTCTGCTACATGGTTGGGAGGTATGTATATCATCATCATCAGCCTATAATAGTCCACTGTTGGACACAGGCCTCCAATGCACGTCATAATAGCGCCCTGTTCTCAGCTTGCCGCATCCAGGTATGTACAGTCAACAACAAAAATCACTGAAAAGGATATTCCAAAGCGTTTTTAGATGTCTTATATTTACGAGAAATAAAAAAGTCAAGAGAAGACACGAAGAAGAGACAGACAATTGTTGACGTTTACCGTATTAAAAAGTATGTTTGTTTTTTCTTCTTCCATGACCACTGATCACTACATTAAATCACTACATTAAATCTTCATACAACCCACCCTATCTACACCCCTAATCTATTCTGTGTGATCTTACACCCTTCTTCGCACTCACATGACTTATTCAACCTTATTGTACCAGAAAAAGACTCAAATTGCGGATGCCTCGTATGCACCATAAACAAAACACTATTGGAATTAAATAGAGGCTGTAATCCCTCGCACTAAAATCTTACAAGAACACATCACTATTAAAAATATATAGCTCTAGTTACAAAGTAATAAGAGCTATATTACCTCGCTTTCTGTGGAATGTTTCACTTCGTAAACAGAAAGCAGTGGTCGACACGCAGGCGTACGCGCACTGAGATGTGATATCAGCCAGTTACCACTTTATTGCTTGCTAGGCGTTGTACCCACTGGATACTAATTTTTGTAAAACAATATTCATCAATGCGATATAATGTGAAATGAATCGCTGTATCAGTCTTAATGGTCGTCACTGTATGTTGGAATATTCATCCTACTAATATTATAAATGTCAAAGTTTGTAAGGATGGATGTACGGATGTATGGATATTTGTTACTCTTTCACGCAAAATCTGAACTGATTAGGCTGAATTTGGTATGGGTATAGTTTTACACCTGGAATAACATATAGGCCTATATTTATCCCGATAAAACGGGGACGAAGGCGCGGGCAGCAGCTAGTAATTCATATATTTGTTTACATATGCAATTCATTATTAGATTAGGTGAATGGCTAGGTGGTAAAATTATATATGCACCCTGTAACCTATAAGTTTAGAAAAAACTTCTCTTAGCGTTAATATTAAAATTTATTCCATATAATAGGTACCACTTTTTTATCACATGCTTAGAAAGAGAGAAAATAAATTTATTTAAAACCATACGACATATACAATAATAGGAAATTACAAGAAACCTTATATACATGAAGCAATAGATAAAACAAAAGAGTTACTTAATTGCATTCCATTTAATTTGTTTCGTTAGAATAGATGTTGTGAATGTTGTGGTCAAACGAAGGTCTATATACTATAAAAAAAAACAATTGTTTTCGTCTAACAATTATTACATACCTACTTACTTGTTGTATTCTTTAGAAATACATTATATCTCTCAATTTTCGATATCGTAATTCTGTGAATAGACCTACTACAGTCTGAACCCGTCGCGTCGGTCAGTGTCGGTGGGTTCGGTGTGTAGTCCATAACGATATCCGAGGCATGATTTTACCTTACAATTTTAATTTCTTCGTGTCCAGTGTACACCACCCCTAGGCACTGAGCAACACTATCTACATTATTGTTTATTGCCCCTTGACTCTGATAACGAAGTTACTGTTATGTTATCTATGACAAACAAACATACAGTTGTAAACTTGGGCCGGGTAATTGTGGACGGATTTTGAACCTTATTTCTAGCCGTATAGAGGATCGCTATATTCGCTATACCACCCACCCCTTCTTTTCTGATTAGTTTTGATCTGTGCCGATAATTACAAAAATTATAACAAGTGTTGTTCAGTTATTTTCTGAGTGATTTTACAGTAAATATAAAATTACCTTTAGGAACTTCAGGGACAGCCTTGAGATAGTCATCTATTATTTAGGTAGGTAGGTAATACTTAATTGCTAAGTACCTACCTATTTACTTACAATTTAGTTGAATTCGAAATGGAGTTTTTCCCACCAAAATACGATCATACAAACGACTGTATCTTATCTACCTTAATGACAGTTGGAGCATGACGATCGGTGAATTTTATTTGTGTTTGTATATGAACATATTATACTTAGCCCAAATGCCGTGGGGCCGCTGCGTGTAATATCGACACCTCCAACTCAGCGTGGATGTCGTAATTGAGCCGACTAAGGGAACCTACCAGAGGAAGGGCAGCAGCTTCCTACTGTGTATTAATTAACCAACACCTTTACTGCGATCACCAATCCGCCTGCCAAGTGTGGTGATTATGGCATTATGGGTCGGTACTGAAGGCGGATTTCTGTCCCCCATTTTTTGGCCCCATTCATAAACAATTTTTTTTTAATTTTCATAAAAATTGTTAAACCAACTTATAAACAATTTTTAAATATATTAATAATCCAAGCATATAAAGAAGAGCCTAATAGAGGCTATTAAAGAATATGCATTGTAAAAAGCATGTTAAAGTCTAAAAAACCTTGACTTACAAGAAAAGAATCTACAGTTTGTAAAGAAGTCTAGGTTGATCTATCTTCCAATGAATTGGGATGAAGCAACTTTATTTGCTTCATATATACATACATATTTCCAGATGAATAAAAATGCGATTAGGTAGGACGCAGTCACACAAGTCGCGTCGTCGCGTCGGTGCATTGAGCTCTCAATATTCAGAAACGGTTGGGTTCGATTATGTACGGTTGGCTGAAGTGTTTGACAGCTCGACAGGAGCCAACGACCGGAGAATGTATCAACTAAATGAAGAGAAATGAATATTGCAATACAGGCATCTGTAGGACACCCAACTAAAGTCGTAAACATTATACTGGAAAAAAATACTCGGTATCAAGTATTATTCGTTTTGCTATTATAATCAAACTAGCTTGTGCCCGCGGCTTCGAACGCGGTTTTCAGACATAAACGTCTAGCCTAGCCTATGTCCTTCTCTGGATACTGTCTACCACCCTGCCAAATTTTATTAAGACCAACTTAGTCGTTTAGGCGTGAAAAGGTAACAGGTAAACAGAGAGAGAATTACTTCGGATTTTTAATATTATAAGTATGGATCCCTACCTTAGTATCTTATGCTATATTTTGTGATCAGAAAGAAACATGTCCTGCCGTAGCTAGTGAACTGCTTAGCATTATATCATGCTACGCCGTAGGCGCTACGGTGTTGTCGAAACCAGTGCACTGCGTAGCACTGTAGCATGCTACGCCGTAGCGCTACGATCCTGCATTAGCCAGTGCACTGCGTAGCACTGTAGCATGCTACGCCGTAGCGATACAATCCTGCATTAGCCAGTGCACTGCGTAGCACTGTAGCATGCTACGCCGTAGCGCTACGATCCTGCATTAGCCAGTGCACTGCGTAGCACTGTAGCATGCTACGCCGTAGCGCTACGATCCTGCATTAGCCAGTGCACTGCGTAGCACTGTAGCATGCTACGCCGTAGCACTACGATCCTGCCGTAGCCAGTGCACTGCGTAGCACTGTAGCATGCTACGCCGTAGCGCTACGATCCTGCCGTAGCCAGTGCACTGCGTAGCACTGTAGCATGCTACGCAGCTGTATTTCTACAGGTACTCAGGTACTTATTAGGCAAACTAAATGAAAAATGTACCCGAGGGTGAATTCGTGCATTACCTACGTTTAGAGTAGGGGTAGAGTGGGGATGTATATAAGAATGAGAATGAGAGTCTGAGTGGGTGTGTAAATGCGAGACCCACACTTTGTAGCATGGGGCAACTGAAATGCCCATCTGGACACAGAGGTTAACATTCGCGTTTCAAACTGCGTCTGCCCTGTCTGTGTCCCAATGGGGGGGAGGAAACGTGAACGGAAGAATGGAGTCGACGAGTGTGTGGAACGGTGGGCTCGCCGGTCATATATGGGAGGAAGAGGGGATGCCAGTCGGGCCGAGGAAGGTTTAAATGTTCCCGTGGTTCGACGAAAATGGCGAGAGAGGGTCACCGGAGAGGTTTTAGTGAGTATTACGTCCTTGTCAGGGCGTCGAGTTCCACATAATTCTGGTCGTCGTCGTCCCCCCCCCCCCAGACCATTTTATTCGTAAAAGAATTTCCTCGCCGAATAAAAAAAAGGGGTAGAGTAGGTAGATTGGGGGTTGTCTTACTAAAAAAGTATTAACATAAATAACATAGACATAAATAACATAGACATAAATAAAATATATTTATATGTATCAAGAGCAGTAAGAACCCGCCCTCCCTCAGCACATCCGTTACTGAGGGAGGGTTGCGGAACAAATCCCATCGAAGTCGAAAAAGTATATAATGTATAACGAAGTAGGCATTTATAGAATCAGAATCAATAACTTTATTTCTTTAGGATTACAAAATTAGCACTTAGACAAGTCAAATGTATACCTACATACCTACATTATATTTCTACTTCCACGCTTGTTCAGTCTAGTGTCCTCCTATAACACACCTTCCTTCCAGTCCTCGACGACCAATGTGGCGCGGCGGACGAACGTCCGCCTGTGATGCAGGAGGCTGCGTGTTCGATTCCAGCCTGGAGACAAATGTTTGTACGATCTGCAGATATTTGTTCAGGGTGTTCTGGATGTTATCTATGTATAATAAAAAATATCTATCTATGTAAATATGTATCGTATGATGTATATCAGTCACCTAAAGTACCCATAACACATGCTCTGCTTAGTTTGGGGCTAGATGATGCTGTGTGAATTGTCCAACATTATTTATTTATTATTTCATGTAACCTTTTATTTTATTAACTCCTAAACCAGTAATAGTCATACAAGTTGGTAATTTTAGGCCTTTTATATTTTAGTAGAGTCATCATCATCAGCCCGTACACGTCCACTGCTGAACATAGGCCTCCCCCAAACGACGCCACGAATAGCGGTCCTGAGCCGCCTCCATCCAACGACTCCCTGCGACCGCTACGATGTCGTCGGTCCATCGAGTGGGAGGTCTTCCCACACTCCGTTTCGCATTGCATTGCGGTCGCCACTCGAGAACCTTTACTCCCCAGCGGTTATCGGTTCTACGAGCTATATGGCCTGCCCATCGCCATTTCAGCCTGCTGATTCTGAGAGCTATGTCGGTAACTTTGAATTTCCGTATTCCGGACCCTATCGCGTAGAGAAACTGCGAGCATAGCTCTCTCCATAGCTCGCTGGGTGACTTTGAGCCTATGCACAAGTCCTATAGTGGGCGACCACGTCTCGGATCCGTAAGTCATCACTGGTAGCACACATTGGTCAAAGACTTTCGTCTTGAGGCTCTGCGGTATCTGTGACGAGAAGATATTGCGAAGTTTCCCGAACGCTGCCCATCCGAGTTGGATTCGTCAGCTGACCTCTTTATCAAAGTTGGATTTACCTAGTTGGACCATTTGGCCTAGGTAGACATAATGATCAATAACTTCGATAACATCGATCCCCTCATAGACCGGTAAGGGTGCGACATGGGTATTAGACATGATATTTGTCTTACCCATGTTCAATTTAAGACCCACTTGGCGGGAAACGGTGTTGAGGTCTCTGAGCATCCTGCTAAGGTCTTCCAGTGATTCTGCCATAATGACTATATCGTCGGCAAACCGAAGGTGAGTGATGTAATCGCCATTGATATTGACGCCATATCCGTCCCAGTCCACAAGCTTAAAAATATCCTCCATTGCAGAGATGAACAGTTTCGGAGAAAAGACGTCTCCCTGTCTCACCCCTTTTTGCAATGGGATCGGATTTGTGCTTTGGTTCTGGAGACGAATTGACATAGTGGCCTTGCTGTACAAACACTTCAACACTTGGATATACCGGTAGTCGTAGTTTAGTAGAGTAAACCTAAGTATTCACAATTTTTTTTCATATTAACTTTTATGATCCCTTCTATGCAGCATGTCCTCTTTAATATTTCAGTTTTTTAATAGTCAATAAATTTTCGTTTGACCACTATCTCACCTGATGGAAAGTGACGATGGTTGGAACAATGTTGCTTATCTTACCTTTATACGAGTAAAGTGTTCTTAATTTAATTATTATTTAAACTTAGAACCACCCACACACTTCCTGAGTCTTATTAACCGACACCGAATCCATCAACTGAATAGAAAGTTGCAAGACTTGCGCTCCACGTGTAGGGATAACAAGTTTTCTTTTAGAGTTCGCAAGTAGAGGGGTGAGTCTACTTGACGAACGATAGCATGACGTGATCGTGACGTCGACGTCTCGATCACGCTTACGACCCCTCAGATCATTTAAAAAGTTCTAAGGTATTTTGTAAGAAGTAAGTAGTTTTTATTGTATAGGTACCTAACCTACTAGCTCGCTATATCCCGTGGCCTTGCTCTTGTGCATCGTGCCTGGTGGTCACTACAAACTCATTTTCTTTGTTTTATTCAAAGAGCAGTTGATCTTATTTATTTCCATTGTTCATACAAAACTTGCGTAGGTACCTAACTTATTCCGCCATGGAACCACAGAATAAATACCTAGGTGGGAGAGCAGTGTAGCCATGTAGCATTCACTAAGTTATTTTTTTTCAAGAATGTACAATAAAAACACTTCCAATGCCACGTTATTACCTGTATATCTAGAAAGTAAATAAATATTGTTTGGTGATAATGCAAACTAATACCTATGGCTATGCGCATTCACACAGCGCATCCGTTTTTACAGGACCGTTTATTACGGATTATTTGCTACTGGAAACAATCGTTTACTGGATCCGGCAAACTCTCAGGTACTCGCTCCTACTACGCCAACAAGGGAAAATAAACGGATCCTGTAAAACGGATGCTGTGACAGTGAGCCCTAAGCTATGCGATTTTTTTTCAAATGAAACGTCAAATGTGTGCATCGGGGGTTCTGTATAATTATAGTATGTCGTTTCTTGCCAATATGTATCATGATTCCAGGTCAACGGGAAGTAAATTGATAGGTACCGTACCTACTTCTATAGGTCATCAACTTTTTTTTGTGAATAAAATTCAAAATGGTTTTCAGATTTTTACTAACATACTTGTGCTGTAAGACCTTGCTTCTTGCCAAATCGTATGATTCTAGGTCAACGGGATATACCCCATAGGTTTTGGTCCGTGGTGAGAATTGAATTTTTTGTAGGTATATTTTTTTTTTATTTGTATGTTTATATATCGCATAAGTGATTCGATTGGTCGATTGGTGAAAACCGCATGAAAATCCCTTCAGTAGTTTTTGAGTTTAACGCGAACAGACAGACAAACAGACACGACGACGGAGGACTTTGTTTTATAATATTAGTATTATATAATATAATAATATTAGTTGCTGTTTTTCATTTCCATGATCACGGGCCATATAGTGACCCGGTCCTTTGGGAGGCATGCGTGGAGCCGAAGCCAACAGCACAGAGGCCTTTGAGAATTAATCTAAAGGCGAGAGCTACACATAGCGGGTATCATCCTTGGTTGCACAACAATGATACACCCGAAGATGATATCCGCCAGGTGTAGAAACTATTGCAAAGGAAAATGAAAATAACAAAAAAAGCCATGTTATTGTGGTGAATGGATGGACTGGGTGATTGGGCTATGGGGGAATCTATGGACGCCTGCCATAAACATACTCTCAATACTGTTACAAGCGGCAGACGGTGGCTTGCCGAATGCTGGATGGGTTCCTCAAAATGTTGGCGTAAATGCCGGTAAATAGACACTTCAACCTCCGAGTCTACATCCTAAGATGCATCTCTCGCGACTCCACGGACTCCACGAGAACCAGGAGCACTCGGTATACCCGTGGATATTAGTATTTTTAATATAAACCTGTAATGATGTTGTTTCCAAATAAAAATAAATAAATAAATATTAGGTATGTAGTGATAGTGATGTCGTGTGGTATTATACTACTGCTGTTTTCGGACGTTTTCCTTCCGTGATCGAATGTGATTTCCTTCGCCCGAGCGCCTTTTACTCATAATAAATATTTGACTTGACTTCTTTGTTATTGGCAATATGTCTCTGGGTTGCCACTTTTCTACCAGTGTCAGTTCATGGAAATTTCTAGTCATGGACATAAACGAAAAATTTGTCTGTCACGTCACTGTCAATGTCAAAATAACGAAAGTAAGTCACAACAAAACCAAAACCTCCGAGGTTTCCTTCCTGAAAATTCTGACAAATTTACCTTAAATTAAATGGCCTTTACAAAAAAAGATGTGATCCTAAAAGAGGACAGACCAAGAACTCTTTTACTGCAAAAGCATTCAGACTATTTAGCGGGCTATGGTTTGAACAAGGATGACTATGAATATTGTATGACGGAATATCTTCGGATGTCCGGGATTTACTGGACTCTGACTGCTATGGAGCTCATGGGACAATCATCCAGGTATCGTTGAACCTAGAGGAATAACTACCATAGGTCGTTAGTGATGAAATGGCTAAAAAAGTATTGCATCGCTATACCCTTTTAACAATGTTCCTTTCTTGATTTGGTAGCAAAAAGTTAGTATTCCTGGTTTGAGTTTACTACGTTTTATATTCTATGAACTTCCTAACTACTGTTTGACGCACCAAAACTCCTTATAAGGCTACATCCAGCCACATCTACCTAATCCCTAAATGTGCAATATTTCATCATTACTCAATCATTCTCAGACTGATAGATTAGTTAAATGGGAATTTATTACCATTTTCTGCTCAACCAAATGTTTAAAATCTGTACATATAACCTTGAACTTGTTTTAGAATGCCTAAAGAGGATATAATACAGTTCATAACCTCCTGCCAGGATGCTGACAGTGGTGGTGTGTCAGCCAGCAACGGCCACGACCCACATATGCTGTACACATTGAGTGCTGTGCAAGTAAGACATTATCACACTTATAAATGTAATAGTTTGGATGTACAGATGTTTGTTTGTTACCTCTTGACATTAAAACTACAGGCTAGGAAAAACTAGGCTTCTTTTTATTCCAAAAATTGGTTCCTATAGAATAGGAAGAACCTTTTAACATTTCCATAGTGCAAAACCATAGTGTTCCATGTGTGCTAAGACTCAGGCTAGATAAGATAGGCTTAATGCACTCTAAATTATGCCCAGCCGTGGGTGGAAGAAGGTTGATGATCATGAATGCTCTTTGGAATTTCCAGTCTTCAACAGAAATCCATTGGAAATTAAAATGTATTTATCATTGCAATTTTTCCAATAACTTCCCTTAGCATTTTTCTTTGTTAGTGGACTAAGAAATTTCCATGAACTGGACACTGGCAGAAAAGTGGCAAACCAGACACATATTGCCAATAACAAAGAAGTCAAGTCTTTGTTAGTGGTCAAAGTGAGACTGATATTTCAGGTGCTGGTTATGTTTGACCGACTAGATGCTATTGATGTGGAAGGAGTGGTAAAATATGTCAAGACAATGCAGCAGGAGGATGGCAGCTTTTATGGTAATATTCAGCTTCTTACCAGGAATATTAAATATATTATATGCTATTTAAATATTATTCAGGCTCATGTTGTACCAAAACTCACCGATATATTGCAAGAAATTTACATAAACATTGTTATAAATCTGGACGGCATCACTGCCACCCAGTCTTCTTATTTTTGTGTGGTCCAGCGCATTGGTATTGGACATGTAAGCGCCAACCTTAATTCCTCTCCCTAACCAGAACTGTAAAAACATTGACCTTTGGAGGAGGCCCATGTCTTTCCACTGAGATGTATGCAACTAGGCCCTAACCAGCAACTCCTTGAAGTAGCAGGGTAAGACCTTTAGGGCTTGACCTTTGGTGCTTCATAGCTTGATCTCAGCAGGTACAGACTTCCCTCAATAAACCTCTATAGACCTGTCTTTTGTCTAACTTATGTGACCTAAGAACAGAATAAACAATTCAATAATGAATCTTATTTTCTCCTGCAGGAGACAAATGGGGTGAAGTAGACACACGGTTCTCGTTCTGTGCTGTGATGTGCCTGTCTTTGCTGCAGCGACTCGATGCCATTGACGTTAACAAAACAGTGGAGTTTGTGCTTAGTTGTATGAACTTTGATGGGGGGTTTGGATCAAAACCGGGCTCTGAGAGTCATGCAGGTTGGTAATATAAAATGTCATAGAAATATAATATTTGTTACTTTCACGCAACACTTATCAAGAGACTGGGAAATGTTACATTTTAAACTATAGTTACATTTTAATTAAGAAACCCATAACAGGTCCAAAAGTGAGCAGAGCTGGTCTTATGTTTATGGGAAGACAACAACAATTTTCTGTTTAAGTGCTTAATGTATATACAATTTTTATGCAAATACACATTTGCATAAAAATTGTATATACAGTAAAAGATTTAATTTTTCGTTACAATATGAAACCATAAATCCTAGGTGCCTACATTCTGTAGTATGAAACACATAGGAGAAACAAATAAAAGACAAATCAGTGACAAAAAGGGGCCATCGCAGACACTAATTATTCATAGAAAACATTAAACTAATCACAAATATTTTGAAAGAACAAACATTTCCCTCCAGCGGGAATCGAACCCGTAACCTTCTGTGTCTCAAGCAGATTTTTCTCACTGCGCCAAGAGTTCGAAAGTCGTGTCAAGTTTTAACCTGCATGTTATATTCCCAGGTCTTATCTACTGCTGTGTGGGCACCCTATCGATATGCAAACGGTTAGACGCGCTGAAGGCAGACGAGCTGGCGTGGTGGTTATGTGAGCGACAGTTGCCCAGTGGTGGGCTTAATGGGCGGCCGGAGAAGTTACCGGATTTGTGCTATTCTTGGTAATTCTGGATTTCTTATTCCTAAAACAGAAATCAATAACATTTATTGACGAACTCTGTGGCGCGGCGGGCGAGGCGGGCGAAGGACGGCTTGCAATGCTGGTGGTTGCGGATGCGATTCCCGCCTACAAATGAATGTTTTTACAATCTGCAGTTACTCATATAACGTTTGTGTGTGTTAGTAGAAGTCAGATTTATTTATCCTGTACTAAACTATTTCCTATAGTGATAGAGATTTAGTACCTAACCTAAATAGCCTGCCTATTTCAAATCTACCGCGCTTTGATCCAATGTTGCCAGCCTGCTAAACACCTACTAAAATAGTACAATTCTATTCACAGGTGGGTGATGTCATCTCTCTCGATGCTGAACAGAATACATTGGGTGGACAAGAAAAGCTTAGAAGAATTCATCCTAGCCTGCCAAGACTCTGAGACAGGGGGTTTCAGTGACCGACCTGGCGATATACCAGACCCATTCCATACATTGTTCGGTCTAGCAGGCCTGTCTCTACTAGGGAATACTAGCATCAAACTAGTCAATCCTACATATTGTATGCCTCAGGAAACTATAGACAGACTCAAACTTGAGCCACAGATTTTACAAATATGATAATTTAATGTTATATAAGATAGTATAAGGTAATATTTTATGAACAAATATAATTTATTTAAATTTTTTCATCCTTATTCTTGAAGTTAATACATTTCTCTTTGGTTTTGTTATTGTTATTTTATTAAAAATATTTGAATAGTAAAAATGGTAGAAAATGTACGGTTGATACAGCCACACCAAACAAAGATGACACAAGTTGAAATCATGTTGAAATTGATAAAAATGTAAACAAACCAAGTTAAGCCTTGAATTTAAATTATTATTTAATATTAAACCATGTGATACTCATAATTTAAATAGGAGTAATCTGAAAATGTCACCGCTTTATTGTTTTGAGTTTGTTTTGTTCAGTTTTTGTGTCAATTTGTTTACAATATTTAGTTATTTAGTTTACTACAGTGATATGCTTTATTCTAATGTTGATTTGCAGAAAGAATATGATTATATTATTGGTAAGTTTTATTTCGATTTATCTTTAGTCATTAAGATTTAATATAGCTATTGAAATAACTGTGTACTATGTCTTGTATAATGTGGGAATTAACTTAAATATTTCTTGCGTCATTAGGACTGATTTAGGTACAAGACGATTTGTTTATTAGTTTAGTGGCAATTTAAAGATGCGCGACTGCGAATTATCTGTCTAGTCGAATGATGAATAACTACTAATTTCCATAATCGACTTGAATATTAGTAATATACTAATCTTCAAAGTCGAATGATACTACTAATTAGTAATTACTAATGTCTCTGCGAATGGATCATTCATGGCTCCGATTCGACTTCGTTAGTCGACCGATGGTTTTGAGTGATGAATGAATTATTCGTCGCTCCTGCGGGGATTGAATCGAAACCGACTCAGGCAGTCGAACGAATGACTCGCGATTACTAACCAAAGTATGTAGTTACTAATTTGCTCTAGTCATTCGAATCGTTCGAATTACTTGTCAAGTCGAATAATTCGAATGAAATCATTCACAGTCGCGCATCTTTAAGTGGCATTTAACAAACTCATAAAAATGGAGGATGGTAAAATAGCATATTTTATTTGATATGGACTTAATTAGTTATCCAAGGCCATTACTTATTAAGTTATGAGAGGTCACGTACGTACCTACTGTTAATTATTATGGCGCGAAAAATAGTAGTTATAATGTTTAAAGCGTTTCTGTTTTTTATAGTCGATGGACCTTTATTTGACCACAATCTCACTGATAGTGACGATTCCTTGATTTATATTTTCTTCCTTTGTTAACGAAACGGAAAGCCTGTTCAGCTTACGCGATATTAATTAACCTACCCAGAAACGGTAGCGGTACGATACGCGCGGTCCGCGGTATACCGCCGAGTAGGTATTTATTCATTTTAATGATTAGGACCTCAAACCTCCACCCTCTAAGATTTTGCTACAGGATAGCTTTTTTAACAGCCTGCAAAAACGGAGGAGGTTCTGTGTTCGGCTTATGTATGTCTTTAATGTTTGTTACGAGGCGGGAATCGAACCTGCAACCTCCCGCGTCGCAGGCGGACTTTCGCTGCTGCACCACTGAGGTCGAAATTAGGTACCTACCTGCTTGTTTTGCGCAACTGATTGTTTTGTTCTCAGTGGGCTCCGGCACAGCAGGCTCCGTAATCGCCCACCGCCTTTTCACGGAGACCAACCACTCGTTCATAGTGCTAGAGGCTGGTGGTGCCAGCCATCCATGGCTGGAGATACCAGTGCTGGCGCCATTCTTACATCGATCTGTGTTCGACTGGAGTTTTGAGAGTGTGCCTCAACACGCGTGTGCGGCTATGGACGACAACGTGAGTACCAACACCAACCACTTGTGTATAGTGCTAGAGGTAAGCCACGCAGACCCACCATACCCCTGGGGGTATGGTAGGACAAAACCATACCACCATAGTAGTGTTGGGAATAGCAAAGGCAAGCTAAGAGGTGCCAAGTACAATACGAATTAATACTATAACAACTGTTGTTATAGTATTAATTAGTATTAGGCTCTGTTGTTAAACAACAGAGCCATGCATAGACGTAATGTGTAAGCGCTGGTTTCTGCTTGACTTTGCTTTAGTACAAAAGTACGAATCTCAAGGTTTCTTGTTTCACCGGCACATTGTTTTATGTGTTTTTAGTAATTATAGATATTGGATAGGTAAATCTAAAAGGTGTAGTAATGACACACGGTGGTACTTGATTATGAATAAACAAGCTGTTCCTCGCTGTTTCACCCGCGTTAAATTCGAATTTTACATTTCTAGGGGGATAAAAAGGTACCTATTTTTTCACGTTCAGTTGTTTTCGTGAATTGTTTTACCAGGACAAAAAATAGCCTAATTATGTTACTCTTCAACTAACTCTATGCCAAAAATCAATTCGATTGGTTGCTTAGTTAGGGCGTGAAGGAAGGACAAACAAACACACTTTCGCATTTATAATATTAAGTTAGGATACGAAATATTAAGCATTCGTTAATAGGTAAATACCTAACCTACATTAAAACAGCAATACGGCCCGTAAAATTAAGGAATAATGTTCGTAGAGCCTAGCCCAGACGAATGTTAATTTTGATAGCTTTTTAATTTTTTTAAGTCAAATCTTTTTTGCAGATATGCAGACTACCACAAGGCAAGATTGTCGGTGGATCAGCGAAACTAAACAACATGATTCACGTAAGAGGCAATATATCACACTATGTCGACTGGTTTAACGGGAAATACACTAAAGAATACATAGACAATCAGTTCAAATACATAGAGAATAATTTAATACATTTAGATGATATACAGTACCAAAGCGAGCTTTCCGATTCAGTATTAGAAGCAGCCAAAGAGTTAGGTTACAAAAAAATTAATGCAGATTTTGCTGAGGGTTTCATGAAGACTAAACTGTCCCAAAAAAAAGGGAAACGGTGGACCACATCTGACAATTTACTTTCCAAACATATAATTACGAATACATTCGTAGAAAGAGTCATTTTTAACGGCAACACAGCTACAGGAGTATCCGTAGAAATATTTGGTAAAAACCATAATATACGAGCTAGAAAAGGCGTAATTTTGTCAGCGGGTGCAATAAATACCCCAAAATTACTACAACTATCTGGTATAGGTCCTGAAAGTATTTTGAAAAGTCTAAATATACCAGTAGTCAAATTGTTACCAGTAGGAGAAAACTTACAAGATCATGTGGCAACTGGATTAGATTTACTTCTTTTTGACAAGCATGTCTCTGTACAAACGTATGACATGGTCAACCCAGTCAACGCTATCGACTATTTTTTGAATGGAAAAGGTCCTTTGACAACTTCAGGCTGTGATGCTATAGGTTTCGTATCCACTAAGCATAACAAAATTCCTGATATTCAGTTCATGGTGTTGCCAGTAGGATTATCATCAGATAGAGGTAGTTTATTCAGCAAGAATCTCGGAATAAAACAGTCAGTTTGGGAAAGTTACTTTGCAAAAAATGTTGATAAGTATGTGGCAACTATTTTACCTGTACTTTTGCATCCGAAAAGCAAAGGTGTTGTCTCTATCAAGAGCAAAGATCCTAAGGACCGTCCTATATTTGATCCTAAATATTTTTCAAATCCGGAAGACGTACGAACTCTAGTTAATGGTTTAAAAGTAATGATGAAATTGCTAGATACTAACGCCATGCAAAGACTGGGAGCTCGATTGAACAGGACTCCCTTCCCTGGTTGCGAAAAGGAGAACCTTTTCAGTGATTCATATTTGGAATGCTATGTAAAACATTTGACTTTGACAAGTTACCATCCTATAGGCACTTGTTCTATGGGTTTGCCAGAATCAAAAAATACTGTAGTTGATTTTGAGTTTAAATTGCTAGGGGTAGAGAAATTATATGTAGCTGATGCGTCAGTGTTGCCAACGTTGCCGAGCGGCAATATAAATGCGGCAGTAGCTATGATGGCTAGCGTGTTCTTTGATACAAATATAGGCTCTAAATCACAAACCAAAGTCGATTTTAAGAAGTTTTGTTTTAAGAAAGATTATTTGTTCGATTATTTACTACATGTATGTGTTCCAAGATAGTCGAAACTTATTTATTATATACATTAAGATTATTCATAGTTTCTGGTTATTAAAACATGTCTTTAACCAAGAACCTAAATACAGGCAGGTCGATTAGAGGTTTATGCAAAATAAAAGACTAATATTAAGTTATTCATTTAATTTATCGACATTAATAAGGACACTTCTATTAAATACTGCAAGGACTTATTTTACATTTGAGCTTAAATAATAATATTTATGCTGATAATTATAACGAACGAGATTACTTTAATAAATATATTATGTGTTATAATAATGATTGCCTAGATATAATAATACCTACTGTTACATAACATCTATGAATGCTAATTAAAATAAAATAGTTATTAATTTTAAGGCGGTCTTATGAATGTATAAATTTTACCGCTATTAAGTTTTGTTGCTATACGAAATACAGGTCATCTGCAATTCTGGTTATAATACAATACTTACGTGTGCCAAAGAACCTTGCAGACTAGGTATATTTTAAATAAATAAAGCAAAGATATATTTTATAAGTAGGTATGTTGCTCAAGATTGCAATCAATAAAAACATAAAACTAAATCTTAGTTTCTTCTTTACTAAACCCTAACAACTTAGATATTAAGTTACTTACAAAAAATTATAGGTACTTAAAATAGCTACTTAATAATGACTAGTCTATGGTTTAATTTCTAAGCACGATTACCTAACTGACGAGGGCATAAATAAAAATTAAGTAGCAAATCATTTTAAAATAATAGCCGAAACACGCACTGAATTGTAGTTTTTAAAAAATACGGAATATGTAAGATCGTGATTTAATCTAATTTTAGACTTGAGCACAAAAAATTGTTTTATTTTATAAATACAATACTAACATTTCATACATTTTAACACGCCACACTGAGCAACAAAACAGCAGTTCACTGCTCGCAATGAAAACCTTATTTTATGTATTCTGGACGGAATATCTGATAATGCTTCAACATTATACTAGGTACATAAGTTTATATATTGCCACGCGTTACAATAATACGAAAACTTACAGAATATAAAACTTATATACAATATATACCTACTACCTACGCGTTAATACTGTTTGGTAAATACGTCACGATTTATTTACTACGCCTTTTAAAATTTAATACATATAGACTTTATAAGATTATTTATAATCTAAAGAAAATTGTGCCTTTTGGACGGAATGGAATGTAAAATTCTTTATTCCCAATTATTAAAATAATACCCATGACTTTATTACGTCGATATTAAATTTAATTTTTAAGCTGAAGAATATTTTTTTAATCTTTCATTTAATACTGTATCATATTTTAATTTCGGCATTCTGTCGAAATAAATGAGCTTGCATTTTTGAGCAAACCTGCGTTACCATTGAGACCAAAACACAAAAGTATTAAATACTTGCGTTATTTCCTAAATTGCTCACTACCCTAAAATTGTGCATCTTTTTCATAAAACTTACACAATAGAAAAAGTATCTAAACCTGCAAATCTTTCGCTTCAGCCCTAAAAAACTGACTAGAGAATTAAAAAAACATCTACACAACCCTTATAAGAGCACAACTACATTAATTACTTACTTAAAGCATCCATCCAGGTAGTTATCCAACATATCCAACTGAAGGTCGTCCCAATCCGTCGGCGTCATTAGTAGAGACGAGAAGACATCTTCAGGAATCAATGGAGGAGGTTCTATAGGTTCCACTATTACGTTCGCACCTACATGTGCTTGCAAATCAATGTCTTCCAAAGGTTGTACACTTCCTAGGTTGAAGTCTGGGAGATGCAGCGTGACAGCATTAAGCCCGTCGCTAGGAATCTCTTCAACTTGATGGATAACTAGGCTCTCCTTCTCAGGTGGTGTATCTGTTTTGGGTGCAGCTTTCTTTTTCTTCTGAGGTCTCTTGGATATCCGGGAGCCCCCCTCCAAATGGCCAAGGTCTAGTTTCCAAAAGCCGCCTTTCCCTGGCTCTTGTTTTGATCGCGCCACTTTTACGAAGACTTTGTTTAGAGACAGGTTGTGTCTGATGGAGTTCTGGAAAGAAACACTCGGTTTGTATAAGAGTCGAAAAACCGTCGAGAACTTTTTAAAAGTCACTGAGGAGGTAAACATGGTAACAAGACACACCGGATAGACTCTACCTATATCATCATCATATCAGCTCATACACGTCCACTGCTGGACCTACCTCATACGACGCCACAAATAGCGGTTCTGAGCCGCCTCCATCCATCGACTGTATATATTAAAGAAGTATTACAGTTCCTACTTACAATCTTTACACATTGGATAGAAGAAAATTAAGAAGTGCGTGATTTTGAGATGATGGTAGTTAAGATAGTTAGATAATACTTTATTTCACACTTAATGATAGGGTTGCTAAGCTGGGGTAACGCTAAGGGATGCTAGCTAGCTGAGGGTGGTAAAAACTCCGAAGAGATTAAAATAACCGAACCGGTTAAGTAATGGTAGAACACTGCTCTTATTGTTTCCACATTCGTTGGTAATCGAGGTCAATGCAGGCTAAGCTATTTTACATAAAATGTTTGAGTCAGAATGTACCTACTGCATGTACTTGCAACTATAACAAGCGACAATAGGCGGTCTTATTGCTCAAGAGCGATCTTTCCCATACAACCTTGCTGCATTGATGACGATTATTACAAGAGCCATCTCGGGCGAGTGAGAAGTAAGTTTTCGTGGTGGTGGTTTTTTGGTTTGAGGTTTCGGCATGTCTGTCACGAATTTTCTTGTCGTGTTTGCAGTCTAATGGTTTACTAACAATTACCCACAGAAAAATCACACCAACAAATATACAGGGCCCAATTCTGCTATACCAATCTGTTCCCTATGAAAATGGTAGAATCAATACGTAGAATACCAAAACGTGTCTATGGTGGCAATTCTCTGGCCATACATCGTCATTGTGAAGCGATTGGTTTAGCAGAAAGGACCCTAGAAAAGTTGTCCCAAAAATATTTCTCAATTTTTGCGCATAGACACGTGCAGTCCGTTCAATATGAGGGAGATGATGCTGTGATTGTCTAGCGTTATTTATTATTATTTATTTAATGTATTCCTTCATTCACAATTAAATTATTAGGAAACATATGGACTTATCAATATGTAGTTATAATTCATCAATCAACCACTCGAACTCCCAATCGCGTCCTGAGAATCCAATTACGTTCAATCTTATCTGAGAGATAACCCATTTATTAAATCTCACGGGACTTTTATGTCAAACTACTGTCTGATACTGACTGATAGAAAACAAACAATGCTGGATATCTATCATACCATACATCGCTATAATCTAGCCCTTGGAAATTAAGCTTGTGCTATGGGAACCGCTATTGGAATCATTAGAATGTTTAGCTAGGAACTGGAACTGTAAAAATCAATAAAACTTTTTTTGCAACGGGAACCGAACCCGCCCCTTCGAAGTCTAGGCAGGCTATTCACACACGCCACGGTGATTGTTTTGCTCAAACTTCTCACACAGTTTGAGCGGGGTACTGACGCGCAGCTGTCACAACACAACGGTTTAACTATAAGCATATGCGCCATTCAAAAGTTTAGATCGCGATTTTTGATATAATCGAGCCTTAGTGCTCATGTACACGAGCGGCAAAGTGCCAACGGCAGATGTAACTGTAGCCGTCGACGCGTGGGCGGCTGCTGTCGAAAGGCGACGGCTGCCGTCAAGTGTCGACGACTGCCGCCGACCGGTGTCGACGGCTACAGTTACCTCTGCTGTTGGCACTTTGCCGCTCGTGTATATGAGCACATATACACGAGCGGCAAACCCAACTCAAATTGCATATGATCAATCCTTTTTCTGGAATCACTCACACTAGACACATTTTTGTAAAGCTTTAAATCACTCCCTAAACTAAGATGTTAGAAATAATTGAACAAAACTCACCTGCCACGTGGGATCCGCCTTCCGATAATACTTGAAGTTATCCTTTATCCACGAGTAAATATCAGAGAGCGTCATTTTATCGTCATTGTACCGCATCGCCATACAAATAATCGTGCTATACGAGTACGGAGGCTTTTTGTCACCATTCGTTTGGTACTCCTCTTTGTTCTCGGTGAAATCATTCTGGCATTTCGCGATTGTTCGGTTAAACTTGTCTAGTCTCGTGCTAGGCTTGGTTGGTGGCTTCGCCGGTGGGGCTGGTGACATCGGGAGGGGAAACTGCGAGACTTGCATGATGTTGGTGATGTTTTGCAGCCATGTTAGGTTCGTTAAATCTTCTGATTCGTCGTCTATAATCTTCGGTTTGCATTTTTGTGGTTTTAAGTTATCTGTGACTTCCTTTTGTGCGTTCGTTTCTTCACTTTTCGTTACTTTAGAGACGCTGTCTCTTAAAATGCAATCACCCTCGGTTTGTATGTAGGCGTCAGGCTCGAAGACATATTCGATCTCGACCGTGTGTGAGGATTCTGGGACGGTGTGGTCAATGGCGAAGTATGCGGTGCATTCGCCCGCATCAGCGTAGAAGTTGATGCTGGAATCCAGCAGTTCGCCCGATGCAGGAGACAGCCCTGATGTTATGTGCATCTTGAGCTACATCGCACTGAAAAATTACGCCATTATGAGTCACTGATTATGATTCATTGCTACGACTATCGACGATTAGGTAGCTATCTACGTTTTTGAAATAGTAAATGACACTGATTTTGTAAATGGTGAAATTCGGATAGAGATTTGTTACTTCTTCACGCCAAAAATACCGAACCGATCGAACTGAAATTTCATATTGATTTCGTTCTACACCCGAAAGAAAATAAAGGCTTCTTTAAACAGAAAAGGAAGGAAAAACGCGCGTAAATCTTTTGGTAGAAGCTTGTGTCTAATATACAATTGAACTGCCACTTTTTATTTCTAAAATATGATGGTTAGGCTTACCAGAGAGCAGCGTTGGTCGCAGTTGACCATCCAAGATGCCGGACGATCGATCGGTGACGTGGTGGTGGTCAGAGGATCGATGTGGTGGTGGTGACTGCGCGGGGCGGCGGCGCGGTGGCAAGTGGCAGGTGCCCGTGGAGCCGTGGGGAACAGGTGTGCGTGGGTCGATATGGGGCTGGCGAGCCGCCCGCATGCTTGATAGCGACCGACAATTAGTCATGGTATCAGGCAGGGTGGTACTTAGGGGTGCCATGGCGTTTGGGTTTATACTTGCACCATGTTTTGCAAAATCTAGAATCTTTTTATATGTGGAAAGCTAAGAGGGGTGGGAAATTTTAATTTTACACGGAAATAAATCTTTCTCGCTTTTCAAAGCGTGCCGCCGATACATTTCTCTAATTTATTTTCATTGAGTTAGGCAGCCTAAATTGGTGTTTATTTATTTATGACGACCGTTTAGCTAGGAAAAATAATAGTTTTCGAAATTTTAAGTGATTTTTAATAATTTTGTTTGAAACCGAACACGCAAAAGCAAAATACATTTCCATAGTCATAGGTTCGATGCAAAGACTAACGATAAAACGCGGGCGAAGGCGCGGGCAGCAGGTAGTTAGTACCTAAATAAAAGACCAATCACCTACCTTACCTACCTTAACAGCCGGTTTCTCGAACGCTAATCAAATCGCAAATCAGTTGACAAGGCAATTAACTTGACACACTGGTCAAATCAAATCGGGTTGCACGAACGATGATTAGACAAAAATTAACTAATCAATGATCATCTTACGATTGTCAAATCAGTGTATATTTTCATATGGTCACACATAATTTAATCATTCCTTCAGTTCAATCCTTCACTCCTAAACTTCAAAAATGTCACATGTTTGCGCTGCGAATCCTTGTTTCTACTTCAACTTCTTTAATGGCACCGCTTGCTTTTTGCTACGATTTGCCAGTGTCTGTGTCAGAGATGGAAATATTATTTATAAGTAGGTATTATGGTGAAGCGAAAGGAGGCCTATACCCAGCAGTGGGTGATCCCAGGCTGATATAACGACTAGTTTGGTGGCATTATGCCTCCGTGCTGAGGGGGTCTCGATTAGGGGAGGTTTGCCTTCAAGTTGTGCCAGACTCGGACCCTGTTCCACTTCTCCCTGAGAAAAAGCCTACTCCAGCCCTGAACCTCCTTGAGGGTCCAGGTGTATTTTCCTCATCAGATTCACTGCTGCTGCTCACAGTTATATCCGAAAGCGACATCCTACAATTTAAGAGGTTATTTTAATTTAGGTACAAGTATTTTTTATTGATAAAACGAGCCATAAGTATTGTGAAATTTAATTAAACCACTTTTGGAGTTATTTTTTTATATGAACAAGGTTTAGAACTTAGCAAACGCAGTAAATTGTAGTAATTATTTCAGCTAATTAGAGCAAAATCACCGATTAGTTGATCATTGATTTAACAAGCGCTTGACTAGAGAAAAATGCCTAATTAGCGTTCCAGAAACCCATTTTGATGTTTGACAAGAGATTTGCTTCAATGATTTGACAGACTGGTCAACTAATCTCTGTTCAAAATCATAGTACGTAATCAACGTTCGAGCAACCCAAATGATACTTGATCAGAGATTTGATCATTGATTAGTTAATTATGAAGATGATCTGCGTTCGAGAAACCGGCTGTTAGTCTATCCCTGTAATTATGTTTGGTACTACTTCAGTGGTTTCCTTATCAATGCTCATTCGCGCCTTAAACTAAGCTGCGGGTACTTCCGTACGTTATTCGCATCTTATGAACACTTCCGTACATTCGCTTTACTTATTATTTATTTATACAATATTTATTTATTTATTGTTGTAGAGCTCTTTGAAAATGTTCTTACCACCTTCCTCGGGTCTCGAAGAACAGCGTGTTTCTACTGTCTACAGGATCGTTAAGTTTTAGTTTGAATAATTGCGTGCAAAAAATATTTTCTTCCCACCTCATATTTAAGTATTCGGTGGCATCCCTTTACAAGTCAAAGCGCGGGGTACGTAACACAGGGCTTGTAACATACAATAGATACCTACCTAACTGGGTAAACTGGAATGTAATGGAATATCTCTTTCTGGCAATTTTATCTAAGCCAATTGTATACTAGGTACCTACGAGTACGTACGAGACGCAACTCTGGCTGGGTAGGGTTCTTTCGCTATATACTTGCGAGTGGCTTTGCCGACTTTTATCTTTAGTCACCAAGTTAAACTAAAAAAGACCTATAAGTTTCCTATTACGCTCAAAGAAACTAATCTAAGTTTTGTAATACTCAAATCTAAGTTTTATTTAAATGCGATTTTACTGCGTAAAATGCTGTGAATGTTTTCAAGTGAGCGTGTTTGTAAGAGTAGAAGAGCTGTACTTAATTATGTTTGCGAACAGGCTTAGGACTGCCGGCGTTAAGTCAGTAACCCTCATTTAAATTAGCTAAAGGTCGTTAAAGGTACCAGAGGTCATGTCTTCGACCTTTGTCCCCAATACTATGTCCCCCCGGGGCAAGAGGCGTGAGATTGCAAACAATTTAGGTATTAGCTCGTATTTCTGAGAAGATTGCATTGTTGGCTTGGTATTACACTCTTGGGGATGTTTTGTTTTGACGGGATCCGTAGTGCGTAGGTGAATAAGGACCTACTTTATGTTTATGTAAGGATGTGCAGGTTCAATTCTTGCGGATAAACATAATTTGCATAATTTTAATAGGAATAACTAGAGTTAGTGCAATATTTAATTTTCGTACCTACAGTGAGACACCCCTAACCCACCGTTGTTTTTCTGATCTCATTGGGTAGGTATAGGGACGGGATTTACCTACTTACATCAAAAGCTTCATAATATCCTAGCTGCTGCCTACGCCTTCACCCGCTTTTTATCGGTTTCAAAAACAATCTATATGATATTCGAAGTCCCTAACTATACCCAAATTTCCAAATTTCAGCCTAATCGGTTCAATAGTTTTTGCATGAAAGAGTAACCAATATTCATACATCCATCCTTACAAAGTTCCACATTTATAATATTAGTACCTAGATGTAGGATAATGTACAATATAATAAGTATAATGTGTCAGATGATCTGAGAAGTTTAATCTACAAAATTTCAAAAGCAGGCACAGATATATAGATTCGTTTCTCATGGTTCCTTTCAGTTATTACAAAAGACTAACACCTGATTTTGATGACCGTGAACAATCTATCATTTATACCTATATAAGTATCTTTAGGATACGTAGGGTAGGTAGGTAATCAATGGGGTCTGTTATTGAGTATTCCATGACATTTGGGTGACTGGTACCGTGTTGTCGTCACGGGGAGTGAGCAGCGAAAAAATAGGGGTAAAACCGAGATGCACCCTCAAGTTTAAAGAATTTACCTTTAGCCAGGGGTTTAATTACAAAACGATGTTTCGTTCTTAGATCGTTATGCTGACAAAACGGTTTCGTTTACGACCATATTCATGATAATTTTTATTGCGTCAATTTGCGTCTTGATAAATAGGTAGTATATTGCATTTTTGGGCTATTGCAGACATAGAAGATCTACATAATTACCATGTACCTACCTACCTATCAGCTATTTTTAACCGACTTCAAAAGAGGAAGTTATCGATTCGTCTGAATGTTTTGGTTGCCTGAAAGAAATTGCTGTAAGCGATAAGGCCGCCTATTCTTTAACTTTTTTACCAAACTGTTTAGTGTTAACTTTTTCTGAATAAAGCATACATAATCTATCTATCTTTTTTTTGTATGTACATAATGTTACGCGATATCTCCGCCAATTATGGACCGATTTTGTAAATTATTTCACTCTTGTATAGAAAACGATCTCGAAGGGGTCTCATAAAATTGTATCCCCAGGGGATTAGTATTTATCCTGGAAAACTTAAAATTAGTGTATAAATAAGGGAATTTGAAGTCGGTTTATCGTTTTTTAAAACACGCCATAGATAGATAGAAAATACTTTTATTGAACACTTAAAACTAGAAAACAGTTTACAAATAAGACAAACACAACATAAGTGACAATGGGCGGTATTATCGCTCAAGAGCGTCTCTGCCAGGTTTTCCAACATTAATGAAGAAATAAATCATGGAACAATTATGGGA
Source organism: Eupithecia insigniata (assembly GCA_947859395.1). Classification (NCBI taxonomy): domain Eukaryota; kingdom Metazoa; phylum Arthropoda; class Insecta; order Lepidoptera; family Geometridae; genus Eupithecia; species Eupithecia insigniata. Next base: position 1,546,089 of record OX401999.1, on the reverse strand, counting down.
GTGAATGGTAAATTGAAAATTCTGAAGAACTAGAAAAGAGCAAAGTAGATAATGGTTGTACTCGGGTATTTATTTCAATTACGCATTCCAAGGTAGTGATCACCTTAGCACCCATACCTACCTACGTCCAATGCTGGACGTAGATATCTCCCCCAAACAAGGCGGTTGTTGCCCTCCGAATAAGTTTATTCCGAGGTATAGAGTAAATATATATAAATAATGTTGGACAATCCACCCGGCATAGAGATTGCAATCCGGTTTATTCGAAATCCGAATTAACCGGATAATTTGTCAGAAAAAATTAACCGGTCATAAGCATCCAAATCCGGTTAATTCGAATGAAATTGAATTTCGGTGAATTTGTAGTAATTGATAATATTTTTAAGCAAAAATTAATTAGCTTGTGATCGTAAATACAATACCTACAATACAATATGATGATTTCAGACTTTAATTTTAGTTATAATAAATTACAAAGTTCATATTTACACATAAAATAAAAAATAGAATACAAAATAAGTATATGACACTGGTCAAGAGTGCACATCATGCACTCATGTCCAGTTCTCCATGAAGAGGCAGTCGGTGTTCAGCCTTTTTGCGATAAGCTGCAGATAGCCGTTGTCGCTCAGCTGGTGCATCAGGGATAATATTCTGTTGCGGATGATCGCGTAGAAGTCGTTTACGCGTGCATCCGCAAATATCCCTGACACTCTGCAGAAGCGCGGTAGCCCCATCACCAACCTGAACCCATTGTTATACTGGACACGCAGGAAAATTCCAGCATCGCTGTGTGTAACTGACCGATAGGCTGCACGTACTCGTATAAAGTTACTGGCAGTACACTCTAAACAGACTCGTTTTTACGGCCGTAATACATCACACAAATCTACGGGCCAGCATATTGGCTCTGACTGATAATGCTCTGCGTTCCCTTTCCACATCTACATCATCCATGAGGGTCTCGGAGACCAAGAGGCTGAACTTCGACACTCTTTTGAGTTACTACTACACTACCTGGCAGCGAGACGGGTGGAACGGTTGTATGCTTTTGAACCGATCTTAAAAACCAGCTCGCTTTTACTTGCGTTTTACCTAGACCCATGAGCCTCCGCATACGGCTCACAAATGCTCAACAGCTTCCTTCGAGCTAGTAGCTAGCTAGCAGTACCATGTCATCGGCGTAGCTTATTTTATTTACTACCACACCATCAATAGAACAGCCAATCCCGGTACTGCTAAGCCCCTTGATCAGACGGTCCATGTACAGGTTGAAAAGCCGAGGTGAAGTCAACCCGCCCGCCGCACCCCACAAACCAACCTGGAAATGTCCGAGAGTGACCCTGACCATCTCACACAATTACGTAGGTTGCCGTACCAGTGCTTAAAGAGCAGCACCAACTCAAGTGGCAACCCTTTATCGACCGTTAGCTTCCACCACAACTTGTCATACGTCACGAGATCAAACGCTTTAGATAAATCTAAGAAGCAGGCTTAGACAGGTGTGCTTCTGCTCGTGTAGTACTGGACGGTGTGCTCAGTAATGCTGATTCAGTGGACAACCCAGATGTAAAAGTGAACTGTGCTTCGTGCAAAGTAACATGTTGACTGAGGTGTTCATTAAGCACCCCGTCCAGCACCTTTGCTATCACCGTTGCTAACGACAAATACGCTTTAATCATAATTTTTAAGGTATCTAAAACCTTGAGCTTGTTTGTTTTTGTAATTCTAAAAGAAATTTTGGTCTTACTAGATTTATTTTTAAGTTCTGGTGGTGACGATACATTCAGTAGTCTTTTTTCTCTTTCATACTAAATCTCTTCTTTGACGTTCCAAAATATATTTATGTCCTTCACATTAATCACAGAGCTCAGAGTATCCCTCAACACTAACCTGACTTACTTGCTTCTTTTGATCATAACAACATTCATGCCTAGCTTGTTACCGAATCGTGACTAAAGCCCTGTCTTTCTTCTTCTTATGCTCTTCCAGGTTTCAAACTTATCAGAAACAATCGTGTTGGATCAGGTGTTGGGAGGTTGCCTAACATCTCCGAACACATATGTATAATCGATATAACACATAAAATAAGTGAAGCAACATCACACTAAACAAAGACTAGCTCTAGCTCTCCAAATAAGTGCGGCTTCGCCACAGTTTTTCCGGGATAAAAAGTAGCCTTCACGATAATCTTATATCATCAGCATAGTATAACTAATCACCTATGCAAAATGACTATCCGATCTGTTTTGTAGTTTTATCTACTTTTACTTTTATGATATGAGTGTGATGAGAAAGTTTGTAAATGGATAGATAAATGTGGATGTTTGATACCTTATCATATCACGCAAAAACACTGATTGCAGGGAGACGAAATTCGGTATAAATATAGTTCTAAACCTGCTTTTAATCCTGGGAAATTACTTGCTAAAGCGCAGGCAGAAGTAAGTGAGTAAATCATTTATGTGTCACATAAATACTTAGTTTACTAAGAAACTAGTTAAAAATAACACTAATAGAAAGATATTTTTTTAAAATTCTTCAATTATTCGAATTAACCGGATTCAAAAAATGATTTAAGGCTTAATTATCCGGTTAAGAAAATTATCCGGATTTTGCAAACCCTAACCCGGCATCATCTAGCCCCTAAGCTAAGCAGAACTTGTGTTAAGGGTAATTACAGGGGACTGATATCATCATCATCATATCAGCCGATCGACGTCCACTGCTGGACATAGGCCTCCCCTAAGGATCTCCACAATGACCGATTTTGCGCTGCCCGCATCCAGCGATTTCCCGCGACATTCACTGATATACTACTTATAAATGTCAAAGTTTGTAAGTATGGATGTTTGTTCCTCTTTTACGCAAAAACTACTGAACTGATTGGGCTGTTTGGTATGGGTACCTATATAATAGCCCGGCTACACGTACAAACATTTGTGCATGCATGATTCCACAAATAGTTTGCGCAAGCAAGACGGAGCGTGTGGCCGGGCTATTAGTTTGGGAACATTGGCTTTTTATCCAGATAAAACGCGGGCGAAAGCGCGGGCAGCAGCTAGTTTATTACATAAAAATATATTTTTAGTATACATAGAAAATACCCGGAACAGTCGAGACATATATTTGTAGATCGTACAAACATTTGTCCCAAGGCGGGAATCGAACCAGCAACCTCCTGCATCGCAAGCGGACCTTTACCCGCCGCGCCACAACCGTCGTCAAAGATAGTTACAAGCCTACCTCTGTATAGGTACCTAGCTTGGTACGTAAAAACATGTCAACGTCGATTCGCCATTGTCCGCGATCCCCCTCGTAGACAGGTGGTAACGCCATGTGCTATTGTTATGGTGTGTGTTATAAGTATTACACGGCGCCCACCCGTCACACGGGATTCCGTGAGGTGTAGTGATAAGACCTGTATACTAGCTTTCGCTCCCAGCTTCGCGCCCTTGGTGACTGGATAAAGCACAGCTTTATGTAGGTAGATACTCCCATATAGTATTTCACGGCGCCCGTGTTAACCCATTTTCTGCCCAGCCTCACAAGACAAGTGAGAGAGAACCTGTACCTATATATGATGTATGCATCATGGGCAATGATCGATTTGGAATTACAGCAATCAAACTGAAAGTCGAATATATTTTTATTTTCGGTCATTGAAGTTATTTTGGCGGTACTGTGCCCCATGCTACGGTTATTTCACGACGGGCGGCGATTTTAAACAGTCACGAGCGATTTTAATTTTTCAGTCACGAGCGTTTTTAAACAGTCTGTAGCCAATAACAGAGTCGAAATTAGGTATTTTCATTTTCGGTAATTGCACAGGTATTTTGGTGGTACTATACGGTACTATAGCCCCATGCAATAATTATTATTTCACGACGGCGCTCGTATCAAGGGAGCCATTTCAAATCTGACAGCAACCAATGGCGACTGACAGCCTAATGTGATCCCATTTTCGGTCACTTCACAGATATTTTGGTGTAACTATAGCCCCATGATATTGTTATTTCACACCGCCCGCTTCAAGGGGCGATTTGTCCATAATAATTACCAGAAGTGGTGTATTGGGTGCAATTGTTTGAAGTGCAGGTTTTAGCTGTTTTATTGGTAATTGTGAATGGGGTCCGGCTTTGAGTGAGTTTGGTATTGATAAGCATAGATTTAGGCTATTTTCAACAGACTTCAAAGTGGAGGTTCTTTATTCGGCTGTTTTTTTTTGTATGTACTTGTGTTACTCTATATTTCCGCCAATTATGGATCGATTTTGAAAATTCTTTCAATATTTTATAGAAAAAGATCTCGGGGTGGTCCCATAAAAAACAGCGCTAAAGTATGGGATTCGAAATTGATTATTACTATTAGGTTTTTAAAAACAATCAAATTATCACAATGAGCGATAACAAACAGTTTCCATGGCAACGGGCGTAAACAAGTGGTAGGTTCAGGAATTCGAAGCCGGTTTATCGTTTTTTAAAACACGCCAAATTATTGAGGTAAAAAGTTCGTAATTTATGATTTTTGACTATAATGTGAAATCTTTAGAAATTTATTATGACTTATGCGGCATGAATATATTATACTGATGAGAACTTATAAGTTATCAATAGGTACTGTTTTAAAATTTGATAATCATATAAATAAAGCCGGGTACTGACAGGTGTTACAGGGCGTAAGGTGCTGGCCAGACAGAAAATACGTAAGACGAGGACGTTGCACCCCTTTAGTTTACTTTCATACAAAATTTAAGAAGCCTCGCGCGCTACGCAACACTGAAAAGAAAACGAAAACACGACGCTTACTTGTCTGCACTCTATGCGCCGCGTCCACGTCTCACGTCTTTTCTGGGGGCCTACTCGGAAAAGGAATATCGAAGTTTCTTTTTCGTGTTCGTCCAAACCAACTCTTATGCCGCTTGCATAAGATTAGCGTTGCACGAAAAATAATCAGAAACTTCGATTTCGTTTTTACGAGTACGGGCCCTAATTGGCCAGCGGGTAATGTAACATAACGTTACACGACGTAACATATCATGCTCGCTGCGAATGGTACATTACGCCCAGTAACACCAGTTAGTACCCGGCTTTAAGGTGCATATTTTACTACTAACATAAAAGTCGAGTAGGTATTACCATAAGTCGAGTAGGTATTACCATAAAAGTCGAGTAGGTATTACCATAAAAGTCGAGTAGGTATTACCATAAAAGTCCAGTAGGTATTATTACCATAAAAGTCGAGTAGGTATTACCATAAAAGTCGAGTAGGTCAATATAGTATAGGAAACTTAATTGAATTTTTTTAATTTGTAAAATATATTTTTTACAATTTACTTACATACAAAATACTAAAATTTGATAATTTTATATCAGTACAATTCTTAGATTTAGATACCTTACCGTTATTAACATTTATATTCTTGCCAGATTGTATTATTTACCTAGCAATTACAAGAAAAGAAAAAACTTTATTACACTAATTGTTTTTAGATTTCTAACAAATGCCTTAAACAAAAAATATGCTTAAACAGAATAGCTATAGGTTATTGTTTCAAATGAGTCAGGAACCAATGCGCGCCGTTGATGAGATTGTCCATCTCGGCCGGGAGAGACGACAGCGAGTGGTTGTCTTCGTACATGTACACTCTGCAAATAACAGTCATTTTAATCTCTTTATTTTTGTTAAATATTAGATCAACATCACCCTCAATATTAGATAGATAAATAAATATATCTATATATAATGGATCGATAGGCTCTTTTTATCCCTCCATTCATCTCAGGGTAAATAAGGAGGATGTCTAGAATTCGAGTAAGTTGAGCTACCTTTAGATTGTGTTAACAGTCTGCAGATAGCACAATTGCCTCAATTGTAAATACTAGTTCCAATTTATAAGTTTTTTAATAAAAAACTTTGTTAATTAAGAAAAAATCAAATAATTGAAGATTTTCCCTGTGCTAAAAAATAATATAAGCCATTTTCTACAGCGCGTCATCAGAAACAAAGTTAAGTCTCTTGGACAAACAGTCGATTAAAAAAACAACAGCTTTGTCAATATCAAATTTGACGAATATCAGACTTGAACAAACAATGTCGCTCAACCCCTTCTATCTAGATAATCTGATGAAGTAAATTACCTTGTTTCTACTCCGTTCGCTTTCAACCGCCTCGCATACTCCAGCCCTTGATAGTGCGGGACGCGCTTATCACCACTGCCTGAGAAACAAATAAAACTTTTAATGTTTTCAACAATTCTGTTTTGTTTATAGTGTTTGGTAAAGCGTTTGACCACTTAAGAAAGTGAGTATGTGACCTAAGATGGTGCCATGGTATAAGCATAGGTATGGTCTTCCGAGGCACAACGGACACAAGCCTACGTCATCGACGCCATCGCCGAATGACAAGACGAATCTGGTTTTCTGGTGTTTGGTACCAGTAGCGTAAATCTAACTCCCCGAGCTCTTTGTATTATGTAGGGTAGTATGAGTTTTTCTTGCAAGAGAAATTCAGTAACAGCCCGGAGGCAGGAAGTTGGCGATGTTACATCCCCGTGCCTCAAAAAGTCCCATGGGAGATTCACGGGAAAAAAGACCTTTTTATCCCCCTAGAATTGTGAAATTATACGTGGCGCGGCTCGCGAATATCGCAGGCGGATCTTCGTCCGCCGCGCCATATCAGTTTTTTCTCATCGCAGTGAGCAGCACTCTTGGTTGTCTGGAATACATTGCTTTAAGCGATAAGGTCAATTTCAACACCTTAGTATAAAATAAGTTTAATAATGTACTTACTGAATGTTTTGTATTACCGCTATGAAATAAAGGATTATCTATCTATTTATTAAGTTTCATGTCAAATCCTTACCCAGCATTAAAGCGGTGGGAGCGCGTACTTTATGCACGTGTGCGAGCGGCGAGCACCGTCTCATGGTGAGCAAGTGTTCCTCGGAGACCGGCCCCGACTCTGTGAACTCGAAGCCGGCTTCTACCGTGCACCTGTGTAGGAGAGCGTACACACTGGGGTATACTATTAACATGAACTTTCATAAACGCGGTTGTATGCCTCAAACTAGCGCCGCTGCCTTTTCTTTCTTTTAATACCGTTAATCAAAGGAATTTTCAAATATCCAATGTACAGTTTATGATACCTATCATAAGTTTTTTTTATGCCCATTAAATAGTTATCATTTATTTCCTTTATGCAGAATAACGAAATTGGTCTTGGTGGCCACCGAACTTTGTTTTCGCATCTCTGTCTAAATTATATAAAAGTTAAATATTTCAGAGGGATTAAGAAAAGTTTACAATAGGTATCACAAACTGTATGTACATTGGCTATTTGAAAATTCTTGTGGTTTACGTAATGATAAGTAAAAATAGGTGGTGGCGCTAGTGTGCGGCATACAACCGCCTTCGGTCAGTCATCATCAAGGATAGGGCCTATTTTTTATTAATAAATAAGGAATATAAATAATAATACATGGATATACAGCACCATCAGGCAACAAACTAAACTGAAAATTGAAAACTAAGCGGTAATTGAACGGTTTTTCTAACTCTGTAAAGTTTGTTCTTGTAAATCTAAATAAAGGTATGTAGGTACCCTAATCTTTTATCTATGTCATCCTGTAATCTACGACCAAACAATGTTTTTTACCACAAAAACAAACCTAGCACCGCTTACAGTATAGAAAAAACCGCTTACCCATCTGAATTATCCGCGTAATGCCCTTTAGTAGCCAAATCAACCAACGGATTCTTCATCACCACAGCTTCGAACCCGCCCCTCGCAGCCAAATGTCCCGCCACCAATCCGCCATAACTTCCCCCGAATAACACTACATCTGATATACTCTCTTGCTCTCTGACGGTTGTTAGAGTGAGAAGGCAGTCTGCTACGTCATAGGCCCCGACTTTGGTGATAAGCGAGCGGAGGGAAGCTTCGCCTCGACCGGTAGAACCGCGGTAGTTCACTCTTAGGACTGCGAGACCTAAGAAATGTTAGACTTTAGAGTGAGATAGGTAGTGAATCTTTAGATACTTTTTACCGTGGTTAGAGTGAGATGGCAGGATTTTTGAGTAAATAGATCAGATATCTTGTAATCAGATATCTTCACAAAGTATCATCGAGAAATCTTACGTTCATTTACCGCTTAAACGAATGTTCCTTATTTCGTGGCTAGATGGCGCTGTATACAACAACATCTATAAGAATCCACAGCAGGAACTATGCCTCCCTTAGTACGTCTCATTGCCTCTTAGTAATCCCACACTGGGTATACCGGTTAGGATTCACAAGTGACAACTTTTTTCGCACAAAACCAGAGCTAAATTGATTGAGAACCGGCCTTATCGACCATACATGCGATTTCAATACCCGGGCTAGATTGATTGAGAACCAGCTTTATCCACCATACATGCGATTTCAATACCCGGGCTAGATTGATTGAGAACCGGCCTTATCGACCATACATGCGATTTCAATACCCGGGCTAGATTGATTGAGAACCGGCCTTATCGACCATATATGCGATTTCAATACCAGGGCTATATTGATTGAGAACCGGCCTTATCGACCATACATGCGATTTCAATACCCGGGCTAGATTGATTGAGAACCGGCCTTATCGACCATATATGCGATTTCAATACCAGGGCTATATTGATTGAGAACCGGCCTTATCGACCATACATGCGATTTCAATACCCGGGCTAGATTGATTGAGAACCAGCTTTATCGACCATACATGCAATTTCAATACCCGGGCTAGATTGATTGAGAACCGGCCTTATCGACCATACATGCGATTTCAATACCCGGGCTAGATTGATTGAGAACCGGCCTTATCGACCATACATGCGATTTCAATACCCGGGCTAGATTGATTGAGAACCAGCTTTATCGACCATACATGTGATTTCAATACCCGGGCTAGATTGATTGAGAACCGGCCTTATCGACCATACATGCGATTTCAATACCCGGGCTAGATTGATTGAGAACCGGCCTTATCGACCATACATGCGATTTCAATACCCGGGCTAGATTGATTGAGAACCGGCCTTATCGACCATATATGCGATTTCAATACCAGGGCTATATTGATTGAGAACCGGCCTTATCGACCATACATGCGATTTCAACTTACCAATCATTAATATCCGTATAATTGTACATAGTGGCGACATCTGTAACCGGATTGCGGGTAACCACAGCTGCATACAGATCTGGGTACTGCCCACTCAGATGCGTCACTAAGAACCCTCCATGCGAGCCTCCCGTTAGGAACACATTCCTGGGATCTAAAGGAAGGGTCGATAGTGCGACGTTGGTTGCGTATGCGCAGTCTTTGACGTCGGCCTCCCCGCAGCGGCCAGGGAGGTAGGCCAGGGAGGCCTGGCCTGCACCGGTTGAGCCTCGGTAGTTGATTTGGAGGGAGGCGAAGCCTGGAAATTTTGAGTGAAGTTTTTGGTCGAGTAAGTTTTATTTGTGAATTGGTTGGGGCCGGGACTAACGGGAAAACCAGACCATTGGCATGCACAACATTAACTATCGTCGCCACAAACAAAAGACACAAAACGTTTGAAATTTTCAAGCATTTTTATTTTAAGTTGATTAAAAGTTGGATACTGTTTGAAGATACCTGTTAATTGAACTTAAGTGTACACGATCAGAATATAAGAATGGAAATGTTTATGACATCTCTCATGTATATGACAATGTTTATACATACATACGAATAACATTGTACATTTAGAAAGAAAAGAAGTTTAACATTTTTGAAACTCAACATTACTGAGAAGGAATTATGGTAAAGTGTGCAAATAGCATTATTCTTCTCTGGTATAAAGGCATCATTATAAGTAGTCACGCTGTTGCCCCTCTTTCACATACGAGACATTGGCCTTGTTAATGGCAAATCACCTTCCAATAATGCTGAGCCCTAGGTTCGGTGAGTAGATAGTATCGTCTCGTATCTCGTTCCACGTCCGCACGATATCAAATATTACCAAAAAGGTCCTGTACCAAAGCTTGTAACAATTTGAGTTGTTTGAAAAAAAAACAGACTTCAAATTTCATACTATGTATTTACAGTGTTCTTTTTTTAATTTTGCGGGACAAATGCTAATCCCGCGGGACTAAGCTTTTATGGGACCATCTTGGGATCATTTACGATATTAAAACATAAAAAAAAGCATAAAAATCATTACAGTGTTTCAGTATAATATTGAATCCATAGGGTCCTAAACTAGCCTAGGCTGTAGTATTCAGGATCCAAGGCTTCTCCATTTAATATATTCACAATTGTGCCTCTACTAGAAATTAATAACTACTTAACTAAACGAAATGAAAATAATGATGAAAAAATCTACTATTCTAATAGTTAACAAAAAGCACGAGACATATTATATAAATTATTATAGAAATGTAATAATAAAGTAAAGTACTTGCATTCTACTTATGATAAGACAATGATAAAATGAAATAAATACTATCGATAATACATAATACTATTTATTAAAGATTATATATACATATACATAATAGTACGCAGCCAATCAATGTAAAAATAATAGATAGGTTATATAATATATGTGTTGCGCATGTTTAAATTAGAAATATAAGTCAGCGAGCATTTTTTCGATGCCCTCATAATCATAGTTTTTTATGCAGTTTAGAAGTGATTTTTTGTGATTTTATGGTTTTTACTTTAAGGTCTTTACTTAATTTGTTGTAGAGTTGGGGAGCAATGAAGTTATATTGTTTATTCGCAAAACGGGACTTCACTTTCGGAACAGGAACTCTAAATATTATTTTTGAAGATTCAGGCAAATAAGGCACAATTTTATTATGGTAGCGCTTAAGCGATTCAAAAATAAATAATTTCCTAATACTTAACACATCGGCTGTATTATACCGTTCTGTAGTAGGATATCTGTAGGGAATAAAAATCAACAAATGGTGTTAAGTGATGTAGAAATGGAAAGTTGTCGAGACGATACTAAAGACAATACTCTTCTTCGTCTTTTCACTATTGATAAGGAGTTAGAAACTCACCCAGCATGTTAAACAGAGCGGCCTCCATCGAGAATGCGTTGACGAAGTTGGAATGCGGCCCACCGTGCGGCCACACCACCAGCGGGACCTTCTTACCTGCCTCCGTTGTAGGCGCGAAGTATAGCGCGGAGAATGATTCTGTGAAAACAAAAAACTAGTAACAGTTTGTTGCCGCTGAAAATATATTACTGACTGACAACGATATAGTTTTTCCACGAGAGGTTGAACCCTTCTAGATATATTTTAACGTATAGAATTCCAATCTAACCTTAAAATAAATATTTTTGTTAAACATGCATGCTATTTTATGTACAGCTTGGTCTACAAACACTTGAAAATTGAAGATAGGGAATATTCAAGGACAGATTTGTTTTAGATCTTAACATTAATAAGTTCTCATAAAATTCCATTTCCAGAGACCATGTGCCATGACCTATGCATACTTGCTTATTCTGAGGCGATGTCACTTCCGGAATTTATATTCATCCTCCAAAATCTAAAATGTGAAAGTGTCGTAAACTCTTTAAAACGTGCGTTGTGACGAGTTGTTAGTTCCGATTTTTGGCGAGTTTAGATTGTTGCACAGAATCTGTGATCTATGATTCTGGGCAACAATACATTAATAATTAAGATTTTAGCTGTACTTTTACTGACATCGTCAGCGCTATAATATGTCAGTTCCAAGTGCTTAAAGGTAGCTGACGCGACAGAAGATGGCACTGCTGTTGGCTCGCTCACTCGCACCCAGGATAAACTTCTCGCTGTCTCTCTCTACTTACTGACGTCGTCAGCGCTATCATGCGTGTGTTTAGTTGTAGTGCAGTGCTCTGTCACGCTCGGTTTTGAGTTATATACCTACAGTTTTCTTACCCACCTGGGTGGGTGCTTTCTAGGGAAGCCGCGAGCCGCAAGTCAAACAAATGAACGATGCGTTTCGTTCGCTCGGACATTGCAGATATTATCTATGCGCAGTCTGTTTTTTTTTTCTAGACGCTCAAATGACTGAAGATGTTTAGAACCATACCTACCATAGATAATATTTTACAGACATGTCAATTTACTTTTGAGACATAATAATTCTAATATTTCAGATACTTTCTGTGATCTATCTGAGATCACAAATTGTTCTTGATCTACCTACTTATATAATTTATCGAATTGCAGAGGTATATACGTAGGTAAGTAGGTACCTAGCCTGGCCTACAATTATTACTAAAAAATATTATGTCAATTTTATCTACATTTTGTTTTTGTTCACCGACTTACCAAGGTAGGCACGTATGTATAAGATTGCATGAGAGATTTAAGTAATATCCGAACTTTGTCAAAATCTCTGTAGGGTGAACCCTATCGACTCCGTGGCGTGAGCCAAGGGGCCGGCGAGGGGACTGCTGAGGTAGGTGGGCGCGGGCGGCTTTGAGCGAGCCGCCTCGCTGACAATAAGCAGAGCGTTAGTAACATTATTTCTACCTCTATAAGGCTCAAAGTTGATTGATGAAAACGACTGAGTGAAGTATCTGTTACGAAGTAATATTACCTAATCTGTGGTTGTAGCGGACGCGACGGAAGATGACACCGCTGTTGGCTCGCACCCAGGATCTATCCTCTCGCTGTCTCTCTCTACTTACTGACGTCATCAGCGCTATTATGCATCAGCTCCAAGTGTTTAGTTGTAGCGGACGCAACAGAAGATGGCACTGCTGTTGGCTCGCTCACTCGCCCCCAGGATCTATCCTCTCACTGTCTCTCTCTACTTACTGACGTCGTCGGCGCTATCATGCGTCAGCTCCAAGTGTTTAGTTGTAGCGGACGCGACAGAAGATGGCACTGCTGTTGGCTCGCTCACTCGCACCCAAGATATATCGGCCTCGCTGCCTTTTGGAGGTAATTTGGCTACGAATAACTGAAAAAAGATAGAAGAAGAAATTTCTGAAGCCGAGTTTGAAATAAAATTATAGTCCTTCCCCATTTTTACCCCACACCGAAACTCCTATGCGTCAGAGAGATTGCAAAAGTAACTCTTGTCTAACCGTATCCATCAAAACGACCAATCGTAAAAAGAACCAATAAACTTTTCGCAAAAAAATCCATGACAAAAGTAGCGTGTATGTTATTCCAGGTCTCGAACTACATCTTTGCAAAATATCAGCCCAATCCGCTAAGTAGTTTGGCGTGGAGATGTAACCAACATCCAAACGCAAGCCTATAAAATGTAAAAAAAAACATGCTTAAAGTAAGATTTTAGATACCCGTACAAACCTGTCCAGGCGTGGTCAAACTTGAGTAAGTAGCGAGAACGACGTCCGACTTCACGTCGAGAACTGACAGCGAGCCCTCGAAGCTTTTGGAGATGTCTGTGATACTACCGCCATCTGTTGGCGATAAGATACATATATGTATAATATACTAATCTGGAGTAAAAGCAAATTCATAAAAACTATGAAGAAGTTGGAAACTTCACTCCAAGTTAAGTCCGAGTCTCGATATCCAATAACTATTGGATATCGAGACTCGGACACAGGGCCACACGTCAGTAAATAATTTATATTTGATTTCGTAAAAATTCCCTCCCTTCGACCGCTACGATGTCGTCGTTCTATCGAATATGGACTCCCAACACTCCGTTTGCGTTGCATCGTGTCACAAATCATTTAGAAGAACACAAAGTTCGAAATTTTAAACCGTGCTTTGATTTTATTGTTATGTAAAAAATCTGAATAAACCAATAGATATGTACTTCATTTACGATTGCTTCAAAGAAAAAAGTATTCTAATTTAGGTCAGTCCAGCTCAGTCTGACAGACTGTACTGTAAAGTCTTAGATTAGCCTTTTTAAGCGATTTTATCGTTGACTTTTTGTCGTAAGTTAGACTTATAGGTTAGAAAATAAATAACTACCCACCAATATCAACAACATACGGTCGTATAAATAACTACCCACCAATATCAACAACATACGACCGAACTTCATAATCCTGAGGCGTAGAGAACACAAGTCTTCCATCAATAGTAAAGCCCTTCTTCGGCAAACCCTGGCAATACACGCCCGTGAAGGAATTGTTGGTTATAGCTATCTCTTTCTGCACTATGTCGATGACGGTTCGCACTTCACCCTAGAAAGAGACAGAGATCATTAAATGGCTCCTACTCGCCAGCACACAATTATGTCCACTGCTCAACATTTCCCGAACAAGGGGGCTTTTGCCATAATGAACACGTATGGCAGGTGAGTTGGTGACCGCATGTTAAAAATACACAGAAGGATTCTGATGCCCTTTTTCTGTCTTTTAGTCGACTCTAACGACATCCACGGCCTCATGGTAAAAGAAAACAAGGTATGCTCTACTGAGACACGACGGTCACGTGGGTGACACAAGCCCTACGTCATCATCGCCATCGGCGAATAAGACGAATCTGTTGTCTGGTGTTACCAGTAGCGAAAATCGTAACTCCCCGAACTCCGTGTATTACCTGCATAAATCTGATAAAACTATGTGGTTTGTTAATATTTACCAATCACATTGACTTAATCATGCTTAACTGAAGCCGGTTTGACGGATCTAACAAAAATAACTGACGATTGAATTTTTTTATAGATTTTTTCAATTGACCCTTTTTACACATTCGTTCCCCAACTTCTACGTTTTGATGAAATAAAGTGGCAACTGGACAGTGACGTCACCTGGTGTCACTTCTGGAGGGGCAGACCTTGTTTTCTTGGATCATGCACGGACTGAGATGGAACGTTCAATTATTATGCTGCGACTGCGGCCGATATAATCATTCACTTGGTATGAGTATTAGATAAAATAGACCTTGAGTGGTATGCACAGAGTCGTGTTTCCTGACAACCAGCTGGTGATAGGCGTAGTAACGGCCGCCTGGGGTTCTCTGGTTCTCTACAGCCATAGTAGATGCTAAGATATAATAGACCTTGACGCAATCATCACGCACGTAACTATCGTCGTTTTAATCACTATGATGAAACTAAAATTTCTACATTACACAATTACACATTACATAATTGAGTGTGTTCAAAAATGTAGAATAATTGAACTATCATACAAATATTTATTAATAAAGTATTACATATATTTATACTTCACGAAAAGCGTGGTAGTCTACGTAGTCTACGTGATCCAGGCATATTATTTTACAGTAAATTTTCGAAAACCTTCTGTCTTTACGGTTTGGAAAATTAAAATAAACTGTTCATATTTACCGCTGTCTCCCGACGAGGAGATACGACTTTGATAATGTTCCCCGGTTTGTTTAATATTAGGATTAAAAATAAAATTTACCCCCCATTTTCCCCATTTTGACATGGAGGCATAAAAGTGAAACGTGGGTGAAACTGAAAAATGATGAAAGTGAGCTTTTGCAATATTTTAATTGAATTGTAGTGAATATCCTCGTTTTTATTCACTTGATTCACTGACGTTAATTTTACTATTTCTTGATTAAATTTTAGTTAAAATTAACGTGGGAAACATGTCTAAAATTATGAAGGCCTACATATTTTATAATTATTTTTTGCTGCAAATAGAGAATAACAGTTATCACCTTATCAATAATAAAAATTCAAATATATTTTCCGAACCGGAAACCGCAATGGAAAACAATAGATCCCTTTACTACGGGAATAGTAGATTGTATCATAAGGGAGCAAAATAATATTTTTACGGCGAGGGCGCTTTTTTGAATACAGAGCGAAGTGAGGGATTCTACAGTAGAATCCCGAGCGAGCGAGGGATTCTTTAGTAGAATCCTGAACGTAGCGAGGGATTCAACGTATGTCGTCCGAGCCAAAAATATATTTTGCGCCCGAGTGATACACCCTTTTCATCACCCTCTATGAGAAAATAAAAGGTGCCTCATATTTTATTCTAATATTATTATTTAATATGAAATAGTAAGTACATAACAACTAAATTCTATTTCACTGTCACTTGAACTCATTTTTCGAAACAAAACCGAATCCGTGAAAATTTACGAAAACGTGGGCTGTAGTTCGCGCGTTTTTAATTTGATTTCTTTTTTTTTTTTTTCAATCAGACGGCGCGGCGGCGGCGGCGCAATATGGTCCGTCGCGTCTTACCAGCCAGTATTTATTCAAACAATATTTGCGTACGATTTTGCTGGCGCTGAAAACTAAGACGTTCCGAATTCAATAACTGCGCGGCAATACACTTTTCCGCGCACTTTTCGAATTAGGAATTTATAAAGAGGAATAAAAGTTCTTTTCTGCCCGCTAAAAGTTCCTTAAAGAAAACACCACCTTTGGGTGCACATAAAGGCGAACAAAGTCGTCTTTTTCGAATAGATGGGATGAAAAATATTTCGAGGAACGTGTTTAAATATTATGTTATCGTTATCAATTACTAACTATAAATAAACCTGTTACTATAAATAAAACGTCACGTGCGAGTCGGACTTGCGCACCGAGGGTTCCGTACAATTATAAGACGTTCATCATCAGCCCGTATACGTCTATTGCTGAACATAGGCCTCCCCCAAACGAGCGACGCCACGAATAGCGGTCCTGAGCCGCCTCCATCCAACGACTCTACGATATCGTCGGTCCATCGAGTGGGAGTTCTTCCCACACTCCGTTTCGCATTGCATCGCGAAAGATAATAAGACGTTGTTGGTTGCGTAATAACAAAATCTACTTCATTTACTACTGGTAGGTACTTCGTATTTTTGTTACTTCGTTTACTAAGATAGTATAATGTAAACGTGAAGTAGACCCTATAGGTTTTGGTCATGGCGAGAGTCAAAAGTTTTATGGTAATTAAACTTCAAATTTACGGTTTTCATATTTTTTCCTTTTCTTGTGCTATAAGACTTTGGTTTTGGCCAAATTTCATGATTATACGTCAACGGGAAGTACCCTATATATGTATATAGGTTTTGGTCCGTGGCGAGAATCTAAAATTATTATTATTGTGTAAAAACTACAAATTTAAAATTTTTGGATTTGTCCCTTTACTTGTGCTATAAGACTTTGCTTCTTGCCACATTATATGATTCTAGGTCAACAGGGTACCCTATAGGTTTTAGTCCGTGACGTATTACCTTTGTGAATTAATTACACGGTTGTCGGATTTTTTCCTTTACTTGTCTATGGTTCGCTGCAGCCACCGTAGTGACCGTAGATGGTAAGATATAATAGACCTTGTGTGATACGCACAGAGTCTTGTTTCCTGAGTACCAGCTGTTGACAAGCGTGGTGGGGGCCGCCTGAGGTTCTCTGCAACCACAGTAGATCCCCGGTGGGAGTGAAGCGGGGTGAACGCACCGCTAGGCCGTCGGATGATAGTTTCTCTGTAATTAAATAAACAATGCTTAAATGTACAGGTCTAATAATATGGCGTGTTTTAAAAAACGATAAACAGACTTCTTACTTTACGGTTAATTTGCTGTACATTACTCATCTGTTCTGGCAAATAAAAATCTTTTTACTTTACTTTTTTACTTACTTCAAATTCCCTTACTTTTACACTTATTTTAAGTTTTGCAGGATAAATACTAATCCCCTGGGGATACAAATTTTATGGGGATAATTTTTTTATTCGGGATCGTTTTCTATACAATATTGAAATAATTTTCAAAATCGGTCCATAAAAACATACAGACGAATTGATAACCTCCTTCTTTTGAAGTCGGTAAAAAATTTACAATAAGTGCATTTTACCAACTGGTTTCTGTTTTTACTAGCGATCCATAAGTTTTAAGAGTTAAGGGCCTACCATACGACGCCATTTTGTGAAAAGGATAGGCACAGGATTTCGCGTTCATAGGAGCGGGACAGCGCAGAGCCTAGTAAGCGCAATAATAATGATTTGTTTTTTACGATAAAAAGTATAGATATTTTGAAAATCTAAAACATCCGAAGTTTGCTCTAAACTGTACAATATCGTCGCTATTCAATAAGCCTTGATATTTTGTACAGTAAACAAACAGATTATAAAGCAGACGGTGACGGTCACCGTCTGCTGCGAATTTTTTTTCCATAGACAAAATGTTATGTAACCTTGTTTTCGAAACACTAGCATCCTAGCACCAATCCTGAACTATAACATATATTAATCCCAAAGTAAATGCGTATTGTGGAAGATTTGATCGCTGACGCTAAGCGATTTCAGGTATCACTGGCTCTTAAGGGTTATTTATTAATAAAATTAGTAAAAATATTTTTATTTAAAGTTGTATTACACACTTGCACATCACCAGTCGTCAATGTGACCCTTACCTATTTTTCCCTTTTCTGTGGTTGGACCTAAGTTACCTTTTTAAGTTCCAATGCATGAGAGAAACTAAGGTATTCGTACATGCAACTGTGCTGAAATACTGAGTAACTCCAACCACACAAATCATGGTAAATATCCCGTTATATTTATACGTTATACGTTATTAATGACTTTTTAATGAGAAACAGAATCCTATCAGTGTCAGTTTAGATGAAAAGTTTACAATGGAACTTTAGCAGGCCGTGCGAAATATAGATAGATAATCTCTTATTGCACCTTATAAAATCGCTTGACAAACAGTATGGCAACTTATCGCTGAAAGCGATCTCCGGCAACCTTTGGAAATATTTTCTTTCCTAAACTGACAAAACCGCTCCTGCTGATCACCAAAAATGTAGCATAATTATGTTTTTTTTTTAATAGTTTCTCTTTATTTTGTCTCAAAATGAAAAAAATATTTTTATTTATTTTTTATTTTTTGTACACTTACATTCGAAAAGGTCAAATTATTAAAATTATAATAGACATGGAAATAAACTGATATTTTTTATTCATGTCGCTTCGATATAAATAAATAAATCTGATTTGGAGCGTACTTTTTTCTCCTGCTAGAGTGAGATATACATACTCATTTCTCCTGCCAGAGTGAGAGAGAAGATGTAGCTAGGTCGATTGGTGCAGAAGATGAGGCCGAGACGTCGAGGTTCTGTGCTCCAAGCCACGCCCACTACGCTGCGACCATCGGGTGTGAATCTCACCTACAATAAACGACGGGAAAAACCAGGTTTTTTATATTTGAAAGTTAAAAACAACATTTTCTTTGTTGTACAGCCTATCCTACTAATATTATAAATTTGGAAGTAACTCTGTCTGTCTGTCTGTTACCTTTTCACGCCTAAACGGCTGAAAATTTGGCAGGGAGGTAGATGGTATCCCGGGGACGGACAGAGGGTACATGAAAAGCGCGTGCGAAGCCGCGGGCAGCAGCTAGTACATAATTTAATATTAACACTAAGAATAGAATAAGAATATAAGGTACTCTATTGCATTGGGTGTGCCCGTAAGAATAGTTGTACATTATTATATATACATATATATACATTTGGACAAAAGAGAATATGTACTTGAAAGTAGGCAAAAAAGAAAGGTTACTGATAGGTACATAGTAGATCTTATAGCTTTTATCAAAGGATTATTTACATTATTATAGGAGACATCAAGGTGACATATACTATGTGAAATATTACATACTCGTACATATGTATATGTAACCTTGATGTCCGATGGTGCGCGGCGAGCGAAGGTCCGCCTGCGACGCAGGTGGTTACAGGTTCGATTGCTCGCACCTTGGGACAAATCAGAATCAGAATCAATAACTTTATTTCTTTAGGCTTACAAAATAAGCACTTAGACAAGTAACATTTATACTATAAACATATTATAATAATATAATATTTGTACGATCTGCAAATATTGTATTTGTGTCGGATGTTCTGGATATTTTCTATGTATAAACGATATCAGTCATCTCGGCTTAGATATCTATCTGGTGGAATGGAAGAATTATAAAAAGCAATATAAAGAGCATGACTGATGACGACCAATGTGGCGGGCGGGCGAAGGTCCGCCTGCGACGCAGGTGGTTACGGGTTCGATTGCTAGCACCTTGGGACAAATATTTGTACAATCTGCAAATATTTGTGTCGGGTGTTCTGGGTATTTTATATGTATAACAAAAATATCTATCTATAAAATACATTGTAATAAGTATATCAGTCATCTAGTACCCATAACACAAGCTCTGCTTAGCTAGGGGATAGATGATGCTGTGTGGATTTTCCAGCATTATTTATTATTTACACATTTATGGAAGTTTGGATTGATAATAAAGTTGTCAACCAACCTGCCCGGGACAGTCATCGGACGGTAGATGGTCGAGAACAGTCACAGTTTCGTCCGGCAGTCGACACACGACAATCACTGATGAGAACTTCCCCACTAGCTGTTCGCCCCAGTCTTGTCTGTACAGGAATTCTTCACCCTGAGAACAGAAAGATGGTTTTGAAAATAGTCTCAAACGAGTCTTTTAATCTATGTTCCATGAAGGAGGTTGTTCTTAGTCGTATCAAGAGCCAAGTTAAAGTGGCTGTTCGCGCCACGAATGACTGAGTTCGGAGACTCATTGTTTGTTATTGTGTAACATAGAATAAATGCTTTCTACTTTAGGTAAGTTAAATGTTATTTACTTACATTCATGTCTATCTAACTATACTCCTCCGATTTAGAATCCGAGATATTTTATGTCAACAAAGACATTAATGAATGAAAACTTCACATAAAACAAGGTAACAGCAAAGTTCTCACTAAAAACTAAAACACAAACTTCAACAACGCCTAATTTCACATGTGTAGCAAAAAATTTTTAAATTTGAATTCGAAAACGAACGAGATCAATTCAATGATGAATGAAAGCTTTCAAAACCAAAAATTGTTTCGAGCTTCTGTGCTTTGCTTCGATGATACCAATGTCGTTAAATATTTTCCACCAATATTCCTCGGGTTTTGTAACCCCTTTGTATACCAAAATTATACAGGATTTGAATCGGAGTATAAGTAGAGACCACTCTCCCGGTCTCTAGTCTGATACGCGAACAAAAGCTTAGATTCAAGAGTCATCCGTCACAATCTACGTCGCGGCCCCAACCGCCACCGCCACTGCAGTGTTTGGCCATTTTCAAAGCAACTATAATTTCCTAGAAACTACTTTTTGGGACAAAAACGAACTTTTAAGTTATTTCTTACGCCTTCCATCTTCAAAAATTATACTTAACACTTAAGGTCCTACCTTTCTGGGAGCAGTTTCCCCGCTGCCATCGTTCTGGGCCTTATCCTCCGCCTTCCGTTTAAGGTAGGCCTCCTGTTTGGGCTGCTTTCTCTCCGCCACGTACACTATCGCTGACTCATCCTGTGTCCAATCCAGGCAGCCGAACTCTGCTTTAGGTGAAAAGGAAAATATTTAGGAACCTATACGCTATCCCCGAATACGAAGCACCCTATATCTATTTTTAGCAGTTTTCAAATCACGAGTTTCTGACAAATTTTCATTCAAAATTGTCAGAATGGTATTTTGAGAGCTGTTTGTTGCGTTTCAGTATTCGGATGTCAGTGAGTGAAATACTGAATCCTGTGCGCCGGCGCAGCGAAGATACGGAATCCACACGAAAGAAAAAACGCAGTCTGGGCTCTTTTCCATATGTTTTTCCTATCACGCAGGCCACATGCACGTGGAACTCAGATTGGCTGGAGCAATTATAGGTTACGGGTGGCCCGAACGCGGACCAGATCCACACACGGGAGGAAATCCGCACAACAGGAAAAGAGCCCACATTGAGGGCACGCATCTTAAATAATCAGATTGGTATTTTGTGAACTGCTTGTTGCGTTTCAGTATCCGGATGTCAGTGAGTGGAATACTAAATCCTGTGCGCCGGCGCAGCGAAGATACGGAGTCCGCACGAAACAAAACAACGTATTGTCTGTCTATATCTGTAATGTTATTCAAAAACTTGTGTACGCTTTGTACTTCGCTACTACCTTCCTTACAATTAAATTATCGAAATATAAATCGGCCATTTGAAAAATTGTATCTCTTTATTTCATTTAAACGTGGCGGAATGCGTCATATCTCCGCTCTGGAGGTGCCTTGTGCAGAGGCTGATCAATGAGGCAAACTACTTCCCTGGATGATAATCCTCGGCACAACGCACCCTCACCTACTCTTTAATTTTAATTTTGGTTTTTAATTATGATATATTGAATTTTTTCTTGTTTGTAATATGGTATTAAGTTAATTTAATTTATGGATCGTATGTTATCTGAATTACAATATATTTTTTTTGTATTTATTTATTTCTACACACTATTTCTACTACAGGACTCTTTTCCTGCTATGCTGATGCCGCCCACGAGCAGGCCACCCGAAACATATAATTTCATGTCGTGTTAAGACAGGCTTACATACAAACTGGATGTTTATACAGTTTAAGTTAGCTTTAATATTATATAACAAGTAACTAATGAGTAACATAAATAAATAAAAAAGATATGTTTTTCCTATCACGCAGGCCACATGCACGTGGAACACAGATTGGATATTAGGTTTCGGGTGGCATTCCTTGGCTTAGCTATCTATCTGGTGGAACGGTGACATGGTCAAGTCAAGAGCATGATATTCATACTTACCGATGACAACCGAAGTGGCGCGGCGGGCGAAGGTCTACCTGCAATGCAGGAGGTTACGGGTTCGATTCCTGCCTTGGGACAAATGTTTCTATGGTCTGAAAATATTTGTCTAGGGTGTCCTGGGTATTTTATATGTATATATATAAATAACCCAGGACTTATATGTATAACAATAATTTATTTATTTACTTACAATCAGCATAAACATCTCCATGTAGATCCAAAGCCGTGAGATCGATGCAGTGCTGGAGAGTAGTCTTGCTCCAAACCTCAAGGTATTGCTTCTTCTTGGCATCTTTGCCATTAGTCTCCTCCCGGATAACTGCTTTGTAGGTCTCTTGTGGTGATACAGACGAGAGGAGCCTGGAATGGAATGTGATGAATCAGAATCAGAATCAATAACTTTATTTCATCTTTAGACAAGTTCATACCTTATATAGCACTATTCCATTTTCTAGTAAGTAAATAATAAAATAGATACAAGTTAGAAAATGTACGTACTCATTACTAACATCAGTTCCAAAGTCACTCTGTGCAATGACCTTCAGACTGGAATCTAGGACATAGCTGGAGCAGTACTTGGCATTCTTCCCTTTGTCAATCGCTCGTACGGACCATTTGGCTGTTACTTTGTTTCCCGCTCGGTTCAGAGAACCACCGGCTATTGAAGGAATCTTTGATAAGGTCTTGTAGGCATTTACAATATTCTCTATCTGAAAGGTGAGGCAATTTAATTAAATACAGATAGTAAACGAAGAAATATTGATTTCATAACCATACTGTCCCACTGAAGAACAAAGGCCTCCCTTACTTAAATATAAATAATGTGGAAAATTAATACCATAAAATGATACCTAAGCTTACTTACCTGGACAGACATCTTCAGCATTTCACAGTTGTTGGCAAACTACTGAGTAAGTAGGTAGGCAGTAGGTATCTGCTTATCAACTGCACAAATAAATAATTATATTTGTTAAGTGTAGGTACCTGCATAGTTGATAGTACAATAGGTACCTAGCTACACAGCAGATGCTTTGTAATGCAGTTGTTTATCATCTTATCAAAGTATAAGCCTTTATTAACAAAGAAAATTACAGTCAATTATTAGAAACAAATCAGAACTATTATTTACGATTGAAACAATTGAGCTAACTGCAAACTGTTACAAACAATCTACAGGTAGCTCAACTGGTCCATATCAATACCAGTCGGAAGCATTCCCAAGACGCTATAATAGCTGCATAAGGAAAGTACCATTGGCAAACTAGAGATGCAAATTAAATAATATATAAGACCAATGTAATGTTACCACCTAGTTATACAACAATAAATTCATTTATCATTTACTTACCTAGGTGAAATTAAATGAAATTTTATCAACTTTTACAAACTTACAAACATAACTCTATAGAGATTTGTAAGTAAGTTTGTAGGTGTTGTTCTAGAAACACGAATTAAAATTTTATAAAGGATTATTATAAGTATAGATAGTTCAGATATTACCTACATTTCTCACACTTCGAGTGGAAAGTCCTGGTATTACTTCGGTGTAGGCAAAATGTGCCTTCAGTGCAGTGCTGGTAAGAACAAACTTATGTATGTGAGGCAAGTGCCTTTGGGCTGCCAACGGTAACCTATCTGACGGTATCGACGACGTGCAGTATACGTATTTTTTACGGTAGTTATTGTATACTCATTGTACGTATTTGTATTTACAACTTTTTTGCTTACTCACTTAGCAATACTCCACGCAAATCTTGACAGTCAAAACCAATATCAAAACAAATTAGACCTGTGTCGATCGTGAACGATCGTATCACAAAGACTCGATCGCGACCCGTGAGTGATCGACCGAATCTCTAGTTTTAAAAGGATTCGATCGTTCAGTCGATCATTCTGGCGTTGATGCTTGTAAAACAAAAGTGAACCTTATGATGTGAAAGTTAAGGTAGTTTTTTCCCGACAAATACGAATGATCGACCTATTGATTGAATGAATGACAGACTGCATGACAGTCAAAAAACTGAACCCTATGTTGTGACTATTATGGTAGTTTTTCTCGAAAAAAAACCGTGACCCGCGACTTTCAAAACAATCGGCTCTTTCGTTCGATTGATTGAATTTTGAATCATGCTTAATTTGCTTGTAAAAGAAATATGAACCTTATTACGTAACGGTAAGGTAGTTGTTTCCCGACAAATACGAACGATCGAGTCTTTGAGTGAGTCAATCAATTCATTCTTGCAATGCAAAACAAAGTGAATCTTATGGCGTGACTGGTAAGATAGTTTTTCCCGACAAATACGAACGATCGATCGATCGAACGATAGACTGCACGTACCGGCGCGGCGCGGCGCTGCATGGCAGTGGCAAGTCATGGGTCTTCGCGACCCGCGACCCGCGAAACGATCGAGTCTTTTTGATTCGATCTTTCTGCAAGTTCGGTCGTGATCGAACAGGTCTTGAAAAATGATCGATCGACAAAGTAGAAGTGGAACCAAGAAACAACGGAACCAAAGAGAGAGAATACAATATGAATGAACGGAACGACCGGTTTCAGTTTGGTTGGGTTTCAGGTTTCAGATTTACTTTTTCTTCTTCTTTTAGCTTTGGCTCTGCATCTGGATTGATGCAATTCTGCCAGTGTCAGTTAGGTATGAATTGCGCATTTAGGAACAATAGATAAAAATTTAAAGAGTTTTGAGTTTGGATTTTTTCAGAAAATAAATAATTTATATAATCTCAATCAAGTTCGTATAGGTACAAAAACAACCAAATTAAAAGTTTAATAAAAAGCGTTAACAGAAGTGAGCAATATGCGAAGTAACATAAAATATATACCTACGTAATCCAAAAGCTACAATTGTATACTATTTACAGAAATAAATCTACAAAGTTTAGATACAAAAGGGGAGAATACTAATGGAAGAAGAGTCTTGGAAGAGAAGGGACGGGGGATTTCAGGAGGAATAATATCATGAAGAGAAATTTTAGGCAGAAGCATTCCACCAAGAAGTTGGTGTAAAATCGATGTAAAATCGCTAGAATCGAGAGTAAAATGTAAAACTGTAAAATGTCATCAAAAGTGGCAGTGTCAGTGTCATCAAGTAATGTATGGCAGTGTCAAAAAACTGTTTTTTTCTTTAGGAATTCCGTATTTATCTTTCAGAACCAAGCTAAATGAAGAACCAAGTATTTTTCTTTTCTTCTATCAATCTATCCGAGATCTATCTATTTCCCAAAGAGAATTCTTTCTTAAGGCAGTTAGTTAGTTATTCTACCTACCTCGTCCTCGTAAGTATTGTATTCTCTTTGGCTCATTTGAGAATCTGGAGTTCCTGGGCTAGATAACGAAACACGAGGCAGTATGGCCCAAGGAATTTTTATACTAACGTAGCTGGAAGGTTCACTGATACAAAAACCGCGGTCTGAAAGAGACTGAATACTAAGGTGGTGTGTCTCTTTCTATAAGGACGACTATAATTTATGAACGAAACAGGACAAGACGGGGAATAATCATGATTATTGTTTATTGCTTATATTCATTATTTTTAAGTATCCATTTAAACAAGTTTTTTTTTTTAAATAGCATACCTACCTTAATTATTATAAAGTTATGAGATATTGAAAAATCGTTTATTCAGACACAATTAAAAACGATTTTTATGTTCCCACTTAGCGCTGAAACCAGTAACAGACCAGTAGGGTCCGATTTCAACAGATGAGGTGTTGTATGATTCGTCTTAATAGCCCGTTGGTTAAAAGCTTTGTGGCGTCAGATAAAATGAGGGTCTTACGAGATAGCCGAGTCTAAGTAAGGGTCGAAAATCCCAATGTTAGTAAAATATGCTCGTGTCGTTATCGTTGCAAAGTTCTTGCAAAGGTAATGTTTGTACTTTCCGAAACCGTTTTTAAAACTTTTGTGATGTTAACGATACTCAAGCTATCAGCAAAAAGGTGTTAAAAAATATATTTAAATAAAAAACTAAAATCCGACTACATAAAAGTCTTAAATAAGCTTAATATTGTCCTTATATTTTTTTTTTATACTGAGGTAGTTGGAGGCACCAACCACCACCCATATACCTAGGGTACAAGTAAGAATAAAGGCCTCCGACTACCTAAGTATCAAAAGAAAATGATAGGGACAATAGTTAAACGCAGTAACGTAAAATACAGTAGAATAATCAGAAAATTTAAAGTTTTGGTGTATTTACGTGTGAAAAGTGATGCCTTGGGCTTTGTTTTTTATTTTGGTCACAAAGTAAACGCACACGAAGGCATTGCTGTAGACTTTTACCCCCTTATTCATAATGGTCTGCTAACTTAAAACAGCTGCTAAGCAGTGTTATTTCTCACTCTGGCTTTTGTCAATAGAAGAAGACAGAGTGAGAATTAGCAATGCTTTAAGTTAGCAGACTATTATGAATACGGGGGTTAGTCAATAAATCACACAAAATTACGTCGTAGCAAGCACGCGCAATGCAAACGCTGATCCGATCGTGACTGAGTTGGGTGAACCTAGTGTAACCTAGTTTTAGCCTTCCACTTTCAAAGAGTTAGTGCCCAATCTTCCCTTTTTAGTTTCATCAGTGTATCATGCTAGCGAATGTGTGAAAGGGACACAGCGACTGAAAAGTGAGTCTCTCTCGAGACCGTTTTTCCTTAAATCTAAATTAAATTGAAAAATAACTTTTTCTTGTTGTTATAAGGTTCAAAATCCTTCTTGCATTAAATGTCGAGTGAACTTTCCAGTTACGTTAGTATAAAAATTCCTTGGTATGGCCTTAGTGGCTTTAGCCTAATTTGTCCAATAGGACAAAAGAAAAAAAAAGAAACTGGAAGTCTGGAGGTATTGTATTCTCTTTGGTCTGGAGAACTCGTCTGTATTGTATTCTCGGTATTCTCTTTGCTGGAGAATATAATATGTACTACAACTATTTCGTTTGATTATGCTTAATTTTGAGAAAACTGTTCTTGCTTCTCAGACATAAAATAATTTGATGAATGTAATTTTCCTGTGACGCGGTCGCTGTCGATTTAGCTAGCCGGCGGCGGTAGTATTTTCTCTACCGGGCAGCCGCCAACGCCATCCAGCTATTCAGTCAATTCAAGAAACCTTTTCGCCTCGCTAGATGTTAGCCGAGGCATTTCTAACCTTGGTTCAAAGGTAAGCTGTGAGATATGTTGATCTGCATTCACATATAATAACTTAGAGGAGTCACTGATCAGAGTTGCATGGCAAATGCGACGTGAGTAAAGATTCATGTACCCTTACTCAAAAGTTAGTCGATGTCCTAGCCTATGTGGTGCTGCTGGCGTAGGTCCGCTTGCAACGCAGGAGGTTGCGGGTTCGTTTCTGCCACAGGATGAATGTTTGTGCAATATGCCGATATTACTTCCGGGTGTTCTCCATGTATAATACAAAATATGTACCAAATATAGCTTGCATTATGGGGGAACTTGATCTGAACAGAGATTGCTCTGCATAGTTTAAAGCTGGGTGATGCTGTGTGAATTGTCCAGCATTATTATTAATGAGATGATTCATTTAATGCTTTTACCATACTATCGGTCAAAATAACAACACCTTTTTTTTATACATATACATTCGGTGTTTTATTTGTTCTAGTCACCACACCAATGGCCTCCCCTCAAAGCATCACAGTAGACCAGATGCGGCAGATCCTAAGTGAAGTGATGGATGCTCTGGAGTCTCCAGAGTATGCTCCTAAGCTAGATGAGGCCAAGGAAGCCGCCGGCAATGAGATGTTGAAGATGATGCAGATTGTCTTCCCAATGGTGGTTCATATCCAGATGGAGACCATCAAGCGACATGGATTTTCTAATACTAGAGAAGGTACCATACCAATGTTTGTGATCCTTGCAAAAGATAAGAAAATCTTTTTGAACCTGAACTTAATTTCAGACTGTTTTATTGATTTTCTTCATGTTTTTAATAAAAGAATTGCTTTAGCCCTCAGCAGTGAGAAAATGCAGTCTATAATATAAAATAATCATTAAGATTATTTTGAAGTATTCAAGTATTTATTTTGCAATCCTAATACATACAGTGTGAGAGGTCTCAAATATTTCACTTGGGGGCTAGGTATCAGGAGCCCTGTTAGGGCACCATGCAACTTGAGAGGTAGCTAATTTTATGTATCACATATAAAGCTTAATTCTATAAATATTACATAATTCAGTACTACAGCTAATCACTTATGTATCACTATCAAAGCTAATCCTACTAATATTATAAATGTCAAAGTTTGTATGGATGGATGTATGGATATTTGTTACTGTTTCATGCAAAAATTAATAAACTGATTATGCTGAAATGTGGTATGGGTATAGTTTGGGACCTGGAATAACATATAGGCTATTTTGTCCCGATAAAACGCGGGTGCAGGCAAGGGCAGCAGCTAGTTTTATATAATCTTAATTAGTATTTTACACCAGTATCAGTGATTTACCAATAACTCTGTATAAGGTTAAATTGTAAAGGCATTAGGATCAAAGGTTAATATTGTCAATCATTTATTACAGGTATAGTTCAGTTCACACAGATGGTACGAGACATGGAGACCCTGGACGGAGAAGTGGCCCGTCTTCACACTCAGATCCGCAGCTACTACCTGCCTCCGGTGTCCATCAGCTCCTCGGTTGATACCTCACTGTGATTTGGTAATTGATTTAGCAATATGTTTAATGCATGGTGCAGGCAATAAAGGCATTAAAAAACACAAGTTACGTATATGGGACACAAAAGGGTATCTCTTATAAAAAAACAGATGTTCTTGTATCTAAGTTACAGCCCGTTCCTACTTGTAGGGTGTCAGGCCCGACAGCCCCCTTAGCACGGGGATTGTTCTTTAGGGTAAAATTGATAATAATGACATTGCCTATGAGTACGTATGACGCTGTTCACATTAGTCGGATGTCCGGCCCGACAACCCTCTACCCACTCTTCTTTCTTCAGTACAAATGCAGTCTCTAAATCTTGTATTCGGTAATGGAAGCTCACTGTAAAAGCTCGTTCCCACTATGTCGTCTGTCGGATTCAGATTTTAATCGGGTGTCGGCGCCTCTGTTCACACTAGTCGGCTGTCTGGCCACGACCGCAGCTGGTGCCATTAAACGACAGTCAAAAAGAGGCTTCTATACACGATGGACGTCGACGAAGCTTTTGTTGTGATGTATTATTTGTGGAGGAAACGAAAAACAGCTAAAAATAGAAGATATTGGGTGCACCCAATTCTGAGGGAAAGATTTACTTTGGGAATATTTCTGCTTGCGCACCAAAATGTGTATGCGCGATGAGAGCGGCAACGACGCGCGGGCGGCACAGGGGGTGCGGCGCGGGCGGGGTCGGCCCGACATCCGACAAATGTGAACAGCGCCATTTGCCATCATATGCGAGCGTTGATCCGACACGTTTATGTTCTGAACGGGAGGGCTGACAAAACACACGATAATTTTTGTCGGATCACACTTGTCCGACACAAAATCGCTGTCGGACAAGTGTGAATAGCTTCATATAAAATGTTCTGCCGCTACGACACACGATAAAAATCGTCCCGACAGACGACATAGTGGGAACGAGCTCTTATTCGCCAAGATTGTTGAATGTAGTTATCAAAATTCTAATATAATATAAAAACTTCATTTCGTCACTTCTCAATTCAGTTGTTAAGTTCTGAAATATCTCCAAAATATTTTTTTCCCTATGGGTGGGGTTGCACCCAAAATGTTCTTTCCTTGGTTTTTTTCTTTATTTTCTGCTCTTAATTCTTCTCAATTAATACATGAGCACGAAATCCTCGATAGCATCCATCGTGTAAAGTAGCTTCGCGTAGAGTAAACAATTGATCGATCGAGTCCGACAACCGACAAGTGTGAACAGAGACGGCGACACCCGATACAAATACGGCGCCCGACATCCGACAAGTGGGAACGAGCTCTTATTTGATGACTTACATGTTCTTCTTCCAATAAATTCAAGCAAATAGTCAAATATATCCTTTGTAAAAAAGATTACTACAAAATATCAGACTATCTAGAACAAAAAAAGCTTGGGACGGATTTTGCTCCAACTCGAAAAATAACACCTAACAGGCTAAAGCTTTCTTCGTCACGACCTTCGTCGTCAAAAATAACACTTCATTTCCATGTCAGTGTTTAGTTTTAAGAATTGGACCTTTTCTAAGTGTTCATTGTATTTTCGGAAATAAAGAATTTTTGATTTAATAAAATAAATAAAAAGTTTGTTTATTCAGACATTGTCCATTATGAGTAGGTACATAGGTACTCCACAAACACTACAATGAAATAGAATTAAAATCAAACTTTCAAACTAGAATAAAGTAAATTTACTTCTTGTCACAATATAGAGTTCTGCAGCCATTCAACAAAATTCCAACCCAAGGAGCCTAAAGAGTTAGGACCCTGTTGAAAGCAACCTGCATGGTGTTGGTATGCCCTATGTTCTGTGCAGCAGCGAGACGGTTTTCTTGCGGATGATGGCGTGAAAGCCAAAAACCTGGGCTTCCACAAACATGAGGGATGCGCTGTAGAAGAGATTTGATTTGACATGCTGTCTAGAGTTCTACAAGAAAATTAGATCACCACACTAGAATAGCAACAGATAAAAGTAGATTAACATTAAACACTCAACATAGATAAGTAAGACACACTAACATTTTGATATCGTTTAAATGATAACATTTACTCAGCCCTGGAGTTTGAAAAGTTATTTTCTATATCTAGCTATAAGGAAAATACTTGAATTTGACTGAAATTAATAAATCATAGGTTGAGACGAAATTACTAAGAGATAGCACAAATATTGAATAACTGGCATGTACCAATGTCTGTTATCAGACTAATATCTGTCACAATACCATATTTACATCGGTTTGCTCAGTCAACGATATCGTAACAATCTTGGATGGGATCCCCCCTCATTTTATTAAAAGATGTGCCAAGTCACTTTGCACTCCTCTCTACATTATTTTCAATGCATCTCTTCAGGCTGGGGTTTTCCCATGCGTGTGGAAAATAGCACATGTTACTCCGATCTTTAAATCGGGAGATAAATCTTGCTGCGAAAATTACCGACCTATCAGTATACTCTCATGTTTTGGTAAACTGTTTGAGTCTTTGATATATGACTCTCTGTACTATCACTTAGAGCCACTTCTGTCGCCTCGTCAACATGGATTTATTAAAAAAAGATCCACGACCTCAAACCTCTTGGAGTATAAACACTACCTATGTGGTGCGTTTGCGAAGACTGGACAGGTCGATGCTGTCTACACAGATTTCTCCAAGGCGTTTGACAAGGTGAATCACGCAGCATTATGCATCAAACTTTGCTCATATGGAATCCATGGTAACCTTTTACGTTGGGTAGAGTCATACCTCTACCGAAGAAACCAACTTGTGGCTATTAAAGGGTTTACTTCCTCACCTGTCGTGGTAACATCTGGGGTTCCCCAAGGTTCCCACCGTGGTCCATTGTTTTTCGTAGCTTTTATAAATGATCTTATTGATAGAATTAGGAATCCCTGCTTGTTGTATGCCGATGATCTAAAAGTGTACTCTACCATCTCTTGCATTACTGACTCTATACTCCTTCAGGCAGACCTGGATGCCATTGATAAATGGTGTAACCTTAATCGAATGTTTCTAAATGTTAACAAATGCTTCATAGTTTCGTTTACTAAAAAGAAACAAAAAAAAATTTTAGCTACATACAAACTGAAGAACCATGTTCTCGAGAGGAAATCTACGGTTAAGGATCTCGGAGTTATTTTTGATGAAAAGCTTAGATTTCATGCCCACTACGACTATATTTCGGCTAGATGCTCCAAGCTACTTGGTTTCATAACTAGATCCACAAGAGACTTCAAGGACCCACGGAGTCTCATATGCCTCTACCACTCACTTGTTCGTAGTATTATGGAATATAATGCAGTAGTTTGGTCGCCTTTCTATAAAGTTCACATCGAGCGCCTTGAAAAAATACAGAAAAGATTCCTTAAAATTTTGGGATATAGATACGGGTTTAATCGAACTCTACCAACATATGAGGAAAAGCTTAATAAATTCAAATTCATGTCTCTTGAAACCCGTCGTCAATACCTCGACATGATCACTTTTTTCAAAATTATTCACTCAGCAATAGACTCTCCTGTGTTACTATCTTCTATAAGTTTAAATACCAGACCAAGATCTCGATATCCCTTTCAGCATACTTTCGCCCTACAGGTCCATGCCAATAACACCTCTTACTACAACCCTATCGTCAGAATGTGTCGTCAATACAATGATCTTTTAATTAATAATAGTGACAATATTGATATTTTTAACAATAGAATATTTAAATTTAAAAAAGATATTGAAACCACTCTCATTAAGGAGAGTGGTTATAATTTTTTGTAATTTTTAATCTTTATTTTGGTGCTACATATTCATATCAAATAATTTATTGTTTCCTCATTGATTGTTTTAATTTAATTTTAATTGCATGCTTCAAACTTATTTAATATTTATATACAATGTTGTTTTTTTTTTGTAGACAGAACTGCTCTGTTTAAATGATGCTGTGTACACATACTTAGGGATACAATCTAGATCTTAATATCGTGTCTTTCTATTTTGTAATATTTTGATTGTGTTCCGTTTTGTGTGCCAAATAAATAAATAAATAAATACCCTATTGTGCTGTGTGAGAAATGCAGTCAACAAGTAACACTAGTCTAAATAACTGATTAGTATTACGGTACAGTGCAGAAGTTACTACTAAACAGGAGTTACTAGTCTTAGCTTTGCAAGCATCAGCAGTTAATAGCAACGTTTTTCCATTACAGATGTGAACATTGAAAAAGAATCTTAACAAGAATCTCGAAAATCAAGATGCGTTTCAGAAAATACAAATTACTTCTTTTCACCACTGTCGCTGTGCTGACATTGTACTACCTACTTGGTGTCGGTGACTATTTGAGTGCGCAGGACTTTGAGGAAAGTTTTATCTACCCTCTAAACACGGACGTGAGTGCTTTAGTCAAGGCTGTGCTGGCAGGGGAGAACGTCCAGGATAAAGCAATCAATTACTACCCTTTCCGGTATCTAACAAACTCCAGAAAATGCTCTACAGTCGACAAACTGCACCTATTCATCGTTGTCAAGTCGGCGATGAACAAATTCAAATACCGCCAGGCAATTCGACAATCGTACGGACAAGAGCATTCCGTCCCAGGCCGAACAGTCAAGGTACTCTTCTTCCTGGGAGTAGGATCCAGCTCAGAAACCCAGAGGAAGGTGCAAGACGAAATGGCAGATCACAAAGATATAATACAAATGGATTTTATCGATGCGTACTTCAATAACACGATAAAGACTATGATGGCATTCCGTTGGCTGTACCAGCATTGTTCACAAGCTGAGTATTACTTATTCACGGATGACGACATGTATATTTCTGTTCCGAACCTTTTGGAATACACAGAGAGTACAAAGAAAGTGAATGCGTCACATCTGTTTGCTGGCTACGTTTTTAAATCTGGTCCTCACAGAGTTCATACTAGTAAATGGAGGGTTTCTTTAGAGGAGTGGCCGTGGAACCAATGGCCGCCATATGTGACCGCTGGAGCATACGTTCTATCGAAGAATAGTATGATACATCTCTACATAGGAAGTCTTTACACCCAGCACTTTCGGTTCGACGATATTTATTTAGGAATAGTGGCGAAGAAAGTCGGCATTGTGCCGACGCATTGCGACCAGTTCCACTTTTACAAGAAGGCGTATGATAAAGAGGGGTATAAGGATGTTATTGCTGCGCATGGGTTTGATAACCACGAGCTCTTGGTTACAGCGTGGAATGAACAGATGGCCTTACATACTTACAAAGATTGGCAGTGAGTATTACCAAGGAAAACAAAGCCATACTGGACACAAGATTAAACGTAGATAATGCGGAATTTTTTACTTAAAAGTCTGGTAGAATTGCATCAAACCAGATGCAGAGCCAAAACTAAAAGAAGAAGAAAAATTTACATTAACATTTCGACATATATGTAGGTATTCAAGCTAAAAACCAGTGATGAAAATTCTTCGACTGTTAACGCAATCACTGGCAAGCCTCCGCCGGCGGCGACGCGCCCCTGCAGATAGCACTGCCCGCGCCGGCCGGCTTCTCACGGAACTACATGTGGGGAAGTGCATCGTGGGCCATGAAGTATTAGTATAATTATAGTACCTATCTATATAAAGCATAGCTAAGTGCTCAGTGAACCCACCAGCTGGATTCTGGTGGTCGGCACTATAATCGAACTTCATTTCATAAATAATTATTACTTTGGGTCTGAAATTGAAATCTAGTATTTACATTGAAATATATTATTATTACATTCCTTCGCATCGAACTGGAGGGAAGCGGCGCAGGGGGCTATTCTGGCAATGTATCTACTAGATTAATATGGCAAGAACTGTCAAAATATTGAGTTATGTTTCGTAGCAAACAAGCGTAGGAATTCTCAAAATCTGTAATTCAATATATCGAGGGCGTTTCTGGTGAGTTGCTCGATAAGTCGCACGATAATGTTTTTGGCGGTACTCGATATTTATCACATGTTATTTTATCGAGTGGCCTCCTTTTATCGTTACATAAAAATGTCTGATGTCTCCAAGAGAGTAAACAATGTTAACTTTATGGTAGGATAAGTTACTTAAATTATTATACCACTTCATTTATTTTAAATCTTATAATAATATAACTTTTTTTACCATAGATAATACAACAAAATATATCAAAACTATTTTAAAGTTAGATGTGTCCGCCTGTAATTGCGGGAACACAAATGCATGCAATAATTTTGTACACATACCTATTCTAAACTTGTAATGTGTATCCTTCGTAGGTGGTTCAATTCATCATCATCAGCCCATACACGTCCACTGCTGGACATAGGCCTCCCCCGTACGACGCCACAAATAGCGGTCCTGAGCCGCCTCCATTCATCGACTCCCTGCGACCGCTACGATGTCGTCGGTCCATCGAGTGGATGGTCTCCCATGTAGGGGGGGATTTGCCATAATCACCACGCTTGGCAGGCGGATTGGTGATCGCAGTGTTGGTGTTTAAAAATACTCAGTAGGAAGCTGCTGCCCTTCCTCTGGTAGGTTCCCTTAGTCGGCTTCGGGTCGGGTCGATATTCGTACGCCGCGACCCCACGGCTTGGTGGTTCAATTACAATAAATAAATAAAGTAAAAAATAAATCGAAACGGTGTATCACCGGCCGCGAAGCTAGGCCCGGTCACTAGGGCTGTAGAGAGAGGAACTTCCTGACGATTATTATGAGCCTGTACTATCCCACTGCTGGGCAAAGGCCACCTTTCCCCCAGGAGGGTTATTATTAGATTAATTTAAACTTACTGAGTAAGTTAAACTGTGGTGGAGATGCCGGTGAAACTAGTTAAGAAATGAGGACAACGCCCATGTACAAATAGTTGTGGTGTTTATAGCTTAGGTTAGTGTAATTATTGACGACTTCTGAGTCGCAGCGGCCGGAGGTCCGCCTGCGACACAGGAGTTAGCGGGTACGATTCCAGCCTCGGGACAAATGTTTGTACGATCTGCAGATGTTTGTTCTAGGTGTTTTCTATGTATAGGAAAAATGTCTTTCTATAAAGTGTAACGTATAAACTCAATTTTTTTATTGTTACCATATTGTTTCTTGGTCTTATGATAGAAAGCAGTTTCAAATATGGACCCGGCTTCATCTAGTACCCATAACACAAGCTCTGCTTGGCTCGGGTTGGGACTAAATGATACTGTGTGAATTAATTGTCCAGCATTATGTATTTACATGTTTAATTTATAAAAAAAATATTCCTAAACGATTTCAATATAATGAATGCGAAGATACGACATACGTATGTAGATGCTGAGTATTGCTGAGGCTATTACGAACATATGATGTCAACACTCGCCTTAGGATGAGTTTTGCTTAATTTACGAAAATAATTAAAGTTTTCGTTTCCCTCCATACATTTAGCGATCCAATTAAAAAACAAAAGTTGCATTCGAATTCTATTTTCGAATGAGTTTATATATTTTAATTTGGATGGAAAACAAACAGCTTGATTGGAAAACATACTTAAATGAGTAGATACAATGCTTTAACTAAAGCTTAACAGGTTTCACTTAAAGAAGAATTTTGAGTGGTCGGCGGTAGTAAACGAAGAATTTTCCGTTTTGGCATTGTACAAACTCATACTACTATCCAGTCTGATCAAAAATATATTACATATATTATAATCATATTTAATATTTTATTGTATTAAATAAGCTCGTTTCCATCAAATTGTATGTGTAGATACAGGAGGTAGTTAAAAACAAACAAAAAATTGCATTTCTTTTCAATCTTTATAATAGTAACAAAATATAATTCGTCTTTATCTATAAGATACTTAACTAATGTATAATTTTAACTACTTATGTAATA
The DNA here is from genome assembly GCA_947859395.1 of Eupithecia insigniata. NCBI lineage: Eukaryota > Metazoa > Arthropoda > Insecta > Lepidoptera > Geometridae > Eupithecia > Eupithecia insigniata. The sequence continues at coordinate 1,509,022 of OX401999.1, read as the reverse complement.
TATTATAAACAACATAGTCATTTGTGAAATATTTAGCTAGTGTTGAACATAATTCATTGTACTCTTAGAAGCCTTTGTATAAAAAAACTGTTTTATTTCCTATAGGGCGACATATAGACATAGTTTGTAGTGAAGCTCTATACTTTCACGTAAATGTATGTATAAAACCCACTCGTAATTTACTTAAAATCCTTGTCGATTTGAGATCTTTAATTCATTATATATTGCTCACTCGTCCGGAACTCGACGCCAGCAGGTTTCTTTTTTTTGCTGTAGTTTGTTAACAAACATTTCCCATCGAATTTGGCTGCAGTATAGCTTCTGTGCGAAGGTTTCTATCGACCCTGTCCCTGTAGTTCTGGAAATGACAGCTAGATGTCGCTACACAAATATGAAATATTTTACGTGAACATTATGTAAAACGGAACAGTGAATACATACAACATGTGTTCAATAAAACAGTGAATTAATATTGTGAAATAAACTTTTAAAGTAGTGAGCACTTTTAATGTCATGTTTATGTTTTTTTATACTTAGATTGCAAATGTTATCCAAGTCATTACATAATTTGAACCTTGTACTTGCTTGTTTCTTATCACAGCCGTTAAAATAACATGTAATATTAATATAATCAAGAGACAATAATTGTTTACTCTTAGAGGAGAATAGGATGAACTTAGGACTACTTTTATAAAAATGTCACGCTGTTTTTTCATATTAAATACTAGCGACCCGCCCCGGCTTCGCACGGGTGCAAATTATACACAAACTATGTATTAAATGCATACAGTGTTTGGTTAATTTTTGTCTAATTTGAACCCATAAACAAGACTAAGGAAATATTGGTTAAAATATTTTACGTCGCTGCATCATCAGAGCAAATCACTGTTCGAAACAACGTTTGGTTTCGACAGATTTCTTATTACACTCTAATCCGTTTTCGAAATCGAATGTGCCTCATATTCGCTGCGATCGGCAATTATGTGTTGTTATTTTTTTGTTGTTACCATGTTATTTTCTGTTACTGATTTCAGTTGTTTTAAAGTTACATAAAGGTTACAAAAACATCTTAGATTCTAGAATTGTTGTTTATAACGTTCAATGAAAAGTTTACTAGACTGTAGCATCCAGCTCCTTGAAGACATATGTAATCTTCATAATAGCGAGCCACAGCTCCTCGTCTCCTATATCCCTGTGTAGCACGAGCCGGATAGTCTTGGCTCCTTGTCCGACCTCGAAAGCCTTGACTATCACTCCCTCGTCGTTTTCGGTCTTGCAGTCGCCCTGTGGTAAGCAAAGTCTAGATATAAAATCAACAGAATGTCGCCATCTCTCTTCCACTTCAGGACGAGCAGACGGACGGCACAATACAATCCTTATCTGGTGGATATACCATCCACTTGTACTAAGCTGTTTTCCTCCACCATCATTCGCACCGCTGGAAATGAATGGAACTCGCTGCTTCTGTTTATCCGGCTAATTAGGTACAATCCTCTAAGAAGGTTTCTTCAAGACCTTCGTGATACACCGTTGGCATGTTGACATGGTCAGTTTTCATCAAGTGAGATTATGATCAAACGAAGATATACAACTAAACATGCGCGACTGTGAATGATTTCATTCGAATTATTCGACTTAACAAATCATTCGAACGATTCGACTGACTAGAGCAAATTAGTAACTAATTTGGTTAGTAATCGCACGTCGTTCCATTCGTTCGATTGCCCGAGTCGGTCTTCATTTCATTCGTTATTCGACGTGGATTGGTTGGATTACGATGGTTCGACTAACAAAGTCGACTCGGAGCCAAGAATGACCCATTCGTAGAGGCATTAGTAATTACTAATTAGTAGTTTTCATTCGACTTTGAAGATTAGTATATTACTAATTTTCAAGTCGAATAAAGAAATTAGTAGTTGTCGATCATTCGAATAGTCAGATAATTCGCAGTCGCGCATCTTTAGTGTGGACCCCTCGCATCTAGATACAAGATTTTCATAGTTAAAGCGAGAATTCAAACTTACTTTTATAACAGGATCATTAGTCTGTAAATAACATTGATATGTAATAATAATAACGATAGAAAGTAAGTTTTTATCTGGGCGTCCTATTTTTCGGAAAATAAATACTTTTGTTTGTTTGTTTGGACGGAAAACTGGACCGACTGAGCTGTCGTTTAAACGAGGATGTCCAGCAGTTTCGGTCAACCACAGGTGTCGACGGCCGAGTCGATGATGATGACACTGACCTTAGTCTCCGCCAAGCTGACCTGCCCCAGCCTCTGTATGACGTCGTTGGGAGTCAGCGGGCTCTCAGCGCTGATCTGAACCATCACCATGTTTGTGTGCTGAGTTTCCACATCAACGGAGAACGACTTTGTGAAGAGGCCTTTGATAACTACAATTAAGAAAATATTTTACTACAATCCAACAGTTACACAAACATTTGAGAATACTTGAAAAACCATAGAGAAGAATGGATTCGCACCATCATCATTAGCCCGTGTACGTCCACTGCTGAACATAGGCCTCCAAACGACGCCACGAATAACGGTCCTGAGCCACCATCCTCCCTGTGACCGCTACAATGTCGTCGGTCCATCGAGTGGGAGATCTTCCCATACCCGTTTCGCATTGCACCGCGGTCGCCACTCGAGAACCTTTACTCCCCAACGGTTATCGGTTCTACAAGCTATATTGGACCTTACGGCTCTGCGGCAGTTCATAAAGAATCCTAAATAATTACTTATAATGAATTACTTGACCTTGAAATAGCTTCATGATTCTTGATTACCTATTTTAATAAATTGTATAAATTTTAATTTGAACTGAATTTTGTCATCTTAGATTCAAAATCTTTTGCAGTTGACACCCCTACAGGGTGCATGTACAATTGACCTAAGCTAACATTAAGCTGTAGGTATAAATACATACATGTATATGTGAGGAAATGAATAAATGAAATGAAATTCAAAAATTAGGGCCTGTAAATACTTCGCTATATATTTACCTAGTGCCAGTCTCATGGCCCGCTTGTGGTCTAGAGCCAGCTGGGGGATCACCTCCTCGAGCGCCACTATCGCCGCGGCGGCTATGACCCCCGCCTGGCGCATGCCGCCGCCGAGGAGCTTGCGGACACGACGCGCTCTGGAATAAACATTGTAAAACATTGGACATTATAATCCTGTAGGTAGGGTATACATTGCATATACAGGGAATAACCTAATCATTTCTTTCATAATACAGGCAGGTATCGTGTCTTTAGAAATTATGATGCAACAGATGGCATTAAGATAATGGCGACTTGAACAGCGGCGTTATGCTGACTTCAAAGCTGTCCTCTATATAGTGCAATAACTAGCATAGATAATGCACTGTTCATAAGTTCTGTTTTATTTTTATTTACATTTTAAGAGTGTTATTTTGTGTGACTATTATTGTTATTTTGTGTCTATTTTCATACGAATAGTAATTCTGCTGTGTAAGTTTGGTTTGTTGTTGTTCTATATTCTAGAGTATAACGATTTAATCTAAGTGGATCTATGGTCAAATAAATAAATAAGGAGGGACGAAAGTATATCGAGATATACCGTGTAACTTACTGTTGTATAAAGTGGTAAGACCCAACCAGTGTGGAACCAACCGGTGCACTCAGTCCCTTGCTAAAGCAAATAGCTACACTGTCGCAGTCGCGAACCACCCTGCTCGGTGGTTCGTTCAGATATGCGCAGGCGTTGAAGAGACGCGCGCCGTCCATGTGCAGCGCGAGGGAACGTTCTTTGCAGAGGGCGCTGAGGTCTTCGATGAATTTTAGGGGGATTACCTGGAGCAAGTGTGTGGAGTTTTTAGTTTTGAATTAGAATGAAAATTTTGTATAGAAGGGTGGATATTTATTGATTCTGGTCCAGAAATAGATGGAAGGAAGAGCTGGACGCTTGTATTAAAAATTCTGCAACACTGCTGCAACTAAATTTGTAATATAAATTTATGCGTGAACATATAAGAAGCCAGAGGACAGAGCCCTCGTGTCTTAATACAAGTTAGCAAACTTAGCAAGAGCGAGGGGTCCTCTTTGACCCTGATAGGTTTATTAGTATTTTCAGTATTCATTATTTATTTCATTCATACATAAATCAGGTCTTAATGATAAGGTGAGTTTATATAATTCACAGTATGTACCCATTTAGGGTGTTGCAATGGAAGACTGGCCAGGTATCATGCCTTTTTACTTAAGATACGCTTACTTATTATGTATCTAATATGTACCTACACTAAATATTACGACTCGCTAAAAGTATCGTTAAAAAAGTCGTCAAGTTCGTAACAACATTTTTTTAAGACCATCTCTTTTATTTTGGTTTCGAACATGTTTTTGTTTTCGAGACATTTTATGTTATCTGGGATTTTATTATAAATTTTTACGGCCATCGAGTTGGGGGAGGATCGATGAATTTTTAATTTTGATGCAGGTTTAACTAGATTGTATTTGTATCTTGTCTGGTGTCGGCGAGGCTGTTCATTTATTTTTTGGAAAAATTCAGGGTAATTCCTTAAGAATTTACATATTTCTAGGATGTATATACTAACTAAGGTAAGTATTCCCAATTTAATAAAGTGGGGCTTACATGTCTCTGGTACTCTTATATTAGCTATGGTACGGACGCATTTTTTCTGGGAGATGAACAGTTCATTGGCGTCTACGCTATTTCCCCATAGAATAATTCCGTAGCGGATCCATGAATATGCGTACGCGTAGTACGCAGACAGACTTCTTTAAAGGTCTGTCGCTCTGCGCAGTTCGGACAAAGCTTACATTACAACATTACAAGTAGGTATGTACTTAACGTAATGAAACAGGAAACTAAACTACCTACATTTTATATGAAATAGATCGTAAGTTTCTACTTTGTAAACCCATCTCTGTGAATAAAACTTCTGTTTTGTTGAATAAAGTTGCAGCTGGACATTGACGTGGGCAAGTGTCACTACCGGAGGAGCAGACCTTGTTTTCTTGGATCATGCATTCAATAAATAGTTTTTTTTTCATTGCCTACCTTTCCACCACAAACATTATGCGTATTCTCAACAGCAACCATAGTGGTAACCGGCTCATGTATATCTGCGCCACGTATCTTCTTAGCCAGCTCTTTGAGGTCAAACGTGCCGTCCTTGTCATTCTGTATAGTCGAGAGCAGGACGCTGCCTAAAACTGCTGCTCCTCCTGAAATACCATATTCGATTATTATCTAATACTGAGTGACCAAGACTTTGATAAGGATGGTATTTTGTCTCTGGTTGTCTCTCACGATATAATTCGACATGCACAGACCGGTGTTACCTTTATCGACACCAGGGACAAAATCTGTGTTTTCAATCACTAAAGAAGACCATGCTCGAGCTCCTGTGTTGCAAGTACCATTAAAAAAAAATAGAATTCAATTCAATCTCCTACGAAGTTAGAACAGGGTGTCAGTCAATAATCATGCATGTTAGCATTTGTGTGATACATTACGGGGTCCGCCGATAACAATCTAACTACCTGCTAGTATGCTGGTAGATTAAATAAATTACGGCTGTTTCGAACGTAAAAACAAAAGTTTGTAAGATTTATAATTGACAGACAAGGATTATGATATTAGGTCAAAGCCGCATCTCTAGCTCCAAGCTAAGCCGAGCTTGTGTTAAGGGTACCTACTAGATCACTGATATACTTAATACCTACCATTAGATATTTTATATTATACGAGTACATAGAAAACACCCGGAACAAATATTTGCAGGTCCTAGGTACAAACATTTGTCCTAAGGCGGGAATCGAACCCGCAACTTCCTGCGTCGCAGGCGGACCTTCGCCTGTCGCGTCGTGATGATTCATTATAAAACGGTCAAAATCTTTTCTTTCACTAAAAGGTTCCTTTTGCACAATTCAGTGACACAGAACATCACCTAATATGTACGTTGTTTTTTTTACCATTACCAATATAAAAAAAAAACCTACGTAGGTAGGTACCATATAATAGGCATAGGCTATCTAATCAACTGAAATTTTGGATCTTTACTTGCCGTATGTTTAATTATACAAATTGTTACTGGATTATTTTTTACTATATATATATATGATTATACAGCTAATATAGATATAAATTATCAACAAACCTTGTTCATATTTGAAGATGTGCGTCTGGTGACCCACTATTGCCTCCGCTCCCCTTTTGTTGCAATGGACCATTACTGTGGTGAAATAGCATTATTAAATATAGTAAAGTAAAGTAAAAATTGTTTTATTGACATATTATTGTTTCACAGACAGTTGTGAGTCCATAGGCTCCTGAACTAGTTTAAAACTGTGTTTCAGGAGCCAGTGGCTTCTCCAGCTTATAATATCATTAAATTATGTCAAAACAAAATGATAATAAGTAACATAAAAAAACATGCAAATGATATAATACTGGATATTATTAAAACGTACTGTACCTAATAAAAGCCTGTATGTAGGTAATGAAGTTATTTTTCCCTTTAAGTAAATAAATAGGTACTCTGATCATCGCCTGGCCGTATACGTGTATGTAATTAGAACTTGTGTTACGGGTACCTACCAGCTTCCAGATGGTCTGATTAAGATTTTTGAAACGAAAATGTTTCTTTGTTTATGGCACACCCCAATTTTAAATGCGAGTATTTGTACTCGTATCTAAAATTGCTTCTATTCTTATGATGATGTCCTCCTAACCATATTAGTGCACAAGTGTGTGCGAAAACACAGCTGCACTCTCTGTTCCCTCGGCCTCGGATTAGGAGGGTGTCATAATCCGATAGACGGCAGACATACACGACCGGAAAGAGGTCAGGCGCACGACCAACGGCTAGGGTTTTCTATTCTTATAGTACAGGCACAGATTATTTATAGTGTACAGGTATGACCTTATACAATAGGGTAGTCAGCGAAATAATGCCAAAAGGGGCGCTTATCAGGTCGGCCAATCCAATGTCCAGCATTGGACTGGTGGGTATAGGCTGTTGATGTCGTGATGTAATAAGTTTTGAAACAATGCTGGACTTTAATCTGACAGACGACGTCTTCTTTAACGCAGTAGGGTCTGAGATGATGTCAAGGTATAGGGTTCGATTTCCACCGTGGTTCGGGGACAACGTTTGTATCATAGGCTTTGCTTGCGAGGATATAGATACACTTATTATTCGATTCGAGCCTATTTGCCAATTTACAATACTATATGGAAAGCTAAAAACCACTTAAATTCAAGTAGGTACCTGGTGCGATTTTACGTAGGTTGGGTGCTATCAAATGTATCGAAATTGGACATAGATAGATATTGGACGAGTGGAATACCACCCATAGTAAATACTATCCTGTCAAGAATTCAGGTATACAAGCCATGCAGTCGTTGTTTAGAAAGATGAATAGAAGTGAACATGTAGACGTGTCAATAAAGTCTCTTCCGTGTATGTGATCGCCCCATTAACGTGAGGGGAAAAATTCAAAGACTCTTTTAGTACACTTTTACACTGAACCAATATTACGTAAGTTGTACAATAAATAACTCATCATCATCATCATCCCGCACGCGTCCACAGCTGAACATAGGCCTCCCCCAAACGACGCCACGAATAGCGGTCCTGAGCCGCCTTCATCCAACGACTCCCTGCAATACATAACTCATTATAGATATATATATTATCTATAATGCCGCCAGATACCACATATATTACAATAAAATATGTACAATCGTACAGATTTCAATATGAACCATCATATCAAAGTTCGTGACCCGTTTTTTGTCACTTTCGTGACACGTCACACCTTTTATTTAGAAATATAGTATTGCACGCAGAACCAAACCAAAATGACTATAAAAAGTTATTGTGGACTATGTTAACCCATCTTCCAGTTTATTCCATCGTTGTAACCGCTATCTACGAGAAAATTTAAGTGTAATTTTTATTCTCAAAACCCGTCGACCTAACGGTCACTTTCGTAGCGGCAAATTTGAAAAACCCCTCTCGGTGCTGATAAGGGTTTTCACATTTTTTTATTTGGATATGTGCTTTAATTGCGTTTATACATCAAAAATAGAAATCTATGTCGACATATAGTGCGCGTCAGAATTAGGTATCCCTCTTGTCCACAAAAACATTGAGATAAGGGGGAGGGGGTATTTGCTGGTATTTGAGACGGTACTTGTTTGATTATGATAAGTCACTTTTGTGGTTTCATGGACAAAAATTGATTGGAGGTATACCAAGAAATCAATCATCAATCGGGGCTAAAAGCTCGGTGACAATTTATTTTTTACAGAGGAAGGTCTAAATAAAATTAATCTGTCTTAATTTATATTCAAAAGAAGTTTTCATGTTTTCATAAATTTTCTACCTCAAAAATGATAATTACCCTTAAACAAAAGTATAGGTACCTAATAATAAGTACTTTAAGTTCCCACACAAATCAAGCTTTTAACGTATTATTCATTGTTATCCAAAAATATATTTTTAAAAACATTGCTGCAACTAAATAAATATTTAATTGCATAATAAATAACAAAAATTTTGCTATTAATTAGCATAATTATGAGTAACTCTGCACTAAAGACAATACAATTTATGCTAAACATTAAACGACCTTATGCATAATACCTAAATAAATGTGGAGCGGCGGGCGAAGGTCCCCTGTGACGCAGGGGGTTCGATCCCTCCTTGGGACAAATGTTTATTTTACATGATCTGCAAATATTTGTTTCGAGTGTTCTGGGTACATATTTTCTACGTATGATATAAAATAGTTATCTATGTAGCTAATGTATTGTATTGATTTATCAATCATCTAGTCCCAAACAACAAGATTTACTTAGCTAGGGGCAAAATGATGCTGTAACGAATAACACAGCATCATTTAGCCCCAAGCTAAGTCAGTCCCAAGTCCAGCATTATGTATTTAATTTGTATACTTTCAAAAGATTGAAAGTTTTTTGTTTTTACCAATATCCGTGACTGATTCAGATACCACATGCGCAAAGTCGGCGCAAGCGCAGGCAGAAGTTATTAAAAGAATATCTAATCAATTTTGATTGGTTGGCTAACTAGATGAATCACTCGGACTCGGACACAGAGTCATAAATTTTACTTTGTTAATTTGGCTATCACTTTAAGACAATCACACTAGGTAGGTACCTCATAATATGATCAACAAATTAATCATGATTGTAATGAATCATAGTTAATGTTGTGTGAATTGTCCAGCATTATTTACTTGAACAATAGGTTTGTAAACTTTATTTATTAATAAACAAAGCAATTTCAAATTATATGTATTTCCTAAAAAACCCTGTAGGTATAATGAGTAATTATACAGGATATTTAGTCTTTTTTAATCATTGAATAGATGAAATAAAGTTATTGATTCTGATTAGAATTTTAGTTTATCAAATCATTGAATAGATGTAGTAATTATTAATTACATCTATTCAATGATTTGATAAACTAAAATTCTAATCAAAATCAATAACTTTATTTCTTTAGGCTTACAAAATAAGCACTTAGACAAGTCAAATTTTCTACTATAAACATAGTTATTATTATCAAAAAGGAATAAGCTGTTATTGATATTCTCTTCACTTCAATTTTTTGTCCACTAGTGGAAGAAGTGAAAAAGAAATATGAAAAATACGTTAAATTCTTAGTTTTACCACAGACGTGTATAAGACTTCGCCTACAGCAATTGGAATGGAATAATAAGAAATACTTCGTGATAAGAAAAACAAACTAAAAGTTCTCTTGTAAAGAGTAAAATGAGAACTTTTTGTTTGTATTTCTAAAATATTAATTGTAAATTCCTAGCTTAGCGTTTCTTATTTAAGTATGTCTTGTGTCGTGCCAAATAAACGTTTTTTATTTCATTTACGTTTCTTAATCTCAGAACAGAACGAATGCCCGCTCCGTTTGCACTGCACTGTTATTTTATAGGTGCCGCCCGCAGGAGCGCGGGACTCTGCTACTAAACACTACTTAGTTGTCTATTACAGCGGGGCAATGCAGTCCATTGCCTTGCTGTATGGAAATGCTGATGTGCTGCGCCAGATTCTCACCAGCTCTCGGGTCACGCATCCCTTCGACCGGAAAGTTCACATAATTTTTTAAACACCCGGAGAGCCTCGTTCTTATGGTCTCGACTCCAAGGACATCAAATGCGTAGGCTCTGTCTAGACCTGCATATTTGCGCCTCTTGAGATCTTCGGCCGAGTCTACCGCCGCGCCGCACCAGCCCTCACGGATGTCCTCGGAAGAATGGAAATCGCAAGTGTGTCGACGCATGTAGCGTCCCACACAATGGGCCTCCCAAACTCCCATGGGAGTAGTGGCATACCGTCGGGCCTCTTAACAATGTTCACGCAACAGACCATTCGGTGACAAAGGCCCGCCGGATGAAATCGTTAAGGCTGTCAGAGCATCGAGTTATTAATTATGTCTCGATGTGGCAAGGTGAGATATCCGACCGGCGCGGCGGCAAAACGACTGATGCATGAATAAGCTGTTTGACGGCAATACCGCACTGGCATCAATGAGGCGCCCAGATAGAAGACATGTTGCTATATGGAAAGTTACGGAATCCAATAAAGTGCCTGTGTTATATGCCGGTCGATGTGGCGCGGTCGACATTTAACCGACATATATGTACATATATAAAGGTCCGCCTGCGACGCAGGAGGTTGCGGGTTCGATTCCCGCCTTGGGATAAATGTTTGTACGATCTGCCAATATTTGTTTCGGGTGTTCTGGGTATTTTATATGTATGATAAAATAAAACCGTCAAGTGCGAGTTGGACTCGCGCGCCGAGGGTTCCGTAATTATAAGACCTTGTTTCTTGCAAAATTTCATGGTTCTAGGTCAACGGGATGTAGGTAGGACCCTATAGGTTTTGGTCACTAGCAAAAAGCAAAATTTTCTTTTTGTGAATAGACTAAGTATTTACTGTTTTCGGATTTTTCCCTTTACTTGTGCTATAAGGCCTTGCTTCTTGCTGAATTTCATGATTCTAGGTCAACAGGGTATACATAGGTTTTCGGTCCATGTTAAGAATCAAATATTTTTATTTTATATATATTTTATTTGAATAAACAACAAATTCACGTTTTTTAGATTTTTTCCTTTATTTGTGCTACAAGACCTTGTTTTTTGCCGAATTCATGATTTTAGGTCATTGGGAAGTACCTTAAAAGTTTTCGGTCCATAGTGAGAATCAAATATAATTTTTTATGTGAATAAACTACAAATTGACGGTTTTCGGATTTTTCTCTTTATTTGTGCTATAAGGCCTTGTTTTTTGCCGAATTTCATGATTCTAGGTCAACGGGAAGTATCCTATGGGTTTTTGGTCTATGGTGAGAAACAAATATATTTTTTATGTGAATATACAAAAAATTCACGATTTTTGGATTTTTCCCTTTAGTTGTGCTATAAGACCTTGCTTCTTGCCAAATTTCATGATTCTAGGTCAACGGGAAGTACCCTATAGGTTTTGTGTGATTTGATTCCCATACTCACATACAAATTCCAAAACAATTGGGCATAAATGGCTGTAACTTTTGATTGTGTTGACTTAGAAGTGTGATTTATATCCAAGAGGACCTGAGTATTTTATGTTAATTTCATCATGATAGCTCCATGCGTTTCTGAAAAAAGAGGGTTGACAGACGGACAGACGGATAACAAAGTGATCCTATAAGGGTTCCTTTTTCCTATTTAGGTACAGAACCCTAAAAAACTATCTATGTAATAGGTATATTGTATAATGTATATCAGTCATCTAGAGTACCCATAACACAATCTCTGCTTAGCTTGGGGCTAGATAATGCTGTGTGTATTGTCCAGCATTAAATTAAATTAAAAAATATGACTGTATGTACGTACCCACCTACTTTTACGTAGGTAGGTAAAGTACTTAACAGTTCTTTATAAAATAAGTCAAATAACTCACTAGCAATCAGATTGGCCATGGTACAGGAAGGCACAAATAGAGCAGCTTGCTTCCCCAATAGATCAGCCACTTTACTCTCCAAGGCATTTACGGTTGGGTCTTCTCCCAAGACATCATCACCTACTGCGGAGTTTGCTATGGCATGTCTCATGGCTTCGGTGGGCTTGGTCACCGTATCAGATCTTAAATCCACTATGAAAGTCATCGTCGAAGTTTGAAGTGTTACGAAAGGATAGAAGATTTGAGATGTTACGAAACAACCGCTTCGGTCGATGGAACAGCCGAGAATGAAGTGAAGTGGTCCTGACTGAAGTGGTCTAAGTAGAGTACAACATTCAAAATCATTCCACCAATGCGTCAAGAATACAACTATACTTTATTCATGGTTCAATTGATTGAAAAATATCATAAAAAGCCGGGTTCAATAATTTTCGTTGTTATCTTATCTCTTCTAATACGCCTTAAAATTTAAAAATTCCATATTTCTTAGGGAAAACTCGGGGAGACATCACTTTTTTATTTATAAGAGTTATACAAAATTGTTTTTTTCATTCGACACCATTTAAATAATCACCTTGATGAATCACGATAGAGTTCAATTTGATTTGAATTTGTGGAGCTGCGTCAGCTGACGGATATTGACAGTTGACATTACACTGACATTAGATTTGAATGCGTTCAAAAAAATATAAAAGTCGTAAAAGCAAGAATTTATTTAACTCTGTACATTGCAGATTGCAACATAAACCCGTAGAATATCATTTTAATATAAACGCGAAAATTGCGTGTATTAACGTGCGGATATAGTCAATTTCACTTATCAACGAACTAGATTACTTATATACATAATAAAATAACTTATATAGATAGATATTTTTTATTATACATAGAAAATACTCAGATCACCCGGAACAAATACATCGCACAGACATTTATCTCAAGGCGGGAATCGAACCCGGAATCTCCTGCGTCGCAGGCGGACCTTCGAGGCCCATTGTTCTACAGAGGTCATCAAAGAGTTTGAATAGAGTAAACAACTACGGAGGAATAGAACTACAACTTCTACTAAAATCGATATTTCGGTTTAGGCTTTACTGAGGTAGGTTAGCGACATCTAGCGGATTTTTATGGAACTATTTTTACATTTCTAGAGGATTTTTTTAAACTAGCTAGTGTACAAAAAATTTACTTTATTGCGTTGCACTACAATATAAAATTAGCTTAGAAGGAGAAAGTTAAAAGCATGCTCTTTTCGTCTATTCATGATGTTGTTTTATAAAATAACTACTTATAGTATTAGATGTTATACTATAATATGTTGTAAGTTAACACATGAACCTAGTTCAATATTATTATTAAATTTTGATACCTTTAAGCTTCAGGCACACATGTTGATACCAAAATAAAACTTGCAGATACATCAGATAGACTTATAGTCATACATGAACGTATTCGTGCATTTTATGGTGGACATAAAGTAAAATAAAAGACTTTTGAGCCTGCCAACTAACTTGATCGGTATTCTATCGGACTATTTTATAGTATCTGTAACGTACCTACGTTCAACCCAAAGAGTAAACTTTTGACCAGAAGCGAATTTGCAACGATCGCATTTAAATAACCGACTTAACAAAATGTTAGCCTAAAAATGTCTCCGATCCATATCGGAGGAAAAAAGGCGGAACAAACAAAAAAAAAGAGTAAAATTTCTCCCCCACAGGTACGTTTTTATTGGTCGATAATATAGCATCCAAAAATGGATAAAAATGCATGACGATATAAACGCAGATGTTTATTTCGTCCAATATGTTTAATTATAACCTATATTTCGAATCAATATCCTTAATAATTATAGAAAAAAACAGGACACTCGTATCGTACATACATGTAATCACAACTAATTAGAATACCAGACGGTACAACCAAATGAAATACCTACTATTAATCCTGACGCACTAGCGCATAGCGGTGTGTGTATTTTTGAGAACCAACCATTATTTTTGTATTATCTCAGGTCGTAGAAACGCATGTGTCCTATTTCTATTGTGTGGATAATTTCGCAACAGTGTGCAACTTTGTGGCAGTCCATATAAAAGTACCAGTATAATTTGTCGCAATAATGTGTAAAAATAATAAACAGTTATAGCAATAATGCAGGTGATTTGATATTATCAGAACCTGTGAGGGAGAATATGAGATCCTCGATCTATGGACGTACGAAAATAATCGGAACTTTCATTATGGGAATCTTTGAATTCGTGAACGCTACTTTAAGATTCGACTGTTTTCCGTTGCACTGTAGGTGACAAAGCCTTAAATTTTCTGATCGCTCATTGGTTGAGCAAAGTTTGAGCTTGACATTTAAATGTTTTCAGCCAATGACAGACGCCACTAAGTGTATTGCTAGAATATGTAAATGAAACCAAACTATAAACGACTGGAAAAAAGTTTTTGCTGTGGTTATTCTTGCCGTATTTCTACAAATGAAGTGTTTTTTGCCCTTGATTTGTTGTATGACGATGTTGAGTGCTTATTCTTAGATCTAACAACACTGTTCAATAACATTCTGCTTCATGTAACATCGTAAATGGCACACGAATTTCGGCAAAGTTCAACGTGAATTCGGGCGTCGACCGGTCCACCCCTCCAACCCGTAACCGTCCGCGTTCCGTCAGTCGCTTTCGTCATTTTGTACGAGTCAGCGCTCTGCGCGGTCACGGAGTCACGGTACACGCGTAGCTCAGGAACGTCGACAACGAGGTGTAGACAAAAGCGTGTTGTGAGGTGCAGTGTCGGTCTCCGCGACCGTTTAATGTGTTGTCCAGTGCCGGTGTTGAGACACAGCAGTTTGGGGCGCGCGGCGTGAACGGGCGGCGCGATGGTGGACATGGACAGAAACGACCCAGAGCTGAGGTACCTCTCGGTGGACCGAAACAGCTTCAACGACCCGACCACGCAGGCGGAATGGTCGCAGAAGCGCATGGTGTGGGTCCCCCACGAGAACCAAGGCTTCGTGGCTGCGGGCATCAAGGGGGATCGTGGAGATGAACTGGAGGTGGAGATCGCTGAGTCAGGGAAGCGGATCCTGGTGCCGATAGATGACATCCAGAAGATGAACCCCCCAAAGTTTGATAAAGTGGAGGATATGGCCGAGCTGACCTGCCTGAACGAAGCATCTGTTCTGCACAACATCAAGGACAGATACTACTCTGGACTGATCTATGTAAGTACCGTTTTCTGTGTTTCAAATGATAAGTAAGAAGTCAAAGTACACCCTTTCTCAAAAAGAACATTGTTCACGTAAAGAGAAAAGTTTTTAAATTTGTACTTAGCTTATACCAGTTTTATAGCAGCAACAATATTAAAAATCTAACTCAATAATTAATTAATTTAACTTTCCATAAAAGGTTGTAGATGTTTTTAGTAACACATATTTCCTTAACTTTTTTTTAAAACACTAATAAGACTAGTGAATACTTTAATATCATTTGGAAGTTTGTTAAGTAATTGTGCTCCCTCGAAACTTATGTTCCTTTTTCCATAGTTGGTTCTTGGTTGATGCAAAGAAAAATGATGATAAATACCTACCACTATTTCTAAAATCAAGGAAATCACTTGTAGACAAATGAATCTGATGATATGATACTGATTAGGTACTTTGTCCTTAACTTTTTATTTCCAATGTGTTATTTTTTTTTTAATTCAGGTATACATTTATAGATAAAAGAACAGAAGGAGAAGAATTCATCCAATATGTTTTTATAACCTATATCCTATCTGGTCTAACAAAACATGTTTTGCAAACTCTAAGCTAAGTTTCTTAACTTGTAGTAGGTAAGTTTATAAATCTCAAACATACCTATTATATATTTAAATAATATTACATCCAACTTGATGAGCACTGTAAAACATAATGTGATCATCATAAACAAAAGTAAAACATTTTCTACCATTCATATTTTCAAAATCGAGTTATTTTGGATCACCAAATAAGTCCAGGTTTATATGACAGGCCACATTAACACCATCGTTACCTTTCTAAGTCCTGAGACTCAAGACTTATATGGCATGTAATGGATGTTGAGTCATACAACATATGCAGTGGAGTTACCAAACAATTATATGTTTAATTTGTAGAAGTATTCTTGGTTTACCACATGGCCTTGTTTGATTTAACTTAAAAGAATATAGAAGTGAAGAGTATATAACATTATGCTGGCCATATTATCACAAGAGCTGTTGTTAAGCTTAACAAAGATAACATGATAATTAACTCTTTTTTATGGTTTTCCAAACTTTACTTAAGTAATTTTAAGCTACTTAATGTGTGTAAACAGTCAGTTTGGTAGTAAATTTTAAGTTAAAATTTAGTTACCAAAAGCAGGGTGCGGCTTATTACTTGACGCAGCTTCGCATGCACTTTACCACAATAGAAAATGGTCTATATCCGTCCCCAGGATACCATCGACCTCCCTGCCAAATGTCATTAAAATCCCTTCATCTGTTTAGGTGTGGAAACATAACAGACAGAGTGGCTTTTTTAATTTATAATATTAGCATGGACTAGTATGGATTAATAGCATTGTTCTGTTCATAATTTATTTTATGACCCCATTGTAATAATTTACCATTTAGTACTCAAATGATGAACATTGAATTGGTATATTCTCAGACAACTATAATGTATTCATGTTTCTCAGCACTAGGCATAGGCAAAGATTCTAATATTACTTTGTGCTATTGAGGAGTACCAGTATTGGTATTATCATAATCTTATCTGATAAAGAGTTTATTCATAGTTCAGCTGTGTTTTGTTATTATTAAAGAGTGATCAATAGTTATCTCCATAAATAACACCTAACAGGCTAAAGGTTTCTTTGTCACTTCTTTACTCTAGTATAGTTTGTGAATTTTATCTGTTCTTTAGTCTACATTCCAAAGAGATAGAAATCAAAAATATTACTGTATTTCCATGTCAGTGATTAATTTTAAGTTTTTTTATCTTTTCCAAGTGTACATTTATTGTATTTATCCATATAAAGAATTTTTCGATCATGTCTAAAAGTAATATGTAGAGAATCATGTTTCCTACATCATAATAAATCTAATAATATACTGTTATACAGTAAAAAGGGATACAATTTTTTCCACTTGCTACACATTATACCTTTGTACCTAAAAAGAAAGAGAATAAGGTACTCTAAAATTCATCCAAATACATGCAAGACTTTCAGGTTCAGTGGTAACAAGC
Organism: Eupithecia insigniata; assembly: GCA_947859395.1. Lineage (NCBI taxonomy): Eukaryota > Metazoa > Arthropoda > Insecta > Lepidoptera > Geometridae > Eupithecia > Eupithecia insigniata. The sequence continues at coordinate 1,491,785 of OX401999.1, read as the reverse complement.
AACCTCCTGAAAATTGAAGTACTATTTGACGGTCGTAGATTTAGATCTTTAATTAGATGGGAGTATCTTCTGCCTGCGACTTCCCTCATGTGATACCTGGATAAAACATGGTTTATAAAAGCACTCAGAACACATTAGCTCATCATTTGTGAATTTATTTTTAGCCTAGCAACCGAAGTCTCTTCAAGACGATAGTGAATATATATACATAGTCTGCTAGACCTTTGTAATAGTTCTTTATCCATATCATCACTTACCATCAGGTGGTCAAATGAAGGTCCACTGATTATAAAAAAAAACTACCTAGTAAGTTTCATTATTTCTAATACTTAATTACCCACTTCTTTGGAACATTAGTTTTAGATCATTGATTGATCTAACCAGCTACCTATGTATAGGTACATACCTTCTACTACGTGAATTTGGAAAATCACATCATAGCTTTTTAACAATAAATCTGTAATCAAATCCATATACATAGGTCCATATACTAAGTTTGTTTTCTCTATTACCGCGATTGCATTTTCCATCCGTTTATTTTATTTTGAATGCCTCCAATGACCTTGCCGGCCGTCTCGCCCATCCATTTACTTACCTGTCTGACTGGTTATGTTAGAAATTATTGTCTTGGAAAGGTATTGGTTCCAGTTAATATACATAATGATACGACGTAGTAATACCTATTGCTATAGTGTTTTGGTATAAAGTTTGTTGATAAGATTTAAAACGTGTGGCAGAAATTGAAAAACGATTGTGTTCTGGTAATTACTAATGCGTACTAAGATAGCATCTCAGATTAATGGATAAATACCGCATGTGTATTATTGAGCTGTAGACTTCGGCTGTAGATTACGCCGAGTGAAATGTCCACTGTTATTTAATAAACTCCGAACCGCGACGTGAGATAATGTCGACAAACAACAAATTCATTATGGCACATTCGTTACGGCAGAACCGTGGTGGACGACACATATGTCCTTCGTCGGGCCTACCTATCAGTACTCATTATGTCCACTGCAGCTGAACGAGCCTGCCCCAAGGCCCCAAACAATAAGGGGAATTTACCAAAATCGACAACCGCTTGGCAGGCGGATTGGTGATCACAGCAGAGGTGTTCAAAATACAAAAGGAAGTTGCTGCCCTTCTCTTAATCGCCCATTACGACATCGACGGGCTTAGTTAGAGGGTTTTATAACTCGCTGTGGCTAAGTATAATCCGACTGCGTGTCATGATCCCGTCAATAACCCCAGATCGGTCATTTTAAAAGATGTCTTCTTGTTTCTCTGTTTTTGGCGTTTGGGGTGATAGGTAGTACTACGGCAGTCACGCCAAAACGCAAATCCACCTCGAACGTTGACACGGTGGTACTGCCTTTGTTATGCAAATCAATGGATTTCACGGGCTATTAGCGTCGACTGCGTTGATTAATAGGTGACAGATGTATTGTACACTATTATGGAACTGTTATACATTCATGTTTGTTGGAACTGCTATAGAGTCGTTCGTAATCATTAAAAATCAAACCAGGATATAGTTATTTTTTCCTTTCTCTGTTACCCGTTAGATTGTGCCAATAAATAAGGTTATATAGTTCTTAATAAGCTTCAGTTAGATAAACCTGAGGCTGCAAATGCAATCTCTCGCCAACAGGCAGATTTTAGTTTGTGTCAACAAGGTTATTAAGGTCACAACCACAATATGGTCTCGTTTTCCTCAAGGTGTGGTTGGCAAGCGGTTTGAACAGCTTTATCCCCCTTCTGATTCAGTGTTTATCCCCTAAACGGGGCTATGCCTATTTTGATATTCGTACTCTTGGAACAATACAATTGATCATCATTGTGGCATGTGACGCATGTCGTGTGGTGCTTGCGAACCTATAATTTGTATAACAAGAGATTATTGACCTCCCGCAAAGGATTAGCTCGTGGATTTGCGGTTTTGACAACACCACATAAAGAATGTATTGGTTTGGAGTCTTCAAAGATAACTAACTGTATGCCGGTCTTTATTTGTCATATCAAGATCTATTTACACTTAGTACAATTATAAACAATGTGACTTTTTTGAGCCGGGAGTTGGTTAAATTACTTAAGAAGGCAAAAATTAATTCGTATTTCTTCATTAGTTCGAGCCCAATGTACCAGGCGCCCATAACCTACAGCGGATTATCACGCATTGGAGCAATGCGAAGTGCGAAACGACCATTTTGCGTGGGTCTTTGATACCAACCAAGGGTGAACCGTTGGCTGGTGTTCGAAAGTTGTTCGGGTTAATTCAAACGTTTGGCTAAAGCGTTGTGCTCGAGATGAATGTCAAGGTGAGGCGCGCCGCCGGCCGAAACGGCCGTAGCAGTCGTTGACCCCATACGGGGAGGGAGGAGGACGGCCCACGCAAATATATTGTACTCTACGTTCTAACTCCTTGGCTGTTCTGATCTCCTGGTACTTTGGCGAACTTTACTGTTGGTCTCTCCTTTACTCGAAAATCTTTCACCTGTTTTCATTGCTATGCGCTCTTTGAACACTTTTACCAGAAGATCCTACTTACGTAGGTATTTCAGGTTAATTGCGCAGTTGATTTAAAAAAAAATTGACTGGCTACATAATCGTATCCTGTTTATGAAACGTTGCCAATGACGGTGGCTGGTTTTCTATTAACTTTCCGTTGTAAATGGTTTTCATCGCATAAGTCACATTTACTGCCGATAATCGGCACCACATGCACAATATTTGGTTAATAACTCTGCCTAAAATATCAATCTTAATTTTGAAATGCTCCAATCAAATGTGTCTATAGCATAGAAATTGAATTTGTTATTTCCTTTCTATCTCGAAAGCGTTAATTTTGTTAATTTGGTGTGTATTTTTTTGTTGCCTTAAATACCTTTGGGTCATTCAGGTCCTCAATTTTTAAACTGGAGTCTCGAGTTTTGATTGGACTATAAACTCCAGATTTGATATTTAATAGAATAAATTATCGTCATTAGATCGCACAGATCATTCGCAAGTTCGCGTGGGCCATCTAAAATAGAACATAATGTCTGTACGATAGATTGTCCATACCTCTATATCCGCGGTGCGTCCACAATTGTAACCGTTCACAATCGCCGGTATCTCGCTTATCATTACTCTTATCGATTCGCGATAAGGCTCAAGAATGCTTTCACATTAATCTTTGTATTTTAAAATCGAGTCGACCCTTGCATATCAGTGTTGTACGTGACTTTTTAATTTCGCAGCGTTAAACAGATGTTATGAAAGTCGTTCGATTACGCGACTCAAGTTTAATTTCAGATGTGGAATGATTAAAATAATTGCCTGGAATAAGATCGGAAGTTCGGGTTTTTCTGTAGAGACACTATACAACGGATCGAAACTAACAACCAACAAATATACACCAAAAACCAATTAATTACGGAGAGCTCTTGATCCTTCCCTGCATTGGAATTAAATATTTCTTACACCACTCCATTTCTCCATCAATTAGGCAAATATTGTGCCCCCAGATTCACACCAAAATTTTGTAAATTTTCATCATAATCCTAATATTACGCGATGATTTTGCTCAATCTGTATCATAATTTAAACCACTTCACGTCCTTCAATCTGTATTTATTGCTTTCCTCTTGAACCCGTATAATTCGATCATGCGGCTGTACCTGCCGCAGTCTCGCCGCACCCCATCCAGACGACCGCCGACCCCTGGGGGAGACAGAAGGGTGCAGACAGGGCTATGAAACTTTCAGTACCCGGATACACTAACGTATGACTGTAATTTTCCCTTCCATATTCATTATGAGATATGTCATGCACGATACCATACTACTATATGTACATATGTATACTTATGTTATAATGCGTTCCGTATTATATACTAATACTTGTCTACTTGCGACTGCGCACCTAATTTCTAGTATTGAATGAATAATCGGATAAGTAGAATACTTATCTACTACTACTACTTATCCGATTTTCCATATTCGTTCAGGTGCCAAGTTCACAAAGATGCATTTTCAATTCCAATATAAAAAATAGACAATAATTGTTATTACCATGGGCATCTAAACTAAAATACGTCATGGATACCCTCATAAAAGTTGCCAAATTATTATTTTTTAAAACCGTATCACCGTGAAAAGGGAGCAAGATTACGCATTACGCATTTTCGCATATTATATTAACAAGTTAATATAATGCTATTAAGTTAAATAAAAAGTTTAAAGATTATTTCTAACGCATGGGAACCGAATAATAGTATTAAAAGTAGCCTACAACTATGCAAAATTTCAGTCCAATCCGTTCAGTCAGTTTGGCGTGAAGAAGTAACAAACATCCATCCAAACTCATTTATATATTAGTATTAGTATGGATTCTATGGACGACGTTGAACCTACTTATGGTCAGCAGAAGATTTGTCAAAAGTGCTATATAGTAAATAGAGAGGTCCAAATATGGATCATAATAAAGATCGTACGCTTACTAACCACAAAAGAATAAATTATGTCCAATTCATAGTTGCTATTGCTGGTCACATTTTTGACATAAATATTTGCTAGAATACAGGCCTTTGAAATCTGTAGTCGAAGCACGAACGTTGGTTTTGTTTTTGGTCTACCTAACTTTGGTTGCCTGGAAGAAATCGCTGTAAGCGATAAGGCCGCCAATTCTTTTACCTTTTTTACCAAACTGTTAAGTTATATTTTTTTCCGAATGAAGCATTATCTATCTATCTAACTCAAATACCTATTCCAGGAACATGTTTGTTTTGGCAGAGTGACGTTGCTAATGTTCTGAAACCTTACACTGATATCGTCGTCTTTTATAGTGGGTTTTAATAGCATTTTTACTTGTATTTCTGACAATATGTTTTACTGGGCGGTGCTTATCCATAATATTTATTTATTTTGATTATCTACGTATGATATTAGGTTTAGACATGGAGATAACTATTGATCCCTCTATAATTTCACAAAACACAGCTGAACTATGTATAAAAAAAAAAAAAGATAAAATTTATTTATTTACCCAACAAATTAAATAACAAGAACAACAAATAGACAGCCTAAAATTAACATAGGAGACATATATACATAGAATTCTATTAACTAACAATTATTAAAAAAAGGGGTAAAAAGGGTCCCTATCTCAGCATTATGCAGTATTGGGCAAATAATTGTCCAATACTGCGCTGGTTTTCAGTAGCATGTATAACCTCCTCTCCTATCAGATAAGATTATGATGGCCAGTACAGGTTTTCCTCAACCGCACAAAGTATATATTTATGTCTATGTCTATGCCTAGTTCTGAGAAAAATGAATACTTTATGGTTTTCTGAGAATATACCAATTCAATGTTCATCATTTGAGTACTAAATGGTTAAATCATTACAATGTCTTAAAATTAATTATGAACAGAACAATGCTATTAATCCATACTAGTCCATGCTAATATTATAAATTTGAAAGTAACTGTCTTTTAGTTACCTTTGACGACTAAACGGCTGAACGAATGTTAATGAAATTTGGTAGAGAAGTAAACGGTATCCCGCGGGCGGACCGACAAATGAAAAGCGCGTGCGTAGCCGCGCATAGGAGCTAGATAGTGATCTAACAATTTAAAAAGGAGGCAAAGTATGCTGTTTTGTAAGTTTGTTTGTACTGGGTAATCTTTTGAATGATCTTCTACATACGACTATTGACCATCTTTTCAGGAACTCTACCATTTGACAAAATACCCAAACCTTATTTATGAACGAAGACTGTACACAATAATAGGTCTAGTCTAGTATATCATACCTTTTTAACCGACTTCGAAAAAAGGAGGTACTATGTTCGTCTGTATGTATGTAATTTTATGTCGATTTCTTCGTCATTTATGGAATGATTAATTGCAGTTGAGTCTTTGCTCTATAGAGCATGATTGCGAGGTGATCCCACAAAAAATTGTTTCCTGAGGTATTCCTGAGGTGTCTTTATTGCACAAATCTTAAAAAACTGCTTAAAACTAAGGTATTCGAAGTCTGTTTTGAATTTTTTCAAAACTCTCAAATGATGTCATTCAGTAAACTAAAAACTAAACAAACTTTTAGCGTACCAGCCGCTTCTACTTAAATATGTATGCGTTGGTCAGCTGCATTGCGGATGCTGACGCTGCAGTTTTAGACGCATTGCATTCACGGCTTACTGAACATAACATAATGTAGCAGCTGCATGAATACGAATCTTGAAGTGCTTACCGTTATAAACTCAACTTTGATGATATAATGAAGAACTTTGGGGTAGAGTTTTGGACAAAAGTGTGGCTTAGAACTCTTATCACGGATGCTCAAATGCCTATCAGATTTGAGCAGGTCTGAAATGAAAATTTCTTGACAGATTTGCATAGAATACTGTCAAAAAAGTGCTACTTGAGACCAATCTCCTAGCACGGGCATTGTTGTCTAGGGTAGAATATAGAAAAAATACGTCACTTTGTCATAGAATGCGTAATTGTTTGAAATTCATTCCTTCAACTTCAATAATGTACGCAGTGTATGACGCTGCGATGTTATTATTATCTACTAGCCGCTGCCCGCGCCTTCGCCCGCGTTTTATCAGGATAATAATATATTTTTATTATACATAGAAAACGACCTGAAAACCCTGAATAATATTTGCAGATCGTACAAACATTTGTCCCGAGGCGGGAATCGAACTCGCAACCTCTTGCGTCGCAGGCAGAACTTCGCCCACCGCGCCACAGAGGTCGTATAATAATATAATATTACAAATGTAAAAGTTTGTATGGATGTAATGTATGGATATTTGCTACTCTTTCACGCAAAAACTACTGAAACGATTAGGCTGAAATTTGGCATGGGTATAGTTTGGGACCTGGAATAACATATAGGCCATTTTATATCCCATTAAAAGGCGGGCGACGGCGCGGGCAGCAGCTTGTATTTGGATAAATTTGTTCCGATTTCAGCTGCATGGTGTTAGGTCACGCGTTGCAAATATTATCCTGCACGTTATAAGTATATTATCCGATTTATTTACTTAACTGAAATTGTTTTAGCACTGTCATATTAGTTTATAGTATTTTTGACATCTGAATTAAATAAATGATACTGGACAATCCACACAGCATCGAATTAAATTGACACCAATGTCCTAGTGTAGCATTAGCGGTCATGCACGCAAATTTATGTGTTTGCAATGGTCCAGGGTTATTTTAAGATCAGATGATGTAAGCGTCGTTTTTACATCGGAAACATGCGTATGTATAGATATTATTGGCTTTATTTGCTTTCTCTGTTTAGATTATTTAGAGCGAAGTCAGTTGCCAAATTTTCGTATGAATGAAATAGTTTACGAATACCAGTTATTTGAGTGCCCAGAATAACGTAAACATTTGTTACGTAATAGTTATTCGTATATTAGTGTGACATCAGTAATAACGTAATTAATTTGTGTAATCCCTCTTTAAATCTTGTCTACGAATGCTTGACATGGCCTCAAACAATTTCGTGTATCATTAATAATATTTAGCTAGTTTTTCCTGCGTAATTGCGAATTCGCCAAAAACTACGCTTAGAAAATATAACTAAAGATTCTCCTTCGCAAGAATCAGAATCAATAACTTTATTTCTTTAGGCTTACAAAATAAGCACTTAGACAAGTGTACGTAGTCCAATTTTATACTATATTAGAATGAAGAAATATTTAGTAACAATTCCGCGTATAACCTTCTCTGATAGTATTCATCAAAGTAAGTTGTCTACTAGTTTCGTCTCTCCACGAGACATCTTCAGGACACCACAATACTCGACCTTGACATTGAGATTGGTAAGCACAGCAACACCGACAGAGTCCCGCCAGTGATGTTGCCTCTCCGAGCTCCGCGCGCCAAGTGAACACTTGGTGGTGCTGTGCTTACCAATCTCAATGTCAAGGTCGAGTATTGTGGTGTCCTGAAGATGTCTCGTGGAGAGACGAAACTAGTAGACAACTTACTTTGATGAATACTATCAGAGAAGGTTATACGCGGAATTGTTACTAAATATTTCTTCATTCTAATATAGTATAAAATTGGACTACGTACACTTGTCTAAGTGCTAATTGTGGTGCCTCTCCGAGCTCCGCGCGCCAAGTGTTATGATGATATCATCTATGGAGTAAAAGGCCTTCCTGATAAGATTTTGTTTAATGTACTGTTTAAATTTACGAATGGGGAGTTCAGTTGCTTCAGATGGAAGCTTATCATAGAAGCGCACGCAATTGCCCATAAATGATTTACCTACTTTTCGTAATCTATATGCTGGGATGTGTTATTTGTTCTTGTTTCTTGTATTTCTATTGTGAACATCACACTTTTACAAAAAGCAATCTCTATTTTTGTGCGTATACATTAGATTTTCATAGATGTATTGCGATATTACTGTCAAAATATTTATTTCTTTAAATAATTCCCTCAAAGAGTCGCGTGGCTTTAATTTATAAATTGCGCGTACTGCCCTTTTTTGAAGAACAAAGATAGTCTGGATGTCAGCTGCCTTTCCCCAAAGCAAAATACCATAGGACATAATACTATGAAAGTAACTAAAATAAACTAACCTAGCTGTATCTTCATCGGTAATATATCTAATTGTACGAACTGCATATGCTGCTGAACTAAGTCTGCCTGCGAGAGCATCAATTTGCGGTTTCCATTGAAGAGTGGAATCAATATGTAACCCTAAGAAAACAGTAGAGTCTACAAAGTGAACAATCTCATCCTTTAGCATTATCTTAGTTGGAAATTCTTTTACATTTGGTAACATGAATTTAATGCACTTTGTTTTTGTCTGCATCTAAAATTATCTATCATTGTGGCGTCATAGAAACATAACCTGCACGTGTGTTTAATTAATATGGACCCTCAGTCATACATGATCATGAATGAGTCTTGGAATATTTATTCCTAATGACATTGGTGTTACCACAGCCCAACTGAGGTTACGGTACGGTAAAATACACCGTGTTAGTTCATCATCATAAAGTATGTTGGTGTATTGTTAGGATATTATTTAGCTTTATAATTCATGACTATGAGGCATATTTTTTATCACCATGTAGCATTTGTAGTGTCAAAAATCGAAGTTGTAGAGTAGGCGGCTTGGCTGATGAGACCTGATACTTTTTTACATACTTTTATTTTACTTCCTCTGTTAGTTTGTGTGTTATCCTGAACCGATTGAGCTTAAATTTGGCATATTTAATTTATGTTCGGAGCTGGTCTGACGATGAAAACCGATGGCTAGAGGAACTTCTAAACGGAACGACTTAAGCACGTCTAGTTTTGGTTCGTCGGATTTGTCTTTTCAAGCACTTTGATCCTAGACGATATAAAAACCTGTTCAAAAATGTATTTATTTACATCGAAATCGTTAAGTTTATAAATTATGTAATTCTTTACTGTACACAATAATACAATGCACGACTTTATCTAATAAGATATGTGCATAGGCGAGCTAAACCCTGAAACAGAGTTTTCTTCCAGCAAACCTTAAATTTTTTGTTTTGATTGTGAATCTCTGCACTTTACATAAGACCAGGGACTGTACAACCCCGAGTTTGGGTTAACCCCTTGCAATGGGTAACACTTTCATCGATCTGCGCATTTCGATTGGGTTACCCTTTATTCGGGTAACCCGTATAAAACACATGTGAAAGGGTAACCTTTTCATTGGGTTATATCAACGATAGGGTTACCCTTTACACTATTGTTGCTATAACCCAATGAAAGGGTTACCCTTTCATTGGGTTATAGCAACGATAGGGTTACCCTTTACCCTATTGTTGCTATAACCCAATGAAAGGGTTACCCTTTCCGATTGAAGAAGTTACCTCATTGTATGTGGTTTTTAATGGTTTTTAGTGTTACACTGTGATTATCATTTCTATTGCAGTTGAAATGACTACTCAGTTAAATATCTGAACACTGATTAACGTTGTTCGATAGGTATGCATACATCATCATCATCATCATCAGCCTTTATCAGTTCACTGCTGGACATAGGCATCCCCTAATGAGCGCCTAATGCATACATACCTACTTACAATTACAAATGATTTCAAAAAATATTTTTAAAACCGCGGCAGCGGCGGCGCGGGTGAGGATCCCGAAAATACCAGATCCCGAAATACGAGATCTGTTCAAGCCAAACTCCACATGAAATATTTGTAAACAAACAATAACAAAAAAAGTACATGACGCATGCTAGGCGTCGAGTTTTAGATATTTATATTTGTTAGCAATATTTATTGAAGGAACGATCTCAAATTGACAAGGAATTTAAATTGTGTATTAAAATACATCATAACATAACAGAGTAAATTGTAATTTTACGTATGAGCGGTTTGTTTACAAATATTCCACGTCAAATTTCGCTGAATTATAGCCTTAATTCGGGTCGCCGAACAACTGCAGTCAATCTGGCAAGGAGGCGACGGCGCGGGCAGTGCGTTACCAAGGATACAGATTCCCGAATGGATCCGCGAAAAGATTAATATATAAGTACATATGTACCTATAGCCGCGAGACTTCTTGAAACGCAACTTGAGCTTAAATTTAGGTAAGTAGGTAACTACCTATTTTCTTAGGTACCTACTAAGTTTGTTGTAGGCATCAATCTATCAGCAATCTACACTACCTAGGTAGTCTAGGCGAAGTAAGATTACCTAATCTGTGGTCTAGGTACCTAACCTAGGTAGGTTAGTAGATACATTATAGGTAGATAAAGTACCAACTAACCTATCTAGATATTTTGTATATCTATCTACATTATAAGTACGTACCTACCTACTTCGGTCACAGATTAGGTACCTGCATACTTTATGTGACTACCTAGGTACTCACTAAAAGTTAGTAAGTAGGTAGGCAGTTAGGCACCTAGGTACCGACTACTACGAAATTTCCTTAATAATACCTACTTAGACACCTTACCTACCTAAAATAAAAATTAAAAATGGCCAATCCACATTAGCATTATCTAGCCTCAAGATAAGTAAATAAATAATGCCGGACAAATCACACAGCATTATTAAGTCCCAAGCTAAGCAGAGTTTGTATTATGGGTAGTAGATAACTGATAGGTATACAGGTAATACAATACGAGTACCTACATAGATAGATATTTTTTATTATACCTACATAGAAAACGACTAGAACACCCTGAACAAATATCTGCAGATGGTACAAATATTTGTCCCGAGGCCGGAATCAAACCCGCAACCTCCTGCGTCGCAGGCGGACCTTCGCCCACCGCAGCACAGAGGTCTTCAAACCTAAGTACTAACCTACTTACATTTAGGTAGGTAAGGTACCTATCGGGTTGGCTGTAAGTTCTGCTTCTGCCTACTCTGGAAATATATATAAATATATATACATACATGAAGGTAAGATTTATAGTTCAGTAGGTAGTTACCTACTTTAATATAATTTCGGCATAATTTGCATTTGCTATTGCTGTTTTCTGCGTCGTATTCAAAGTATCTATGCACGGCATCTCTTCTCGGCAAAGGCATCATTCACTCACTTAAACTTAACTCACTACGATGTTCCTAGTTCCTACTTCCGAGTCCAAGTGGCGAATGACAATAAAATTAAGACAATTGCCACCGGCACATCAAACAATTTGCCGCTATAAGGTCAAAGGTGCCGCAACCCGCTTTGAGTTCGCGCTGCTCGCGCCGACACGCGCCGGTCGGGGCGCGGCGGCGCTCTTTACACATAAAAAAATATTATTTTCACCCTTACGCTAATCAAATAGAGATTAGTTTGTAGTATACTTACTTTAAAATAAAACAGTAGGGTTGGTCCGGCAGTTCAAAGCACTCAAGAAACTCAGGGCGTAGCTCGCTGCGCGACTTAGAACTTCAATCAAAGTCGCGCAGCGAGCTATGCCCTGAGTTTTTCGGAAGGATAGGAATAGGAATGTACCTAAATGATGAACGTAACGAATAGGTAAGTTCATCGGACAGAGAACCATAGTCATCGACATTCTAAGAATTAGCAAGCTGAAGTGGCAGTGGGCCGGCCATAGGTATCTTGCGAAGAACCGACAGCCACTGGGGTAAACGTGTTCTTGAGTGGAGACCACCACTCGTTAAACGTAGTGTAGGACGGCTTCAGGCCAGGTGGTATGACAACCTGCGAAAGATTGCAGGCAGGGAATCGAACCCGCAACCTTCATGATGATGATGATTTACTACCTAATCCTAGGATTAGGTACCTAGTAATGCACAGGGTAACCGTGTTACAATGATGGAAAGGGTAACCCCAAACGTAGGGGTTATCAAATCTATCTAAAACCCAAAACTCTTTCAATAGATAACCCAGTCGAAAGGGTTTTGAAAGGGTTACCCCTAAAAGTCGGTTATTCATTGAAAGTGTAACCCATAAGCAAAGGGTTTTAAAACAACTTCTTCAAAAAACCCTATAGAAAACCCTTGAACGGGTAACCAAATCAGTCCCTGCATAAGACTCATGTCATTTTTGATGTGATAAATATAATAGGAGAGTCTACTCTCGCGACAATATCGTTACAACCATGTTCATCTTTCTGCTTACATATTGCATTGCAAAATAAACCTAGTAATCATGGCATTCACTCGTTGACGTGACCTTCCCATGTGGTTTAAATGCTTTTACTTCATAAACTTAAATACAAATGTTATTTACTTAAGTATTTTATTCGTCTAAAAGTTAACTTGATAAAGTAGTGAAGTTTGTAGTCCTGTATTTATAAATACTTGCTTTTAATCGTAGCTCTAAAAAATAATATAGCACTATGGAATGATGTAAATGTCACACGAAAATAGTCACAATATAAACGTAAGAACCAGTACTACAAGTTTATAAACTTTAACGAGATGATATTGCAATACCTTGTACAATATGTAGGTAGGTATTTAAGGTTCGGATCATCTGCATACTTCGGGCTGGTTAACTAGGTCAACATAAATGCTTGTGCAACGTTAAAATTACCTTTAAATCATTTATTTATTCAATAAATCGTAAATTGTACTACTGCTAAATTTGTCGTCATTACCAGTAATTTACTGCCGAGCCAATATGTCATTTGGAATGAGACATAACACGACTTAATATACGAAATAGAGTTTGCTATTGGGGTTTTGATCGTTGACTCTAGTATATTAAGTACTGATTGCTCTATCAAATCATAAATTATGTATGTAAATTACGGTAATTTTAGCTTTCTTTGGCGTAAAATAACATGGTTCTGATAAATGTATAGAGATTCTTATACTCAACTAAACGATCGCAATGAATGCATCTCATCACATAGCTGTAAATTAATATAGCTCAAGGAAACATATGACATGCAGAACCATTTCAATATAGTGAATGTGAAGTGATGCACCGAGGTGGGGGACTATGCCCTCCTTATAAAGCATATGCTCATCAAAATCTTGACCTGACTATCCACAGACCATTAACCCTCTTATTCTCAACAGACAAGAGCTGTTTCTCGTTCGACAAGCTAACAAAGACTCCAATTTACGTTTATGTTTTAGCATAATCAGTTTTATCTTTGTGCTAAAGTTCGTTAATCAAGTTTAATGCATTTGTCGCAGTTTACTGCTGAGCTGTCGCATATGATTTGATGTGTTTGCATATTGGAATGCCTGTAAAAAAAGGTAAATAGAGAAAAGTAGGCGTTTATTTGCGAAATTACCATGTTCGCCGACAAGAATGCTAGTTTATGGGTCTATCCAACCACAGCATGTTATTGCACCAAACCATTCATCTTTATTACACTCTTTTAGTCTTATTTTCCTCTATTCTCTCGGAGTTACTTTTGCCTATAGTATGTATGTAATCGTGGTCAATTTTGCATTTTCATGAGGTCAACCAACATTATCTCTACAAAGCAGCCAGCCACACAAAGTCCTTTGAAGACATCAAATATTTATTTATAGACACGTCGTGTTGATTTGAGGTATCTGTCAGGTCGGCCATATGTGCACACCGTATAAGGCTGTGTTTTAGCCGTCATATGCCATTTTGTATGTGTTGGGAAACATGTGTCGGCACGACTGGCCATGTAGCTGGGATAATACCAGACGCGACGAGGCTTTCATACATTTGATCAGGTTTTTGTGTGATATCAAAGAAAACTTTCTAAGAGTCGAAGCTCAAGAAGTTTCTTTCAGTCTGGTAGCGGTCATCAATCCGCTACCAACATACTGGTAGCGGATTGATGACGCAGCTTGAGATGACCAGAATAGATAGAATTGGCGACTAAAAATCGCCATCGAGGATAAATAGTTAAACTTCTACACAGATGTTGTTTTGATTAACTGTAAATGGCTTTGGAGCGCAATCAACAATCCTTTTCAATATTAAAAAAAATTATTCCGTGTCACACATCGATACCACGTTAAAAATTGTGTAGTGACATTCTTGAAACTGATACTTTTATGGACTAATTAGCGTGTGCAATTAACTTAAAACCCAGATTATCTAGATGCGGCTTGTAAGTTATTTTATCTACCTTTTGTTTGTACTCATTCTCGTCATTAGCAAATCTCTGTCGTCTCTTAGATCTGATCTAATCAGTTTGCATTATCGATTCCTCTCGTTAACATGTTAACTATTCATGACCATCTCTATCCGTTTAAATAAATTAATAGTAATGTCCACAACAGTTGCGTAATTTATATTTACCCACTACAGGTTTCTTGTGGAACTTAGGTCCTCTTCTCCCAAATTGAGCCAACGCTGGTGCTGGAGCCAGGGCTTTATGCTAAAGAAACTCAGAGGGTGCACTGCAAATGCTCCATGATAGCAAAGATCGTATAGCCTAGAAGAAGATGGAGTGTCATACTAAAATCAAATTTAATACAAGACCCTACAAGTAAATGAAATTATAATGTGCTAGTGGTTTCTTTTTCACTTCTTCCACTAGTGGACAAAAAATTGAAGTGAAGAGAATATCAATAACACCTTATTTCTTATTTGATAATAATAACTATGTTTATAGTATACAATTTGACTTTTCTAAGTGCTTATTTTGTAAGCCTAAAGAAATAAAGTTATTGATTCTGATTCTGATTGGCTAGACCAGAGAAATAAAAAAAGAAAGGCGTTAAATATACGACCTGAATTTTCACTCATTACGTACTTTTATCTTAATAATCGACCCCATGTTTTACACGACTAAGGGCATGTCGTGACACACTCATAAATTTAATATAAGATGACAGTTTTACAAAACTCGCCCCAGATCCGTGGCAAGATAAAAATGTGCAAGTTTGTTTTGCACTATAGTATCTGCACAGAATCACTGGTTGCGTAACCCTGAAAGTCCTTACATGGAGCACTCGGTCCGGTCGGGTGGACCTTCGGTAAGTGGGTCGGCTTTAATGCCATCTGGTCATACAGGACCGGGTACGATGTAACTACTAGGTGCCGTAATCGTTCTGGCAATAACGGTACTCGAGAATGCAGACGCAGTGTGAAAGAGGACCATTGTCCATCAATTAAAATTTTCTGCTTTAAGATCCTCATTAATTTTCGAGTTTTTTCTCTCATCGTTGATAGTTGATTGAGTCTTAATTTTATCCATTTGTTCATCGATCTTCCAATTAATATTTTGCGTTCTCAATCCGTCAAATCCGTCACGTTTGCGTTTACAGACATCATTATTTGCTACCAGCTTATAACTTCTCTTCCTTCTGTCACACACACATCTAAACAAACGCATTAAGTATAAAAAAACTTAATCAGATGATGAATAATCAGCATCATCATTATCCTACATTCGTCAACTGCTAGACATAAGCCTCTCCTTATGAGCGCCATAGCGCCCTGTCTTCAGCTTGCTGCATCCAGCATTATTTCGCAGATATCATAAATTACACAATAAAGAACATAGAGTACAGGACTTATATCGACGTCACTTGTTATTGTAGTGGATTGTCATGAATCATGATAGATATTCCTCTTGAATGCTAGGTAGATCCAGGGCTGTCTTGTCACTAGTCACTATCAGCCGCGACCTCCAAACAACTTCCTGTTTATAATTTCTATTGTCTCCGGTGAATGTGTGAAGACATGGCGTCACCTGGCTTCAGGTAGTAAGTACTATTCTACTTGAGACGTGCTCGACTGTTTCCCAAGCATTGTCTTGGGCACGCGTAGTACATCCTTATTGCATATTAGTGCATTCTATTATCGATGAGCTGTCACTGTTTTGCTGTTTTCGAAACGTTTATCACGCAATTTTAGAGAAACTTTTGTCATAGGATAAGTGTATACTTCTAGTTTTAAAATAACCTCATTTTATAACGCGCCTTGTACATCTTATATGTTTTGGAAATATCTGATTTTCATTCTTTTGTTTCAGGTAAGTAAAATCTCCAGCTCCGTTTATAAATGTAAAGAACTCGAAATGCCTTAAATTAGTAAGAAAAACCATTTACTACCCCTAGAACCTAATAGAAAGAAGACACCTATACTCCGATTAAGAATCCAAGATATTTTATGTCAACAAAGACATTTATGAATAAAACTTCACAAAAACTGATAACAATAACAGAAAAGAACAAGGTAACAGCGAAGTCATCATCACTAAAAACTAAAACACAAACTGCAGCGACGCATAACATGTGCAGCAAATTTTTTTTTAATTCGAAAACGAAGGGGAGATCAATTAAATGATGGGTTGAAACCTTTCTCAAAAACAAAAATTGTTTCGAGCTTCTGTGCTTTGCTTCGATGATACCAATGTCGTTAAGTATTTTCCACCAATATTCCTCGGGTTTTGTAATCCCTTCGTATACAAAAATTATCCAGATTATTGAATCGGAGTATAGAAGAAACTAACGACATGCAGTCGTTCTGTTTCGTTACATTACAATATATCTCAAGTTTGTACGGATATGGTATTTTATTTTTATTTTATTTATTTAACACACAAAACACATTACAATGCAACAAGGAAATGCTAACAAACAAAGAAGTACAAAGGGCGGCCTTATCGTTTTAAGCGATCTCTTCCAGACAACCTTGGGGTGGACTGGACATAAAAGAACAATATAGACGGTGGTGTTTAAGTTTAACGAATTATAAATATAATATAATGATACCTACACAACGTAATATATACCTACTTAATACATATACGTAAACTTACATACACATAAAATAAAGTTGTTTGAATAGTTACAAGGATAAATAATGTTGATGAAGCAGTTTTTAGAAAATAGGAAGTGATTTCGCACGTGTGATATCTAGAGGAAGAGCATTCCATAGACGGATGGCTTGTACAGTAAAAGATTTTTCGTAAAATTTAGTAGAGTGAGCAGGAACTTCTAAGACGAGGGTTTCGGAGGAACGCAAAGAGAGAGAGTGAGAGTCGGAGAGGAATTTAAAGCGCTCCTTGAGATAAGATGGGCTGGGAG
This sequence comes from Eupithecia insigniata, assembly GCA_947859395.1. NCBI lineage: Eukaryota > Metazoa > Arthropoda > Insecta > Lepidoptera > Geometridae > Eupithecia > Eupithecia insigniata. The sequence goes on along the minus strand of OX401999.1, from coordinate 1,474,335 downwards.
GATAGAACAAGATACTGTACAAGAGAGATAGTATGTGAGTATTCCTGCGAAGTCGGATGGGTAACCACTTGAGCTTAGCGCGATACTCGGATACATGGTCATATTTGCGAAGGCCAAATATGAACCGGATACTAAAATGATAGATAACACAAAGAAATTATTATAATCTACATTGCAACATAAACATATGTATGTGTGTACAGCTAAGCTTAATAATAATCACACTAAATGGACTAACAATAAAATCAAGTATGTAACAAACACTGGTGATGAAATAAAACTACACAGCTAATTCAACAGCAAGACAATATCTACACAGACATGCATGGAGCTGAGGTATACCGGCAGAACTCTATTTTATTCCCTCACAAGGTAGAGTACTCCAGCGTGGAGGATCAGCGATATGAGGAACATTGAAATGGAGGATACCTTTAAGTTCTCTAATGAAATGGTTAATACTAGGAATAAAAATGTCAAGTTCAATATGTTTAATGGATAGTTCATTGTAACGACGAGCCATTCTAGTAAGTGGATTGTAATAAGAAATATTATTCTTGTAAGTGCGTAACGCGAATAAATTGCTCTTATTTGACCTTCTTGCGCTAAATCTTGTATTAATGCAAAATTGAGATAGTAGGTCCGGGGAATCTGTCATAGAATGAATTATTTTGTATAAGTATATAAGATCAAAGTATGCAGGACGGGTTTCAAGTGAAGTTACATTAAATAATTTTAGCCTCTTTTCGTACGTTAAATCAGATCGACCTGGTCGATGACGATAATTCAACATTCTAAGGCATTTCTTCTGAACTCTTTCAACAGCAATAATATGGACATTGTAGTACGGTGACCATATAGGACTACCATATTCTAGGACACTTCTTACTAATGCGTTAAAAAGGTATAGGAAACTTTGTGGCTTGCGAAAACCTTTTGTAGATCTTAGAATGAATCCTAACAGTTGGTTGGCCTTAGATTTTATGTGTTGAACGTGCTCGCGTCGTTTCTGGTCAAAAAATATCCCCAAGTCTCTAGCCACTTTAGACCTATTTAGTGTATGACCGTTCATGTAATAATTGTTTGTTATTTTATGGATCTTATTTGTGAATGTAATTATAAAACACTTATCAATGTTTAAGGACATTTGATTGTCACTACACCACTCCGCTACTGTATCTATATCTTTTTGGAGAGTTTGACAGTCGTCAACATTAGAAATGGCTTTATAAATTTTGAGATCGTCTGCATACAAAAGACAATCGCAAGACAGACGCTGAATCAGGTCGTTGATAAACATTACGAAAAGCAGTGGGCCTAAATGGGAACCTTGTGGAACCCCGGAAGTAACGAAAACGGGTGCATAAACGAACCCTTTCAAAGCCACTAGCTGACTTCTTTTGTCCAAATATGAGCATATCCACCGGTACAGCCCAATATTGCAGGAGCTTACGACACAGCAGTTTGTGATTAACCCTGTCAAATGCTTTAGAAAAATCAGTGTAGATTGAGTCAACTTGACCGCCTGTTGCAAATACCTGACATAAATCATTTTTATAAACCAACAAGTAACTGACAGTGGACCTAGTTTTAACAAAGCCATGTTGTTTATCGGAAATAATTGGTCTGAAGTGACTATATAAACGATCGTACACCACGGACTCAAATAATAAGGCGAAGCAGGACAGAATACTTATTGGACGCTAATTTCTGCAACTAGACCTGTCTCCAGATTAAAAAATGGGAATGATATGTGCCGTCTTCCATTGTTTTGGAAATACACCCAAGTAGATGGATTTATTAAATATAATGCACAAAGGAACAGATAGTTCTTGGGCGCAGATCTTAATAAAAGATGGTGGAAGAAGGACTGGACCTTTGTTTTAATCTAATTTCTTAATTTTAAAGTAAATGTCTTTCTCCATTATTAAAACCTGTGACAATGAGCTAGTAGAGTAGTCTGCAGCAGTGCCAATGTCAGAATCAGGACCAAGGTTGGTGTTATTTGTAAACACACAGACAGAACTAAAGTATTGTGAGAATAACTCACAAATTCCCTGCCCACTGGAAGAAGATGAATTACCACAGGTCATTGTCTGGGGGATAGAGGACTGACCCTTTCGGCTATTAACAAACCGCCAGAATGATTTAATATTGCTATGCATTGAGGCTTCAGTAGACGAAACAAAATCAGTATAACATTCATCTGCAAGAACTTTGCATCTATGACGCAGTAAAGAAAAAGTGTCATAATCACGAGGGTTGTCGAATTTCTTGTAGAGTTTGTGGAATTTGTTCTTTTCCTCTATACATCTAATTAAAGGTTTGCTGTACCAGATAGGATAGGTAGAAGCTTTAAGAGTAGATAATGGAGTATGTCGATTAATAATAAAGAATAGGTTTTCATAGAAAACGTCAGTAATGCTGTCAACATCGGTAGAGGAAGAGGAAAGAAGTTGATGCCAATTTAAGGACGATAATTTTATCAAAATCACATTTAGAAAAATTTAATTGTTTTTTGTTACACCGTTTTAGTCCAGCAGATAATTTAAATAAAGGAATATCAATACAAATTGCAGGATGTGGTTTATCCAGTCGGCAAAGTGCTGGAGTTTCGGTAACTAAGATGTTATCAAGACTGGAAAGGACCAGATCCAATAAACGACCTCTAGTATTTTTAACATTGTTACGCTGTTTCAAGTTACAAAGATTTATCACTTCATTTAATAGATTAAGTTTTTTGCTGGCTGAGTTTGGGGCTGCAACAGGGAGGTCAGATGAAGGAGCAAGGCCTAAACCGCCGCATACATAATCAGGTGTATTAAAATCGCCTATCAGCAAGTAGTCATCGTCAGGAAAGTCATTCAGCATTAATTTTTGGCAGTGAGTATAAAAATATTCGAACTTTTCAGAGCTTAAGCCGGGTGGTAGATAGCAAACACAAATATTAAGGCGGGGTAAGTGTTGCTTTTCAGGAATAATAGACACCCAGATATCCTCCATTTCACTATCCCATAATGTCTGACGAATAACATGATATTTACGCAGAATAGCTAATAGGACGCCACCTCCCTCTTCCTTAAGGGAGCTGGAGGTTTCACGATCTCTTCTAAATAGATTGTAACGCGCATCAACCACTTTGCCATCAAAAATACTTCTGTTTAGATTCGTTTCCGTGAGACATACGATATCGAAGTTAGAATTTAACAAGTTTAAATTGAACTCCAACAATTTACTACGTATTCTATTTACGTTTTGATAATAAACTACGACCATAATTAGAATACAGACTATTACCTAAATTATATAAAACAAGATATACCTATAGATATTAGATAGGTATAAAAGGACAGGACCATAATATTATTTTTACGGCCTTTCAATATACGTCGTTAAATATTTTAATACCTTTATACATTTTATGGAAAGCACGTACCGAAATGTAACATTTTTATCACCTGAGAGTTCAATTGCGTCTTACTAGAAACCGGTCTCCGTACCGTTGACCGTGGCGTTTGGTATATGGGTCGCAGGTTTCACATCGGTAGCTCTGCTTTCCTGTATTTTATAGCCCTTTATATCATTACCATGCCTTTCTCTCTCTTTCCCTCGTTTTATTCTCTTACAATTTTCTTTATTTCTACCGTAATAGAATCCTCATTCACCCCAGTGACTCGAAATGTAGGCAAATTCATTGCGTATATTTAAATTTGAGCTTGTTGTCGAGATGCTATTAAAATTCAAGATATTCAATTCGTATTTGCGTTTTGCTTTTGCTCCTCTTGTCTTTCTTACCTTTATCTTCCAAGCAATATTTTTGATAAAGCTTTGTCCACTGATCGCAAGCTCGAACTTTCGAAACAACTCAAGAGGTCAAAGGCTGTCACTGCGTTCTTTTTTACCGCAGCAGCCTTTGTTTATCGTTTTTCTGGTCGTGCCGTGATTCCCTTTGTTGTTGATAGTACTTATAATAACTGTACTTAACTTATGTACGTAGACGCCTTTGAATATGTACTAATTGTGTGATTTAAAAAAAATATATAATCGTTTTCTATATTCCAGCATAGACAGGAAGATATCGCAATGTCCTTTTTTTTTGGAAAGTGTAATAGCGATGTACAATGTTCATTGTTTGTGACATCATTTCGTTTTAATTTGCTATTAAGAACGGAACGGATAGCCTTATTCTCCATACAAACGTACTTTCCGCTTCATTTGGAAACGATGTCCCCGATCTTATTGAAATTTTCCATACGTATTCGGATGAAAAATACCTAGCCATGTTTGCAGCGGTTTAGTTTTTGAAAAACATAATGATATTTAAATGAGAGCGAAACCAATTTTGACCACCAAATCGAGTCATGTTCAAGCGATTTTTTATGCATGATAGACACCTTTATTCGAAAATGAATATATTTAGGATGTTTGCAGCGACAGGCTGCAAACATCCTAAATATATTCATCATTATAAATAATCAAAAATATTTTTTATATCACTCGTTTACTTAAAATGAATCGGAATGTACTAAAAAATATCAAAAAATGGTCCCAACACCAAGCACACGCACACAGGCACATGACAGCTTCGTATTAGATGGTTAGACGCGCTTTCTCACTCATAGCGCGCCCCTTTTCATTCTACGTTAAACAACAACAAATCCGCATGGGAAAATCCGTTTTTGTTTGGGAGAGGTTCGTAGCCTTCTTAAGTATTATCTTTGTATTATACACCTATTATTGATATTATTTTAAGCTAAAATATTTAGCTGGTAGTTAAACGATGTTATTGCCACAGCTGGTGTTCAAATACCATATTCTACAATCGGTCCCACCCATTCTGAATCGCTATGTCCACACTGAAATCCTCGCTTAAAATAAACCTTAATTTTATGAGGATAAAGATCATGGATCAAACCTGAACTAAGTGGAATTGTGGCAACACAAGGTGCGTCAAGGACATGCTTAGCGTTTTGGCTGTATCTACTTTTTTGTTTAGTTTGTGGCTTAATTTAGGGCTGCTGGCTCGCTAGACTGATGTTTATTAAATCGTAATTGTTTCGTGGGCCACGAATTGCCTTGAGTTAATGATATTTTATGGTCTATCAAACCTGATAAATAAAAGAACAATAAACTCCGAATCAGACATTGTATGAATTCTTCTATCTATTGTAATAATCGTCTTGGCGTCACAAGTTGGCAACCCTATTGTTCCCCAAAAGCCTCATTGGCCGCGGTGTCCTCAGCGGGCGAAGGTCGGCGCACGCGCACGTTCTTTGAATTTCGAATGACATTATGGCAGTTTAGGTACCGGATGTGGAACATGGCGCGAATAATTTGTCTAATTCGATTTTAGAATGGTTAAGTGCCTTGTCTTGTAGTTTGGTGCTTGGACATGGTCCATAATGTTTTGTTGGTCTCGACTAGAATAATGAACACTGTTTAGCTTCTGTCTCTTTCCCTCTGCTGAACTGAACATTTAACTTTTTTGGGACGGTTAACGGACTATTCAATTGCCTTAGTTACGAATATGAATCTACAAACCTTCAACCTTCCCTCTTGAATCCCGCGAATCGGCAGAAGTTTCTAGATCTAGAACCCTAGAGACTAGAGCATTGCAAAAGATGCAAAATAACGTTAAGATTCGTTATGTTTTGAATGTTGAACAAAAACACAGTAATTCATTGAGCTCTCCGCTGACCTCTGTTGGTGATGTCATCGTGTGGAATTCCTTATCGAACAACTGGAATTATAATTGATTTGATAAGTTGTAAGGCCTCACTCGGCGGCTGTTGTTGATAGCATGGTTGAGAAAACGATATTTTCTTTATTTTTGAGTTAATAATAATAAAGTGAGGAGCCTGGAGTCAAATCTCAGTTGAATCAAAAGACTGAACCTTTTGCAAACGAGTCTTGATTATATGATTTTAAATAAATATTATAATAACTCAAACGATGTCCATTTTGAAGGAAATAACACGATCTATGAAGACATTTACAGGTCAACGACTGCAGATTGGATTGTTTACCAAAGCACTAATTGATATTTTGTTGTAAAGCAGTATTCGAATTGGGACATGATAAGGAAAATTGTTCATACATACATTGGTCTGTATGTTACAGACTAGTTTTCTCTGACCTATGTTTATTTCAACTACATACATTGGATACGGAGATCTTGTCCGTCTTTCATAAGTAGCCACTACCAGATTGAGATCAGATTATCCCACTTCTGAATGTGACTGAAAAATTTCTTGCACAACTTTTTTTAGGAATTTGTTAGCAAGATAGGCTTCTGGTAATTTTTGGTGGTATAAGTACGTAGATCTTCGCCCACTCTCAGCCAAATATTTGCAAGTCCCCGAATATTATCGTAACGAATTAGTTATCTAAATATTTGCACCAATATCCGACCCGCCATTGCCGACGGGGCCGTTCATTTAGTTCAACGTCCTACACGAAATGTGCGAATGTCATTGTATTGCCAGTCATTTGAATAACAGGATAATTGCAATGCTCCAACGTGGAGATTACTGTTTACGACCTTTTTAGACTACAAAAATTCAACAATAATGCATTGCCTATTAAATGAACTTGAAATAAATATATTTCTTGTTCTACAAAATTTATTTGCTTGCAATTTTATGCAAATTTTTCTTTTCCTAATGTTATTTACATATAACAATTTGATTTCTCGATAGAAAATACAAAACGCTACGGTCCTTTTGAGCCCTTTCTTCATCTTCTCGTAGTCTCCCGCAATCAGTCTAATAACTCTATTGGATGGAATCATTATAAGGAGTTGTCATATAGAGCTGTTATTTAGTATCCTACTCCTACATATATTATAAACACTATTTATCCCGATAAAACGCGGGCGAAGGCGCGGGCAGCAGCTAGTTCAGCATAATCCATTAATTTATATATTATACTTTGCATAATTTCCTAATTAAGGTTTCTTTGCTCTCCACACTAGGTTCTCACGTACTACTCGTGCGTTACGTGACAATGCTGGGTGTGTGTCATGTCACTTGGCGTTTTTGTCATAGATCCGACACTATTATGTAAGAAAGGAAGCGGAATTCTAACAAACTTCTTGCATAGTTAACGTCATGGGAAATTAAAACAGCGTGTGTCATTCTCAACTTAACTATAGCTACATCTGATGTGTATAATCAGAAAACATTGAAATCGTTTGAGGATTCTGGTTTGGTCAATACGTCCAGCTGGTCAATTCCAAAGTATTAAAAGTTCAAAAGTATTTGTGAGTGTATCGCTCATACTATCTTCGTAGCTCAGTGGTAATTTTTTAAGGTTTTTTACCCAAGGGGTGAAACGGGACCCAATTACTAAGCCTCCACCGTCTGTACGTCTGACCTTCAGCGAGCTATCTCACTAACCGTAAAAGGTAGATAGTTAAAATTTTCACAGAAAGTATATTTTTCTTGGGGATATCACGGTCAGTACTTGGATGGGTGACCGTATCACATTGGGTTTTTGCTTTCTTTACATAAAAAAAACCGTATTTAGGGTTCCTTTTGCGAAATAGTTATGTACGTTACTATAGATTTCTCCGTGGACGAGTCAACTCGCACTTGGCGGGTTTTATTTCATTTCTATTCGAAAATAGTATTAATGATATACTTGCGAATAAATCTAAATCGACCAACTGATCACCACGAACGTCAATAACAACAAAAGAAACCAGGAAAAGTTACGGTGCAATCATAATCTATTGCTTGAGAACGGATGATAAACAGGTCTTATGATTATAGTACCTAGCACTCTGTAACAAGATATTACTCATCTCTCACCTATACTCTCTAAATCTCACTCAGACCACACAAGTATCAAAAGAAACAGGAAATCGCAACTCGCACCTCTATTCTCCACAAAATCATCGTTTGAATGAGCTGTAACATACCAGCTCGTCAATTCAGATGCATTCGTGAGTGCATCACGCATTTCATTTTATTTATTGCATTCACGAACAAGATGTTAAAATTTTTAGGTAGAATCAACATGAGCTCTGTAAGGGCGTTGCAAGATTCTGAGTTAGAATTCTTAGTTATAAAAATAAATGATTTACGTTATTCATTTACTTCTCTTTCGCCGCGCATTGGCTGCATTGTGAATAAGTACAAATAAAAAACGAACGAACGAAGAAAATATAATGCATGATACATTCGCTAATGCATCTGCATTGACCAGCAGCATCGATTGTTCATAAACGCTCAAAATTCCCCACAATACTTTCTCAAGCATTGATTGCATTGATCATAGGAACCATAAGACAATAGCAACGCCATGACCCCGATCCTTGCGGCCACGCGGTCGGTCTCTTACAATTATAGTGCTGCATTATGTACCAGTCCCACTGCCATTGTGGTCGGTCATGTTTTGTAATCTAGATGTCGATGTAATTACCGCATCAGTCACGTGGCTTGGAACTGTATAGCCCTTGGTGAGGCTTTGTTTTCCATAATTATGAATAGTCCTCATAATGGGACCAGATATCAAAAAAAATCTACAAGTCAAACTAGTCAGTGTGGGCTATTCGGATTTTACAGGCTATGTGTTTTGCCTTTGTCCTGCTGAAAGGATAACTTGAACCTGGTTTGAATAATAATTGATTTCTGTTTTCACGCAGTCTGAAAGTCATGGAAACTTTTGAAGGTTTCACCCTATCCATAGCTTTACTTATATCTATGTCAATCACCATCTTTCAAGAATGAAATATGGTCTATGGTGTGTTTTATTTAATAGATTCAGCTTGTCTGGTGAATCTGGCAAAATGCCTGGTGTCTCGACAACATCTATTCCCTTCCCCTCAAGTAAGTATGGCTATTTGCTTGATCATAAACTGTTATGGCTTGTAAATGAGCTGTACTTACTTGTTTAATATTTAACGTATGAAAATTGCTATCATAGTTTATTGATCGAGCAATTAGTTGATCCAATATTATTACTCTGTTTCTCATTTCCATGATCACGGGCCATATAGTGACCCGGTCCTTTGGGAGGCATGCGTGGACCCGAAGCCAACAGCACAACAGAGGCCCTTTAAGAGAATTAATGTAAAGGCGAGAGCTACACATAGCGGGTATCATCCTTGGATGCACAATATGATACACCCGAATATGATATCCGCCAGGAGTAGAGACTATTGCAAAGGAAAATGAAAATAACAAAAAAAGCCATGTTACTGTGGTGAATGGATGGACTGGGTAATTGGGCTATGGGGGAAACTATGGACGCCTGCCATAAACATACTCTCAATACTGTTACAAGCGGCAGACGGTGGCTTGCCGACTGGTGGATGGGTTCCTCAAAATGTTGGCGTAAATGCCGGTAAAGGAACAACATCAACGACTAAGGTGCAAACGACTAAGGGGTGTCGAGAGGCGCGGCCCCGATTTCACCATCACGAAGACACGTGAGCGGGTTTCCTCGTTATAACGCCATTAGACACTTCCACTCCCGAGTCTACATCCTAAGATGCTTCCCTTGCGACTCCACTCAGACCGGCCAATGAAGGCAAGCAAGAGGTGGGGATCTGTTTCTCTTGGGATACCACTCCGCAAGCGGAGACGAGAACCAGGAACTTCCCCGTGAGCACTCGGTATACCCGTGGTATCGCTACTCACCAACAGCTCGCCACAAGCTGCCCTGCAGGTCTATTATTACTATTATTATGACCATTGTTGTATGTACATATGTATATGCTTAAATAGACGCCAAAAATCTGGTTTGCTTTTGACTTTGAAGTGTCTGACAGCGATGTAATATGACTGCAAAGTGCAATGTTTCTTCAACGGAAACAGGTCTTGCTCTTATTCCCTGGTCACGTGTGTTTACAAACTACACAATCTCAGATGTTTCAGTTCCGGGCGTGTTATGTTCCGCCTTGTAGGACAGGACAGGACCTTGCGTCTCAAGTTGTTAAGTAAAACGTATTACTTACAACTACATGCCCTTCGCAAGTTCATTCCTTTATTTGAATAAAGTCAGATTCCTTTTGCTGTTTGATTCCTTTGAACTGGTCCTGTTCTAAGAACATACGAAACATTGTTAGATTTTTTAAACGAATCACGTCCGTATTCACTTTTAACACATGAAGCATCGTCAGCGTAGCATGGAAACAAAAGACTAACCTCTACGTGAGTCACCGTAACGGTCGCTTCTACTATCTGTCCGGTTTTGTGCGACTAACATGTGCTAAATGTCGTCTGGTGAATCATTAAGATCGTTGGCTTTTCAAATTTTATCGACTCTATGCAGATTCTCTTAAATTTGTAAACTGCTTTACACCAAAAGATTTCCCCGTGAGCACTCGGTATACCCGTGGTATCGCTACTCACCAACAGCTCGCCACAAGCTGCCCTGCAGGTCTATTATTACTATTATTATGACCATTGTTGTATGTACATATGTATATGCTTAAATAGACGCCAAAAATCTGGTTTGCTGGGCGTGTTATGTTCCGCCTTGTAGGACAGGACAGGACCTTGCGTCTCAAGTTGTTAAGTAAAACGTATTACTTACAACTACATGCCCTTCGCAAGTTCATTCCTTTATTTGAATAAAGTCAGATTCCTTTTGCTGTTTGATTCCTTTGAACTGGTCCTGTTCTAAGAACATACGAAACATTGTTAGATTTTTTAAACGAATCACGTCCGTATTCACTTTTAACACATGAAGCATCGTCAGCGTAGCATGGAAACAAAAGACTAACCTCTACGTGAGTCACCGTAACGGTCGCTTCTACTATCTGTCCGGTTTTGTGCGACTAACATGTGCTAAATGTCGTCTGGTGAATCATTAAGATCGTTGGCTTTTCAAATTTTATCGACTCTATGCAGATTCTCTTAAATTTGTAAACTGCTTTACACCAAAAGAACTGCGTGTCCACGATACATAAAATTAAATGAAGCCATTGTGATGCTAATATTATTTACGATAAAAACAGCTCTGCCCAAAAAAGGCAGTTTGCATCGTTGTGTTAATTTAACGCTGGAGTTCTGACTGAGCAATAACAAACGTTAAGGTCAACGCTCTGATCATTCAAATTGCATTTCCTTTAACTGAAATTTGCACTATTGTTTATCTCAGAGTTTAGCTTTGTAGCATTATCTATAAGTAGGTATTTGTATAAGTTCAATTCAAACTTTAATAAAATAGAAATTATTTTATAAAAGTCAACGAAAGAGCTAAAAATATTCTGACAGGAGCAGCTGATGTCCAAAATTAAACAACAATGGTACCTTGAATAACCTACTTTAAAAAAAAATATCTGCGACAATCATCAAAAGATTCAGCAATCGATAGCAAATCACTGAAAGCATTACTTAACGCCTCGTAAACCGTTGATTTCATTGTTCTTGGCAGCTCTGCTGTTCCGCAGGTCGAGTGGAGCCGCTTTGTGGTCAACGTACTTGGAGTCAGCCAAAACAATGAGCTATTTACAACGTGTAAAAAGTCCGTGCTAAATATGGAGCAGATGAGAAATCAAAGGGAAGAGGCGGAGAAGGAAATGTATTCAAGTAAAATATATAATAACCTGAAAATAAACCCTCAGCTACTATTGCGGCTGAAGACATCCTTATATGTATAATAAGTTTGCCTGGAAGAAATCGCTTCTAAGCAATAAGGCCGAAGATTGTACTTGTTTTATGTTAATGTCTATTTGTTTTATTTACATTTGTGGTGTACAATAAAGAGTTTTGTAATTGTATAATCAAATGCACCAGTGGACTGGCCAATATCATGAAAATGAATTCAAAATAACCTTCATGAAGTAGCTCTATAAATGATGTCGGATATCGCTCACATCAAATTAGAATAGAAACGTTTAGCCATGAGTAATTTGTTATTGATATATTTTTATGGAACAATGACGAATCGTACTTCAAACTTGGTAAGCTATAATTAGGTCATTGCCGGGTTCTGAATAAAGAACAAGACTTCGATCGTTACTATTCAGAACAACAATGTTTGACTTGAAATTTTCCTTCTCAAAAGTATTTCAATAGTAAAGAACACACCTGAATTGTTTTTACTTTACTTTTCCCAAGGTTTGAGTAAGGCTTTGCGGTGAGTCAAGCCGAAGGATCTTATGTTGACCCAAATGATACGCGGATACCTGATAAATGAATCATACAACTTTCTGAGTCGCGCCTCGCTGATAATAATGCTGTGCACACAATATTACATAGCTGATTGCTAAACTAAATACCTAACAATCAATAAAGTAGGAGCGCCTTAGTTAAAGTAATAGAGAAAGCATTTTTGGAGGGATATGGTGACCTTTGTATGATTCTGTTTAATTGTCCAAACGAAAACCTACATAGCTAGTAGAAGCCAATAACTGCAACGTAAACAAACGCGACGTCAAACAAAAAAATGCTTGTTTCTATTTAACAAGCTACTATGCAAGATTGTAGCCTTCAGTTTGCAACTGTGTCAATTTGCAACAAATCACAGATGCATTTATCTAGGTATTACTGGGTCAAATGCCGTTTGACATTCTTGCTAACTCATTGCAGCTACGCTACTTGTGTGGTCTATTACCAAGCAGTTCGTTTTATGGTTGATTTTTTATGTGACGACCTTTAGAATAACAATATCGTCATTGGAGCTATGCGTATTGACGAAAATTGTGTTAGTACCGTTGTAACAGATTTTCTGATTCAACGTTTGTTGACCTTTTGTCGGACAGTCATGCTCATGATGAAAGATTCTCTCTCAAACTCTATAACTACTTAATTTTAAATAAACTGCTGCTCTCTACTGTAATTTGAGCGCAGATGTTTGTGCTTTCCTTGTCCGCCAATCTGAAATGCAATTTATCGATGAGTAGAGTTAAAACCGAGAATTTCTCTCCGATCCTGAATGATTCACGCAGGCAGTTGCTAAAACTACGGCTTGCGAGAATGACGAATCAACATCGTACGATGGATCTGCGTGTTTCGGAGAAAAAACTGTTTTATAGACTATATGACGTATTTTGTGGTTTTAGTACGTAATCTGGTCCCAACAAGGGCTTGCTGTTCTAATTTGACAACAGTTTCTAAGTAAGCCATGTGGGAACAATATTGCACGTCATCTGATCGAACCTGAACTAGAGTCATACATAATTAATCAAAGGTACCAGATTCCCAAATACTGAAGAGACGGCATGATTCGGTTTCCTTTTCATACTGTTATATTTAGCTAAGATCAATCAATGTCAGACACTAAACAAACTCACAAAACCGCGAATAATTTTGATATCTTACATAGCGCGTCAACCGACACTGATGATGGCAATTTTGACAATAGTCCCATTTCTTCAGATCGCAGAAGGAAACTGGTCAGACTACCTAAGACACCCGAAATTTTATTCCAAATAGTAATCTCACAAAATCAACAACTGGCAATGCCAGTATTGCCGGTTGTCAATTCCTCGGTAAATGGCGAGTTCTCGAATCCAAGACTGGACTTAGCGCCGATGAAAACCTACAATTCCCACAGACCTTTCTCAGTTGCCCGTACAGGATAAAGCACCGGAGTTGCAAGGGTACGCCCGCACGACCGGTTCCGCGTCGGACCGGAAAATTGGCACGCGACAACTTGACGCCGACGACCGACACTGCACTGTCTAATTGTGTTAGACGGCTGGAGGATTGGATAGATAGGTGGATGTCTGGAATATATTTGAAGCTTACTCAGACAAGATAGACAGAGGTGGATACAGTTTTAAATGGTTACCATGTGGAACATCCGCGATGACTTTCGGTGATTGTCAAAGGTCAATTTATATCACTGAAAGTTTTCATGGCCTTAGTCTATATACGTACAGAATGTGTTTAATTTGACATGCCTTCAATCATTATGTGAATCTTATACGGCACTGCAATGAAGTGAGCGACATCTTTTCTATATTATGTAGTTTATTAACGAGCTGCCTTGTTATACACGCAGTTTTAAATTCATAAATTCTTGATTCATCATTGTATCGTACTTATATCTTATTTAATTCCTCCCGTTCTAGTCGGCTCGCTATTTCAATACAACAATTACGTGAAATATCCAATTTATTCTTCTCCGGCCCACCGCAAACTGCAATTCAATATTCACTGCGATAACGTTTTTATGGCATTTTTCCTAGCAGTTTCCAACTGTTTCCTTCCGAGACAACAAAGCTGCATCGACAGGTGGCAAGCGGGAGTTTCCTTACTAACTGTTACCGTAGCCTGTTCGGTCCCCTTCTCCAGACAGGTGCAACGTCCCCCAAACCCGTCCGTTTCGATCCTGACATCGACTTGGAGGTTGTTGCTTTGAAAAAGTGTAAACAAGTTTTTTGTACGCAACAGTCCTTATGGTCTTATTTATAGGTTCGGTCGTGGTCACTCCTACTTTTAAGTGTCCGGTTGCGTATTGACACATTGTAGGAAGTATTCATTTCCCTGAGTGCTTTGAAGCTTCTCATAATAAATTGCACTACCTATTGCTTGGGTGTGGTTTTTAACAGTTACGAATGCAGATAATTTTGTTGTATTACCTTGAAATACGACCATTTACATGACATGTTGTCTTTCTTACTAACTAAACCTTACCAATTTGACTGATTCATGAACTTATTTTTATTACTCCGGTTCTAACCGGATACATCAGCAGTTTTAAAGATGCACGGCCCACGATAAATTTGGCCCTGCCTCAAGGTCCCGCTACGTTTACAAGCCCCTACGAAAGATCGCTGTAAATCCACAAGATTAGAAACATAGATCATGGATGACGCAATCATGTGGAACATCCAATGTTGATGTCATTCGTATGTGTTTTGATAAATGAACGTAAAATTATCAATTTGCTTTTTATTAGAAACCAAAAGACCTTGCTAGGCATACAAGATGCCGCGATTGAGCCCTAATTTCTTACAAAACAAACCTTAAAATACCGATGTCTTATTTTGTGTAAAGGTGTATCATGCCTGCTGCTCACTATCATCATACGCAACCTCACCCAGTGCTAGATAGTTATATAATTGATTTATTGCACTATCAAACCTTATAAGAAAATATGACAAACTAAAAATACTAACTACATAATATATCTAGAGAGGTACAATCGGCGGCGTGAAAAGTTATTTCTTCTAGGTAATCTTTCTGCTAGGTATAGGCCTGTCAAACTGTCTTGCTACTCTACAACAATTCTAAGTATCACACCGTCATAATTGCATATCATCGTTGACGTTTGTTTTACGTTAGAAACACTCAAAATTTCAACCATTGTCATATATAACACAGCATAATCTTTCAAGAGTCTAGCACGATTAATGGGGGTTATTATTAACCGATAGAAGAGTGATTCAGCAACCAATAGAAGGAACACAACTTCCGCAGAATGCAGTCGCTCTGCTATCTTAGCGGATGCGAATGCGATACGTGAAACTAGCCGGTCGATGTTCCACTCAGTGGTCCAAATAGATCCAACCATTGATGTAATATCATCATCATTAGCCGTTTTAAACTACATTTTCCTGATCTGATTCTTAGAAAATTAAGCAAGCAGCAGCTTCCTTCTGAGTATTTTTCAACACCAACACTGCGATCACCAATCCGCCTACCAAGCCTGCTGATTATGGCAAACTCTCAAATACTACATGGGAGACCATCCACTCGATGGACCGACGACATAGTAGCGGTCGCAGGGAGTCGATGGATGGAGGCGGCTCAGAACCGCTATTTGTGGCGTCGTCGTATGGGGGAGGCCTATGTCCAGTAGTCGACGTGTATGGGCTGATATTATGATGATGATGACTGCAACAATTTCTCTGCTTTTAAGTTTTTGATCACTTTTTTACTTGTTTGTTGATGATCGAGTTGATTTTACAGCTAAAAGAATGTTTCTACCATTATCTTGGGCACTTTGATATCATGTGCGTCTATATCCTGCGCAGTTGAACGACCCACACAACGCAACTTGATAAAGAATTTATCAATTAAAAATGTGTGGATAGCTTGTTTGCTTGATAACATGAAAAAGTCAACTGCACTTTTGATAGCAAATACAGACAGCTTGTGTTGTAGGTTCCTTACCTATCAATGGGGTATTCTGACTAGTCGATAATGTCTTATCATACGTGTTATTGTATACTTAGAACTCTATGTAGATGTACTATGACAAACATGTTTTTTGCCCTGGTATTAGTAAGTCACTCAAATCCTGGACATCCGCACTCGTAAAATCGATATCGAAGTTTCTGTTTCGTTTCCGTGCAAACGCTTATGCAAGCGACATATGTATGTGTCGATTTTTCATGAAAACGAAACCGAAACTTCGATTTTTCTTTTCCGAGTGCCTACGAAAAATCGAAGTTTCGGAGTGAGGAAACCTTATATGTAGTGAAAAGCCAAGTAAACCTCCAGATGCCACCGCAGAGTGATATCATAAGACACCCAAAAATACGAACAACGCAATCAATTTCATTATATTGTAGAGAGGGACAGAATCAGTACAATGGATATGATAAATGATCATGTAAACAAATGCTCCGTCAAATATTACTAACTACATCGTATAGTATAAATCACGTTGTCGGTCCGTTTGTTTTGCCGAATCGGTGAGCGCGTGGGTACCATTGTTGTTTTAACTTTAACAGACACATTGTGTGTTTTATGTAGAGGCTTCTTCAAAACGTCTTGTCTAACCCCCATCGTAAACATAAAACGCCAAAAAGGTTTTCTTATATGAAAACCATTATTAGATTCCCACTTTTTAAAACGAAAATCTGTTGTTCTGTCATTGAGATGTTGACTGTGATTTAGGACATGTCAAAATAATAAAAATAAAATAAAATGAGCTTTATTCCATATCACACACATAGCGAAAAAATAAACATTTTAAAATACATTCATAATAAAAAAATAATACGACTAAAATTAGAAACAGAATAATTATTAAATTGATAAGAAATCTTTAAATATTAAGTATGTCAGGTGTCGTCATATCATGTCATGTCGTATCATGAAAAAAATAAAATTATTCGTAATTTATTGGTGATATGGACCGCATTCGGCGGTGTATGCCTCCTCCAAGGGTCTCCCGTATGCTCGGTCTTTTAGCATTTTTAGTGTGAGCAAAGACTTGGACGATCGTGTAAGATAGAGATTGGATCTTTATTTTATGCAAGGCGAGTCTCCGATATGTTTTCTGGTTTATAAGACAAAGCCAACTCCTTTCTGTCCTTGTTTTTTCCTGTAGTAACTTAAATTTCAAATCCTTCTCTTTTAATTTCAGTGATGCTGACGATGTCCCATTTAATTATAGGTAGTGTGTGTTCAAGCTCGATGCTCCTGGTTTCGCCTAGAAGTGAGTGTACATTGAATGTCGCGATGTTGTATGTACTTCATGATCCTTGGAGGGTGGGAGTCTACTGCCCCCGCGGTGACAAGCCGTTCTTGTCAAAATATCGAACGATAAAAATACAATTTGATCACTAAATGAGACAGTACAAAGGTCTAAATGATACGAAAAACGCAACGTTAGCTCTATCAAAACTGTTAAATTACCAAGTATGGGCACGACTTCAAGTCACGTATGTGTGCTCCGTATATGCTCTTCGTATACCAGTAAACTTGTTTGTTGGTTCTGACTCATACTCTGTACATCACTCAAAACTTGCAGCGAAGAAATTTCAACTTTATTACAATTTTGTTGAACATGTTTTGGAATGTGTACGTTGTATGTGGGCGATAGATAAGGATTATCTCCTCACCTTTGAATAATGTCAGCATTAATTATTTAGTTCTTGTTGTTTACCTAAAATAAAGTTGAGTAAAATTTGAAACTTGTTCTGTTAAGGTTACAAAAAAGAGAAATGAAGAGGCTTATGTCTAGCTGTACTGCAACGTTAGATTAGATGCCACAGACAACATTGACGAAATATTTTGGTCGCAGACACCTTTTATTGCATAAGGTCCTCTAATGATCTGTATGATAACCAATCGGACCATTACACCTAACTTGCATTGAGAATTTTAAAACAACATTCCGTATAAGTCCTAGTTTTATGGCATTCATTACATCGTATGAAAGCAATAATACATAGCAGGTAGTTTAAACAGAATTTAAATAGCTATCATGCTATCACACTCCCATCCACACTTATATAAAACTAGTATATTATACAATAAAGCCTTTATATAATGTTCGCCATAGTTGCATACGGCCTCGTACGGCCTTGCCTTACGTTTGCACAGATGCTCATGCTGCTCGTGACTCATGATGAAAGAAGTAATATTCCTCGCTCACTTCAAGAATAATTAGCAAATTTCATTATTGAAATCTAAGTCGAATCCTATTGTCTACTATAACATAACTAATACAATATTTGCATACACATACAACACCTTCTCCTAGGTCCTAAGTTTTACATACATATATGTATTTCCTAAGTTTTAGGATCCTTTTCAAATAACATTAGTTTTGTTTGTACTAAGTATCTTTTACCTATGAGAAGGTTCTATAACTCGTTCCTTAGAGTTTATGCTAATGTTTGACTAGGGCTTTAGGTCCACAGTAGGATTATTTTCGAGTACCTATGGGTCACCGACTACCAAAAGGTCTCATAGCTAGCGTCCTTTTCAACAACTGAGCAATAATATATATATTAGTAGTAGTAGTTAGTATTTCATTAAATTTCGTATATAATAACGTAGGTATAGATAGGTACTGTACCTACTTTGCCCAGCATGCTCAAATCTTAAGTTTCCCTTGCCCTAGTATAGTCAATTTCGACATTGTGGCCCACATAGCGTTCTTTTATTACTGACCTCACGTTCATTAGCGTCGGTTCATCAATCTGTCCATCTGTCATCATTCAATGTAGCCTTGAAATTATTAAAGGGAAACGTGTGCATGTTATTGGAGATAGCTTTATAATACCGAGTACTTACTTTTGTTTTGCTACGAGTACATTAGTGTTTATTAGGTCAATCGGTAGCTCTTTCTGAATATTCAGATGATGATTATTGGCTGTATATCTGTATAAACAAAACAATCAAGAATAACGTCCCTCGGTTTACTTTGTCTTCTCATTCGTTGTGTTTTTGGTAGAACGGTCGTGATCGTCATGATGATTTTTTTTGTATAGGCTGATATTGCTCGTCTAATGACATATCGCCGTCTCTCCCTGTTGGTGGAAATTCTGGAGCATTAATGCAAGGGGGGCGCACGGCTACTGCAGATCCGATCTGGTCGGTCATATGCGATCTATCAATCGGTATTTTAACCTCCACCTTTCCCTGAACGACTAGCCGTTCAATGGAGTCAATGTCAAGTCTCGATACTTGTCTGAATAACTTCAGAATTAGAACTATAATTACAAGGCTCCAGAATCCAGATGGTAGCCTGATTCTTTGCAGCAATATGAAATGAACCTTACTCTCTTAGCATAGGCACGTGAAAGGGCTGTCAATCTGTCATTCTTTGAGTCATCAGTGCGAAATTCACGCGGACATTGTAAGTAACGTAACGCCTTTTCATTGTGGCAGTATGCGTTTCGTTGCATGATGACGATGACGCATCGAATCAAGGGCTTCGTCGGAGGTTGTTGAGTTGTTGACAATGGAGGCCCAGCCCGCATATGGGAGAAACAATGACCTTTGGGATTATAGTCGGAAAATATTATACACCTGATGATTGGTGCAAGTGGCACCAATTGGTCTTTTAATGTCTTTCGTAATTGTTAAAATGTTGTGTTCGTAAAATCTTACAATCACTAAGTTTCGCTACAATTGCTAAAAAGCTATAAATCTTGTCTGTCTAATAATATGTCATGTGCCTGCAATATTTAATAACGTTTTCTGTTATTTATTCGTCTTTGAACCGTAATGTATTAGTTGATTCCGTAAAAGGAGACGAATTGATACGACCAAATAAGGGGGACCTCTCGTGGAAACTGTGTCGCCTTAGTTTTTGTGCCTTTCACAACTGGTTGAGCAGTTGCGGCTATTGCAACATGATACAAACTGCCACATTGATTTTGATCTACTTTTATTTTTATAAGGATACTACATACTTATCTTCTTAGTTAGACCTATCATTTGTAACACGGCTTTCACGCCAGAGGATGTATAGCCTAAAACTCTTTCACCTGTCTCTAGTCTGTCCCTAAGTCACTGCTGAAAAAAATCCCGTAAGAAAGGAGATACCAAATTGTTATGACTTACAAGACATCAAAAAGGTCTGTAAGGGCAATGACCCAGAGTTAATCGCAATTTTTGTTGCAAAAGATCTGCACAAATATCTGGCTGTTACTTTTGACCGTCTTGACTGCAGCCGTTTACTGAAAGATACCTACGATATCCTTACAAAAGGAATTACGATGTCTGTAATTTGTGTTTTCTATGTGATTCTTTGTTGTCTGGAAATAAAGAATTTGATTTGATTACACCTCGTTTCACCTCTGTTTCAGCAGAAAAACTTACTGCCAATGCAAAGTAAAACAATTCTATACGTACCTTTTAAAATGGGGTAAATGTTTGTTCGCCAAAAACTATGTTTTATTGTTTTTAGTAAAATAAATTGAATGCTGATAAGTTATCGTCCCATAAGAATTGCCAAAACGGTTTTTGCATATTAATGTCTTATTTTATATTCGTACTTCGGTTTCATTACATAAATTACATTCCTGTTGTTTGTGGGCGTTAACGTTTTCGGCTAAGTACCGTTTAAGTCCTCTGCCCTTATAAGGTGTTTACTTGAAATTCATAGAATTTTCTAGTACGTTCTTGACAAATAATTTTCTATGCAGTATGTTCGCTGTGTTGGCCTTGTGGTGTATTGTCTCTTGGTCTTACCTAAGGTCTTGTCCTGATCATGGTTTGCTATTCTGCATCTGTACTTTCGACTCAAGTTAATTTACCTTTATTGTCTTTGTTCATATTTATTTACTTCTCGGCTCCTTATACTTACAAATTCACAATGTCAATCCTCGGTTATCCGCTAGATGATAGGTCAAGTAGTAAATTGATTCGCGCTATTGCTCATTATTATATCAGCTGTTTATTGATAACTTATCTGCTGGCTTTGAAGCCGCCGAAACTAGATAAGTGCGTGCTTATTACAGAGGGCCTGCTCGGAAAAGTAAAATCGTTTTTTCTGGTTTGTTTTCGTGCAAAACCAACTCATATGTTACTATATGATTAACGTTTGCTTGAAAACTAATCAGAAATTTCGATATCTGTTTTCCGAGTTTAAGATTTATTTTACTCACGGAATATCTGTTTCAAACCTAAGGAAGGACCAAACAAGGATCACCAAGCTCGCCAAGGTGTGGTGACATCTACATACATTTATTATGTTACCTTTCCTTCGTATCATCTTGTCATGTATAAATATTGTTTGAAGTTATGTATAATCATTCTGTAAACAAGAAAATGTTTTCAAATTGTCACTTATCTTCTACCTACACAATTTTATGACCGTTACCAATTAGTTCCAAAGCAATAAATTTTCTACTAATTAGCTATTTGCGTAGTTAATGTTTGTCAGGGAACTCTTCATAACCTGACCTGGTATAACTAACTCACCTGGCTTTCTGAAATATGTACCTTTACAGTGAAGACGAAAAAGCGATGTTAGGGCGTTTATCAGGAGCGGTCTAGACTTGACTTCTTTGTTATTGGCAATATGTGTCTGGTTTGCCACTTTTCTGCCCGTGTCCAGTTCATGTATGTATTTCCAGTAGTCGACTGATAAAGGCTGTTGATGTTGATTATGGTAGGTACAGGAATAACTAAGGTAAAATTGCCCTTACTGCATTGACTATTTCGATCTCCATGGAAAATATCAGAAAACCTGGGGCCGAATTCCACCATATCGTCTCAGAATGACACATTTTGCCACATACAATGAAAGAAACTGCAGATGGAGGACGCGTGTCAAAAGTGTCAAGGTAGAAACCATTCTATCAATCTCTCCGTGCAAATAGCACCGCACGTACTATCTAGAATTTCTTTCATCTATGGACGATTCGATTTATGGAGGCGGCTCAGGACCCCTATTTGTGCTGTCGTATGGGGGAGGCCTATCTGTTGATGATGGACGATTCTGCGACGACATGTTTGTTAAGTTCCCTTGTAAAGGGTTTGGTTAGCAGATATGTTTACACAAGATATTATGAATATATGGACACCGTAATCTACAGTGAAAAAAAATATTACAGAACATGTAAGACAGAAATGAAAATGTTTGTGTCTTGGCCTTCTGCCAGTAGGTACTTAGTGTGATTAAACCTTTGAACCTGGCTTTCGTTTCTACCTTTGAAAACCTTAAAACAGGATACATCAAAGGGACTAACTTAAAAAACAATTAAATCTGATTTAAATCAAATTAATCATATTTATATAAAAAACTTGATTAATTTCAAATACACAATGTTTTTCATTAGACAGACGTCTAATGAAAAACAATGTCGATGAACCTCTTTTTCCATAAGACTATAGAAGATCAAGGTCTGCATTAATAGGATGCCGTGGATTACCTCGTCATTCGGCGTAAAGGCTTAATTTGGCTACGTGGGATTCAGATATTAGCTTAATAGAGAAATGCAAACAACCTGCTTCATTTTGATAGGGAGAGTACCTTCGTAGAGCTACACAAAAACTAAATGTACCTTTGAAGCCGGCTGCAGACCAAAAGCGATGCTAAGCTTACCTCACATTGCTGATATATTTTTCATATCTGTGTGCAGACCGCCAACTTTTAAAACTTATCTCACAAATAAGTAGGTAACTTTGCTCTTGGTCAACATCCAGCTTAAATTACTACTTCTTTTGTATTTTATCGGGGAGCAGATTCAAATACTATATGACCTTCTTTATAAAACCTTTTTCTTCGACCAATCTAACGACGATTCCGTCCGATGTTGAGAATACTTTTAAAAGTTTTACGATGTTGTGAGATCAGATGACTAAGTTATGATTCACGCATTCGGAATTGAACGTAGGGAATTCCTTAATTTCTTTTTAATGAATGTGAACTTATCAAAATCTCCAAATACGATTGTCGTGGTTGTCCAACTATTATGACATGATTTTATTCTAGGCCTGCATCATTTACAGGGGGCCTACTCGGAAAAGGAAAATCGAAGTTTCTATTTCGTTTTCGTGCAATACTAACTCTTATGTCGCTTGCTTCTTAGCGTTTGCACGAAAAATAATCAGAAACATCGATTTCGTTTTTACGAGTACGGGCCCAGAACTGTTCTACGTACATACTGTTCAGTATTCAATATTTTATACATAGTTATATTAACTAGGTTTTTTTTACAAGAATCGAGTTTTTTTGAGATTATACCTATGTAGATACTCACTCCATTACCACATTTTTACCTGTCAATATTTTCAACTACTTAAATCACCAATAAAAAGTAAAAAATCTATGCCTTAACTATGATCTTCATTCTTCTTAACCATTACTGATGAAATCTTCTGTTTCCTCCACAGACATATTCCGGCCTCTTCTGCGTGGTGGTGAATCCATACAAAAAGTTACCCATATACACTGAGAAAATCATGGAGAGGTATAAAGGCATAAAGCGGCATGAGGTACCACCACACGTCTTCGCCATCACAGACACAGCATACCGTTCTATGTTACAAGGTTGGTATTACTACAACTATGATATACATATGTAGATGTGGAGTTTGCATGTCTTCTAAAGGGCTTTCTCGTCCTTTTTTGGAATCAAATAAATATGTGCACTCTAGGAGCTGAAGAACTGTAGAGCTCCCAATAGCTCTTCCTCGAATAATTCTCCCTGAAAGTGACCTTCACAAACCTCGTAATTGTATATTGTTGTTGATAAAACTTGATTGAATAAATAAACGAAATGAAAGGTATGTCAGGCACCAGTTTCGGGAAGAGTCACTCATGTCATGATATTCAGATATACTCGAATCTGCTGAGATCTCTACCTGTTAACTGTTCTTGTTGTAATGTAGGTGTGATGATTACTATAATTCAATTATTTGAAGGGAACTTGATACTTGTAAGACCTAGTTTGTAGTCCTATCAGTAAATTACAAGGCTCCGCCTAATCGACTGAATTGCTAATTATTATCTAAATGGAACTATTTAATGATCGTATAAAAACTTGGTGTTTATATTTGCATAACCGCTACATTAACCTGTTTTCAAAGTAAGTTCAATTAAAGTGCACTGCTCACTATGCATGTAGAAAAAATTGCTTTTGAATTTTGCTTACACATACA
Organism: Eupithecia insigniata; assembly: GCA_947859395.1. NCBI lineage: Eukaryota > Metazoa > Arthropoda > Insecta > Lepidoptera > Geometridae > Eupithecia > Eupithecia insigniata. Next base: position 1,450,081 of record OX401999.1, on the reverse strand, counting down.
TACGTATATTATACAAAACTAAATGTATCTTCATACAAATAATAGGTAAAGCAGTGACAGTAAAAATTAATTCACTCAGCACGCTAACAGTATTTTATCAACTCTAAAAGGATGTGTAAAAAAATGTACTCGGTGGACATAGTTGTGCCATAACTCATTCCCCGTATCCGTCGGTGCCATTAGTGAACAATTAGACAAACGACTCGGGGCTAAACTGCCCGCTTATCTATGCTCCGGTAGTGCTGCGCCGATTCTTGAGTTTAGAGAGAGTTTGAACACAAGTAACATGAGAAGGACTAGTATCGAGCCTTGAGGTAGCCGAATATTGTTCTCTTCTGAGTGCCCATCAAAATATGATTAATCAATTCAAATTATGTAATAGACAGTAAAAAATAGACCAGAAAGACTTAGTTAAAATGTTCTGATGAAAATGAGTCCGACAAAAGCTTTGTTAAATATAAAAACTCTTTGAAAGGGCAACCAGAATAACCAGTGTGATTCCCATCACAAAAGATAGCTCAGGCTAATGAGCAATGCATTCAGTGCACAGGTAGCAGGAAACGCCCACGGCGAATGGTTCCAACTCGTGACGGGGACCACTAAAACAATGCGAAGGCGGCTTAATGGATGAACAGGTGATTGCGGGAAATTAGGGGAGTGGAAGGCTGTTGATGGAACTTTCGGGTCTAATACAGTAAGATTTTGAAAAATGAAATTAGTTGGGATTCTAAATAAAATCAGACTTAAATTAACAGGTGAAACCAGAAAAAGACTTATTAAAGTTTAATAGGCCTTCAGAAAAATCTATAATACAAAAACAATTAAAACAGATGGGGTTGTTATTAGATAAGACAATATTGTTTTTAGTTTTGTGACAGACAGGCGTTATGAAAATTCGTTTTATAAACAATACGATTAATACTGTTTTTTCTTGTTTTTCAGACAGAGAAGACCAGTCAATACTTTGTACAGGAGAATCAGGCGCAGGCAAAACAGAGAACACGAAAAAAGTCATACAGTACCTGGCGTATGTCGCTGCTTCGAAACCTAAAGGCTCGGGAGCGGTAAGTCAGATGGTGAAAAGAAGGATGTAAAAGCATGATAATAAATACAGAAGAGGAATGAAAGAATTCAATGGTTTTCGTAATGACACAATGACAAACACTTATAGGATGAAAGGTTGAGTATGAGTCTAGGAAGAATAAGAAGATTTTGAGCCCTGAGTAGGTTATTGTCATACCTGACTAGGAGTTGTTTCTTCGGAGTCATTGACTCTATGCAGTTTCGAATAGAAGTGCACACATGGTTAATAATTGAGCAAGAAGTTAATCGCTATCTATTTCGCCCTTATTTAGGGCTATAATAAATCTATTAATGCCTAAAAGGAGCGTAACAGCTGCGTTCTTTTCTGTTGCAGCGCGATTTTAATCGTCTGAAATCCTAAGTGATGGATTGAGTGTGATTTCGCATATAAATAGTAAAATGTCCTTATGTGTAGAAGGACCTCTGATTACTCAGGCTCGCCAAGACTCAAACAACCATTTAAGGTGTGAGTAACTGGTGTCGAAACAAAATTGTCACCGAATATAGAAATATTTTTCTAGAAGCGTGAGAAATTGCGTGATTAGTGTAACAGGTATTATGTATGAGTCACGGTTTACATTGAATTTGATTGTTTCGCTTATTTGCCGTGTATGTGCAAATATTTTATATCTTTAATGATTTCAGCATGACTTTACCTCATTACAATTTATTTTATTATCATTTTTCAGTAATGTTTTTATGCGTTTTAGATTTCCAACATTTATTGGTTTGATAATCGCATTCGGGTAAGGATTTAATGATGGTAGAATGCTAGTTCAAAAATATTTCAAACCCTAGTTCAATAATTTTGCGCTCGTCAAATAAGTTTATTTTCATCAAAATATATGTAAGCTACACTGCTAGTAGTATGTATGTTATGTATACAGATTTATATTGTATCTAAGATGTGTGACTTTTGTATATTGGAACAACCAAGCCCTTGCATGTCTATTATTTACTGTATAGCACAATTTACACGCGTGCTGCTAGAAATGACAACAAGAGAAGTACTATTCTTGGCAATGACGTAATTCTCCTCTAACTAATTACATTAAGTACCTTTTACTACTTCGACTACCAGTAGAAAAAAACTTCGCTCAGATCTATTATCAAATGAAACCCTAATTAACTGTCAGCATAGTCCAAACATGTCTGAAGAATTTCAAAGAAGTTTCTAATTGGATAATCTAAAGACCATACTTTGTAGAAGAGATCGTCCTTGTCAAGTGTAGCTTCTATAAGACTATTCTAGCAGCATCCTTATACCTGAAGACCACTGTGTAATATACTGTTTTTCTTCTTTACCGAACCCGCCTGCCTCCGGCCACACAGGGACCTACACCACAATTGATAATAGTAAGTCTTGGTTATTGGTTTTATGGTGAATATAGCTTCTTTACTCCTCAGATGCATTGACCTTGTTGCCTTCTGCCAAAGCGGACAAGAGATGTGTGAAAACAGCCAATAGAATCTCGTATTCATGTTGTGTCCGTCATGTTGCTGTTTTGACACTGCGATTGGCTGTTATACAGATCCTACCGCTATGTTAGAAACTCATATTCACTTTATTTACATGATTTAACACTTTTATTGCCATCCCTGCTAATTATTTAATCGCCTTTATTTGAGGCGACATTATCCTCAAGTTTTATTTGTTTGCTTATTTGCGTGAGCTGAGCATGTTTCATTGATATTGTATTTGTTATTATTATTAGATGCTAAAGCCTTTCCTTGTTTGCTAATAACCTTTACCGGGAAAAAAAATCCGTTTGTACAAAATAAACGATATTGAAATAAACTTTGAATTGAATTGTAATAAATAATTACGTTTTACAGTAAATATAATGTAAAGATTGGATTACCTTAAGGTGGGTACTGACCGGCGTTATGGGGCGTAATGTAACGTGTTACACAGCGAGCGTTCGTACAGTCAGTACAGAGACTGAATGCGCTCAGAACGAGCAACGAGACGGGTTTTAGCACACGGACTAACGTATCATGCTCGCTACGAATGTTACATTACGCCCCGTACCACCAGTCAGTACCCGGGTTTAGATTAGGTTTTTTGATAAAATTTTAGCTCAAACTCTAATTAATCATCCCTAATCTAGTCCCCTTTCATTAAAAATTACCCTTTCATTACACGCTGCTATTGCCTATCGTAGACAAATGGACCTTCGTATGAGGTAAAAATATGCATACATTAGTGTTTGACCCTTATATGTGTTATATATAGTAAACCTTTGTGTTTAATCGTAGTAAAGGTCGAGAAGACGGACAAATATTCAACTCAATATAAAGTCTTTTTGAATCCAGACTGACAAAAAAATATTACATTAGATTTAAAAAATAACATTTTGCCTGCTTGTATATTCAGATTTAGTTATGAGTGATGGTCAGATGTATTACTACCATATCCGCCGCTCACAAACTGATTACGAATAATAAAAAGCAAAAGAAAATTAATAATGAGCGGTAAAAATAGTATGAGTAATACACTCAAGAATACATCTAAATTGACCAGCTGTAGTTCAAGCGACCGTGTCTAATGAATAGCTTGATTGGCAACTTGAGTGAAAACATGATTTAAGGCCATATTAATAGTAGCATTCCTTATAGGGCGAACTGGAGCAACAGCTGCTGCAGGCCAACCCTATTCTAGAAGCATTCGGAAACGCGAAAACGGTCAAAAACGACAACTCGTCTAGATTCGTAAGTATTTTTCTTATAACAAGTTATTATAGTGTCATGGCGGTTGCGGCTTAAGAACCGATCTCTCCAACATAGCACGTGGATGTCGTAAGAGCCAACTAAGGAAACCAGAGGAAGGGCAGCAGCTTCCCGGGTTTCTGTTTATTTTTCAACATCTGCGATCAGCAATCCGCCTGCGAAGCGTGATATTAATACAAATTATTTATAAGGCTGATTTACATGATATTCATGAAAAACCGCCCTCTGGGGTAGGTCTAATATAGTTCAGCAGTGGACGTGTGTGGGCTGATGGTGTGTGATGTGCTTTCCTGATTTTCAACTATGTATGGTTATTTCCAGGGCAAATTCATTAGGATAAACTTCGACGCGTCAGGGTACATAGCGGGAGCGAACATCGAAACGTATTTATTAGAAAAATCGAGAGCGATCAGACAAGCGAAAGACGAAAGGACATTCCACATATTCTACCAGCTCCTGTCCGGAGCAACAGCACAGCAGAAAGCAGAGTACATTCTAGAAGATCCCAAGAGTTACCCATTCTTGTCGAGTGGCGCGGTACCCGTCCCGGGTATCGACGATGCGGCTGAGTTCCAGGCTACGATCAAATCCATGCATATCATGGGCATGAACAATGAGGACTTCAAAACTATCTTCAGGATAGTGTCAGCCGTCCTGTTGTTCGGTTCTATGCAGTTCAAGCAGGAGAGGAATTCGGATCAGGCGACGTTACCAGACAACACAGTTGCACAGAAAATTGCACATCTACTTGGTAAAAAAAATCAATAAACTGTTTATATAATGGTATCTCAGATAGGAATTAGTTTAATGCTTTGTTTCCTTTCCAGGTTTATCGGTGACAGAAATGACAAAGGCGTTCCTGAAGCCAAGAATAAAAGTGGGTCGCGACTTCGTTACGAAAGCGCAAACGAAAGAACAAGTGGAGTTCTCAGTGGAAGCGATCGGCAAAGCATGCTACGAGCGTTTGTTCAGGTGGCTAGTCAACAGAATCAACAGGTCTCTGGACAGGACCAAACGGCAAGGAGCCTCCTTCATCGGTATCCTCGATATGGCCGGGTTCGAAATATTCGACCTCAACTCCTTCGAACAGCTGTGTATCAATTACACGAACGAGAAGCTCCAACAACTCTTCAATCACACTATGTTTATCCTCGAACAGGAAGAGTATCAACGAGAAGGCATCGAGTGGAAGTTCATCGATTTCGGTCTCGATCTCCAGCCTACCATCGACCTCATCGACAAACCCATGGGTATCATGGCTCTACTGGATGAGGAGTGCTGGTTCCCCAAGGCGACAGACAAGACCTTCGTCGAGAAGCTGGTCTCGGCTCATTCCGTCCACCCTAAATTCATGAAGACTGACTTCCGTGGGATCGCAGACTTCGCTATCATCCACTACGCTGGGAAGGTCGACTATTCAGCTGAGAAGTGGCTCATGAAGAACATGGACCCTCTAAACGAGAACGTAGTTTCTCTCCTGCAGTCTTCGCAGGATCCTTTCGTGTGCCATATTTGGAAGGACGCTGAAATCGTGGGCATGGCTCAGCAAGCTATGACCGATACCCAGTTCGGCGCGAGAACTCGCAAGGGCATGTTCAGAACAGTTTCCCAGCTGTACAAGGAGCAGCTGACGAAACTTATGGCGACTCTCAAGAACACGAACCCTAACTTCGTGAGATGTATTATCCCCAACCACGAGAAGAAAGCGGGAAAAATCGAGGCGCCTCTGGTCTTAGACCAGCTGAGATGCAACGGAGTGCTCGAAGGTATCAGGATCTGCAGACAAGGATTCCCCAACCGCATTCCCTTCCAAGAGTTCAGGCAGAGATACGAGCTCCTCACTCCCAACATCATTCCCAAAGGATTCATGGATGGGAAGAAAGCTTGCGAGCAGATGATCAAAGCTCTCGAACTAGATCACAATCTCTTTCGCGTTGGACAGTCCAAGATCTTCTTCAGAGCCGGAGTTCTAGCGCATTTGGAAGAGGAACGTGATTATAAGATCACCGATCTGATTGTGAACTTCCAAGCTTTCTGCCGAGGGTACCTCGCCAGGAGAAACTACCAGAAGAGACTGCAACAGCTCAATGCGATCAGAATCATCCAGAGGAATTGCGCGGCGTATCTGAAACTTAGGAACTGGCAATGGTGGCGACTTTACATCAAGGTGAGAATTTATTTTCAAAATAGTCATACCTTTCAGTCTAGTTATCTAAATATTCTATGCCTCGATTTGTTATTTAACACACGCCTTTCAGTGTGCCCTAAGAAATGACTTGGTTTACGTTTAAAATACGGAAAATAGTAAGCTGGCATAAGGTACTACATTACACTGAAATTAATGTATAAAATAACTTAGACATAATATACCATTCGAGCTTACTAAGTGCTCCCCTATACAATAAAACCTAATCTATTATGGTCACCACGGAGGAACAACGCCATGGCTTGACCTGCTGTGACAAAACACTTGCCAAGTCAAGTGCTGAGTGGTGATTGTTTTCGTCGTGAAATCTATTCGTTATATTGGATTTGTTTATTTATTTGTACCACAGACAAATTAAATGAATAGTGCTTTCAATCAATCAATCTATAAAAAATGCTTTATGTCCATAAATACATACCGTAGATATCCTAACACTTAAAAAAGTTGAAAGATAAGATGTCATCGTCAACTCCTTTACCTAGACTTCCTAATGAGCGCTGTATAATACCTTTATTACTTTACCAAAATAACGCTAAAAGTTCGTAACTTCAGAGATTGTCTTGATATTTTCCAGGTGAAACCCCTTCTTGAAGTAACGAAGCAGGAAGAGAAGCTGACGCAGAAGGAAGACGAGCTGCGGCAGATCAAGGACCGGCTGGAGAACCAGATGAAGCGGTGCCAGGAGTACGAGAACAAGTTCCAGCAGGCCAGCGCTGAGAAGACGCAGTTGGCTGAACAGTTGCAGGTTGGAACATCTAACTATAATTTACAGGATTTTCTTAGAGGGATTACAGACAGACGGGAATACTGCAGCACTGATTTTTATCAAACATAGCTAAGAAAAATCTCAATCAATTAATCATTTGGTCAGACGATGACCTCTGTAGCGCAACGAGCGAAGGTCCGCCTGCGTTAGAGGAGGTTGGGAGTTCGATTACCTCGTCTCCGCATTAAATCACATGTTAAGGCATGTTAAGTATTTGAAATTCTAAAGCATGAAAACATAGAGAAGTTATTTTATAAGAACGCAATGTTTATATAACTGACTGTACAATTGTCTTGTAATTGGCTGTAACAGCTGCACCTATGATATAATCGAATACGAAAACCTGAATCATAGCTAGCCGGTATTACACCATTGTTGATCGAAGTATTGACACATGCGGTCATTTGGGCTGCCCTGTAAAGCTTCCCGCCGATTCTCCGCCCGTAACCCTCCAGGTTGGCCTCCATTGCAACTTTCCAGCGGTAGGTTTTTCATAAAAAGTGCTTCAATTCAACTAAAACGCCCCTCACACTGACAATATTTTGAACATCGCCGTTGTCCCATTGGTAGATAAATTGACAGCAGTCACTAAAATTTTATTTTTTTTACGAAAGAAAGAGACGGCAACATTTTTAGTCCTGCCATGTTATTTTATTGTTTCATTGGTAAATCACAGCTTTACATAATAAATATAGTTAGTTAAAGCTAGAACGTTTCGTTTTCTTTTTGTACCAACCGGTTTGCCATTGTCTCCATTGTCTTCTTTCTTATTATCATTAACATATCAGTGCCTACTTTGAGGCTAGATGACGCTGTGTAGATTGTCTTTTATTATTTTATACTGGGTATCAAAATAGTTTACGACCTATTTTCAGACCTACCAAATAAAAACAAAAAAAATCATAAAAATCGGTCAAGCCGTTTCGGACGAGTTTGGTTACGAACACTGTGACACGAGACTTTTATTATATATGTAAAATACACAAAAAAAACATAAAGATCGGTCAAGCCGTTTCGGAGGGGTTTGTTACAAACACTGTGATACGAGATATTTATATACATATATAAAGATAGTCTGTGTGGAATGTCTAACATTACTTTCATAGTGGTGTGACGCATTGACCCGAAGTGTATGTTGGCTTCTGATACCAGAGATCGCCAGTTGTCCCGCATTCTTAACTTATCTCGCATTATTAATTTTAAACTTTCTCTCTTACAGGCCGAGTTAGAGCTCTGTGCTGAGGCTGAAGAGAGCCGCGCGCGCGCCGCCGCCAGAAAACAAGAGCTTGAAGAGTTGTTGCACGACTTGGAAGGAAGGATTGAGGAAGAAGAGGAACGGTGCAACGCGTTACAGCAGGAGAAGAAACGGCTCCAGCTGAATATACAGGTGAGTGGGTTAGGTGAGGTGTAGAAACAGCAGCTTATGATGGCCAGCCTGAAATCGAAGACGCGATTGGTGAACTTTTTTACAACTGTGGGTCAGTGATCAAAATTGGATCTTGGCTACAGACTCAACACTTCTCTAGGCATCTCGGTTCTGAGCATTCTTTCGCTAGTAGCGTCGAGTTTGCGGAGATTTGTTTCTTAGTTAATGCAGTGATATCGCTTTTTTTGTTAGACTGTGTTAGACGTTGCAACACACAAAACTACCTGCACTTATCGTTCTACGCTACAAATAATAGTAATTTAAGTTTTACCGCTTTGTAATTAGTTAACTAAGTATGTATAATATGTGTGTGTTTTATGTGACAAATAAATTATTTACTTACTTACGTTGGCAGTAAAAGATTATGTTTGGTGCTATGAACTTATTAGATTTTACGATGCAAATTATCGCTTTTTCCTAGATCAATCTCAATATTTTCAATTCTTCTGTCTGCAGGACTTAGAGGAGCAATTAGAAGAAGAGGAGGGAGCGAGACAGAAGCTGCAGTTAGAGCGAGTGCAATGCGACTCCAAGATCAAGAAGTTGGAGGAAGAATATGCACTCAGTGAAGACACCAACCAGAAACTTCTCAAGGAGAAGAAGGTAAGTTAAACTTGAAACGACAAGGATTTTTTAATTACTATTGGATATCAAGCGGAGGAAATATGCGTCATGTTCCCATGGTTTTTATTTGTAATTTTGTAAAAAAGTCCCAATTTCGATTGACATTGGGGCAAACGAAAGACATTTTTAATATTTTAAATATAGAGCTTTAATTTACGTTACACGTGCCTAGTATAGTATTATATAATCTGTGCACGTGCATTGTTAGTGCATGTAATAATTTTTATGCTATCCTACCCTCGATAATAATGATCCTAGATGTTATATCAAAGTGTTATCTTGCAGTTGCTAGAAGAGAGAGCCAACGACCTGTCCCAAGCGCTAGCCGAGGAAGAAGAGAAGGCTAAACATCTCGGCAAGCTGAAGACTAAACAAGAGTCCGCTATCGCCGAACTAGAGGAGAAACTACTCAAGGTATAGTCAACTCTGCAGTGTTAGTAATAAAGTTGGTATTGCAGTGACGTGGTTAATTTGCTGGTATTAGTAAAAGTTTAGATTTGTGGCTTCGATTTAGAGCCGGTTTCTTTCGAAGCGGAGTGGAACAGAGCCAATGAGATGTTATAATAATCAATAGTATGATGTTAAAACAGCGTCACATAACTATGAACGATAATGCATCCAAGATTCTATTGGAAAATTTTTGGCATCTGGTCGAAACGTGGAAACCCTACTAAAGTCAACAAGACACAACTGACAACCCTTTGTTTCAATGCTTGTTTTTAGGTAGCCAAGTAAAAAACACTTCAACTGGAGCTTAAATCATAATGTTTTTGTAATCTAAATGAACCATTAATATTTCATGCAAATATGAATCTTAGAGATGACTTTAAAAAATCTATTGTTCCATTTAGGATCACCAAATGAGGCAAGAAGTGGACCGAGCCAAGCGGAAGCTGGAAACAGAACTACAAGATGTAAAGGAACAACTCGTGGAGAGGAAGGCTCAGGTCGATGAGCTGCAGATTGTACTCAGTAAGCCTTAAATCTAAATGTTTTGTGCCCATACAAATTAATAGGCGTCAAACTTTGTCTAAAATACTAACTATGGAACTTTGATCTTCTTTGACCTGGATCCAACCAGGCTTAAGGTCGCGAAAGTATTTGATTCTATAAAAAATTCTAATGTGTCAAAGGAATTCCATTCTAATTATGTCATGCCTTCTAGCAAAACGCGAAGAGGAGCTAGCAGCGGCGATTAGCCGAGCTGACGAGGAAGGCGCACTCCGCACCGCCGCTCAAAAAGCCGCTCGCGAAGCGGAGTCCGCTCTAGCCGATGCACACGAGGATTTGGAGGCCGAGCGCGCAGCCAGGACCAAGGCGGAGAAACTGAAGCGGGACCTCAACGAAGAACTGGAGGCGCTTAAGAGCGAACTGCTGGACTCATTAGATACAACTGCTGGTGAGTGTACTGGAGGTCAAGCCAGCGTAAAATCTATGAGAACAAAAACAAAACGGCCGCCGCCGTGGAGAAAGTGAAAAAATTAAATAAATTTTTTTCTTTAAAAGCAGTGGAACAATCATGAGCTCTGTCAGACGTAATATCTTCTGCTTGAATCGATCGAAACTACTGTTGAGTAATCATTAAATAAAATAAATACATCGATCGAAATGGTAAATTTAGGTTCGAATGCGCCGTGCTGCGCGCCTTTACAGCGCCATTTACACCAGCGAAATATATATTATTGCCACAGAAATGTAATACGGAGCAGAATCAACATTACTAAAACTATGCGTGCCAATTACACCTACATACAAATATCACGTACACATGGACAATCTATGGGCCGAACTCAGGGACAAGGGGGCGTGGGCATTACAACTGTGGCATTATAATCTATTCCGATAAATATACTGCCACATTTACAAATAAATTAACACAGGTTGTTCTTTATTTTTAAACAAAATACTTGTTTTAGGTAATGATTTCTTTCCGTTGAGTTGCTTTGCTTAGCATTAAGTTTTATTCTTAAATCTACATAAAATTTAACAATAGCCTAAATCATTAAATGCATATGATCAAAATTGTGTTCGTCACTGGTCTTAAAATCACAAAAATAAATAATTATAATATTAAGCTATATATACATAATCACACTAATAAAGTGTATTTCCTTTAATCTGTTCTTCTTTTTCCAATTCATTCAGTTCATGTTTCACCAACAAAGTATTCGTTTGGTTTTCATGCTGTGGAAACCTGAAAAATGTTAATATTGTTAAATAAATATATTTTTCACTTTTCTTGCTCAATAAGTGTATCATAATAGTGTAGCTTAGCAGGCCTAAAACTCGAGTTTAATACCTCGGGCTAAAAAGTATTTTTTCTTTTTAATTTTTGTCTAAAATCATCAGCCCGTACAAAGCATTCGTTCTCTTACATAAATACCCGGCTTCTTGGTGCCCCGTAAATCTTTTTTTTTGAAAATAGAACCGTCTTGATGATGTTTTATGAAGGTTGATTCTTCCCTTCACGGTATAATGCGAACTGTTTCGTTGCGGCATTTAATTTTTAGTAAAATTTCTGAAAATTGTCTAATTTTGAATTGTTTTATTTTCTCGCAATCGAAGTGAAAAGTAGAGTGTTTTACATAACACTCTACTTTTCAATCGAAGTGAAAAGTAGAGTGGTTTACTTGAAAATCATACAAGTATATGAAAAGTCAAAACAAAGCAAGAATGTTTAAAAAACCGATAAATGTTATTACAGGACTATTTATAAGCGACCTTAGTAATGTTTTACGAGATCCTGGACATAGTTAGTCACTGTATAAATAATGCCGAATTATCGCCAAATATCCACACAGTAATCCAAAAACAATTTGAGATATCGAAGGCACAACAAAACTTACCGATGAAAAGTAATTTCGGGTGATTTTCAATACGATGCCTTGCCGCACAAAGGTGCACTACACTTCGCCATTTATTTCAGTCTTTTTCTTACATATTTCACGAGATTTGTATAAAATAAAGAAGTAACAACACGCACAATACTTTAACAACATGACAATTGGCTGACATTTTTCGTTTGTTGCTTAGCAACGTGGCATGGCAATTTGCTTCATCTTCAATTTTGTCCATAGGTTAGTTAGCATTGTTACAGTAAAAAGAGGTGAGATAGGCTTATTCATTTTTAGTTAGAGAGAAAGTGACCAAAACATTATTTGATTCTTTTCTATGTAATTGTGAAAATATGTTTGGTCTGCTTTAGGCGCAGCTCTACCATGTTGTTTATTGCACTATCGAGTAAAAGCTTCTATGCGCTAAATTGTGTTATTCTAATAATACCGGTAGGTACTATACTCAGAAAGTAACAAACGATCTTGCCTCGTTACAGTTTGGTTTTTGCAAGTGACTCCTACTGACCGATTTTTGAAAGATTTTTCTCGCCAAAATTGCGTTCACCACCAGACTTTTACATAAAACAGCTAATGCATTAATTTTCGCCAAGTATGTATCGATATTAACTTACCATCTTATTTCTAGCCCAACAAGAGTTACGTTCGAAGCGCGAGCAGGAAGTCGCCGTCCTTAAACGAAACCTGGAGGAAGAATCAGGGTCACACGAGGCCACCTTAGCTGAACAACGACACAAGCATAGCCAGGAGTTACAGGCGTTGAATGAACAGACCGAACAGGTCAAGAAGGCTAAAGCTGGTGAGTTATTGTAGACTTTATTCCTACCGCAACAAGAGTCAAGAGGCTGTTTTTCAATCATAAGTTATTTTCTTGTTTCTTTTCTATATGAGACACATAGGTACATCTCGATTTCTTTTTTCATAAAATTAAATGTACTATGACCGCACCGTAGGTAGCGTAAAAACTTTTCATAGGAAGACTTATTTAACATAAACCAAACTTCTTGTAAATCTGACAACGCATCGTTCAATATTCAAACTGCAGTCAAAAATCAAAAACACAAACAATTTTTTCAGTCAGATCAAAAAAGCTTACAAGTGTTTTGTGTCTTTTACAATTTTATAACCCCATTTATCGTTAAAAGTTTCCAAATATTATGTGAATGTATCAAATAAGAATGGCCGAGGTAATCAAAGAGCGCAGACAGAAAAACGTTAAATTTGGGCTCTCTAAGGACGACAACTTCGAAGTCGAAGCGATATTCCACGAAGAAGGAAGTACGTTCCACTCCGCAAGAGATTACTGGCAGACTAAGTGCAAGAACCCTAGCACTTTGGAAAGGAAAATAGATGTCTCGGGTATAGGATTTGGCTAGTTTAAATGTCTCAAGTTGGGGAGAAAGGCACGGGCTAAAACATTATGTTTGCAGGTCAAGGCTCTACCATTCGGACAGTTTTGTTCAAATATTATCACTACTATTTCTTCAGATTTAAAGGTTTAAAATAACTTCGGCATCTCGAATTTTTTTTCGAACAAATATCGGTATATATATATATATATATATATATTATCTGCCTTATTTTATTTTTCTGTGAGAACTTGCCTTACTAACTAATAGCGGTATTATATGCCTCTTCTCTAACATTCCCTTCTCTTTCCTTTTTGTGGGCTACATGTGTCGCATCACGGCCATCGTCTTTGTCTTTTAGGTTACCATTCCGTAATTACTGTGTACTTGCACTTGCGACTTACTACTTGCGATTGGTAAAGTATCTACGTACGAAGCTCATAATGAACTCTAATTCTAACTACATATGTACTAATTAAGTCAAAGTTTAATCTAGAAAGTATTTCTACCGAAAACTCACAACTTAACCCATATCATTCTTCTTAACCTATTGACGACCGATGTGGCGCGGCGGGCGATGGTCCACCTGCGAAATAGGTCGCGGGTTCGATTCCCACCTTGGGTTAAATGTTTGTACGATCTGCAAATATTTGTTTTGGGTGTTTTCTATGTATAATAAAAATAAGGATTTAGTATATCAGTCATCTAGTACCCATAACACAAGCTCTGCTTAGCTTGGGGCTAGAGATGCGGCTTTGTCCATTATTATTTATTTATTTTATGGTTATATTGCAGCCTTGGAGAAGGCGAAGCAGTCTCTAGAAGCCGAGAACGCGGACCTTGCCACGGAACTGAAGTCTGCAAGTGCGGCGCGCGCCGACGGGGAAAGGAAGAGGAAGCAAGCGGAACAACAGTTAGCAGAGCTGGCTGCGAAACTGCAGGAGATCGATAGAGCCAAGTCAGTTAGATACCATAACATATTCCAGCCAAATTATATGTGAAATGTTTGTAAACAAACTGCCCATACTTTTACAACCGACAATTCATTCTGTTGCCGTTTATTTTAATATGCAATTTTCAATTCTTGGCGAATTGAGATCTTTCCTTTCCTTCCTTAATAATAACTAGTGACACTACACTAGTACTGAATAATAGCTAACAATTTTATCTCAAACATAGAAGACAAAAACACTAAATGCTTGACGCCAAGCATTTTTGTTTACAAACAGGTAGGTAATAGGTCAGTTTATTCCTAACTTCACCTCACTTCTGAGATAAGTTCCCTTCGAAATCTTACCACCAACCCAAACCAATTGCGTTCGCGATCCTTCGCAATCTTCTAATGGTGCATTCCGAATTACGATTACAGCGCTGATAGCGATCACAAATTTTTTTTGCGTTCCAAATTAGATATCACGATATTGACAGTTGAGTGCTAACATTAATTCGGAACACTTAGTAGCGCGCTCACGGTCACGTGTCGTGTCGTGGTGTCAATGTCAATATCTCATTGCAATACAAAAAGAGATCATCAAAGTTATGCTCCGACCGTTGATTTGGTCTTCTATATTTATTTCCATTTCTTTGTAAAAATTTGCAAACGAACATTTTGTAGAAAAAACCGTTAGTAAACAAACCCAATTGTCAGATTTGACAGCACGCTTACAGAGATTTCAGTTTGTAGCATGGTCGTTGATATCGCAAAATGGCGCATGTAATGATGTCATCTAAGACGTCACACGGGACAACGTTGTCGCGCTCACGATAATACGGAACGCGTGTGAGCGCGATGATATTGATTTTAGCGTAATTCGGAATGCACCGTAAGTGCTTTAGTAAAATTCAAACATGCTCGACCGACCTCAGGACCACTTCTTATGACTTTGTCTGATTTAGTTTTTCCGGATTTCGTGACCCGTCCGGCCCCTAGCACGAGATTCTTGTCTAGGTTACAATAGAGAAAAATTACGTCACTTCGTCATCGAATGCGTAAATTATTTGAAATTCATTGCTTCAACTTCAATGATGTACGCAATGTATGACAAAGCGATATCATTATTGTCTGTTCTACCCTAGGGAACAATCCACGTGGACAGTCTTACTTTAACCTGACTTTTCATGTATTTTAGTTTTAGACAGTCTCGAATGATTCGAGAGTTTCCTTCTGTTTTTGATGACCGTTTGTTCATTTCTAATTTTCTGTACCAGTGTCCAATTCTTTTTTTTATTCTATTCTACTCTTTTAATGCTAAACGTTGTCTATAATACTGAGGTCTTGTTTTGAATATAATTTTTCTTTCTCAGGAGCGAGCTTCTAGAGAAATGCACGCGCCTACAGAGCGAGGCGGAGGCCGCCCACACGGCCTTAGAACAAGCTGAGCTGAAGGCCTCCGCACACGCCAAGCAGGCCGCCTCGGCCGCCGCGCACCAGTCAGAGGCCCAGGTATGTATTGGGCCTTACAAGAGGCCAAGTCAGTTAGATACCATAACATATTCCTCTAGAGAAATATACGATAGGGCTAATGCCGGAGAAAGCTGATAGAATAGCCTGTATAGCGAAGAACAGGCATTCTTCTTAGCGCGGAGCGACGATTTTGCCAAACAGCGGCGTGATGCAAATTTTATTTCAATCCATGAAGCATGTTTCGTGCGCACTGTTAAGGATAGGTAGGATATGATAGGTGGCATCAACACAAACCGAAGTTACTTTTTGTAGACAAAAATGTTGCCACATTATTGTAGGGCAAATTGTTTTATTTATAACTTTCAACAAAGATTCACTACGTTACATTCCTTCCTTCCTAACATAGTCTTTAAGGCACTACGAACCCAAAAATAATGTTTGTAATGTTTTTTGTAATAATAAATAAATATCAACAATTTATCAGATAATGATTTCGTATTTATACTACCTATATATACGAAATCATATATTACCTACAATTATCATTTGTCTTCTAGGCTCTGCTAGAAGAAGAAACCAAGCAGAAGCTAGCTCTGCAGACTAGGCTCCGGAACATCGAACAACAGCTGGAGCAGGCGAGGGACGCTCTCGAAGAAGAAGAGGAGGCTAAGAAGAACTTCGAGAAACAGGTTCTTATATACTTTAAACTTGAGAATGTACTTACGTGACGTCACCAAAAGGCTCTGTCTGAAGACCAGCGTAAATAGGACCGTGGAATAGTGACTTCAAATCTTCAGACGATTTCCCCACAGTCCAAGGGATATGTCCCCAAACTGCGGTGCCGGGTTATTTAATAATAATTTAGTTTGTAATTTGATTTGTCTATGATCGTATTTTGTAATCCTAAAGAAGTGAACGTTGTTAATATCTGACTGAGTACTATATGCCCGGAGTCTCTCGACCGACGACTGTTTTTGTTAATTCATGATGTGTCAACTTGCGTGCTCTGATACTAAGGTACGACTCATGTCTTTACATGCGATACAACTTGAGAATTATCACTGGAGACTGCTTTTTTTCCTTAGGACGGTATCGTATTTATTTAATTTAGCTCTGCTTTGCTTGAAAAACAGAAGACCTGTTTAGGCTAGTCCTAAATAAGGGACAATTCAAGAGGATGACCGCCTTTCAGCTCCATTTGCATGACATATTTTAAATGTCTAATTTTGATTATCTTTGACGTATTTGTATGTTTTGACAACTCACTTATCAAAATTAAGCCATTTATTTATCATTGTGCAATCGGGGCTCAGTAATAGAGAGGCACTATGACCACAAGAAAAATAAGAAGCTTTGTTTGGGGCTAGATGATGTTGTGTGGATTGTTCAGCATTATTTATTATTTAATTAAAACGGCTAATACAACCCAATACATTAATTAAATACAGGGCATTTTAGAAAAGTCAAGTTTTATAAATTGTTTTTACAAATATGTATATCTTACTGGATGTTTTATATCACAGGTCACAGCACTAGCATTACAAGTGGCCGATGCTAAGAAGAAAGCTGAAGAAGAAGCAGAAAATGCGTTAGCACTCGAGGAGCAACGCAAGAAACTCAGCAAAGATGTGGAGGCGCTGCATCGGCAGATCGACGAGCTACAGCAGGCGAACGATAAACTGGACAAGAGTGAGTCTCGCATACTAACTAGTCGCCGAATGGTGTCTATTAAGTTGGAATCAAAACGACTCTAATTGACAGCACTAAAAATGTTAGTCCATTTCATTTCGATCAGCACGGGGATTGTTATCTAGGGTAGAAAAGAAAAAATATCTGTGACTTTGTCATCAAATGCGTAAATTATTTGAAACTAGCTGCTGCCCGCGGCTTCGCACGCTTTGTATGCATGTACCCTATGCCCGGGATACCATCAACATCCCTGCCAAATTTCAGTAAGATCCGTTCAGCCGTTTCAGCGTGAAAAGGTAACAGACAGACAGAGTTACTTTCAAATTTATAATATTAGTAGGATTAATTCCTTCGACTTCAATAATGTACGCAATGCATGACGATGCGATGTCATTTTTGTCAATTTTACCCTAGAGAACGATCCCCGTGCTTGGCCTACAGTAAACAAAGAGACGGCAACATTTTTAGTGTTGTAACCATGTCGACATCAGTACTGCATATGGAATAACCATTGGTCGTCGTTGTACCGGCCTATGCTACCCTGTACATTGATATTGATTGATAATTATGTTTGCAGACTGAATTTATTGATATACGTGTACATAAAAATGGTGATTATTTCTTATTGCTAGGGCTGTGGAGCACACAGCTCGGTACCTTTCTTATTGCTAGGGCTGTGGAGCACACGGCTCGGTACATTTCTTATTGCTAGGGCTGTGGAGCACACAGCTCGGTACATTTCTTATTGCTAGGGCTGTGGAGCACACAGCTCGGTACATTTATTTTATTTTGCAAATGGACTTACATTTAAAACCAAAACGCCCAAGAGTCAGATACATAGTTATTACCTAAGCTGGCCTACGTATGTAGGTACCTAAATATACATAGGTGCATAATGTGCGGGTTGGTCCGTACAGTCGTCACCCATTCGGAGCTTCCTTATTCTTAATGAACCCGCTCTCCCCTATCGAAGTTATGTTTCTAAATAATAACTAACCTACTTGAAGTTATAGAATAAATTCATGGTTATACGATAAAATAAAAGGAAACTATGTCCTCTCTTTCTTGTTTGAGCCAGCGATTTTATGTCATACATTCTGGTTTAGGGATATTTATCTGATGCATTTCTGTTCAGGCAAGAAGAAGATCCAAGCGGAGCTTGAAGACACGAACATTGAGCTTGAAGCGCAGCGCTCCAAGGTTATGGAGCTGGAGAAGAAACAGAAGAGTTTCGATAAGGTAACATTTTAATTATGTACGTTTACACTTTCTAGGCTTTCGTTCGTATACTGGTAGTATAAGTACTAAAGTAGTATAAGTAAGGATTTGCAGAACTATGATCGAAGATCTTTGACCACAGCACAAAGTGATGTTTGTGACTTCTAACTCTGTTCACTAATTCAATTGCAGTTCCAAAATTAAGTCCTTCATGAAGCTACCTGTAGGCGACGCGTAACTACCTACGTACCTAGGGGGTTAACTTTATGTTTGATTAGATTAGGTACCTACCTACCTAGTTTGTTTTTTCTTTTATGTAGCTAACTAGCTAGTTTGTATTTTTATTTTTATAATTTAATAAATCTAGTGTTAACGCAGGGGGTACGTTGTGCGCGCGGAGGAAGCGGGGTGCCGGGGAAGTACCTACTTACCGCCCGCAGACAGCGCCCGCGCGCGTTTTGCATTCAGTAGCCTTTGAACACAGCCGAGCGCGCACGTACTCTACTGTATTTGCCTCCCCCCGTTCACCACTCTTGCCAAGAAAGTCCTTTCAATACAGTCCCTATCCCCTACACTACCGATTAATTATGAATTGTTAAAGGGCTTCTCACAATATAAGTTTGACCATCTTCAGTAAAAATTTGAAATAGGTGTATAAATACGATATAGGTATAGAAATAGGTACACGGTGGTTCACATTTACCGCCATTATTGACTGTTATTGTTTGTTTGTAGGTGGTTGCGGAAGAAAGAGCAGTCGCGGAGCGCTACGCGGCAGAGCGAGATCAGGCGGAGCGCGAGGCGAGAGAAAAGGAGACAAGAGTACTGTCTCTTACCAGGGAGTTAGACGACTCTGCTGAGAAGGTAATATATTGGCTCATTCTCACTAGACAAGTAATATTGCCAATGCAAGGTCCAATTACTGGAATGTATTCACAAAGTATAAGGTCGATATAGAAATAACTTGCTAGCATAACATCCAAGAGGTTTCTTATTTTCAACCGACTTCAAGGAGGAGATCCTCAATTCGACTGCATGTTTTTTTTGTATGAGTGTTGCGCAATTATTGACCAATTTTGAAAATTGTTTCGCTATTGTATATAAAATGATCCCGAGGTGGTCCCATAAAAATGTTATCCCCAAGGAATGAAAATTTATCCCGCAAAAATTTAAAACAGTTTAGAAGTCAGGGATTCTATAGGTTATGAAAACAAACAAATTATCACAATGACTGGTAACAAACAGTTTCCATGGCAACGGGCTTTAACAAGAAGTGCGTTCAGGAATCGGTTTACCGCTTTGTTAAAATTAAAACACGCCAAATTATTTTAACAATTAATGCAATGCTTTCCAAAATTGGAATGCATTCAGTGATATTTGATCTATCCTTTCTCAGTGTAACATCGTCACAACGTCGTTGTCAACTCTACAGTGTATATGCTAGTTTCGAAGATTTCAGATTGATAACTCATGAACACATGTATGTATAATAATGAAATATACCCACAGATCGAAGAGCTAGAAAGGACAAAACGCCTCCTCCAATCCGAGCTAGACGAGCTAGCGAACACGCAAGGCACCGCCGACAAGAACGTTCACGAGCTAGAGAAGGCGAAGCGTGCGCTCGAGTCTCAGCTCGCCGAGCTAAAGGCACAGAATGAAGAGATCGAAGATGATCTCCAGCTCACTGAGGATGCTAAACTGCGGCTTGAAGTCAATATGCAGGCTATGAGGGCGCAGTTTGAACGAGATCTACAGGTTCGTTATAAAGTTTGCTTGTTTTTCCAGATGATTGACTAACTTACTTATTATACCCAGAGCTAGACTCTAATCAGACTTTGAATGTTTGTTCTAGACTTATTGACTTCATTATACCTTTGCAGTAACTATTAAAACACGGGAACAAGAACATCAAAATAGGGCACATTGTCAGTGAGGATCCGCTAATCACATTCGAAATCTAGTCTAAACCTGTTTGTTTTGACTCAACGTTTTGAACTAATTTTTTACTTGACTTCTGACTTTGACCTTATTTGATTTTGACTCTCATGGCTTTACTTACTCCAGAAACTCAGCGACCTAAAGTGGATCTAAAGAATTTAAATTTTATTGAGAAACATGTAACTCTTTCTTACAAGACATACCTAATGAGATCTCTAGGCTTTGACTGACTGACGTATTTGTTCTCAATTATAACCTCAACTGTCCAGGCTAAAGAAGAAGCAGGCGAGGAGAAGCGGCGCGGCATCGTGAAACAACTCCGCGACGTGGAGCTCGAGTTGGAGGAAGAACGCAAGCAGCGAACCGCCGCGCTCGCCGCCAGGAAGAAACTGGAGGCCGACCTCAAGGACGCCGAGCAGGCGCTGCATCTCGCCAACAAGGTACAATCATTTAAAAGACACGCGGGTAGACTGCTAACAGGGTCACAGCCGGGAAACGTCTTGTCCGTGCTACAGGGCAGTGAGAGGCAGAAGCAGTATGTTAAAACAAACAGTGGTTCGGTTTGCTCGCCGCGCTGAATAAAATTGTACCGCGAGCAAAATCAAAAATTCTGTCAGGTTGACCTCTTGCGCTGGATTCGATCGTAAAAGCTTTCGCGGAGTCGTTGACAAAATAATGTTTTGCTGACTGCTGATCATCGCGCAAATTTGTTCCGCATGCGTCGTGCAGCGCGCTCCATTTACGCCAACGACATAATGATTACGAGTAATGATTTTCGTATAAAAATAAGTTTTGGTATTAAAATAATGCATGCCGGTAGGTTCCAAAGTAATGAATGATCTTGCTGTTTCATGTTTTCCTTACATTCTGATATTTGCAAGACGTTTCAGACCTTAGAACTTATAAAGTCTGGAAGAACATGGTTCACACATTCGTCTCTGTCCCCAGGTGAAAGAAGATGCCACGAAACAAGTGAAGAAACTACAGCAGCAACTCAAGGAGGCCCTGCGGGAGGCCGAAGAGGCCCGCGCCGGACGCGAGGAGGCCTCCGCCAGCGCGAGAGAGACTGAACGGAGGGTCAAGGTGAGCCAGTCTATCCTTTGTAAAACTACAACGACAGTGGCGGCGTAACGTAGGCTGGTACCCGGGGCGGATGTAATGCGGTAAGGCGGATTGTAATCCCCCAAACGGAAACAAAACCGCCTTCGGAGTCGCCTTTGACTTGTCTAAGTGCTTATTTTGTAAGCCTAAAGAAATAAAGTTATTGATTCTGATTCCTGGTAATGATCTGTCTTTGTATGTGAGGTTCCGTTTTCAAACCTTCGGGCTTGGGACGATAGTACGTCCATTTATAACCGACTTCGAATAAAGAAGGAGGTTCTATGTTCGGCTGTATGAAGGATTTTTATGTATGTTCGTCGATCTCCATCAATTAATGACCGATTTTGATGATTATTTTGGTTTTGTATAAAGACTAATCTCGCAAGCTGTCTTTTATCTGATGCCGTCAATATAAAATGCATCTAAATATTACGAGTTATGCCCATATTTGAATCCAGATTTTTGTGCTCTCTGGCAGTGGTGCGTGTAGTCAGCCTGGGAGCCAGATCGTGATATTTATGACCTTGACTTATCTTGAAGCTGTAGCTTCATCATGCAACAACATGATCGCAGTAAACAATGTTGTAATTTTGTCAGGTTTTGGAAGCGGAAGCGTTACAGCATGGCGAAGAGTTAGCGGCCGCGGAGCGCGCGAGACGGCAGGCCGAAGCGGAGAGGGACGATCTGTTGGACGAACTTAATAATACTACCAGCAAGGTAAAGCTTAAATTACATTGTTATCAGTTTCGTTTAATATTGACTTTAGTAATATTCTTTAATATTTTATCCTGTAATGTCATACAAATACAAAAATTTGTGTTACATTGTGTAATATAAGCATGTTTGTTTTTAAAGTAACTTTGCAATGTATTTCGATTTGTTAACCACGATCGCTCAAAAGTATGTTAGTCTATCTATACCATTACGTAAACAGATAAATTCTAAACGAAATCCTCACTATTAGACCACTTATGTATATTTATTTTATCTATAGAATTTTTCGTGTTATGGACGATTAAGAGGCCTCTTTCTAGTGAATTGCCCAAACAAACGTAATACCAAAATTATATCTAATTTGAGCATATTTACACCATATTATTCTCTTTTTTGTATTTGAATCGTATTTATTTATGTTTCTGCAAAGCTTTTATTTTTTTCAAAATATTTATCTAAAATAAAATGTAAGACAATCGCATTTTGCATATTTTTACTATTTGTTTCGTATTAAAAACAAAGATTTCTCACGTTTTATTTCATAAGGAACACAGTTTATGTTGTCTAGTTATAGAATAACAACACTTTAAGTAAAATACAAAAGTTTTCAGTCATAATTTTTGGTATTACGGAACACAATTTGCCTCGAATTGAATTGTGGGACGCTCTACCGGGTCCTTAGAGTTTTGGCATTTTGTGATGCTTGTATGCTTTTACAGTTCAATCTAAATGTATCTTTATTTCCTCCTCAATAGGGCACACTTCTCATTGACGAGAAGAAACGCCTGGAAGCCAGGATAGCAGCTCTCGAAGAAGACTTGGATGAAGAGCAATCTAACAACGAGATCATCAGCGATAGGCTCAGGAAGGCACAGGTAATTATGAACTCTATGCTTAACTAGTATGAAGTCATAGTCTTCTCTGATCATTTACAGACACCGTGAAATCCACCATCCATAATACCTAAATCCGATGAGACCAGAGATCAATATTTCTGCTGAATACTTCAAGTTATGTGGTAACTAGTAAAATAAATGTGCATACCGAGTAGAAGTGTAGTTTGATTAACTTGAGGCAACCTACAGTCCCGGCAAACCTCAATTAGAATTAGGCAGAAGCCTTTTACTCTTGTATTTTCTAAATGGTTTATGCAGATTACACGTCGATTGGTCTAGCTAGTGAGACCCTATTTGGAGTTTATGTTTGAGTAGTGATAAGCAGAGCATTCTCACCGCTTCGCGCCACAGAAAAAAACGTACCCTTATATATTAAGACGAAGAAGACATAAAACTTTACTGGCCGATTTCTTGTCTATAAATTGTGAAACCATAAACATATGTTATATTTCAGAACCAAATCGATCAAGTAACAATGGAGCTAGGCACCGAAAAGTCCGTGACACAGAAACTGGAGAGCGGCAAGCTCGTGCTGGAACGACAGAACAAGGAGCTCAAGGCCAAGCTCGCTGAACTCGAGACTCAGGCTAGAACTAAGACCAAGGTAATAATAATCATAATAGTAGATCGCTCACAGCGATAAGACTGCCTTTTGTAACTCGTATTTTATAACCTCGATTCTCAGTATATCTAATTCTAATTCTAAGTGGGGGAACTGAGATCTGCACTGACATCTTGCATGGGAGTGTATTGTGCACTGTCCCCCTGCCTAAACCGGCCCTAACCAGCCCAGCTCCTTGAAATACCGGAGCATGACTTATGGTGTTTGACAGCTTCGTTTCAGCTTCTTTGTGGGTGTCGATATGGTTGGTGTCTCAATGAGACTCTTCATTTCTCAGTGTATCTTTCTGTATTGTATTTTTCTTTGTGTGGGGACAGTTTGATATTGAAGTTAGGTCCTTTTCTTATTACGACGCCGGATGCGCCGAAGCGTCCAGCGTTGTCGGTAGCGACCTTAATGATGTGACGAAACTTACGATGCACAGCTACAGCCGTGGTCCAATAAATGTAATGTTAGGTTCAGATCAGCCCCTTAATTCTTAGCTATATCTTTATTTAGATAAATAAAGAGGAAATCACACTTATCAAATAGGTTTTGCCCAAACGAAGACAACTAAATGTAATTCCAACATATTTTCACAGGGCGTCATAACCTCTCTCGAGCTGAAGGTAGCCAACCTCGAGGAACAACTTGAAGCGGAGTCCCGCGAGCGACTCGCGCAACAGAAGGCGTCGCGCAAACTGGACAAGAAGATGAAGGAGTTAGCGCTGCAACTGGACGAGGAGAGGAGGCATGCCGACCAGTACAAGGAACAGATTGAGAAGGTACGAGTACAGAATGTTCTAGAACTAGAACATTATCTATTTATGCTGCCGGCAGTACACACTCGCCGAGACGTCTCGTGACGACTCGGGCGTTCCTTCGCTCAAAGACGAGAGCCTACGTGTGATTCCGAGGTGAGACTCGCGCATCAAGTATACACTCCTGGTCGGCCTGATGTTTACGCACTATCGGCATTAGAGGTTAGAAGTTCTAGAAAGTATTCGGCAATAGCGCGTCTCAGCGTGCGCTACTGCTGAGGGCACCGATCCGGCTTCAATGGAGCATGCCTGGAATATATTCCGCATTGGTTTCACGACTCTGTATTGCTTCTTTTGAAATAAACAGAAACAATACAATCGCGTAGTCATTTGTTTCTCGTCCAAAAGCTGATCCAGAAGTCAATATCGCTCAGGACTTGTGAGTCGTAAGAAGTCAAATTTCATAGCATAACATTTCTAATTAGATTTATATTTCCCAGATGAACGTGCGTGTCAAGACCCTGAAACGTCAACTGGACGAGGCGGAGGAAGAGGTCCAGCGAGAGAAGGTCGGCAAGCGGAAGGCGCAGCGCGAGCTGGAGGACATGCTGGAGACGCACGAGAGCATCACGCGCGAGTGCAACAACCTGAGGAACAAGCTCAGGTAATATTGACTACAACCAGGTCTGGACCTTGCGAGTTAATGTCGCGTTCCGTGATCCTGGCAATGTCGCGTTACGTGATCCTGTCTTTCTGATCTAGGATCACCATAGATATGATATCTGCAGTCGCCTTTGTTGACATGACGCCTCGAGCATATGGTGAGGCTGCTGCAAATGCTCAAATAAACATTTGATGAGCACCCCAGGAATGTCGATGCAAATTGTAGTTACTCTTAGCGCCACTTAGGATAAGATTTTGCCAACTGCCCTTGTAAGACGGTATATAATTAGCTATGTTATTATTCCCTAAAGTCGTAATTATCAACAGCGCTGTAGAAAGTCGTCAGATTCGCGCGAGCATGTCTGCGAATCGCGGACCGTCCGTCTCTATGGATAGCTCTGAGGAGAGCGAGTAGGAGAGAAGAGTGAGGTAAACAAGGATGGCTGTTTGGTGGTTTTTAGGACGTTTTTGTGCTGTCTCATTGTTATCATGTTTCGATCATTGTTCGCTTATACTGATACCTTAGAATGGATTGTTTTTTTTTTCTACGAATCTGAAATATCACTAAATCTAATGGAATGGTCATATTATGACCATTCCCTATGGGACTCAATCTGTCTCTAGGTTTGCCTATCAGTGCCTATTTATTAGACATTTATTTATTTATTTAGACATTTATTTATTAAAAATTGATAGTCGCGTACATTTTAGACCAAAATTTATGACAAAACAGAGCAACATTTTTAAAATTTCTGGACTAAATTCC